>JAMJEX010000013.1:0-1200000 GCA_024713705.1 Morchella sp. 2018-W38C | reverse complement strand
GTGATTGGTGGATCTGAGGATGAGTCATCGCAGCTTGGAACGGGACGATCTACACAGGGGTATGGTTCTCATTGACGTTTTTGGGCGTTGCTCCATAACTACCCCCCCGCGGAAACCATATCCCCGATAAAGCGACATCTAGGCAGCCCACGAACACGAAAGAGGGGGGGGGTTCCGTAGCCATGCTTATCCCACTACCACATCTACAACCGCCTGTAGAGATTACCTATACCACTTCATGATACCAAATATTTGTATCTTTCATTCCAACCAAGCTACCTAGTATCGTACGGAATCAGTACCAATGACTGCCAAATTACAACTACAGAGTCACCTTTCTTTAATCGCCCGCAATGCTGCCTACATCAACTTCGCAGACTATAGCCCCGCTTCCATCCATTCATTCAGCAGCCCACTTGGATCCTTCGCCACTTTAAGCATCTCCTCCGAACACCCCTGGTTCTCCGGCCTCACCATACGGAGAGTGCGGGCGCGAGCAGTGCTCCACCAACAGCTGAAAAACCTCCTCCACATGCTCATTCCTCGGCCTGTCGAACCTGCGATACAGTGCAAAATTCAGCAACGTCTGCCCGTCCTCCACCATTACATCTGTCTCAACCTCCGCCCCCGCTTCAACTAGCAGCCACCGTAACAGCTCCAAATCGCCGTGCCGCACCGCATAAATGAGCCAGGGCATCAGGTTCCTCATATCGATACACCACCACTGCAAAGAAACAGGACTGACGCCGTGCGACAGCGCCAGTTTGAGAATCTTGACCCCGTCATGGTGTACAGGTTCGAGGCGAAGAATCTGTAAGAGTAGCAGTTGCTCGACGTACATGTAGATGGCATCCTGGCGGGTAGTGCAGGGAATAGGTTCATCGCAATATATCATGGCATAGTCAATGATGAAGGCCTTGGTGAGGAGGGCTAAGGGGGCGAGAGCTGAGGGGGCGAGGGCTGCGGTCATTACTCGTGAGAAGATGAGGGGATTGTGGGCTCCGATGGCCCAGACGGCGATATCCTCGAGGTCGGCGGTGAAAGCCTTTTCAAGCATGGGGTTTAGGAGGTTATGCAGGGTCCGACAGGTGCGAGCGAGAGCAGATAGACTGCGAGTGTCGGCGAAAGACGCGATGTCGAGGACCAGTTCGACGGAAAGGGAGGCAAGTAAGAGGCTCATGGTGGGTGTTTTGGGGGGTTGTGCACGTGGTGACAGTGCTGACCGTTTGTGTTGCTGGTTCCGATGATATGTGATGGTGAAGGTGATTGTGGTGGTGATGGTGGTGGTGATGGTGGATGTGTGAGGCGGTAAAGCTTAAGCGAGCTCCCTGCACACCATCATGGTGATTCGTGGATCCGCGCATCAGTATGTATGTAATCATCTTCACGGGGATATCATGGAAGGTTATCACCGGGGTGTGAGGGATTTCGGTGTTTTGGTTGGTCAAATGCCTTGATCCCTCGGTCAGGTGAGCATTCTTGGCAAACGTTCTGTTAGGATACATGAAAAGACTTGGCAGTGCGTCCAAAGACTCAGTCGACTGATGGGCTACAGACTGCATAAGATCTAAAAGCCCATAGACATAGAAACATATCTTACGCCATCGTACAGCGCGATGTCGCTAGTGATGAGACGGCAACAAAACCACACCAAAATCTGTCAAAATGACTCGCGCGTTCACTAAACTTTCGGATGTCGTTGCAACCAAATCCCCACACAAAATTCCGACCATTTAATGAACGCGTGCGTATAATTGGTATTAATAATAAATAGGGTTTGAAGGGATGAAATATCGGCTATCAAATCTAACAAATCTAAAAGGGCACTCCATGAAATCAAATGTGGACAAGAAGTTAGATAGGCCAGAAGTACAGCAACTTAGAGATTTGGTTGCATCCCATTACAAATATGGGGTGTTGGCACGTTTTTGGAACCTGACACAACAAAATTATCACAGCAGATGCTAGGGACGTAGAGTTGTAATTTTAATCTAATAGAGCAATTATCCATATACAGGATACAAGACGTTTCCGGCCTTCCGCCGGTTCAGAAATGTGATATATTGACAGATATGTGATATCTCGGCGGAGTGAATAGGCGCTAGGGCTATTCAGAGCTAGTATGTGACTAATTGGCACTGAGGATCCTGGTCCTCGCCTACCACTTGCTCTCCTCTGCTTCTGCCTCTGCCTAGGCATCGTCCTCTGTCTCTAGCTCCGCCTAGGTAATCAAGACCCAGGTAGGCTCCGAAGCATGCTCCAAAGCAGGCTCCAAATCGAGACCAAAGCAGGCTCCTAAGCTGGCTCCAAATCGAGACCGAAGCATGCTCCGAATCAGGCTCCGAATCGAGACCAAAGCAGGCATTAGGTAGGGGCGGGTGGCAGGCGCAGGCAAGTGGCAGGTGCGGGAAAGTGGCAGGCATGGGCAAATGGAATGTTTAGGGCTCAGCCAGGGTACAGGTAGGCAGAAATGAGGTACGGGCAGGCAGGCAGGCAGGTGGCAGGAATGCAGGTGGTAGGAATGCAGGTGGCAGGCGCGTTACTGATTACTGGTTCTGTTGTGGAGTGCATTAGATCATTTTTTGGCGAGATTTTGACACGTGTCCTCTTTCTTCAGGTGATTCCCCTATTTCTACCTTTCTTTCTACCCTTCCTCACTAACAACATCATTGCTTTCTATCATTGCCTTTAACACCAATACTAGCTCTCAACTTTACTCTACCTGCCTACCTGCCTACTCATCTACCTACCTGTCTAAATCTATCGGCCTCCTTGTCTGCTTGCTCTCTTGCTTCTTTGCTCGCTGCTATTCTCAAAAACCACGGTTCAAAAAAAGGAAGAAAGAATGCCACTTGCTTAGCCAGTGGATTCTGAACCCTTTGAGAATAAACTCGGTCAAAATGAGTGCAAAGGCAAGAGCAAAAGCAAAAAGACAGCAGGTCTTTGAGGTTGCCATGTATTTGGCTTGCAGAGAATTACTTGTCAAAAAAATCCTTGAGGATGATATTGAATCCCTTATTTCTGATATCATGACTCACTATCCAGCTTCTGCAAATGCAATTGCCAGAAATTCCCTCATTGAGAGTATTTGTACTCTTGTATTCCAGAGTGCTGATATTAACAAATTTGATATCTTGCGAGAGGCTATCAATTTCCAAAAAATGAGAGAGTAAAACTCAAGAAAATCAAGGACCTACATCAGCAAGCTTAACAATTTCTGTAAAGCATCTCCTGAGCCTCCAGAGAATCAAAATCCGTTTTGATGTATCAGGAGAATCTCAGGAGACTCAGGAGAGTGTTGGGAGACTCATTCATACTTACAATCCTACTGATGTATTTTTTAAGGATTGTCACGTATATGCAAATGCAGAAAAGAGAACACAATACCTGTCTCAATGTAGTGTTCTCGAAGTTGAGAGACTTTCTACCCCCTATCCACCTATAGAGCACTTGATCTGTGAGTCTCAACATATTCATGACCTTTGATTTAGCAAATTCCAATTTGAGTAACAGCCTGATTCCAGGATCCCGAGGATTCCTATGCATGTGCTGGATACCTCTAGACTTGAAATCGATATTCTGAGCAATGAAAGCAAAATATTCCTTGATCCCCAAACTAACGAAATTATTGGACTTGTTTTCCAAAATTGGATGCCAAGGGAGAATACACTTCAGTGGGTTGATGATGTTATTATAGAAGCATGTCAAGATCGAAGATCCATATGAGTAAGTGCTTGCTCCCGATTGCATTAATTTATACTAATTCTTGCAGTTGGAGGATGCAAGAAAGCTTTGCCAGATTGGCTATTCGGGTGCATCCAGAAATAAAGCTAATTTTGATTTGGTCTGAAATCTCAATTCAACAAAACACTCCACCGGTTCACTCAAACAAAAGAATAATGCACGTAGCAGCATTTATGCTTTGTGCTGAAATATGTGTTTAGGAAGACTTCCGACTGATATTCTCAATTATTTCCACAATTTCTTGAAATCTTCTGGAATTCCAAGGATTCATTATTTACCCTCCCTTCTGATCGAAACGGCTTCACCCCTATATTCCAACTACAAATGTTTAGTTGACAATACCGATGTCACTTTCAATACAGTTAGAATGGCACCTCCTGTTGGATTTTTCGGTTTAAATTATGCAAGGTATATTTCCGATTCTCATTCAATTAAATTAAAAATATTTTCTAATCAATGTTTATATGTTAGATGTACACATCGGGAAACCTGTCCTCACAAACATGCAATCTTTCGGACCACTTATAGAACCTTTGGGGAAGATGATGGTGGCAGTTTTTTCATCGCCTATGATGGTATTAGGGTGAAGGGAGCTGCAAATACATTAGTGGTATGGAGACCTACCGATTATCATGGTAGTACCTTACCTGCTAAAGGCCAGAATGATAACAAAGTTCACTATCATCAATCTGGTCTTAGTATTGTTACTCCAAGAAGATTGCCGAATATTTGGAAACAATATTTGGAAGACAAAATGACTGCAAATCAAGCAGCAGAAAATTTGATGGACTCAGATTACGAGTTTGAGAACTAGATTGAATTTTTCCTTTGCTTTATTCTTACACTTTTGTATTATTGCTTGAACTCTCCACTCCTGTATTGTTTGCCGATTGCTTGCAAATCAAATTTTCCATTGTTCATAATGATAGTTTGAAAAATAAAAAAAATTATAAAACCGACCTTATAATAGAAGTTTTTTATATACAATATTCTTGACCTTATTTGAATTCCCAATATCAATATTTAATATGTTATTAGGCAGTAGACACCTAATATTCTCTCTATTTCTGACTCAGGAAACACTAGTATACAGTTGCCCATGTGCGAATAAAGGTGTTCGAAGATCAATTACTGCTCTATCGAGGGTTAAGCCCTGGCAGCTATTAAAAGTAGTAGAGTATGCTAATCGTAGAGGGAATTGTCGTCGTTGTACTGTCCAAGAGCAATACTTTGGTTGAAACTCAAATACAATTTAAGGAATACAAAATATAGTTGTATCTCGTCGAATATTCACTGCAGTTGCTATTAACTCGATTGTAATGAATCTTTCATGTAGTTCTTTAATAGAGGTATTCTGCAGCGTCCAGGATCGACCGTCCTGGATCTTTTTCGGGCTGTTGCCATGGTAACCTGTTACTTGATCACAAATAGATCCCTGAGGGCGATAGCGGAAGCTGAAAGATCTGTTGCAATAGCGGACAGATAGCGGAAACCCCGCACACCCGCAACCACAAGTGAGTTTAATGATGGAGTCTCCGCATTTGATTAACACGTTCGCTGCCGCTAGTGTAGGAGTTCTTACTATCGTATCTCATTATTTAGAAACGGAAGCGAAAAGGAAAAAAGAAAGAATAGGGCGTTATAGAGCTCCGATAGGAGTGCCCCGTGGTCTGAGGTGGGAGTTTTTGCTAGCTGAGCTCAACGCAGAGTACTGTTTGGAGTTCTTCCGGTGAGTTTCTTTTTGAACTGTTCAATGCGTATGCTGAGTTTGACTTGAATAGCTTTAAAAATGCCGATATCAATTTATTTATTGGGTACTTTGATCTTCAAGGTATTCAGTACCGCTACCGCAACAAATGCTCCCCAGATACAACAATCTGTTTTGTTCTCTTCCGTCTTGCATCACCAAATCGCTATAAAGAAAATATTGCCCTATTCAACCGATCTCGAGCATGGCAGTGTGCTATTTTTAATGATGTACTCGAACATCTAATACGACGCTATGCTGGATAGTTAGAGTGGGACTGCAGACTAAATATGAATACAATCTTGCGGTATTCAGCAGGGGTTCGCAATGTAGGGGGAGTACATAATGTATGGGGATTTATAAATGGCACTATCCGTGCTATCTGTAGATCTATTGAGAATCAACAGCTTTACTATTCGGGGTATAAGAAATGTCATGCCATCATATTCCAAACAATCGTAACGCCAGATGGTTTAATATCACATTTATCAGGTCCAAGGCCCGGTAGTTGAGGCGATTAGGGCATGTATCTGGAGTCTGGTCTTAGGCGAAAATTACGACAACTTCACGTTGGATATGCAAATAATCAACGGCAGTATCTCTATGGTGATCCAGCGTACAATCACACATATGGTATTATTTCAGCGTACCAATCACGACCTCGAGCTCCATTACCCGCAGAGTTAAAACAGATCAACACGATAATGTCAGGGCTAAGAACAAGTGTAGAGCACGGGTTTGGTAAAGTTATGATGCTATGCGGTTTCAATGGTTTCCGTCAAGATCTCAAAATTGGACTTTCTCCTGTAACAGCATATTTCATGATTGCCGTATTCTTTTCTAATATTCATACATGTATTTCTCAAAACCAAACCAGCTGAAGGTTCAAGTGTATGCCGCTAAGTATAGAAAATTATTTGTCAATTTAGTTTTTCTAATATTCTAGCTAGCATATCCTTCATTGTATTCTGTGTTTCCCTATTATCTGCCGCTTGCCTCTCCAGCCTATCAATCCGTTCTGATGTTTGACTTTCATTGCGTGAAGAAACAGTAGCAGTGGCGACCATACTCTCACCAAGTCTATCCACCGCACCTACCAGTAATTCAGTATTCTTTTTGGAATCATCGATATCTGTCCCCTTTCCCTTGCGGCGCTTTCTCCCACCTAACCTAGAAGATTCACTACCTTCCGCTACATCCAGCTCCTCAAATTCAATTTCACTGTCTTCCTCCTCCGCATCACCCAATCGCCTTTTCCTTCCTCGGCGTACCAACAGATTCATACGCTGAGTTGCCGCTTCACGCGCTTCCCTTTCAATAGCGGAAGGTGACCTTTGCACTTAAAGGTTGCGCTCCAAATCATTTTCATGCTCAATCCACTAAACACATTGTTAAAACTATTTTCTGAACTAACTGGGAAATAGGTAAAAGTACCTTATCAATTGCTTGCGTCAATTCAGTCTTCTCCTGAACGGTCACTGATTCCCTCTCCTGCTTCTTCAAGGTTGCCCTCCTCGCACCCACCAGACCTCTCACTGTCCCTTGTGGATCGCGTCACCTCACTGGCAAGCCTCCTCCTTCAAGCTGCAGCAAGATCTCGCTAATCATGCTCCAGAACGCAGTCTTCTTTCCTGCCTTGTGCTCCGCTTGATACTCGACACATAACTTCATCAAATTGGTTTTATCCACATCTGTCAGGTATGCGCGCTTTTGCCTAACACTACTCCCCGCATCCTGAAGATCGTTAACTTGAACACCATCCGCAGTATCAAATCTAGTTCAAAAGGACTTACAATTACCACTGCAGCATCTCCCTGAACCTCGGCAGTCTCGGCGCTTTCTGAAACGCGGATACCTGTCTTGCGCGCAACTTCATTGATGAAGAGGAAACCTGATCGCGAACCCATCAATCAAAGTCTCGGCAGTCTCGGCGCAATAGCGATCCCTAGGTTGCAGAAACTCATTTGGCAACCGTCCGCTTGTTGCACTTCAGGGACCTTCACTACCCGGGTCATTGATAGCTAACAGAAGTTGCAGAATCCCTCTAATAACTACTCGAGAGTTCTTGACTAAACCATTCTCTAGGGATAGATTTCTCATGATCGAACACACACACCCAACCTTGAGCTTCAATTGATGTGAAAGAACCCCAGGCTCCTTGAGCATTAACAGAAAGTCCAGAATTTCTCCCGATGGTAAAATGCGATTTGACGTAGAAGTAAAATTGGGGTCCTCTTTGATACAATAATGGCTATACTATGTTTGTTCTAGAGTTGGAAATTATATTAGTATCATACATATCAACAAACATAGTAGTGTTATTATTATACCTTCTTGACTTGGAATTCGTTTGTGAATAGCAAGGTTGAAATTATCAACATCGATATTTAGTGGACTTAAGAATGCCCGATGGGAAACAGTAGTAGGGATCTCCAATACTTCTTTTGGAAATAAAAAATCTATTGCATCCTCGATTGTGTCTAACACCTCAATCAAATTCAAAGACACCATCGATTCGTTCGAATTAGGACATTCATCCCTAATTTTATCTACCCAGTCTGCATATGCTCGATGAGTAGTATTCCGAATTGGCTCATCTAATTGTAATATTTTGAAATAATTCCAAAGATAGGATGATCGAATTGATGCTTCAAATGTATCTGAATGGCCAATCGATTTAACCAATGGAGCAACTTGTCAAAAATCTCTTAATTCTAGAAATACGTTGCCTCCAAATAGTTTGTCGTTAGAAAGCACAAGCTGTAAAAATTCGTTTGCACACTCAATTGCTGCTTTGTTGGCCATAGGCATCCCTTACCATACAATTAGACTCGATTTTGACAATAATTTGGCTCGATTAGACCTTATACCCAAGGTCGATTGCAGCTCCATATTATTCTACAATTGTATAGTTAGTTTTTGTATTTGGAGGGTGTTGGAGCAATCAAGCCTACCTCGGCCGCTGGAATCCCGGGTGCTGAATATGCAGTCCGACCTCTTTCATAGAGAGTAACACTAAGTGCAGTTGAACCAGTAATAATAACTATATCTCCTCGACCTCTTAAGTGGTTTGCGATAGTGTTCACAACAAATATCTTCCCCCGACCTGCTTTCCCATCTAGGAAAAAACATGTCTGCTCAGATATTTCTCCATTGACTATTCTATTAACTTTGCCAACTACAGCATTAAAAACATTCAACTGTTGGGGTAACAACTGCTCACAAGATTCTAAAGCTCTTTCATTAAGCTCCAACCTACGATGTTCAAATGCATTGTAGTCTATTAAAATCTCATTGGATATGTTTTGAGGTTCAGGTAAACCAAAATCTGATAATCTACAACCTTGAGAGGCAATGTGTTTTGCGATTCCTTCCAAACACTTGTTGATTACCAATATCGGTGATTCAAACTGATCCAAATAATCAGCTGAAATAGACGCTTGATAGTGTGAGAACAACTCTATTCCTGTAACTGGAATATTCACTAGGATATGTGAAAATAGAAATCGTAATTGACATGGACTGCAGAAGCTTTGTATTACTTCTACCATAATTTCGTTGCTTTCAGTTTGATTTTCGAAAAGACCCAAGGATGCTGCTGTCTCTTGAAATTTTGGATAGGTGATATTGTTTACAACTTTTAGATCCTCAAAGCTAAAAGCTGCATCAGCAAACCTCCAACCTCCGCCAGACGCTCTGGACGCTCCAGGCGCCCAGGGCGCTCGGTAGACAAACTACCTCTCCAGAGAAGCAACGGAGCGTTCCTGGCGCCTTCTGGCGCATAGCATTCCGCCCTGGCGAGCACTAGTGCCCCTCTTGGCGCCCAGCGCACTAGTCATCTAGTCGCCGAAACAATCTGTTCACCGTGGAACTACCTCGCTTCAGGCGCTATCCCGGCAGATCTTCTTTTCGCCTGGCGCTCTCGGAAAGGAATGCTCTCGCCTGGCAGTATCCCGACGGAATGCTCTCTCTCTCCTGGCAGCTCTCATAGCGGAATGCTCTCTCGCCTGGCAGCTCGCGGCGGAATCTCTCTCGCCTGGCAGCTCGCGGCGGAATGCTCTCTCGCCTGGCAGCTCTATAGCGGAATGCTCTCTCGCCTGGCGCTACTCGCAACAGAATGCTCTCTCGCCTGGCAGCTACTCGCGACGGAATGCTCTCTCGCCTGACTCTCTCGCGACAATGCTCTCTCGCCGGAGACTACTACCTATCTCCTGGGCCCTCCTGGAGCTCTCTGACGACTCCTGGGCATATAGCTAATGCTTCTGGAGCACTCCCGACTGCTCCAGCAGCCTTTCGATACCGCATTTTACCCTTCAGTGCCCTGTTTTTTACAATGCATACTACTCTTTGCTTTAGTGGTACTCTCTCAAAGCATTCAAAACCGTGATTCTATTGCTAAATCCTAACACTACAAACCGTCTTCAATTCGCTAATTGAATATAATATAGGTATATAGGTACTCCCATCTTCAAAGCACTTCGCCGATACCCTCAAAGCATTCCTTGAGTACTCTCCAAAGCACTCGCCTCCAGCGCTCCCAGTGCTCTCCAAAGCATTCGCCTCAGGGCACTTTCATGATCTTTAGCACTCTCCTCCAGCTCACAGTCTTTCTCCAAAGCACTCGCCTCCAAAGCGCTCGGCAGTGCTCTCCAAAGCACTTTCATGGTGCTCTACATCCTCTTCCTCCTCGCCCCTTAGTGATCACCCTCTTCTTGCTCCTCTTCTTCCTCTTCGCCTTCCTCTTCGACTTCAATGCCCAGCTGGCGTGAACCACCTCATCCTGGCCGCCACCATGGTCGGAACCAGTGATATCCCTGGAGCACTCGCGGGTGCTTTCGGCGTTCGGAATGCCGCAAGATCGGCGCTTAACCGTCGTCTCGCTGAATCCATCTTCCGGTATCACGCCGATAGTGATCTTTCTTCTCTCGTATCTATCAAGCGTTAGCCTCGGTGTTCAGAAAGCACTCTGCCATTGTAACCTCCATCTATAGCATACCTTCTCCCGGAGGTTATCGTATCACCTCAACGTTGCCTCTGGTTCTGTCTACTCCTCCCTTCCATGTGTTGCTCATTCTGTTGAACGTTTCTACTCGTATTCAATGTCAGCGCGGAGATCTACTATAGCCCTGAGAGCACCCGTTACTGCTCCCAAAGCACTCGCTATAGCTGTAAGGGGATGTATGGGTATCAGGGATGCATACTAACAACACTCTTGTTCTGTGGCCGGAAATGGTCAGGCTTCACGTATGTTCCTGTTGACCATGCCCGAATGCCATGCCAAATCGCAGTCGATATCAGGCAAATAAACGTAGGGGTAATCCGCTCTAGGAACTCGGGGTCTTTTACCCCTCGCCTTCTGACACCATCAAAGTATTTATAGTACAATATGTCGATAATCTCTGGCGCAGAAACCGTGAAGCGGTAGGTCTAGTATCTGTTAGCAGAGTTCGCGAGTCTCTCTGAGCATTGACACCCGAAGTGCTTTCTGTGGCACCCCGGAGTGCTCGCTGGGGATTGATCATACCTCGTAATCTTTGCGCAGGGCTCAAGCGTCGTTCTTCAAAAGATACTCTACGTGAGCAGCCCTTGCCTCAGGCCCAGAGAGCTTTCAAGCCCATAGATGGTCGAATCTGCCAGGCGCCCTTTAACCTCGTGCATCAAGTCTTGCGCCTTCGAGTGTAGACTTCTGACCTATAAATCGTCAATTCTGCTTCTAGAGCACTCGTCAGCGTTTCAAGAGCATTCACCTGTTTGATAACGACCGTCGAGAATCTACTGCACATCCCACCCTCGACTGGCAGTTGCCCATCTTCACTACCAGTACCGAAAGCCTCGCTGCAGGAGGAAAAGGCTCATGTAGAAGAGTGTGGTCCCGATTAGCGTGCTCTGCTCCTTTTCAATCCTCTGAGCCTGCATTGAGAGAAACGTTTGCACTCCTCGAGCTAGGTAACAAGGACCTCTGAGATAGGTTCTTCGCGAATGTTAATAGTGCTCTCAAAAGCGGTCGTCATCTATCAGGAATACTACTAACCTCACTTTCTGCTATAGGAGCATTTCCGCCGTCCTGATAGATGAAGAAACTGTGCAATATCATATCTTGGTTGCGCTTCTGGTAAATATTCCTGAGGGCTTGGGGAATCGGGGACTGCTCATGCAGCTCGCCATGCTCAAAAGGCGGGGAGAGCGATAGGGGCGGTAAGTGGGTGAGAATCGCCCGTCGCCGAGCAGCGTCGAGGAAAAGGTTTATGTCTTAGTGTAGAAGAGCTATAGTCGATATCGCGAGAATAAACAGACACTGAAGAAGGTACGACCGCGGCGATATGGGAGGTGCTCTCTGAGATGCAGGGAATGCTCTCTCCGAGATGCTTCCCTGGCTGGATTACCCAAGCAGCGCATCTAGGGATGCGTAGCGCCGGGATGCATTCTGTTTGGGTACCGGCGTGCTGCTCTCCCAGACCACCTTTGCACCCGGACGCGCTCCCTCTGGAATTGCACCCGAGACGCTCACTCACAGATAGTTAGCGTTTTGTCTTTAACATTAATGGGTGGGAGGAAGTCGAACCTGTCTGCATCCATGAGGCGTCGGAGGAAGCAATAACCTCATTCTGCTCCGGTTAGTCTCCTCCGGCATTCTTGCGATCTTTCTGGCAGTAATCGGCTGTACTGTCTGAGGCCTCTTCCCGTACTTTCTGGGATCTCTGCTGGGTGGAGGCTTGAGGTTCTTCTTCCGGATCATCCAGATTCTCGCTCGGAAATTTCTCTGGCGTTCTGCGAAAGTCGTCATCTTCGGAGTGGCTTGTATCGGCGGTTTCCTCCACCTCGGCATCCTCCTGCTCTTCCTGCACTTCAGCGATGTCGATATTGCCATCGGGGAGATGGAATTCTACCCTTCTAGAAATTGCTTCTTCAGTCGATGTGTCGGCAGAAGCAGAAAGCACTTTCTGGATTAGGTGGGTGGTCGATTGGACTGCTTTCTGGGTCTTTGGTCGATTGACTACTCAAGTGCTGGTTGATAGTCGGTCAATCTCGGAATGATATTTCAGACTCGTCGTCGATCTGTGAATCATCATCTTCTTGAATTGGTACTTGGGAGTCGTGGTCGACTGCGGAAAGAAGTGTTGAGCACTGCGGATCGACTTGTTGAGAGCGTTCTGCTTGCTGGCAGGAGTATCAATGTCTTTCTAGGAAGCGTTCTTTTTGCGTGTTTGATTAGAAATCAACGCTTGGCGACAGAGTTTTAAATCGTAAAGAAGAATTTTCACCGCTAACTCGTAGGGTAGCGATCCATTCAACCGCATCCTGGTCAGTTCAAGAATCTGAGTCGTTTCTAATCACTTTCGTTTTACTGCACTTTCAGAAGCGATCTGAGTCTTCTGAGAGCAATCTAGGAGTTTGGCTTGACTGTAATTCAATTAAGAAATGAAATAATCTAATCTAATCTAATCTAATCTGTCTAATAAATCTAAAATGATGATCATCTATTCATAATAGCGAACCAAATCAGGAAGCATTTCATGCGCTCAGAAAACAAGACATACCGCTATTCAGAGGAAGCGATTGTTGACAGAAGAAAGCGAGAGATTATCTGAAAGAAACTAATAGCGCCAATGTATTTCGATCTTTCGGAAAACAATACCTACCGCTATTGAGTAGCGTTAGATTGTGCAGAAAGAAGCAGATTATCTGAAAAACTAATGATCTTGTCGCGCCACCACGCCTGTCCTCCACCACCAGGAGGAGGAGGAGGAGGAGGAGGAGGAGGAGGAGGAGGAGGAGGAGGAGGAGGAGGAGGAGGAGGAGGTCCGCCCGAGGAGGTTCACCACCACCACCACCGCCCAGGATTACCACCACCACCACCACCACCACCGCCGGAGGTTCTGCCACCACCACCACCACCACCATGCATGGGAGGGTTCTCGCCACCACCCCCGCCTCCAGCAGCAGCCGCGAGTGCGTCAGCAGCTCTCTTGGCTGCTATCCCGGCAGCGTCCAGATTACTCACTGTCTGCAAAGTTTGCGTCAAGCAACCTACACCAGAGGATACTTCCTCCGGTGTATTTGGGGTCTAAGTCGTCGATAGCGTCCTGCTGTCTATCGCGGACGTCTAACAAGTCTGGATTAGCGCTTTGATTACTGGCATCAGTTCTGAAGCAAATATACCCTCAGTCGCTTTAGCGTTGCGATGATTTCCCTCCTCGTAGTCAGAGTCCTCTCTTGGGATATCGATCGTGGTGTAATCGTCTTCCTCGATATGAGGAATCTTTCGTGATAGCGGCGGTGTTTCAGCACCACCCAAATTAGCACCCGCCCGCTCTGTGGAGCACGCGAGTATCCTCCGAGGCCTGCCAGTACTATTCTTCAACCAATCGACCTATTCGAATCAGTGATCTGGACCTCCTGCGGCGGACAGGAGGATTGGATGCGGTGGAGCGTTCTCGAGTGCTTTCCCCAGATACTCCTGATTGCTCTGTCGGGTGGGGTGTCTTCAGGATCAAGTTGCGAGCTCTGGAAGCGTTATCTTTGTCAGAATACCAATGAGCAATTCTGATTTTGTCGATGGTTCCAGTCGTAGATCTGAGGCGGGGCAACTACGGAGAATCTTTCCGAGCATCCGGGTCAACCACCGTGACCATTATGGAAGGTCTATCGAGTTTGGCGGACACTTGATCCGTTCACGCTTCCTAGGCGTTCGGGGCGTCGCGTCGTCGTCATCATCGCTCTCGTCGGCAACTTCTCTAAACTTCGCGATTCCCCTGCCCCTCGATAGCTTTTCCTTCTGCGCATCGGCAATGATGGCCACTTCAAAGCGTCGGCGAAGTGCTTTCTGCGGGTTCTTGATATTGCTTCCGTTCCATAGGCGAAACCGAGAAGCGCAAGCTCAACAAATGGAGGCATAGAGCATCGAGCAGCTGCTGCTCGGAGGCGGTTTTGTTGGCCAGCCGGTGTTGTCATCTCGCTTTGAAATTTTATTCGCGGACGTTAGTGTCACTTTAAGGCAGGTTGATCAAACCTAAAGTCATCTTTCTTTGTTCGCTGAGTCGTTGTGTGAGTGTTTTGAAGATTAGGGGCGATCTTCTGCAGCACGAGGCAACGCTTCTGGAGGGGACTGGCGTCGCTAACCGAAGCCTTGGGAGAGTTTACGGGGCAGTATCTCGGCCGCCTTTCTCTCTCTGCGGTGGAGAGAACCGGGTATTGGTATTCGGGGGCGTCGGAATTGAAAGGCTCTGTGAAGCAGCTGGCGACTGCTTTTTGGAGCAGCGAACTGAGGCTTCGGTTTGACAGACAGGGGCAGCGGTGGTAGTGGCGGCTGCCTAACTTCTGAGAAAAGCTGGAGACTTGTCGAACTGTTCTTTCTCTTGAGGGCTTTGGGCTTGCTGCTTTGGGCCTCTTCTTTGGGCCTGCTTCTTTGGTCGCTTTTGGAGTATGTCACCGGGCCTGCTGGGCCTGCTGCTTTGCCTGCTTGGCTGTTTGGGCTTGGGTGTTGCTGGGCCTCTTGGGCCTGCTGCTTTGCATCTTCTGGTGTTTGGGCTTGGGTGCTGCTGGGCCTGCTGGGCCTGCTTCTTTCTGCTCTTTGTGGGCTTAGGTGCTGCCAGGCCTGCTGGGCCTGCTTGTGCCTGCTGAGCAGCTTTGTGGGCTTAGGTGCTGCGGGGCCTGCTGGGCCTGCTCCTGTGCCTGCTGCAGAACGTTCTCTGTCGGGCTCGACTTCAGGTTCTTGCTCCTCATTATCATTCTCCATTATCATCGCTGTCATTGTATCATTGTCATTGTCGCTGTCGCTATCTATCGCTGCCGCCTTTTTGTCCCACTCCTTTGGGAAAATTCGTGACTGCTGGGGAGGCAGTGGCGCTTGCTGAGGCGGTGGCGGGTCTTCTCGGAGCAGCGGCGACTGCGGTGGGGTGTCTCTCCTATCTCTATTGGGATAGGCTGGGTGCCTTCCTGCTTTCTTTCTGAGGCAGCGAAGGTTAGGACTTCTCTTTCTGCTTCTCGCCTTCTTCTCTTTCTCCTGTGCCTTCCTCTGTAGCTCCTGCACCTTCTTCTGCAAGATCTCAGCTCCTTCTGCTCCTCTCTATCTCTGCTCCTCTATCTCTTGCTTCTTCTTCCCTTCTTCTCCTTCTTCTTTTCCTTCTTTCGGCGTTTTTCTTTATCTGAATAAATCGGTGTCTGGATCGCGATCTCGCTTCTTCTGTGAGCTCTGTGGAGTCTGAGGCGGGGTGAAGGTGACTATAGTGAATATAGAATATTTGATGAGTATGGTTCTGAGAGCAATAGAATTAAGGAGGATATCTGTCTTATATATGATTGCTAGATGTGCGGCTTGAAAGCTCGAACTTGAAACTTGAAACTTGAACCGTAAACTTGAAGCGTGAAAGCTGAATCGCTTAAGAGATATCTTGAAAGCTTTGATAGCAGTGAGGGTATGAAGTGGTAGCTGGAAGAGTAAGCTGGAAGATGGATGGTTAGGAATCTCTCACGATCTGGAAGGAGGAGAAGGGTGCTCTTATACCGAATAGAATCAGTATTCCAGAGCTCATCATCTTCTGAGAGCACCCGTGTGCTATGGGAGCACCCCATGTGCTATCTGGCACTCTCGAGTGCTCCGACCGGCGCTATATATGGTCTTCCAAGCCGTGCTCAATGTTTGCTCCAATACATGGCGTGAATCAATGCTCTGGCCTTGTTTTCTACTCTGGTGGTTTGATTCAATTGAATAGCGTAGATGAATGCTCTATCGTCTTTCGGGAATCTTTCTGATGGTAGTACCAACAGCGGTATCGATTGGATTCAATGTTGGGTTGGAGTTTCTGTTCTTGTTGGTGTCGAGGGCTCTGTCTTATGGCGAGTTGGACAATGTGTATCGTTTGAGCTCGTAGTCGATATTGGTATTGAATTTTCCGTTGTGAGCGGTTTCTCGCGGTTTCTCGATCTGAATAGCTTTTCGCGAGTGCTAACTGAGGATGGCGAATGCTGAAAGAACAGAAACGGGCATCGCTGGTGGCATGATTGCTGTTTCCTCTCGTTGCATGCTTCGTGTTTGTGTTTGCAGTATTCCGTTGGAGATGTATGGCGTCAAAGTCAGCCTTGCTCTGCTGGAGGTGCGGCGCAACTTACAATCACTCGGCAAACACTCTGCTAGCGGCACTTTGCATCAGTGACTAATCGCTTGTAAAGCCTCTGCACAACCTGTTGGCAGCGAGCAGCCTTCTGCACAACCTCTTGGCAGCGAGAGCCTCATTGGTGACAAATCGTAAAGCACTCTATGTCGCTCGGCGGCTCTGCAGCCAGAAACCTCATTGGATGACAGATTGTTAGTAGAGCACTCTCTGCACCGCCTGCGAGAAAAACCTCCTCGGCGCCTTGGCAGACTGCAAATTCTCGAGTTCCATGAAATCGTCGTGCGCTTTTTGCAGCAAGAGGTACAGCTCCTCCATGAATTTTGACAGACATCTTGAGCGATCCATCCTTTAGAAGCAGATGAATGGTTGGGAAATCAATATTCACTGCTGGAAGCGCGATCAATCAGCAGAAACCCCGGCGACACTGGCGAGAGCGTTCCGATTCTTTATTCAGAGGCGCTTCTACGATTGAGTCCGACACTTTCGACCAAGATTCGGGTAACAATTCGGACCTCGAATCCGAATCATATTTCGTGATGGAGGAGGGCGGCGATTCAAATGGGCGTAAAGGCATCTACTACAGTTCTGAGGCGCTGGGAAAGCCTTTTACTCGGAGGACTCTGACGAGTCTTCCTAAATCTTCTTCAATACCCATGGCACCCATTTCGGTCAGCATCTGAGTTCAGAATGGCTATTCTTGCTGTCAAAAAGCCTCGCGAGAACATCGACAGAACTTCTTTCTACGCTCCTCCGGCGGTGGCAGTCTTCCTACAACTGGGCGGGGTTTTATCAAGAGGCTGGAGAAATGAGCGACATCTTTCAGAAAGGCGAGCTGGAATCGTTCGGAGGTGGATATTGGGGAGAAGGTATCTTACTACTACGGGATCAATGGTAGTCGTCCGATATCTTCTAGAACAGCGTCTTCGAGTCATTGGTGTACTTCGCCGTGGTGGAGCATAATGAATTCGGCGGCGAATGTCGAAATGCATACAGGAGATTGGTGGTGGGAGATACAGGTCCGTAAGCCTCGACCTGTCCACTTCAAGTCGAAGTGCTCCAGGAAGCGATCGCTGATCTTCTCGACAGAACAGCGTTACGGAGGGTGCACTGTTGTACCAATTATCTGCGCGTCGGATGGCACACATCGACAAATTTCAGCGAGGACAAAGCCTGGCCAATCTATCTTACCATCGGGAACATCAAGTCGTCGGTCGCGCAATAAGCGCAGGGCGTTCATTCATTCTCCTAGGGCTGCTACCAGTCTTGCCAAAAGCTCGGAAAAAAACATACTCGTTAACTCCGTTTTAAAGGCGTCGAGTCAAATGGCACTGCATCGTGCACTTGGGAAATCTTTCAAAGCATTCACGAGTGCTCTCAGGAGGCGAGCTAATCAAATCGCCGACTCTGACGACTATGCTTTCCGTTGCTCTCGGGCTGGATCGCCGATCAACCCGAGCATTCAAACTTGCAAAACATCAGCACTATTGCTTGCCCGCGATGCGAGGTCGAGTTTCACAATCTTGGGAGCACTCGTCGAAGCTCTATGCGCAACCACGAGGACTACAGGGACAGAGTACTGTTATTTGGCGAGAACCCGGGCAATCTGGAACCGGTGGAATACCTTGTTGCGAGATCCGTCAAAACACTCTTCAATGCTTGCTGGGGTATGCCGAGGGTTAATCCGTACGATCTCAATAAACCGGACATTCTGCACAATATCTACCTGGGGATGTTGAAGCAGCGTGATGGAGTGGATTCAGGGCTTCCTGAAGAAGCACCACCGATTGGAGAATTTGACAAAGCTTGGGCCGATTGCGCCTTACCTGGACTGGCGAGTACCAAACAAGGCATATCGTTCTACCACCCAATGGCAAGGGAAAGAATCACGGAACCTGGGGCTCGTTCTAGGAAGCACTCATGACTGCTCTGAAACCGGGAGGGGCTGTCAGGAGCGACTTCGCGTTGAAATGCGTCCGAAGCTTAATAGACTTCCACTTAATGGCGCAATATGGGAGTCATACAATGAGCACATTGAACTATATGGAGAGCTATCTCGAGGATTTCCATAAATACAAGGATATCTTTTTAGAATTCAGGGCGTACAAGAGGACGTTAAAGGATGCGAGAGATCGAACGAAAGCAATAAGTGGCTCTGTTACGGGCAGACTCGGAGGACACGAGGAACGGGTTCGGAGGTTCTCGGTTAGAGAACGGTAAAAGCTGAATCAGAATCACGTGGGTGAAAACTCTTCACCTCGTGCGGGGTCAGGGTCAGGGTTCGGGAATATCGGGCTTGATACCGATAGATACTAGCAAGAGTTTCCTAACGATAAACTATCGAGGGAAACGAACAGGAACAGAATCAGTATGGCTTCACTTAGTATGATATGCTAGGTGAGGCCGAGTGGTTCTAGGACGGGGGCCAAGGGGCACAACCGAGAGGTTATACAACTTGGATTCGTAAGGATTCGGAACAAAACCAGAATGTATTCCTATATAACAGGAAGTTCAGATAAGGAGAAAAGTAAGAAAGAACAAAGGGAAATCGCAGCCATATATATAACCTCCAGAACCCAATGACTAATCCGTGTAACAGAAACCGTAGAAAAAAAAGCAGTGAATGAAACCTAGCGAAACCTTAACTGAAACCGGATGACTAATCCTTCTCCTTCGAACTTCTCTCTTGAGTCTTGGCACGCCGTTACAGGCTCCCAGGCTCATGACTCGGCCTTGGCGTGGAGAGATCCGGGAGATTCGGGAAAGATCGCGCTTCAACCGTCAAATTGCGTGATAACGCCTACGAACACGTTGGCGCTTTGGGAGCATTCGCCAGTACTCGCGGGCGTTAGCGAGCTTCTTGCATGTCTGGCGGTGAAAGAGAACTACAGGCGTCCATGGTCGTATTTGCGCGAATACTAGGCTATGGAGGAGGCGATTGGCGTTAAGTCGAATTCTAAATCTGAAAGACATCGTTGGAGGTCCTGAGAGCACTGGCGACATCCTCTGGAGCCATCGGGATAACGCTCGAGGAGTTCTTCGACGTTTTCAAAATCGAGGACCGCAAGCCGAATGAACGCTCAATAGTAGAAAGCGGACTGCCCTTGAAGCGTCTTTGTAACCCCTCCATGAAATTGGAAAGACTGTTCAACGTAGCAGATGGACTGCAAATGAGCCATATGACGCTTTATCGCCTGATAAAGGAGTATGCCGAAGATGCGGAATGCTCTCAGAGCTTTGCCGGAAGCTCTGAGAGCATTTTGGAGCGCCGGGTGGAGGTTCATCAGCAAGATTGTAAGTATGACTGAGTCTCCCAACACTCTCCTGAGTCTCCTGAGATTATCCTGAGATATCAAAACGGATTTTGATTCTCTGGAGGCTCAGGAGATGCTTTACGGAAATGGTTCAGTTTGCTGATGTTTTCACATGCTTGCAGGTTCCGATACCAATCTTCCAAAGGCCTGACGTATACGAGGTTCACAATATCAGGTGTACGGGAACATCATCTTTTAGGAAAGGGAAAATAAGAAAGGATTGGGCATGGGTATCGGTAGGTTCGCCGAGCAGTGGGAGTGTTTGGGGCGCTTACCAGGGCCAGTGGAGGCTCTGTTCAAGGTCTTGAGGATAGCACAGCGCTGTAGCATTATGTGTAGTTGAGCTGCTTGAGGCGAAGGATCGTGGTTTCGCTGATAGCTCACATGGGCTGCTGAAGGTCTGTAGGCGGAGGAGGAAGAGGATGTGGAGTCGTGAATATTCGAATTATATTAGGAATGGCCCATTTATTTGAGGTGGATGCTGGCAATTGGCTGGTAAATACTAGGATAGATTTGCGTACGTGGAATGAATTTAGTTGAATGCTGTGAGAGCGGTCGTAAGCGCTGTAAAGCATTCCTGAGTGCTAACCAGTGATGTGAGAACAGTCCCGGGTACTCCGTAGAGGTGAATCTTCCGGGTGCTCCGTAGAAGCGAGTGCTGTGAGGCGTGGCGAGTCTCTCTGAGTGGAAAAGTTAGGCCAATAGTACCGTCTAATGCAAAATTAGGTAATGGATTCTGCTGAAATGCTGTGGGGATTGGAAGAGGGAGGTGAGTTTGACGCTCAATATCTGAGTCTGTTATCCAGCAAGCTCGCTTCCACCAGCATAATGCTGCTTATGCATGGGAAACAATTTCCAGCAAGCTCGCGCTGGAGTGCTGCTTAGGCAGGGCATTGAGCTTTTCAGACGAGCCGTACCATGGCCTAAACCTCAAGGCTTAAATGCCTTTCACGAATCGACAGATACATATGCTATCGTCAAAGTTTTGGTAGCCATCTCCAGTATACACGACAGTGCTCATATCAGTATTCCGCGACTGACCGTTCAGCCGCGTGAAGAATACCCACGTGAGATATCGTTTGAGAGACTGGCAATGCCTACCTCGCCTTTGAAGAAAGCGACGATTCATATGGGTCTTGGGGGATGTCCCACCTTGAATAGTATTATTAAAGATGTTTCCGCAGCTTTCACGAGCATTGGTCAGTGCTATTAAAGCAGCCATGGTGCTCTCCGCACGTGGCAATATCTCTTAGCAGTCAGTGAAAACCTTGTTGACGAGTTTGGCGAGCGTGAGCGATATGCTCCTGTGGTGTCTGGCGAGCATCTCAGTGAGAATGCTCTCCTGGCGCAGATAGCACTGACGAGTGCTCTCTAGGCGTGAGGGATATGTTCTGGCGGCGCCTGGCGAGCTGCTCGTTATGTTTTGATCTCCTGGCGCAGATATTAGTGGCGAGTGCTGTCAGGGCGCTGGCGTTGTCTCCTGGCGGGCACCGACGCGTCCGTGATTCGTTACCAGTCCCTGGGCGGAGACTCATTTGTTGATCGTTATCCAGACGCAGGAGGCATACCCCAGGCGTGTCATGGCGGAGAGAGCATCGCCGGGTGCTCTCAGGACGATCAGCACATTGCCTGGACGTGCTGACGCGTGAAGGTGCACGACCCGCCTAGAAAAGATCGCGGAGAGAGCATTGCTGGGTGCTCTATAGATGTATGTGATATCGCTAGGAGCACTCTGTAGATAGTAGCAATAGCGAGCGCAAAAAAAAAGCTCATTAGGACTATTCGGTACTGCTTGGAGCGAGTGCTCCGGTAGAGCGAGTGTTCTTCTTGGAGCGAGTGCTCTGGTGGAGCGAGTGCTCTGCTAGGAGCGAGTGCTCTGGTGGAGCGAGTGCTCTGCTAGGAGCGAGTGCTCTGCTAGGAGCGAGTGCTCTGGTGGAGCGAGTGCTCTGGTGGAGCGAGTGCTCTGCTAGGAGCGAGTGCTCTGCTAATGCTAGGAGCGAGTACTCTGCTAGGAGCGAGTGCTCTGTTTGGAGCGAGTGCTCTGCTTGGAGCGAGTGCTCTGCTTGGAGCGAGTGCGGAGTACATAGACAATGATGCGCTCTGGTGCTGCCAGAGAGGGAACATACTAAACCTCCATATCAACCTGGATCAAGCCCCAACCACTCAACCTAGCACCCTTATCTCCACTACCCCTACAACACCTGTATACTACCACAAAAAAACCAACACCGAATCACCACAAAAACTGACTAAACTCTTACCAAACATACTATCACACCCATAAATAGGAAACCCTACCAACCAGGAAAAAGCAATCGCTTTACTCTAGCTAATCAAAACCTTTAAATGTCACATTGCATATCGGTATACCTATATACTTATTTGATGTAGTTTTCAATTCCCAGATAATATCTATCCTAATTAGTGGTTGAGGACCGGGTTGAAAGTGGCATTTTTTGGTGCAAAATGGTTGCCGTCTCATCACCACCGACATCTTGCTGTACATTTATAATTAGACTTCAGCCAAAATAATTACCCTTTACGAGAGTGAGTGCAAAAGGAGCAAGAGAACAGAATGCACTATGGTAATTCCCCTCACCTCTCTCTATTTCTTTC
Organism: Morchella sp. 2018-W38C; assembly: GCA_024713705.1. Lineage (NCBI taxonomy): Eukaryota > Fungi > Ascomycota > Pezizomycetes > Pezizales > Morchellaceae > Morchella > Morchella sp. 2018-W38C. The sequence goes on along the minus strand of JAMJEX010000013.1, from coordinate 1,177,468 downwards.
TTTTTCTTTTCTGGCCTGCATAGCGGACTGCAAGGGTGGACTGGATGATTAAGCCCGTTTTATCTACCTCCATGCATTCTAGGCGAGGGTGGTTGGTGGTGATTATGATATGAAATGTAGAAGGAATGAATTATCATTGTTAAGGCTAGCTAGCAAGGTTCTCTAGACGTATGATTCCATGCCCCAATAGAATTATCTGGTGGCTGCTCGGTGAGTAAATTACGGTTGGTTAATCATAGAAACACCTACAGCAACAAAAGCGGGGGTGATATTGGTGCGGTAGATGGTTATATCCACCGCTATATGCAAATAAACTAAAATAACTAATCATAAAACAACAGCTCTGGAGTCTCCCTTACCCCCATAGTCCAGACAGATCCCTCACTTATAGCTCCTATTTATCTTGGCATAGCTATTGTACTTCTCGTAGAGGTATCCCCTGTACAGCTCCATCTTTGGATCAGTGTCTATACATGTACTAAGGTGGAAATAAAAACCTGAAAACTAATGAAAACTATGGCTCATGGTTGCTTGAGCCATGTGCTCAAGTCGCTAGCGCCACCTCGCCCGGTCAAGCACACTGAATGATGGGGTCGGGATCGGTGACGTTATGACAAGGGTGGGGGATCGAGAGTTTAATCACATGCTTATGCTAACGCTCTGTTTAGACATGTCTCTATGAAGGAAGAGACCACCAATACAATCCCTGGTTTCTCGAATGACTGTTTCCTCGGAGGTCTCCCGCCTCTGCCCAACTAAGACTAGGTAGAGTTTCCGCAATATCCCCTTTCTTTCAACTACTTACTCCGAATACCGAGCGAAAATGAGCGACGTAATTCATGTGGTTTTCAAGGATCTACGAGACATAACCATAATCAGTTTAAGGTAAGAATAATATCTCTTTTCCGCAGTTCTTCGCTTCCCAAAGTACGGGGTGAGTTATCACCAATATCACATTCAATATGACTCCAGAGAAACATTTCCTAAATAAACTATCACGTTTGCGAAAGGCCCTAAGGAGTTTTCGTTACTATCTACACATCAGAGCCTACACACAGGATGTGGGAGAAGCTTAGATTACATACTACTTCATGACCCCACCACATAGGATTTATCCTTGAGATTAGGACACTCAGCGGCTGTAGACTTGAGCTCACTATTGTTCGAATCGGGGTCTGCTAACATTGCCCTCCAGCTCCAAACCGACATTATCTCCTCCCCTTCAGGTATTAGCCAAGACATCTCTTCCATAATGCACCTTACTTCCTTTTCTCTCCCTCCTTCTCCCCAGGCCCAGAACGCTCCATCATGCCCATCAAGCCTCAAGCCCATCATATAGCCTTCGCTCTCTATCGTATATTCCACCTCATCTATCCACTCCAGCGCGGCGAACACCGCTCGGAGGCGCGACTTTGCGTTATCTATGTTGGTAAATCTACACTCTGCCAGACGTTCCGGCCAGCGAAAATGTGGCCTCATCGTGTGATGATAACTGGACTCACGTATTTTAGAAGTGGGGAAGTGTTGCCGAAGTATGGTCATCGCGTGGAGCCCGAGACGATACTGAAGGATGCCGAGGTCGTTGAGAGTTCTCTTGATACTTTGAAAGGAGCGCCCGGCACTGGTTTTGGGAGGTTGTGAGGATTGCAAGAAGGACGGAGTGAAGAAGCTGGGTGGCTCTGGATCTGGTTGTTGTGGATTCTGAAATGGTATTCGGGGGAGGTAGTGACGGGATTGGCGCGGTGTGCATTTAGCCCGCATGTCATACCAGTGCAGGAGCTGAAGCAAGAACAAAGGGGTACAGGCTTCGCAGTGATAAGCAGAGGGATCGAATGCGGCGAGAAGTGGCTTCTCTTGCTCCTCCGCAATAGCCCACAAGGCCTGCATTTTGGTCGAAGGCATGGGAATGAGGTGGGTGGCAGTCTTGTTAATGAGGAGCCATGGTACGGTAGTTGGTGACGAGTAGTGGCGTCACGGAGAGGTTCTCCGGGGCGTAGGTTAGATGATCCATCCCTTCGTTCTTCCCCGCGGTTCTCATAGGTTACCTAAAATGACGTGGAACAGCGTATGTAACTGATGGGAGCTATTCAAACTTAACCGAGTGTCCGCTTCTAGTTCAGGGAAGTCACAATAGGCTAGGTATTCTTTTCCCCTTTACGTCTAAGTAATATTGATCCTACATCATTGGTTCCCGTGGTTACTCCCCCATTGGCGTTACCTGAAAGTCAACCAAGACATTTTCATATATTTACATTTCAAATCGAACTCAATATTTAAACACAAACAGGGAACCAGTATTATCCTTCCGGTCTCCCGTATCATTTGAATATCATTCTCAGCCGCCAGACTCTCTTGAGGGCTGGATTTGATGAAATCGTGGTTGAGCGGGAGTCAATTTGAGGTGATGGAGGTTGTGTTAACACTAAGGTACAAGTTTGATTGTGTGCGTAGCACAAGTGACATGTGTGCTGAGAACACTTTAGAACTGGGTTGGAAGCACACTGGAACTGTGTGTATAAACACGCTTTATATCTATCTCTATAATGTACCGGGGGTCAACCATAAATACCGAGAATTTGACACTTATTTCACAGCAAGATTCCTTGTTGGATTCTCGCTAGTTTTTCTAACATTGGAACAGTGTGATTGGCTGCTGCGTGTAGGTGGATGGTCCTGTTGCCCTGCCGCTGTCAGTGGTTACTCTGCTGGCAAGCCCGCCGAAACCCTAACCCTGACTCATTCCTGAATGGAAACCAGCCTACCCGACGGAACCCTGTATAGGTAAAGAATAAACGTAATCGTTCAATAGTCGATGATTATTAGTGGGAATGAGACAGGTGGCGGAGGAGCGGTATGGGTAGGGAAGGTGGAGGGGCGGTGGAGGGGAGGTGGAGGTTATTGGGTGGACACAGTACTGGAGTAGCATCAACTGGGGCTGGCATTAATTCGAGCCGACATTGAAGATGGCATTAAAGCGGGCATCGGAGCTGGCATTAGAGCTGGCACCGGAGCGGGCATTGGAGTGGGTATTGTAGCGGGCATTGGAGCTGGCATGTATTCGAGCTGGTAGAGTTGAGATACCTGATAATATTAACGGAAAGAAATCGATCGCTATAGCTGGATTTGGGAATCTATGCGACATGGCCATGAGAGCTAGCCTTGGGAGGGCTAAGGCAAAACTAATTAATTACTGGCAGTGCCTAAATACTATATGGAGGTGGAAAAGAAGGAGACCTCGCGCTCGCGAGGTGGCAGACTGCTAGTGTATTTTGTACGCACCCACAACACATTTTTGACACACTCTCTACTACGTCGGGAAATGTGTAGTGATAATGCGTCATCATCATGCCTCCATATAATGCATCGGCGAATGCATCGGCGAATGCATCCCCAGTCCCACTTTACCATTTTACTGCTGAAATTACTTGAGAGTCAGAGATAGAATTTAAAAAGAGTACATTGTCGGGATCAAGCTTGGAGTATTAAGCTTGAGGATCCCGCATTTTACAGCATAAGCCATCAGTGGATATAGTTCGATAGTAAATTGAGACATAGCGAATTAAGCTATAAAATTTGCATGTAGGGAAAAGTCAATAATGCATCGACCATACGAGTTTACACAGCACAGGACAGCTTATGGGTCAATTGATGCATTTACTTGACGCGTGGACGTGGGCAATGCATCAATTGATGCATTTCCCGCCGTGGTAGAGCTACCAACGGGCTACCACAAATACTTGCTTGGCTGCCAGGTGTCACCTTGATTCATATTAGCCCAATGAGAGTTCTTTCCAAACCCTCATTTTAAAGATTTCCCAAAAAGGGGTTCTCAGTACTTACCCTTAACCCCCGGGACATGCAATGTGATTCTTTGTAAGCATTGTCTCGGCGGGTCATGCCCCAACCTCGCGACCTCACGACCTAACTTCACGAGGCAACAACGTTTGACCCCGGTGAAGCAGCATTGAACACACTGTAAAGTAGCTCAATCTAATAGTTAGTATTTCCTCCCTGTGTCTCTATTACAGCTCAATCAGTGACCTCATCATTTAATTCTCAAGATAATCCTAGATTTACAGCAGGGCCTTTTGAGACGAAGGAGTATAATAATCCGACCATACTGTACCGGGAAAATGTAAGCTACAACTGGTGTCACGATCACCCCGGAACCGGCTGTAAATATTCCAAACGTGCTATGTACAGTAATTCTTGGCGATTTGCCGCCAAGAAGCATCTTTTTGCTTGGAGTTATAAATTCAGGAGATCTTTACTATTTCGAGCCTGGTTTGATTGATTGTCGCTTTCTCGGTACGATTGTCGTTGAGGACTGGGTCTCATGGGGATTGAGATGCGGCGATGCAATTGCTCCGTACAGTATCTCTTCCCCATGAACTTATCCATATCACTCTAAAAAGACGATCGATGTGATCTACCTCTCTTATTTCTCTTCCCGGCACCTAGATATATATCAGGTATTTGAGTTCACGTTACTCAAGTTCTAGTTTAATGACTCACCTACCTCTTATACCAATACTCCAAGCAACAGCTATTCGATCGTTTCTTTCACATATCTTGTGCCAAGAAGGAATGGGGATAGGTGTTCTAGGTAGTCCGCGAATACCGGAAATCGACTGTCAGAACTAGAAATAGGTCATTCGCCAAATGCCTAAGCAGGCAACGAATAAATCCTATGCCGTACCTAATATCATCCCTAGGAGGATCGCAAAAACCCACTACAAGTGGAGTAAAAGTAGGAGGCTCCATTGCCCCGAGAACATGACCCGAAACCTTCTCCGAGTGATAATGCTTATAATCAGGCACCGCATCGGGCGATTGACAGCTATAAGTGCTGTAAGTGGTTCCTTTTATCACTGGATGGATCTTCGCGAACTACCTCATATAATCCGCTTTAACTACTTGTTCGTCGATTGTCTACCTAGGTAGGTATTTAGCGAAGAATTTAATATTGTTCGTTGATTGCCGGTGCTCGTGAGATGCCTTGACCTAATGGCTGCTGAGTGGGAAGGTTTCAATATTTGGGGTGGTGTTGGTTGCTAGACCTAGGCGTTTTTTCGATATAATTCATAAAGGATTATAGATTCTGGAGCCTATGACTACCAGCGGCGTAGCTATCGACCTACAGCTCCACAACCCTTTAATCCATAATGGAACATCCCGGGGAGGGAGCCGCGATAGACACGCGCACCTAAATAACAGTGTGCGTGTATAGACTAGTGCAGGAACAAGGATAGGACAGGTGTAGTCTACTATATATTAATCCCATGTGTACATTAGGGACCTAATCGCTCTGCTACCCGGCTTTCGTGTATTCCATTGTATTCTTTCTCTCTCTCCCTTCTACCTGTTTCCATGCATCATTATCACCATTGACGTGGCATCTTCATCATCATCACCATCGACATCGTCATCTTCAACATCAACACCCATCGGAGCTTTCCACATATGGACCGAGTATCCTTACGGATCTTATACAAGAGCATGGGGCATTCGATTCCGCGCTTTCCGCTCCCTGTCCGGATAAGGGCACATGTCTAACTCCAGTAACGAGCAATGCTTGGTTTTTGTGGGTTTGGAGTACCAAAAACCCACCACCTTGCAGCCACTCCCGGGCGTGAAGATATAATCCACACCTCCACCGACTTCCCCTCTCCCTGAACATCTCACCTCCAAATCTCAAACTTGAGCGGCGGTGAACGCTGAATCCTAATTAGAGCAAGAGCTTTAGGATTATGCCAATAAGGCTAGTAGGTTCCTCAACGTTTCTGCTCTCGAGATAGATGCACAGCACAAGTAAGTTAGCACTCAAGATTTTGTTTTTCTCCGGCCAATCCTAACAAATATCCAGCAAGCCGCTACTCATCAACAACCACGAAGGTTAAGGAAGGTATAAGAACGCCGATCGCTCAACAGTTCACTGGAATCATGATTCTTGTCGAAACCCGAAGAACCTATACAGCAACCACTCAGCACGCGTAACATATAGCACGCGTAACATATAGTCTAAGCGGGGATAGCAAATCCTAGTTGCGTCACACCAACCACTCAGCGTGCGCAACCATTATCATGCCTAATCTTCTTGACCTTTTGGACCCTATTCGGTCTCCCTATCCACGTGGTGTGGCACCATCGGCTCTTTCTCGCTGCAGTCTCATATGCACTCGCAAGAACAGCATACGACCTGTTTGCCTATTGCATTCCTTACAGCCGCCCAAGTTGCGTAAAGGAAAGGCTCGCTTTCTAGGGCCTACAGATCGGTTGTGGCATGCACGTTTTTGTGAACGTGATTGTTTTACAGAGGGAGCAGCCCGTACTCACGCTTGGTAATCCGGGCGAGATTTTTTACTCCCTCAACGACCCCGAGATTCTAAAGGATACCACGGTCGAAGACCAGAACTTCCTCATCTGCTACGTATGCGGAATTCCCCTCCCCAGATATGGATGGCAAGAGTCAGCCCTCATTCCGGAGTCGGGAGGTGAAGAGGACCTGGAGTCGGAGGTTGAGGTCAAAGGAGTGAAGACTCGAACAACGGTTCTGATGGGTAGGGCTGAAGCGATGGGCTCGCGGTAACCCTGGGTGAGCTGGTACTTGAAAACGTTTCCGATGGGGAAGGCTAACTAATCGTCGTCTCACAGTTCAGCTTCTCCCCTTTATTATTCTTATCATCCAAAACCTTTCCAATTCATAAATCTCCTCATTTTAAATCTTTTATTTTCTTTTTCTTTGGGCTGATCCTATTTGATAACCTGTGACAATATCCTTTGATTCACTAGAGGTGGTTACCAGCCGAAGGCCGGGAAGCACGTATATCATGTAATCCTGTATATAGGAAAGCCGCATTGCGTATTATTTTCCTTCAGTCGGGGTTCTCATGCCGCCCCGCTGCCCTAGACTCCTTCTTAGTCCAAGGGTATCAATGTGCCAGCCTGAACTAGAAGATGTGGCCAGTCTCGCCCGGCTCATGCTATCAGGGTCACGGCCTTGCCGAAACTATTTTGAATAAACACGATTAATTTCGGATGCTTTTACACCTTTGTGTTTAATTCTATGATGTATTGTTCCATGCACTGAGACTATCACTCCCGTTTAACCATCTCTGCCGCTGACAATGCTCTATACACCTGTCAGAGAACCATGCCGGTAATGATCAAAGAGTATACTCGCAACTGATCTCCAGGACCAAAACTAGTCATCCTATATCACCCGCTCACCCCCGTCACTCGCACCATAATCCATCACTCGTGTCATCATAGCCAATCACTCGATCACTGGCCATCACTCGTCACAGCCGGCCGCCAAGCGCGGGGTGTGTATTTCGACCAGCGTGCGGCGCGGAGTGCTGGCCGTGCCACTGTTGTACCATCTTCTGGCTGAGTATATAGTCGTGGTTAGCATGGTGGGCAGTAGTCGAAGCGGAACCCTAACCCTGGCCTTGACGGGTGATCTTCCATGATTTAGCTATACTGTGGAGTGCCAGCTGTTGGTTTGGGAATTTGAGATCTTTTACGTTCATGTTGCATTTCTTGATAGATTTAGAGGCTGTGGGGCGGTTATGTCGCGGGAGGCGTGAGTATGAGATGATCTTGGCTATGGACGGTGTTGTCATGCAGTGTGGGTGTCATGAATGGTAGATTTCTTTACCGGGGTGAGAATGCCGGCGGATGTGAGGGGGTTTGAGAGTGGATGATTGAGGCCTAGGATGAACTATTCCATTTTATGTCTATTACCCACTATGGCAGCGGTGTGGGTGGATAATTTGATGTGTTACACAGTAAAAGAACCTGTGAAATGGATGAAGGGATTCATTTACTACGGATGTCGTCTGTAAATAGGACGACTGATTAGTTTACTGTCACAGACTATGCATGGACAGTGTCTCTCTGTTCTGTCCGGAAGTTGGACTTTCTGCACTCAATTACACTACATGTAATTTCGGCCATATATGCATTGATTCGGTCATCCTCTGTGACTTGGCCAAAGAGCATCCATTTCTTCTCCAATTGAGTAGATTCAATCCCCGCTGCCAGCACTGCTCGTCTAGAACATTTGGTTGTTATGTCATGTGTCAAAAATGGGACATATTCAACTAAGGGACTCATCTACCGATTCATCTACGCACACAGGAGCTTTCTGTGTGACATTTACTCGCGCTTCTGTAACTTAATTTCCACGATTCATTTCCTGATATATCTACTTCTGCCGAAGAGACAAAAAAACCATACAAAACCCATGAACCCCCCCACCCCCCCCGGCCGCACCCCCGCAACCCTAGCTCCCCCCACTACACCACCCCCTCCAGCAGCCCCACAACCGTCGCCCAGAACGCTACAGGCAGCTTCGAAATACTGTCCTTCCGCGGTGCAACCCAGCAGCCGGCCAGCATATCTCTCCCGAGCATGCCCAGCTAGCAGCCCTCCTCCATGTTCCGCTGACGGCACTTCTTCGGTTCCAGCAAGACAACGAAGCCGCAGCCGCGCAGCCAGCCAGCCGCGCAGCACCCCTGCCGGCGGCCGGCGGTGCTTCGGATCCGCCATCACGTGCGGCACTGGGCGGCGAGCTGGGCGTCAAACTTCGCGAGCTGGCCGGGGGTGAGCGTCAGGAGGCGGGTGAGGCCGACGAGGCCGTTAGAGGTGCGCTTGTGCGTGCGGCATGAGGGTGGGATGGGGTGGGGGTGGGGGTTGAGCTTGGGGCTTGTGGTTGGCGGGTGTTGGGAACCCTGTGTGGGCGGTGGGGGTGCGCTCGGGGCGGCCATGGTTTTGGTTTGTTTTGGGGCGTGCGGTGCCTGGCTTTGCTTGTTTCGGTGGCTGAAGGATAAACTGAAATGCGGCTGAGGGCGTGGTGGTTTAGGGTTTGTGTTACTGTGGGCTTCGTTTTTTCTTTTGCCCATAAACCTAGGTATGACGCTGCCAAGTAGAGCTTTTTGTAGTTGAGGACACCGTGATTAACCCTAACCCAGGAACTTCAGACCGGCAGTAAGTCTTTGCCAAGGGTCGTGATACAGCACCACATGCTGCGGTGATTATAAACGAGGAGGTTGATGGACTTCAGGTGCCAGCAAAGCAGTGCAGCTCAAGGCTACCTGTTGCCTAGATCTCACGAAAGCCCTCGAGGACCACCTCCCCCCGCTGCCCATGGCGGGGGATAGCAAGCTGGTTAATATTGTCACTATAGAATAATGAAGGGAAACCGAGTGGTCGCCATACCGTCTTGGTTAATTTGCTCTCTCTCTTCTCGGTATAGTTAAATTTACGGGTAAGCTGAGAAATATCCAAAATAGACGGAGTCTGCGGGCCCATCCATCTGCACATATTCAAACTTTTCAATTTTATATTATCAATTCATAAACTTCCCGATGAAAGCTTTAGAAAGGATGTTAATATTGCTATTATATCACTAGATGTATCCGGAATGATGGACCCCGAGCACAGATATTCAACGTTCAAATATGCCCTGGCTGTTTCTAGCTTCAAACCGAAGTTGCAGAAGTAAGACAACTATTATTCGGTGATTTTTAATTATATATGGGCATCATACTGACTTATCTCTATCGGCATAGGTGCCTTCGAACCATAGCTTAACCCCGGGAGGAAACGAGATGAGTGGCCAATTACCATACCCATCTCCGCACACAAATATCGGTAACCAGCACTTTCGAGAGTCGGAGCTCTGTACTCATCCCCTTCCTGTTGCGCTCGAACAGATCGGCGAATTCCTATCATCAGTTACAGCTGAATTAAACAAAAGAAGAAAAAAAGCACCACCACATTCTAAACTGTGGACTGAGAAGGGGTTCGAGCTAACTGCAGACATGGAAACAGGTTACAGAATGGGGAAGACAACGAGAAGGAGGGAACGAAGAAGTGGAGGAGGAGGAGAGAGAAGCAAGAAAGGATACGGAGGACTAGAAAAGGAAGGGGAAGAGAAACAAGAATGGGATTGGACGTAGGCTATACGGTTACGCTTTCCTTTAGTCGGTTGTTTTGTGTTGTTTTGTTTGCCTGCTGTTGGTATTATGCGAGGCGGCGGAAGACGGGGGGGTCCTGGGGAGTGTGGTACTACCATGACCGAAAGGTTGCATGCAACTAATGAATTAAACAAAAAAAGAAGCTAGTTTCTAAATCCCAAAAGCGAGTGAGATATCGCGACGCAACGCAAATCACCACACACTCCCCCGGACGCATCCCCGGCTTCCTACCACAGCAGGAGAATCAAGAGCGTAATACGTCTTGTAGTTCACAATACCCGGCGCCCTGGTAAAGGTTCTTTGGTATCCCACCTTCGGATTTCAGTTCACCCCTGCCAAGAAATCCTTCCTGTCATCCCTCCCGCGGCGTAGAAGCATATTGAATTAATACCAGAGAACGAAAAGAGGTCGCTCTTAGTTGGAGAGCTGGGGTTAACCATAACTCTAACAGTGCCCGCGTCGGAACCCCCACCCCCGGGGTGAGAACATTTGAAGTGGGTCAAGCTTTTTCAAAACAGGTATCACTCTGTCTCAGCCTTATTATTTACCTACCACTGTCATGTAGTAGAGACACGTTGCACGGGCATATTCTTGAGTTGCGTTGCAAGACTTCTGTATATATAGGAGGTGCTATTTCATTTACAATGTAATTTCTCCCATTTCGTACTATACTAGCCTAAGGTACATCAAGCTTAGGCACCATAAAGATTACAAGGAAACGAGAGGTGATGGGTACGAAAGGAAATGTCTCGGTAATCGATATAATGAGACCACTCGCAGGCATTGACGCCGGATATCTGGGCATGCGCCTTCTCAGGCATCAGGGACAGCGTAGGTCTGCCCGTGCTTGAGAGCGACTCTGGGCGAGATTACGACTTCTGATCCATCGGTATAAGCCCTTTCGGTTATATACGTATGGTATACCGCCTGGTTCATTAAGCAGATGCAGAGCCTATCACCTCCGTTTAATTCCCGTTCCATCTTTCAGCCTCAAGCGGCAATGGTTCAACAACGGGCTCTCGGGAGTCTTTGGCCTTTTCTCCTTCCATCCTCAGCCCACCCCTGACTCTGGCGGGAGAGGGGAGGGAGGCGTGGGATACCGGTCGCCGTGATAGTGATCGGGTGGAAGTTGTCGGTTTGCTGAGTCCGAGAGCTTCCTACGGGAGGATAATAGGAGCTCCCGAAGAGTGGTGAGATATACGGCGGCGGCGGCGGCCTAGTGATGGACACGAGCCGGCTTGAGACGAGCTTGGCCTCGGGCTCGAGCTGGCTCGGATTGTGGCGCTGAAGGCTCGAGTTGTTCGATCCTTGGAATTAGGCCCGAGCCTGAGCTCGAGCTCATGATCCTACCTAAAAATTAGATCTCACAGTACACCGGTGTATAAAATAGATCTGTTAGGATGAACAATGGAGGACATAGCTTTATATATGTCACCCTGCTATAACGTACTTTCCCGGGTAGCCGCACAAAGTCTGAGTTCTTCGAGGTATAAGATGTAAATAGTAGAAATATAGAACAAGTACTAGCAAAATCCTAAACATATTTATTACTTTTTATAAGCTATCTCCCCTACTAACAAGACCGATATACTCACTGTACTTTTAATTGGAGTATCCCCAAAGCGGCCAATGGTGGCAGTTTCCAGTAGTAACTGTATATACATGTATATACATATCCCAAGGGATTGAAACTTATCCTAAAAGTCTTCGTATATAAAGGAAAAGACCAATATTACCTTCGATATACTTCTGGTATATATGGGTTGTATAATATTGTCAAATTTAAAAATATTAGGCCCTGAAAACCATTCCCACTGGCCGGTTGGGGAATCCTATAACAGGTATCAAAACACATATGATGGAAGTCACTACCCCCCAAAATACTCTTACACATTCTTCTGTTGATGCACATTATCAATTCATTTATTATATAATCCTTTCCCCCATACAAGTTGACCCATGGCCAATGTCTCACTTGCGCGGTATCCCGGTACTCGGCGGTTACGCCGTAGTATACGTTAATGTTCTATTCGCATTAATAGGATCTTCTCAGGCTCGAGTCCAGGCTCGAGCTTTTTAGATATGGGCTCGAGCTGGCTCGGGCTGTCGGTAAGAGAGCTCGACCTGTTCGAGCCCGCTCGGCTCGTGGCCATCACTAGATCATCTTCATCATTTGCTAAAACGGACCTATATCTTCTCTCTCTTTAAAAGATCCTCTTGGGAAAGAAGGTTCTCAGGATACCTGCCGCTACGGCGGGTTGGGCAGGCGAGCGGGGCGAGTCGCTCGGGGGTGTCGGTGGCTTCCACGCGTGTGTATAGCGCCTCATATCTGGATAGGGGACCCCATATGTAATAGACAGCTGTAACATGGTTAGCATCGACGCCAACAATAGAGTCCCTTGCCATAACCCACATCGTGATTGATAGCCGTAGGGATAGCCTCCCCTGCCCCAGACGCGCGCCTCCGAAGGCAAGGCTCAGGTGTGAACTGAATGTTGAGACAACCGACATGAATTCAATTGACTGTTGTAGATCTCCGTATCGCAAGATAACATACTGTCGGTGGAAATCGTTGATGTGGTACAAGCATTGCGGTGAGACGTTGAGTTAGTGTAGTCGCTGGGATCGACGGTGATGTCATACTGTGCCCGAGTACCAAGACAATCGTCGCTCCCGGAGCCTCTCACCCTTGGCACCTCAGAGCCTCAATCCTTGGCATGGTCACTTTCTCGTGCTATCAACATTATCTTTCTACCTCACGCTTGTGGGACTTCTAGCCAGCACACAGAAGATTCATTGACATATTTCTACAAATATCAAGAAAGTAACTCCACAAATCGCCACCCCAGCAGCTCCTTCGGCTAAATCTTGTTCCACGCCTTGCCCGCACAACTGGACTGCCAAGACCACACGCTCGCAAAATGAGACCCGAATCTGCTCTCCCCCCGTCTAGCAGGCAAAAGCGGCGGTGGATGCTAGTAATAGATATCAAACCCCAACACACGGCTTCTATTGATCCTCAAGCCACGTCAAGCCAATACCTCCCATCCCCCCCCGGCCACTTGTTGAGAGCCCGTCTTCCACGCGCAAAGTTTTCTGCAGCCATTATCCCCTCATAAACAACCAACCAGCACGCGCTCGCAATTGTGTCTGCCCACCAAGAAGCAACCTCTTGCCGACGCATGGGTAGCGACACATGCGCATCTGCCGCGGTTACCTACCCCATCATAAGCTTCATACGTTCCCGCCGCTCTTCTCGTTCTGCATGTTCCCCGCACCGTCATCTATCGCACGCGCTCACGTGCCCAGCTATCGCACCGCGCTCCACGCGCCCTGCAATTGACCCAAATCCGTGGGCGAGGAGGTTATCTACATCTGGTTGGGGGTGTAGTCTGAGGAAGGTGGGCGCCCTGGTTATGGGGTTGGGGTGATGGAAACTGTCGAGGATGCAACCGATGGATGGGGTGGGGGGTGGGGGGGGTCGGATAGTGAGGTCGTGGTAGTAGTGGTGTTGGGTACGAATGTGCTGGTGCTGGTGCTGGTGGTGGTGCTGGTGCGAGGGCGAGTGCTAGCGCCGGGGGAGAAAATGGTTGTTTGAGCCATTCACACACAGCGGCTGGCAGGAGTGTTTAAACGTGGTGAGCTGTATTGCGGGTAGAGTACTGACGTGGTTGGATTGTGAGTAAGGACATGCTATCCGTAGTTATCCTGACGGGGGTGGAGCATTGAGGGTGAGTGGGAGAGGGTCGGAGAATGCATTCAGAAGCATTCAGAAAAGGGCCCACCGCGCATCCACAGGCGTATGACTCATGCCACGCCCTTCGACCCTGCAAATTGCAAACTTTGTCGAGTGGTTCCGTCTCCAGTCTTACGATACGGAAATGCGGCGGTGACTGTCTGCTACACCCCCGCAGATAGGAGATCATCCCAGAACAACACTACCCGTTCTCCGGAGCGCTGTGTAGTGGAAAGACGAGGGCCTGCAGGTGTGGCATTGGAATAGTACATACATGTCGATGATGTAGACCATGTTGGTCTGTAGAGTAGAAAGAGCGCGTCGTCGGCATCACCGAGGAAGACCTCAGCGAGGGACCATGGATGATAGGATGGATTTACACTGTGACGTGTCCTCTGTGATCTGCCTACTCTGCGTGACTACAGAGATCGCCATGCGCAGCTATGCCAAGGCCACGCTGAGCATCAATATTTTAGCCGTGCTTGCGATCGGATGAAATCATCAAATAGGCAGCCTGGGCCGTGCGCGCAGTAAGTTGGGTATATATCTCTTGCTCTGACTGGTTGAAAATAGACGTGGAGCCAATAAAAAGTACGTGTTGGATACCTGCTTAGGATAGTATTAGCTCAGAAAGGCAAGATGCGTATTTCACAGTTTCATTCGTCAAAGGGATACATACATGTACGTACATGTACAGTACCAAAAAAGCGGGGTGTAATCCGTGTCGTAGAAAAAGAGATCTGCGGTATTCTAGATACTATGGTATTGAGAGGGGTAAGATGTTTGCTACAAGACGAGTTTTGTGCTCAATGTAGCATAAATGCGGCATTCCTGACAATGCTACTAAAGGCTATGCTTTTCGGGTTTCCGGGGGGTTTCCGCACTGTCCAGCGACTGGAATGACCTATGGAAAAACAGGTGGGGTGAAATTTTATCTCTTGATCGGACGAAAGTTGCCAAATTCGCGACCTGGACCGTGCACCACTTAAAGGAATTGCATTTCTTTTTGTGGTAAAGAGCAACGACGAACCCAATCACCAATTTCCAACAATTACCACACTAGGCTAGTGATAGCTCAAAGAGGGTGGTCGCGAATTTGACAAGTTTCATCCGTCCAAGGGATAGCGAAATATCTGTGCACCATATAACAGCTTTCCATTGATCATTCCTATCGTAGGGGTGTGGAAGAAACCCTACTGGCTTAACCAGTCGTATGTATAGAAACCCTGTTGCATGACCCTTGCTTTTTACCTTTCACCCGGAGAGGCTTATTCTGATTCGCTGACCAATACGTGGATTTGGTCGGGTGCGCGCGCAGTTCCTCAAGATCGATGAATAGGGCGATCCTTTCAAAAGGCCCATATTATGATAAACATGGCGCTCCATTTAACAAGCTCGGCTAATCTCTCTGGTCCAGTCATCAAGTATACAGACACGGAAGTTCGGAACATGGTCAGCGCATATCCATCAAGCTGTGATGAAGATGCTGGCCCATCAAAAAAGAGATATATTTACTGATATATCTCGCTGTCCATCTTATCAAATAGTAATTGTTTGAAAGACTCAGCATCGACAGCTAAGCGATATATTGCATTTACGCCTGATGAAAGAGTGGAGATTATCTCATTCAGCACTGTCTTTGGAGTGTGGAATTAGCTGAACCTCTTTGGTACATTAGATCCGGAGGATCGTAGTATGATTATATGGCGCCCACTTAGCTGCTAGCGACGCAGCGTGAAGATTAAGAGTATTTCGGGAATGGCCAATCGATCATTGGATGAATAGTCCACCAACACGCCCATTTGGCCAATGGCTCTTTCCGTCCAACTAGGGCGCCCACTTGACAGGAAAATAACAGCGTCACGAACTCAGCCTGTCAATTTTATGAACTAACCTTGATGTCCACCCCAAGATTTTATTGTCTAATCCGATTTCACACCTCGAATTGCCTCAACCCGTACAAAGAAATTCGGTTTACACCGGTGTTTAATTTATAAGCATGACACAGCTTTCTTCAACCCAGTTTTTAACCAGTTTAAAACTGTCTGTCAGTAACTCGGTTTGAAACTCTCGAGATCGTCATGGGCCCGTGTTATTTTGGGCCTCTTCCTAGAAAGACGGTCATACATAATGTTGTACTATACGGCAGTATAGACATATACATCTCTTTGTACATATTCATTCTTATCTGCTTGGTGATACCATGATTTAAATCGAAACTCTCTGGAAACTGATTGATCGGGGGCATGACCCCTAACCCGGACTGTCGCCGCACCAAGCCCACCCCACCAACATTAATGATACTGAGCAACGGAACACTGAATAATCTAGCTAGAACTAGCTTGAGTAGAGGGGAGGGGTGAAAGGGGAGGTGAGGAACGGGGAGGTGGAGGAGCGGTGGGGGAAGAGATAGAGGGCAGCGGGTAAGTAACAGGATAGCCATATTGGAGGTGGTATTGAAATTCGCCATGTGAACAAATTGGCATTCGAGCTGCCATCGGAGCTTGTAGGTTGAGGCTGGCATAAGTTGGGATACCTCATGATTAACGGGAAGGGTTGGATCACTACCGGCGGAGGTGGACATTTGCGGGAGCTGGCCATGAGAGCTGACCATGAAAAGGCTAAAGAAACATTAATTAACCACTGGAGGTGGGAGAACCTGGGACACTACTCCTACTAGTAACAATAGTATTATAATAAATACTAATTGTATATTAATCACGTACTTCCACCTTTTAACGGTACTTTCTCTCGCCAAGAAATCCGACTGAACCCCTGTACATCGATAGCGAATTACAGAATGTTTCTGGTATGTACTAGTAACTTTGATTTTTCAGGTGAGGCTCTCGACCCCTTAAGGTTCTCCAACCTTCCAGGTCCCGGATAACTTGAGTAATTTTAGGAGGTGGAGGATCTGTCATATCAACTATTCCTCGTCAGATGAAAGGCTACCCGGCGATTCGATAAGTTATCTGAAACGGAGTCCCGCCAACTGAAACACAGGGCTCTCCCTTGGAAGCACGTGAGTGGTCATACTTGAAATAGACCGAAAAGCGCACTTCTACTCGCGTTGCGTCCACCGCAGGTATAAAGAACCAGACCATGCCAAAGTATTATTTATATGGCAGAACGGCGCCACCCCATATTATAATCCCTGTAATTACCACTTGCATGGCGCGGGTAGGGGACGGGATCAAACGGATTGCCTATAATATTAGTCTTCGAGCTGGTCTAAATTTCTATTCAGAGCTTGACCTCAATGACAGTCATAAAATAAGGTCCGGTTCGAACAGCGATTGCGGTAAGGTCGGTTTAGGAGTAGATACTAGGGTCGTAAGGCTTGGCCGCGTGAGCCCCATAAGCTCCAAGCATTTTTACCGTAGTGATAAGTGGTAGAAAATAAGGGAGATGACTATCTCTAATCAGCCAAAGCCATGGGCTCATGCCAGCCGATATCAACTCGCCACCTGGACGTGTATAGAAGAAAAGCTTGATTTTAAACGTCACCGAGCGGGTATGGTAGTATTTGAGAGAATTCGTTGCGCTGCAGCAGGGGTATAGGCCAACCAGAGGCAGTATGCGGAGGTCAGGATCCAACGAATTTTCTCAAATGCTATGGTAAGCGACCAACAAATCAACAACCACTCTCCTATTGTAATGAATCATCGCGCAGTCCACTAGTGTACCATAGAAGCTAACAATCGAGATGGATATGTGGCAAGATCCGGTGCCGAGTAAACGTCTGCATATGCCTGCATCCATATACTCGTAGTTTTCTAACGTTTCCGAACTGAACTGGGTCTACATACCACCAAAATCTAGTTGCCAAGCACGATTTAAGCCCATATGCAGATCCAGTCCAGTTCGGAAACGTAAAAAAACTACGAGTATCCATTCACGGTGGGAGAAGATTGCACATATGTACATCCAGCGACTGAGCACTGCAGGCCGACACTTGTCCCCTAAAACAGCTTCTGGGCGCATGCGCGTGCCCACTTGACTGTGGGTAAACTGACCCTCAGTGAAGCAATCTCGGAGGCAATAATGTGAGCTCCCCTCTCTTACTTTTGAGATCACTTGTAAATACTGTCTCAGGCGTTCCCATCCTCCCAAAGTGCACGAGGCGGACGGTGGCCTGGCTCTGAGGTCCAGTTACTAGTTCGTATACAATTGTTTGAATTACCTATCCCTGATCTCCCTTTTTAACGCCCCGTTAGCAAGGTTTCCCACATTTTCTATCAGCTGAACAGCGTAACTCACTGAAGCATCTGGCAAGAGCACAACAACAGCCCCCCCTCAGAGGTCCTACAGCTCTAAAAATACCGACCTCGTTATAAACTCAAGTCCTGCCTCCCATCCGTGCAAATTGATGTATGACGGTTGAAACGACATAAGCACCCATTTTCCTATTCGACACGAGGTAGGACAGCTTCCCCATTTTTAAGCTTCGTCTGGGTTGAGAACACTAGCTAACTGTCACTTCCCATAAGTCAACAAGAAGACAGCATTCCTCCTAGTGCCCGTAGCATCGGAGAGCACGTTCCCATTCCTTCATCCTGGAGAAAACTTGAGAATTGCCATTAACGAGGAATCGGACCACCGGAACCTCGTATAGCTTGTGTTGCTCTCAACCTAAAGAATTCTCCATTCATCATCCGCGCAAGCAGCAACGATAGCCGACTAAATCTCGTCCTGCCGTTTGCCAGAAAGCTCAACATTAAAACACACTCGCAAGACGCCTCACCCCCTCGCCATAATACACGATAATTATGGCGGATACCGTCCCCGTCTCTTGTCTCAACAGCCCAGACAGCCTGAGCTCTGGGAATATGTGGAACAGCCAGTATGATGTGATGAACCCCATCCCAATTGTATACGGTAGAGACGGGTTTATGCAGGCTATTCAGGACGGAGACGGAATTAGAGTTGCCAATTGTATTATGCAAGCAGACAAGTTCCACCCATTCTTTCTGTGCGACCTGGATGATGCTCTAGCGGAGGCTGCAGCCCGTGGACATTACCATATAGTACGTACATTAGTTGACGCGGGAGCCACACTTGATTCTTTCAAGTTTTGTGCCAGTCGGGATAAAGATATCGCTATGCCCTGGTTCGAGGAAAGGTGCCCAAGGGAGAAGCCATGTGAATGTAGAGGAACGGCACTGCAGGAGGCTTCAGCAATCGGGAGACAAAGCATAGTCTCTTTCCTATTGAAAAATGGGGCTGACCCGAATTTCACGCCAATCCCCCATGACGGGAAAACAGCTTTACAGGGTGCATCTGGAGTTGGGCACGCCGGGATCGGAATCAGTTTGAGAGCAGGAAGCACGAGGGAACGCGCAGAACCTGTTGCGTATCTTGGGAGAACAGCGTTACAAGCGGCCGCCGCGGCGGGACATTCGGAGATCGTAGCAACTCTGTTGACGAAAGGCGCCTATGTCAACGCCAAACCTGCTTATGATTTCGGTAGAACAGCGCTTCAGGCAGCGGCTGAGGGTGGGCACACCGAGATCGTGGAGAGTCTCTTGACGGCAGGCGCAAAGGTCAACGCGGAACCTGCTTCTTACGGTGGTAGAACAGCGCTACAGGCGGCAGCTGCCGGTGGACATGCAGTGATCGTAACGAGGCTGTTGAGAGCAGGCGCAGATGTCAACGCCAAACCAGCTGTCAAAGATGGAAGAACAGCGCTGCAGGCGGCAGCCGATGGTGGGCACGCTGAGATTTTCGCGAGTCTGTTGACGGCAAAAGCAGATCCCAACGCCGAACCTGCTAAAAGAGGTGGTGAAACAGCGTTACAGGCGGCAGCTAAGGGTGGGCATACGGACATCGTGGCGAGACTGTTGACGGTAGGGGCAAAGGTCAACGCCCCACCTGCTAACAGGGGGAAAACAGCGTTGCAAGCGGCAGCCGCGGCGGGACATTCGGAAATAGTAGCAACTCTGTTGATGGCGCGCGCAGATGTCAACGCCCAGCCTGATTATAATTTCGGTAGAACGGCACTCCAGGCTGCGGCTGAGGGTGGGCACACCGAGATCGTGGAGAGTCTCTTGACGGCAGGCGCAAAGGTCAACGCGGAACCCGCTCCTTATGGCGGTAAAACGGCACTCCAGGCGGCAGCTTGGGGTGGGCATGCGGAGCTCGTGATGAGTCTATCGACCGTGGGCGCAACTGTCAACGCCGGACCTGCCCATTTTTTCGGTAGAACAGCACTTCAGGCGGCAGCTGAGGGCGGCCATGCGGACATCGTGGAGAGTCTGTTGACGGCAGGCGCAAAGGTGAACGCCGAACCCGCTCCTTACGGTGGTAGAACAGCACTACAGGCAGCAGCTGAGGGTGGACATGCGGAGATCGTAGCGAGTCTGTTGACGGCAGGGGCAGATATCAATGCTGAACCTGCACCTGAGAAGTTCGGTAGGACAGCACTGCAGGCGGCCGCTGATCGTGGGCACGAGGAGATCGTAGCAAGTCTGTTGACGTCAGGCGCGCATGTCAATGCCGAGCCCGCTTATCATTCAGGTAGGACAGCGCTTCAGGCTGCGGCTGAGGGTGGGCATGCGGAGATCGTGGCAAGTCTGTTGGCGGCAGGGGCAGATATCAATGCTGAACCTGCTTCTGTGGGTGGTAGAACAGCCTTTCAGGCGGCGGCCGAAGACGGCCATGAGGAGGTTTTGAACCGCCTACTTGCAGCGGCAAGAGATGTGAATACTCAGCAAGACAATCCGCCAGATATCAATACATATAGCGAATGTCTGATATATGGCATCACACGACCTAGAATTGTTCAAACCTTGCTGCAAGCTGGTATGAAGTCCTCTGTTCTAGCCCCAGACGGCTCCACACTTTTGCACTGTGCCGTGAGGCAAAGGAATCTACGGTCTGCTGCTCTTCTTCTACTTGCTGGAGTCGACACAGCCAGCCAGGACCAAGACAATCTCACCCCTTTAGATGCGGTACCACAATTCGAAGGAGGGTTGCAAACAGATCTTCTAAGGATATTCCTGTGGTTTGGTTGTGTGATAAGAGGTTGTCGCATTAAATTATGGCGCGAGGCATACCACCAGTTCCCGGAGAAGGGTTTCTTGACAATAACTGCCCGACCAATCCCAAATTCGAGTAGAGTCATCCTGGGCCTTGATAGAAGGAGTGACCCTGCTGGGGATGACCAAGTACAGTCAGCTAAATCGGGAAAGACGTCAATTCGAATCACATCCTCAGACGAGCTGCCCCAAGTGGAATGGGGGGATCGTAAGTGTTTTCATCAGTACGTGTTCATTCACTCAAGCAAATGCACTGAAGTCGTACTAATTTTATTTAAAGTTCAGCAACCGATGTGGAGGAGCTCTTGCGAAAACCTAGACAGATAGTAATAGATACTTACACAAGAGAATTCCACGCGGTAGTAGATGTACCGAGTGAAAGGAAGGTGATATGTATGAGAAAGTGGAGATGGTGTCGGGTAATGAACCAAAGCGAGTCTAACGACCAGGCCGGAACCAACCTTCCATCTCATCTAAAAATGGATACCACTGACGTGGCTGGAGGTCGGTTCTATGCAAATGGTTTCACTTGGTTGTTCTGACTTAATCTATAGCCTTCTTAATCTGCTCTGTGTCATTCGACTACCTTCTCTACATCACTGGGCAGGGGCAGAAAACCGACGATATGGCCAAGGCATTCAGAGTAGCCGCCAAGAAAGGCACAGTATCCTGGATCATGCAAAAGGCGGGCACAAAAAAAAAGCAAGAGCTTAAACCTATACTACGCACCATCGATTTCGTTGGGACATTGGATATAGGGTGGGTGCCAGATGACGCTGTCGATTTCTTCAACTCCTATGTGGTTGATTTACACAGGAAATGGAGAGTCCTCATTGAGGAAGCGGGCACTCACCTTGATAACAGCGTAAGCCCACAATCCTCGAACCCAGGTGATGCTACGTGAGCTCTATTGTGAATAGATCGTTGTCCTTTATATAAGCTGATGCTGGTTCTATACAGAGAAAAATACTTCTAAAGAAACAGGGGAAGAGCGCTGGGTTTATTGAGGTACTCCTGGTGGACGCTCAAACATGGAGCGACTCTCGTATTTTGTTGCAGACCCAAGTGCTCACGGCCAAGGATATCTTAAAAGAATTCAGCGAAACCAAATACCTTCAAGATGAGATTTTCGATCCTCAAGCAGCATTGGGGACTTTATCAGGAACAATCGATCAAATGGAAGCAGAGGTGATGAAAGAGATTGATGATTTGGATGATAAAACGCAGAAGTTGATCGAACTTGTAAGTCTACAACACCTGAAACCTGGATATAGTCGTGTTACTTATTTCACGATCGAATGAACTTTACACAGGAGTTTAATCTGGTCTCAATTTATGAGAGTCGAACCACAAAAGAGATGGGTATGAGTATGAAGCGACTGAGTTGGATCACGGTACTTCATGCTCCTCTTTATTGTAATCCATGTCAACTAACTTGCCGAAGTTTATTTTTTTGCCCTTAATGTTTGTTACGGTAATTAATAACCTTGCTGATATTCCTCACTGGAGAAAGTCTAACCGTGTCCTGTATACCGCAGTCGTTATTTGGGATGAATATAGATTTACTGAATGGTGGGCCCAACTGGAAATGGGTGATCCTGTTGGCGGGGTTGTTGTTTACCGTTGACATCTTAGCGTGGTGCTTACTCAAGCGCTTCCCTGTAAGTCTCGCTCCTCCTCTTAATTTTTCCCATTAATGACAATTATTTTCCAGATTGATGAATGGATCCGGGAGAAGAGAGAAGAGGTAAACACTGCAAACTTAAAAGGTAATACCAGTCGCAAGTGGTATGAATGGGGTTTTTGGCGGAAGGAGGCAAGTCAGGAGGATCTTGAATCAGGTGAAGCATTTGAGTTCACCCGCCCGCAGCGGCGGTGGGCTAAGGAGTTGAAAGACCATTAGAATATAGGTTTTTATGTACGGGACAGGTATGTACGGAGGAGTAGTGACACAAAAACGGAAAATAATGAAATGCATAGATTATGTTTCTTAAACATCCGTGTCAGAGACACTAACTATGCTGTTTTGAATGATTTTAATAATTTTGTTTCAGGTAATTCTCTACCTGGAATGAGCAGAGCACGAGCCTTCACGATAAAAAGAAAAAGTAGAAATAGAGGGCGGGGTGGTGATCCTGCTGAAGGGGAAACGAATATCACGGTTCCTATCTGAGGAAAGCAACAGGTGGTGCTGGTAAATGACACATTTCAACAAAGAACAATATTACCCCCCAAATATATTCCAAAGATTTATAGAGATTAATAGACATGAGTTACAGGTAGATATGGAACCCAGCGCGGAGGCTCTTTGATGATTACCTTACCAATTGCCTGCAAATTGAGCATGGGGATATAGGAAGCAGCACGCCCGGTTGTCCCATCGTCTGCAGGTTGCTGCCCCCTTTAATAGAGGGATTAGATTGTATTGGAGATTCGTTATTTGATAAGAGAGATAAGCGTATCTGTTAGTAAAGCTTCATCAGATTTTATTTTCCCGGGTGAGCAGCATTTTGTCGACAGATGGAGGGATGGCCACCCGCCAAGCCGAGGAGGGACCCACATGGCACGATGCGGTCACACATTATCACTCGGGTCCGAAAGTGCTATGCTGCGCCCAGTCTTATTTTCTCTTTCTTCGTTGGTTCAATTCATCAATTAGCGCCCAGGTTATTAAAAGAACCCGTAAGACCCCATGGTAAAATTCGAAAAAGTTAAGTTGTCACAAATAATGAGATTTCGTGTGCCATACTACTTTATCCTTTGTGGGACGGTGTCCTATCTAGAGAAATGTATGAGGAGAATGTAGTATATTGATCGTGATTAATGAAACTAACTGATGGGGGAAAGCCCCAGTATTTATACTAAAGAAAGGTAGTACAGAAAGCCCGAGTCATAGCCATGACTAATATATCCTGAGTCATATCCTATGACTAATACCTTGTTCCAATGACTCACGCCGGAGTCATGTGCTTACAAATGAGAATTAACTAATACAATGAAATCGTGTCGAGCGTACTATTTCGAGACTATCCACTCGGAGATGATCCCTCGAATCCCAGAGGAAAGATTCAGGATATCTTATCTACGGAGACAGGATACTGTTGTGCGACAAATACCACCACCGGGTTGGGAGGAGATATCTTGCTGTAGGTGTATGAGCAATCTTGTCAGAAGGGATGTGCTATCTTAACTATTGGGTACGACTCTTTGATTTGCTGGATAAGTAATCTTTGTTGGATAATACTGAGTTGATCCTCATCGGGAGATATATCTATTCTCTCTTTGCATCAATTATCTATTTGTGGAGATAATCTCCGGGGTCTAACCCCGGATAATGCATAAGCTATACTCCCGGTGGTGTTGGTCAGTCGCTGTATTGTCACGAGATGATTATTAATCCTTTCTGCTGGTGTTGATATCCTTGCCAAGATATCTTATCTCAAGTATTGGTTAAGTCATCCTCCGGGCAGCGTGAAGCTATCGGCTGTATATCTGCTTTGCATATGCCAGTGGTATCTCACCGTGGGATTTTGGCATTCTCTCCTAAAGATACATTAAAATCTCTCCTATGCATTAAATATGATATTTTCTGAGCAAGTAAGGTATTTGGTGTACGTCTGGGATACTGTTATTGAGATAAAGTTTCCCCGTCAATCGATTTGATACCCCGATGGATAGTATATCCGGATGCATGGTATCCCGATCGATAGTATCGCGATGGATGGTATCTCGATGGATGGTATATCCCGACGCAAGATTACAATACCTTGCCGTATAGTTGGTATTAGCCCTTATCTACCCTATCCTGCCGTCTCGATAAAATATCAAATGGTAAAGATGAGTAACCACATATCTCCAATTGGATATATCATATATTAACGTATATCTCTGCTAGAGAATAGCATCAGTAACCCGTTTGCCTGTTGAAACCTAACCCTCATCTCATCCTCCCGTTGAGATATTAATATTAACACGCTTCTTAAAACCCTTGATTGCAATATTCCACTTTTGCGCTATTCTGGCTCAATTGCTGAATGCTTGCTCGCGGTGACATGCTGCTGAAGCCTCTTAACATCGTCCATCGTCTCCGGCTTCTGGACAGCATTACTGAGAGCGACCTGACTCTTCTGTGAATCCTCGTATACCTCCAAGAACTTAGAGACCCTTTTCCTTCTCCTCTTTATCTCCAGTGTAAACTGGTTGGTAGAAGTTGAATGCAGGCACGCTCATGGCAACATCGCCCCGCAACGAAGGTTTTTCATATCCTCTGCATAACTCCTGATAGTCACCCCCGATACCAGAAGGACTAGGAGAGAATGCCCAGAGTCCTTGCTATAGCAAGCTATTGCAATGAGGAGGGTTGTGTCTACCTAGAGAGGTAATTCTGGAATGATTGGCATATCATAGTCAAACCTCGCCTATGTATCATGGATCTGGTCAGGTTAAATCCAAATCCTGGCAACACAACAAAAAAAAAGTTACGGATGATAGACAGCTTCATGTCATCAGCAGATGTCAGAGGAAAAGTGCCTACAAACTACGCTAATAGCATTTTGTTGTCAATAAATCAGTCAAAATAATTAAGAAGAGGCTTCATAATTTTGTTGTCCACAAGCAAATCATGGCTGAGGAGTATTATCTGACCCTTCACGATCCAAGATGACGACTGCGGTAGTGCATTGTGCATAGATATTAGACTATCACTCGTTGTAATAGAATAGTTTGGAGCAATGCGTGTAGTATAGCAAACTATACATATCAAAATGTCTCTGGGATAGTAACGGCACTGCAGCCAAGGAGAAATTGTTTCCTGAGTTGATCAAAGGTGACAGAATGTCAGGAAGAGAATCAAATATTATTTGGGAATACATTGCAGGGGAATTGAAGGGCACTTGTAACAGAATTATTCTGGACGAAGGGGAGTGCGGAAATTTAGAAGCATATAATAGGCCACCTGAATTCTGTCTCCTTGATTTTAGGATGGAGTTTAAAGAGAAGGGTAACAGACCAATGTTCCGCAGGATATTACTAACGCTTAAACCTCTCATGGAGAAAATTCTTATTCATTACAAGAAACTGCTACGTGATGATTTCATTGTTAGACTGGTTGAAAGTATGGCTAGGAGAATTGACGTTGTAAGAAAGATATGGAATTGGTTCTCAAAAAGACAAATATTATTTATTTTCCTTTATATAGTGCGCACACCGATAAATGTAGCAGATGTGACAATTCAAGTTTTGGTGAGTGGAACAGGCTTGGCAGTAGGGTAACTGCCATCAGACCACACCCCAACTACACATTTAGGTACCCTGATCTGGCGGGCTATAACTCCATCAGTTTTGGAGCGTTATATTTGTGGATCGGGTACATAAGAGTCAACTAGTAGAGGTATACATATAAAATTCAAACGGAATCTTAGGTCAGCAAATGGTAACGATATTAGCGTTTGCGTAAGTAAACGCGCCATAGGCAATTATATATTGTATTAAAAATTATTACATTTGTCCATATTGTTTATCTCCCGCTTATATACCTTATTCTTGAAGGGCAGAGCAATATCTTGTGTGGTTGTTGTGCTAGAATTTATATGGTGGGGTTGGTTGCCATGCGACCGGAAATCATAGGAATGCACTATTATTATGCTCTTACTTTATGCATAATAACTCTATGAGGTTTTAAGATTAAAACAAGCCCTTTTGAGAGTATCTAAGTCAATAGCATAGGTAGAACCCGGCGTCATCGTTTTAGCACTGGCGCTAACGGTTCACTTCAGCGATCATGTAAGAATGTCAGGCATTATGAAAATCATGGGCACCCATACCCACCCCACCTAGGAGGCTATAGCTCAATGAGTTTTTGAGATATTAATAAGCCTTTTCCACGGTGGATTCCTGACTAGTATGAGTCTCATTTTGGGGTCTCGTTCGAGCTGTACCACAGGCTTGAATTCCTGATTTTGGTGGTTATGGGGTGTAAAAATATTGTGAGGCCTTACTACATGAAATACTCAATACTGAATAGAATCCTTACCTAAGATACTTCTACGACTCTTATAAGCCTTTACCTTAAACTCCTTTATCCCATACACAGTACCACTTCGGTAAACACCCATGATTCTTAGAGACTTTACCCGCCAGTTACGTATTAGAGAAGAGGCCTCCTCCAAAGCCAAAGAGACATTCTTCCTCAATGATTTGATATCATAGCCACAGTGAGTGGGTGTATAGAGCTTGACTCTTGCTCAGAAATACCCAATGCAATTTAACTCACAATGAAACCTATGACAGAACAATATCAAATCCCCTTTGGTTTCAACCACCTCCTGTACTCTACCTTTCTGATCCAAAAAATCTCGTGGTTGAGAGAGTAGCATTCTGTCACAACAATCGGATTTCTGTTGCTCAATTATCCCTCTGGTTGTTGTCCTCCTGCTACAACATTCAAGACATAAACCACCCTTGGGCGAAAGTCCCCTCTCCTGCAAAACAACCTGTACACCCTTAGGTTCTCCCCTTAAATTCACAGGCACACTCATGTCCTCCTTATCATAGTCCATACCTTGAACCACTCTTTACCCATTCTCTTCAAAACAGTATCCATCTCTCATATGAGCCTGCTCTCCACCAGACCCCTTATTCATTCTTGTCACCCTCAAAGCATCCTCAGCAAAAGCACTACGACTAGCGGCATTGTCAAAAAGAACAATTCCTGTCACCCTGAGTATGCTTCCTCGAAAATATTAACTGAAAGGAGAGTCTACTGTACAAAATGGTTCTGATGACACCATATAACTCCACCATATCGAATAATTTCAGTTGCATCTCTCTTATGCAACCCAATTTGAACCAGTTCATGATATGATAGAGTATACCGAGGTATGCTAAACCGCCCACAGGGTGTAATAAACTCGGAAATATGAAGAACTTCGCCCCTGGATTTCTTCCTGATTGGTTCTCATCATCTTTAACCGATTGGTAGTGTGGCCCATCATTGGCATTGCATGTAGCTTCATCATGAGTGACAGGTATGCAGAGAGTTGCCCCAGCTGGGAGACATGGTACTGGTTCCTCCATGACGTTTCCGAACACGACCGGGTCCGCATGATCCTGCATGAGACATGCAGGCTCGAATTGAGCCAGTAGAACTTGAAGCTGAAGGTAGAGTAAAGAGGGCTTTTTGGACGCGGGAGCTGAAGGGAAAGAGCCTGAGCATTGTGGACGCGTTGAAGCCTGTAGATAATCCATCAAATACGAGTGACAAAACATGATGAATCGTAGAGAAATGACAACAACTTTATCGAAGAGGGGACAGGTACTTGGGTATGCGATACTACAAGGGGAAAATAGAATGACATTGAGGCAGATTTCTTGTACCTATTTCTACCTGTTCAGACATAATCAACAAAGCAAAACAGAATGCATTGACGACCAGAAACCCTGACTTATGCGCTGCTGAGAATCTCACACCTGTACCAAACTCTGTAAGGGGTTCAAACAAAGCCTTATCATCTGAGGAAGTGCAGAGCTTAATTGATTTAGCTTTCAGCGACGCGTCACATTGTCGCATGCCTTTAGCTGAACTGAGGGCAGAAGGTAATCAATATTCGCTATCGATTCGGATTAAAGCTAACCAATGTGAAATAGCTGGATTGAATGTGTGTATCACTACCATAGTAAAGACTTTGGCTGCTGATGGGATACATCGGCGAAAACCTACAAAGAAGCCTTTGATGAACGACAGACACAAAGCATATCGACTTGCCTTTTGCCTCAGTCACCGTCAAACAGATTAGCGAGATGTGATATTCACCGACGAAACCTACTTTGAAACGAGTTATCTACGAGAATGTCGAGCGAGGGGTGTACTACGCCGGATATGAGAAGCATATCTTGATCGCAATATGGACCTCAAATTCCAGGGAGGTGCATCAGTCATGTTCAGGGGTGCTATTGCCTGTGGCTATTCCGGGTCAGAATCACCTTACCATGTTTATAAATCACCATACGAGACACAGCATGAGAAGAGAGTTGCTAGTCAGGCTTTTCAAAGAGAGTTTGAGGAGGAGAGGAGACAATTTGATTGGCTTGAAGATATGGGTCTACTTGAAGGGCAGCCCATACCCGGGTTAAGGACAACAAATGTTGATAGAAAAGGTGGTATTGACTGGTATATATACAGAGAGAGAATTTTGTATCCTTGCCTATTCCCTTTTGCTATAATGGTCAAAGAAATAATGGCCGGGACCATTCTAATGGATGATAATGCACCTGCAAACAAGCATCATTACCAGGCAGAATTCAGAAGAAGGGTCAATCTACAAAAACTAGAATGGCCAGCAAATTGGCCTCATTTAAACCCAATTGAGACAATTTGGAATGAAATGAAGGACAGTATTAAGATAAGACTGCGGTGGAACTTCACAGCAAGGGGGATAAGGGCAGAGGTTGAGGATGAGTGGAGAAGGTAACCAGTAGAGTGAATTAATATTCATATCATGTCAATGAACCGGAGAATTGAGGCCTGTATTGCTTGTCAGGGAGGAAAATATTTTAATTATTGATATAAACTTGGATACATCACGAATAAACTCTTTTCATTTAGCATCGTTGAGAATCGTTGAGAATCGTTGAGAATCGTTGAGCATCGTTGGCCAGAACTTCACTACTCTACCTTACTACCCGTCAACCTCAACCTGCCCGTCAACCACATATAATCCACTCCCTATTGGCTCAAACCGATCCTGCATGTCTCATGCAGGCTCATGCGGACCCGGTCGTGTTCAGAAACGTCATGTAGGAACGAGTACATCCACCCCCTGCACTTCTTCATTCTGGCCAATTGAAAGGTATGGCATTCATGGTTAAAGGCATTCCTATGTTTTAAGAAAAACATTCTGCCTGTACTCAACCACATCCTCTCTCTCATGTCAATATTTATAGATATCTTTTTTGACTTTCTTCTAAATATACCTTATTAAATGAGAGAGAGAGAGAGTGCTATTAGTGAGTGGTAGTGAAGGTATCACATTCAGTGTCAAGCTCTTGCAATTAGGAGGATAAAAGTCCAATTTCTTGCTGTCTATCAACTGATGGAATTTGAGACTACCAGTATTTGGACACAGTAATGCATAGAGTTTTTGCCTAATACCTGCCCGAATAACAGTCTCAATTGCTGGAATTTAATTGCAAAAACTACTGACCTCCACCAAAACTTGCTATAAATTCTCAAACAGCAATCATCGTACCGTCATCCTGCAACACTGTTACCATACTGGATGTCTTTCCCTGCTTACATTCCTCAATGTCCCTCTGCTTAATCCAGCGCTTCTCATTCCCTAATATTCTGTCTCTAACTCCTGATCCTTTCCCAAATCCTATAGCCATATTCATAGCATATTCCTTTCTATATGATGGGGCTAACAGCTGGCGGGTTTTGAGGCATCTCATTTGTCAGTCCATAAACTGTAATACCTGCAAATGCCAGGTGAAATAATGGCCATTAGGAGCGGCTCCAGATGCCAGCCTTAGCTTCATATTTTGAATATTTATTGTAATTCTCAATCAGTAAAAAAACCCGGAAATGTTATATGTTGAGGAAACTCTGACCTTTATTCAGAATACTATACTTTATGAAGTGCAAATGCCATCACATATGGCCATAATTTCTGGGCATCTCTAATTGATTCTTCGCCTTGTGGTTGTATTTGTTCAAATCCCATTCCCAATTGTTGTTGAATACTGTCCTCCATATCTTCAAAATTCTCATCTTGATCATCCTCCTCCACTAAATCGGTACTTTGGCTTGCATTGATGTTTCCAGTATCTTGACTACTGACACTATCATCATCTTTGCTCCTATTTACAGCAACTGTAGTGTAAGGTGTGCTTTTTACTGTTGTAGTCACAAGCATGGAAATAGGTGTAGATGCTCCGGTATTTGTTTGACTCAAATGATTAGTAGGTGTTGAGATAGGTGTAGATCTTGGTTTAAGAATGGCAGCAGTATGAAGAGCTCATTCTCCTGTTGCTGCTCTAGATTTGAGCCTTCATACTGTAGTTCTGAGTGTAAAGTGTGTGTTGGTGATAGGGGAGCCCACTGGTGACCTAGGAACACTAGTACGGTTCAGTCTTCTCCTGTTAATCTGAGAGAGAAGTCCCCTCTTGAATGTTTTGGTGTTTTTGACGCGGGCCATATTGAATACTGGTTGTTGAATTATATGGGTAGTGTTGACAAAAACTTGTTTTAATCTTCAAACTCATAGAGTTATGATGCATAAAGTAAGGGCACAATAAGAGTACATTCCTATCATTTCCGGTCCTATGGCAACCATCCCCAGCACATAAATTCTAGCAAAACAACCACATAAGATATTACTCTGCCCTCCAGGAATAAGGTATATAAGAGGCAGATAAACAATATAGCCATCTTGTAATAATTTCTAATACAATATATAATTGCTCATAGCGCGTTTACTAACACAAATGCTAGTATCATTATCATCTGCTCACCTAAAATTCCGTTTTAATTTTATATGTAGTATATCTTTACTAGTCGGCTACTATGTCTCCAATCCACAAATATAATGCTCAAAACTGATGGGGTTATAGCCCGCCAGATCAGGGTACCTAAATGTGTAGTTGGGGTGTGGTCTGATGGCAGTTACCCTACTGCCAAGCCTGTTCCACTTTGTGAATGCTTCGCGCATTTTACATACTAAAATACCCATTTTGAAATTTGCATAAACTTTTAACCGGGACAGATATCAAAAATCCGGTGGATAAATCTATTCTTAATCACTAGGTCTTCAAATTTTACCACCGGATTTTTGATATCTGTCCTGGTTAAAAAGTCATTCAAATTTGACCTCGCACCAAAATTTTGCCTATATTTATAGGTGTGCGCCCCATACACGAAATAAATACTCTAAAAATTCTCAGGATTTCAAAACATCAATTGGGCTTGTTGTCTTCATAATCGCGATCCAGCAAGTACTGTTTGACGCTGTTCTCATTTGCACCTCTATTCACTCTCTAATACCCGCTGCATCTCAATATTCCTGAGAATCGTCAGTATAGGTTTTTCCTCATTTCCGACTGCTCATTACCGTCATATGCTTTGTCATTTGATTCGGAATCCAACAGTACCTTTTGTGAGATGGAGATGAGTTGCGCTTTCTTGTGCCTTATGCAGTTATATTTGACTAATCTATTCTTGGACATACTAAAATCTGTACCTTCAATGATGGGTTTGGATGCTTTAGGTGCAGGTTCCCCCTTGTTCTATCCATAGGCTGGCGTCTTCTAGGTATTTTTAGAATGTATGACTTTTGCGACACGTGTTTTGAGAGTTGGTGATGCATCCACTTGTAGGAGACATGATATCCATTGACGATTTAGCTACATGTTACAAACGCAGGATGTTGCGTACTTTCAGAATTGACTGTATTGATGTTATAAACATTTTGCTCTCAGAAATGTGCCTACTTTCTGTGTGCCGGGACTCAATTCTACGATACCTTTTATCACTACACGTAACACTTCTCACCATCCTGTTTTGTTTAGAAAGGGCAATCATTCTTTGTTGTTGAGGTTGCTATCCTGGGTGGTATTAATATTGGGAGAAAACTTTATATGCTTCTTGACTTTTGTCAGAAAGTCATGACACATACCATTAATGACAAACCGTAGCTTCACTACTTTGAAGATCTGTCTAGTGATAAAGGTCTGTCCTGAAATTTCTGGCTGTGTCTGGTGGGCCTCTTTCGATGGGTTGTGCACTGCCTCAATTGGCCATTCGTGGAGTTCAATCTCATCTGCTCGGGATGTTTGCCATTAGACCTAGAATCTTCTTCTAATTTGTGGTATACGATAATGTTGTCCTGTGATTCCAAAGAAATAGGTGGGTTGTTAGAGTCAACATTTGCCTGACATTTCAAGGGTCTCTCAGTATCATCAATACTCTCTGGGCTATCAGGGGATTTACTGGGACCGGGTTCCGATGCTTTAGGTTTACAGTTTCAGAATATTTCAACGCCATTTGTTGAACTTGAGAACGTAAAGAGAAGCTCTGTTGATATTTGTAAGACTCCCTTCCTGCTATGTGGGGACTATAAACATAGGCATAAAGATTCAAAGAACACAACCGAAACAAGGGGCTTATAGGTAGACTATAAGCAAGGGAAGTATCTTAGAACTCTCTTGGCCGACAAGACCAAGAGATCGTAGATGTTAGACTATGAAGGAATACACTAGTAATATTCCGAAATTACAAGACATTGCATGCAGAGACAAGGAAAGGAAGAGAAACAAGACGTAGAGTGAAGACAGGACCCTTTATATAACCGAATAACCCCTGTGCGAGTATGACTAATATGTCCGCTCAAGAAAACTGATAGAATGTAACCGAAACAAGTAGAGACAAATAGAAACACATAGAAACACATATGACTCATCCTCCGACCGTGGCTACCACACTTCTCTTCACGCCAGAAAACATTATTCTATTACTTGCCACGATGTTATAACATTTATGATGGATGTTGATATGAAGGATAAATTATTAAGGGGATAAAGATATTGTCAAATCAAAGATTCTACATGTTGCATCAGCAAACTCTGGTATTCCTCAGGGCGCAGAGCCTACGCCCTGGGCGCCACGGACGCCAGGCGTCGCGACAGCAGGGTGCCTCCGCCAGGCGTCGCCACAAGATGACGCTCCGCCAGGCGCCAGCAAGATAATGCCAAGGCCAGCGTTTCCTGGAAAGATAATGCCGAGACCAGGCGATGCTATTATCAGCGCCGACGCCCAGAGCAGATGTTCTCTCTGGCAGCACCAGAGCAAGATAATCGTTTACGATTCCGACTCGCTTCCAAGCAGAAAGACTCGCCCAACCAGAAAGACTTCGTTTCCAAACAGAAAGATTCGCTTCCTTGAAGAAGAGCACTTCGCTTCCAAGCAGAAAGACTTCACTCCAAGCAGAAAGACTTCGCTTCCAAGCAGAAAGACTTCGCTTCCACCAGAAGACTTCGCTTCCAAGCAGTACCGAATAGTCCTGATGAAATTTTTTTTTTGCGCCGCTTAACGCCATTGCTTCACAGAGTGCTTCCTAGCGATATCACATACATCTATAGAAAGACTCAGCAATGCCTTCTCCGAGATCTGTTCTAGGCGCACCTTTCACGCTGCCAAGACGCCCAGGCAATGTGCTGATCGCCCTGAGAGCACCCGGCGATGTTTTCTCTCCGCCATGACACACCTGGGGTATGCCTCTGCGTCTGGATAACGATCAACAACGAAGCTCCGCCTGCGACTGAACGAATCATCGACGCTGCTGGGACCGCCAGGAGACAACGCCAGCGCCCTGACAGCACTCGCCACTAATATCTGCGCCAGGAGAGCATTCTCACTGAGATGCTCGCCAGACACCACAGGAGCATATCGCTCACGCCAAGACACTCTTCGTCAACAAGGTTTTCACTGACTGCTAAGAGATATTGCCACGTGCGGAGAGCACCATGGCTATCATAGCAGATCGACCAATGCCGTAGAGCTGCGGAAACATCTTTAATAATACTATTCAAGGTGGGACATCCCCACTTAGACCCATATGAATCGACACGCTTCAGCGCGGCGAGGCATTGCCAATCTTCAAACGATATCTGATGTGGGTATTCTTCACGCCGCTGAACGGTCAACATGAATATCGATACGAAGATCGTCACAGATATACTGGAGATGACTACCAAATCTTTGACGATAACAGATGATGTATCTGTCGATTCGCGAAAGGCATTTAAGCTCGAGGTTTAGGCCACAGACGGCTCGCCTGAAAAGCTCAATGCCTCGCTTAAGAAAGACTCCAGCGAGCTTGGGAAATCATTTCCCATTCATAAGCAAAGCATTATGCCGGTGGAGCGAGATGGATAACAGACTCAGATACTCGAGCGTCAAACTCACTTCCTCTTCCAATCCGACGTGCACTAGCAGAACCATTACCTAATTTTGAATTAGACGGTCCTATTGGGTCTAACTTTCCACTCGTAGAGCACTCGCCACTGCCCTCATAGCATTCACCTCTACAGAGCACTCGGGAATGCTCTCACATCACTGGATAGCACTCCGGAATGCTCTCACATCATTCACTAAATAGAACTCGGGAATGCTTTACAGCGCTTACGACCGCTCTCACAGCATTCAACTAAATTCATTCCACGTACGCAAATCTATCCTAGTATTTACCAGCCAATTGCCAGCATCCACCTCAAATAAATGGGCCATTCCTAATATACTCCGAATATTCACGACCCACATCCTCTTCCTCCTCCGCCTACAGACCTTCAGCAGCCCATTTGAGCTATCACGATACCACGATCCTTCGCCTCAAGTAGCTCAACTACACATAGTCTACATGCCTGCTATCCCGCACCTTGAACAGAGCTCTACTGTCCTGGTAAGCGCCCCTCAAACACTCCCCACTGCTCTGAGGAACCTACTGATACCCATGCCCAATCCTTTCTTATTTTCCCTGCTCCTAAAAGATGATGTTCTCAGCACACCTGATATTGTGAACCTCAGATACGCCAGGCCTTTGAAGATTGGTATCGAACCTGCAAGCATGTGAAAATCCTCCACCGGCCCAAAAATGCTCTCAGAGCTTCCGCAAAGCTCTGAGAAAGATTCCGAATCTTCGGCATACTCCTTTATCAGGCGATATAGCGTGATATGGCTCATTTGCAATCTGTCTGCTACGTTGAACAGTCTTTCCGATTTCACGGAGGGGTTGCAAAGACGCTTCAGGGGCAGTCCGCTTTCTACTATTGAGCCGCTCATTCGGCGCTTTTCTTGCGGTCCTCGATTTTGAAAATGTCGAAGAACTCCTTGAGCGTTATCCCGATGGCTCCAGAGGATGTCGCCGGTGCTCTCAGGACCTCCGACGATATCTTTAAGATTTAGAATTCGGATCTCTAACGCCAATCGCCTTCCTCCATAGTCCAGTATTCGCGCTACGACCTTGGACGCCTGTAGTTTCTTTACCTGCCGTACATGGGCAAGCTCGCTAACGTCCGTGGAGTACTGAGGAATGCTCCCAAAGCGCCCAACGTGCTCCCGGTAATGCATCAAGACGTGCAATTCGATGAAGTTGAAGTGCGATCTTGTTCGAATCTCCCGGATCTCCTCTAAGCTTCGCTGGGTGCTCTGGGAGCCACTAACTGCTTTCGTTCGATCTCAAGGCTTTTAATGTCTTCAGTACGCCCTGAATTCTAAAAAGATATCCTCATGTGTTTATGGAAATCGCCGAGATAGCTCTCCATATAGTCCAGGCTGCTTGTATGACTCCCATATTGTGCCATTAAGTGGAAGTCTATTAGACTTCGAACCCATTTCAAAGCTTTCGCGAAGTCGCTCCTGACAGCCACCCCCAGATTTCTCAGAGCAGCCGCGAGTGCTCCTAGAACGACCCGCCCCAGATTCCGCATCTCTTTCCCTTGCCATTGGGTGGTAGAACGATATACTTTGTTTGGTACTGCCAGCCCAGGGTAAGGCGCAATCGGCTTCAAGCGTTGTCGAACTCCTCCAATCGCGATGCTTCTTCAAGAAAGCCTGAATCCACTCCATCATGTGCTTCAACATCCACAGTAGATATTGTGCAATATGTCCTTTATTGAGATCGCACGGATTAACCTCGCATACCCCAGAAAGCATTGAAGAGTGTTTTGACGGATCTCGCAACAAGGTATTCCACCAGTTCTAGATTGCCCGGTTCTCGCCAATAGCTGTACCTCTCCCTGTAGTCCTTATATAAAGATAGAGCTGACGAAGTGCTTCCCAAGATTGTGAAACTCCACCTCAAGATCTTGGGCAAGCACTAGTGCTGATGTTTTGCAAGTTTGAATGCTCTGGTTGATCAGCGATCCACCCCGAGAGCACCGAAAGCAAAGTCGCTCAGCATCGGCCGGCAAGATTTGATTAGCTCGCCCTCCTGAGAGCACTCGTGAATGCTTTGAAAGATTTCCCCAAGTGCACGATGCAGTGCCATTTGACTCTGACGTCTTAAACGGAGTTAACGAGTGTTGTGTTCTTTCCGAGCTTTGGTGGCACTGGTAGCAGCCCTAGGAGAATGAATGAATGCCCTGTGGGCTTATTGCGCACCGACGACTTGATGTTCCCGATGGTAAGATAGATTGGCCAGGCTTTCTTGTCCCCGCTGAAATTTGTCAGATGTGTGCCATCCGACGCACAGATAATTGTTACAACAGTGGACCCCTCCGGTAACGTGTTCTGTCGAGAAAGCATCAGCGACTGCTCCTGGAAAGACTTCGACTTGAAGTGGACAGGTCGAGGCTTACGGACCTGCATCTCCCACCACCAATCTCCTGTATGCATTTCCCCATACATTCGCCGAATTCATTATGCTCCACCACGGCTACAGACACCAATGACTCCGGAAGGCACGCTGTTCTAGAAGATATCGGACGACAACCATTGGATCGCGGTAGTAGTAGGAGATCTTCTCCCCAATATCCACCTCCGAATGATTCCAGCTTGCCTTTCCCAAGTATGTCGCTCATTTCTCCAACCTCTGATAAAACCCCGCCTGAGAAAGACTCGCCACTACTTGGAGGAGCGTAGAAAGAAGTTCGCCGATGTTCCCTGTGAGGCTTTTAGACAGTGTGAAGTAGCCATTCTGAACTCAGATGCTGACCGAAATGGGTGCCATGGGTATTCAAGAAGACTTTGTGAGCTCTCGTCGTAGTCCTCCGAGCCGTAAAGTGCTTCCCCAAATACCAGAACTATAGTAGATGCCTTATGCCCATTTGAATCGCCGCCTCCTCCATCACGAAATATGATTCGGATTCGAGGTCCGAATTGTTACCCGAATCTTGGTCGAAAGTGTCGGACTCGAATCGTAGAAGGCTCTGAATAGCAATCGGAATGCTTTCGCCTCGCCAGTGTCGCCGGGGTTTTGCTGATTCATCGCGGCTCCAGCAGTGAATATTGATTTCCCAGCCATTCATCTGCTTCTAAAGGATATATCGCTCAAGATGTTCGTCAAAATTATGGAGGAGCTGTACCTCTTGCTGCAAAAAGGGCACGACGATTTCATTGAACTCGAGAATTTGCAGTCTGCCAAGGCCGAGGAGGCTCTTTCCTGCAGGTGGTGCAGAGTGCTCTACGAACAATCTGTCATCCAATGAGGCTCTGGCTGCAGAGTGCTCTACAAGCGATTTGTCACCAATGAGGCTCTCGCTGCCAAGAGGTTGTGCAGAGTGCTCTCGCTGCCAACAGGTTGTGCAGAGTGCTCTACAAGCATCAGCAAAAAAAAAAAACCTCCAAGACGAATTGTACGTCCAGACGTACTAATTCGTCTTTTGTGACCGAAACCTCGTCTTTTGCTACCAAATACTCGTCTTTTGGTCGCCCGCGCTTTCCGGGACTCCAAAAAATGACACGTCGTCTTTTGGCGCCTAGTATTCGTCCCAAATGTGACAGCTCGTCTTTTGACGCATAATTCGTCTCCCAAATGTGATACCTCGCCTTTTGACATCGCGCGGATGTGATATTCCGCCTATCTACTGGCGCTAATGCTAATAGCGCTAGCTAATGACGTCAGATTTGACTCCTCCACACCTCGAGGATCCACCCACACCTCCACCTCCACCTCCACATATACACCTAGCTACCTCGCCTCCTACCTCACCTCCTACCTCACCTCCTACCTCACCTCCTACCTGTATCGACACCTACCTCCTGCCTGTATCGACGCCTACCTCCTACCTGTATCGACACCTACCTCCTGCCTGTATCGACGCCTGGATACGTATTTACCTTCCTCTGCATTTTGACGCCTTTACTGACTCCGCTGCAGGCTCCAAATACTGCAGTATATCGACGCCGCTGGAGGCGTCAAATTGGCCAGTATAATGACCCTGCTGGAGACGTCAAATTCCCAGTATATCGACGCCGCTGGAGGCGTCAAATTCCCAGTATATGGGCGATTATACTGACTCTGCTGCAGGTAAATACCCCAGTATATTGACGCCGCTGCTGACGCCGCTGTGACGCCGCTGGAGGCGTCAAATTTACAGTATACTGACGCCGCAGCAGGCACCAAATCGACACTCCCAGGCAGCGAATGCTGCAGCTATCAGTCACCAATACTGCACCATTAGGATACCTCCTAGGCAGCGAATCCTGCACCTACCAGTCACCGGATACTGCACCAAATAGACACCTACCAGGCAGGCAGTTCAGCGGCGAGCTCAGCGGACAGGCAGCTCAGCGGCGAGCTCAGCTGGCAGGCAGCTCAGCGGCGAGCTCAGCGGGCTGGCAGCTCAGCAGGGAGCTCAGCGGCGAGGCAACTCAGCGGCGAGCTCAGCGGGCAGGCAGCTCTGTGGCGAGCTCAGTGGACAGGAGGACAGGCAGCTCAGTGGGTAGCTCAGCGGGCAGGCAGCTCTGTGGCGAGCTCAGCGGACAGGAGGACAGGCAGCTCAGCGGCGAGCTCAGTGGGCAGGCATCTCAGCGGGCAGGAGGGCAGGCAGGGAGCTCAGCGGCGAGCTCAATGGGCAGGCAGCTCTGTGGCGAGCTCAGCGGACAGGAGGACAGGCAGCTCAGCGGCGAGCTCAGCAGGTAGGCAGCTCACCAGCGAGCTCAGTGGGCAGGCATTTCAGCGGGCAGGAGGGCAGGCAGGCAGCTCAGCGGCGAGCTCAGCAGGTAGGCAGCTCAGCAGCGAGCGCAGTGGGCAGGCATCTCAGCGGGCAGGAGGGCAGGCAGGCAGCTCAACAGCGAGCTCAGTGGGCAGGTAGCTCAGCGGGGAGCTCAGCGGGCAGGTAGCGCAGCGGCCAGCTCATGGGGCAGGAGGTCGGCGGGGGGCAGGAGTAAGCGGAGGTGGGTGGGGCGCAGCAAATATGTACATAGAATTACGTAGACATGTGGATCAATAAATGTGACATTTGCGCGGAACTATTGTCCTAGTCCAGCCGTTTACCGCGCAAAAGCTACCCAGGTATGGACCCGGTGTTGATTTAGGGGTCAAAAGACGACGTAATTCGGTCAAAAGACGAACTCGTCTTTTGGTCAAAAGACGACGTCGCGACGAGAATGGGAGAGATGTTCGTTTTTTATCGTCGAGACGATATCGTTTTGCGCCGGGGCGTATGAATGCAGGTAAGAAAACTTCTCATGCGCCTGGTGCGCCTGGTGCGCCTGGGTACGCCCAGGTGCGTCAGAATGGACCCAATTTTTTGCTGATGAGCGATTAGTCACCGCATGCAAAGTGCTCGCTTAGCAGAGTGCTCGTCGAGTGATTGTAATTCTTGCGCTCGCACCTCCAGCAGAGCAAGACTGACTTTGACGTCATACATCTCCAACGGAATACTGCAAATACAAACACGAGCATGCAACGAGAGGAAACAGCAATCATGCCACCAGCGATGCTCCGTTCTGCGCTCTCAGCATTCGCTCACCCTCAGTTAGCACTCTTGAAAGCTATTCAGATCGAGAAACCGTTCACAACGGAAAATT
Organism: Morchella sp. 2018-W38C; assembly: GCA_024713705.1. NCBI lineage: Eukaryota > Fungi > Ascomycota > Pezizomycetes > Pezizales > Morchellaceae > Morchella > Morchella sp. 2018-W38C. The sequence continues at coordinate 1,137,190 of JAMJEX010000013.1, read as the reverse complement.
CAATACCAATATCGACTACGAGCTCAAACGATACACACTGTCTGACTCGGCTTCATAGCGCACTGAGCCCCGACATGTAACGGCGTGCCAAGACTCAAGGAAGAAGTTCGGGAAGGAGAAGGATTAGTCATCGGGTTTCGTTAGTTAGGTTTCGTTTAGGTTTTCGTCCACGGTTGGGTTTCTTTTCTATGGGTTTCTGTTACACGGATTAGTCATTGGGTTCTGGAGGTTATATATGTATAGCTGCGATTTCCCTTTGTTCTTTCTTACTTTTCTCCTTATCCGAACTTCCTGTTATATAGGAATACATTCTCGTTTTGTTTCTGAACCTCTACGAATTTAAGTTGTATAACCTCTCGGTTGTGCCCCTTGGTCCCCGTCCTAGAACCACTTGGTCTTCCTTAGTATATTCTACTAGGCGAAGCCATTCCGATCCTGTTTCCGTTTGTTCCTTCGATAGTTTATCGTTAGGAAACTCCATCTAGTATCCATCGGTATCGAGCCCGATATTCCCGAACCCTGACCCTGACCCCGCACGAGGTGAAGAGTTTTCACCCACGTGATTTTGACTCAGCTGCTACCGTTCTCTAACCGAGAACCCCCGAACCCGTTTCGCGTGTCCCCCGAGTCGGCCCGTAACACTACACCAACAAGAACAGAAACTCCAACCCAACATTGGAATCCAATCGACACCAATGTTGGGAGTCGGTACTACCGTCAGAGCATTTCCGAGTGTGCCTAGAGCATTCATCTACCTCATTCAATTGAATCAAACCACCAGAGTAGAATCTTCGAGTGCGCCTAGAGCATTGATCTACGTCATCTATTTGAGCAAACATTGAGGACTGCTTGGAGCACCATATGCAGCGCCGGGTCGAAAGACTCGAGAGTGCTCAGATAGCACACGGGTGCTTTCGAAGACGATGAGCTCTGGAATAGCTGATTCTATTCGGTATAAGAGCACCTTCTCCTCCTTCCAAATCGCGAGAGATTCCTAACCATCTTCCAGCTACCTATCACTTCATACACCTCACTGCTATCAAAGCTTTCAAGATATCTCTGGAAGCGCATTCAGCTCACGTTTCAAGTTTACGGTTCAAGTTCCAAGTTTCAAGTTCGAGCTTTCAAGCACATCTAGCAATCATATATAAGATGGTATATCCTCCTTAATTCTATTGCTCAGAACCATACTCATCAAATATTCTATATTCACTATAGTCACCTTCACCCCGCCCCTCAGAGCACTCCACAGAGCTCACAGAAGAAGCGAGATCGCGATCCAGACACCGACGATTCAGATAGCAAAAAACGCCGAAAGAAGGAAAAGAAGAAGGAGAAGAAGGGGAAGAAGAAGCAGGAGATAGAGGAGCAGGAGATAGAGGAGCAGAAGGAGCTGGAGATTTTGCAGAAGAAGGTGCAGGAGCTACAGAAGAAGGCACAGGAGAAAGAGAAGAAGGCGAGAAGCAGAAAGAGAAGTCCTCACCTTCGCTGCCTCAGAAAGAGCAGGAAGGCACCCAGCCTATCTCAATAGAGATAGGAGAGACACCCGCCGTCGCGCTGCCCGAGAAGCACTCCTGCCAGCCTCAGCAAGCGCCACTGCCTCCCAGCACTCACGAATTTTCCCAAAGGTGGGAGAAACATGACGATAGGAGAAGGAGAAGGAGATAGCGACAGCGATAGCGATAATGGAGAATGGAAGGGCAACCTGAAGTCGAGCCCGACAGAGAACGTTCTGCAGCAGGCACAGCAGCAGGCCCAGAAGGCCCGGCAGCACCCAAGCCCACAAAGCGTTCAGCAGGCACAGCAGCAGGCCCAGCAGGCCCAGCAGCACCCAAGCCCAAACAGCGCTCAGAAAGCACAGCAGCAGGCCCAGCAGGCCCAGCAGCACCCAAGCCCAAACAGCGCTCAGAAGGCACAGCAGCAGGCCCAGCAGGCCCAGCAGGCCCAGCAACACCCAAGCCCAAACAGCGCTCAGCAGGCACAGCAGCAGGCCCAGCAGGCCCGGCGACATACTCCACAAATGACCAAAGAGCAGGCCCAGCAGCAGGCCCAGCAGCAAGCCCAAAGTTCAAGAGAACGAACAGTTCAACAAGTCTCCAGCTTTTCCCCAGAGTTAGGCAGCGCCGCCACTACCACTGCCGCCCTGTCACAAACCGAGCTCAGTTCGTGCCCCTGCTCCAAAAGCAGCCGCCAGTGCTTCACAGAGCTTTCAATTCCGACGCCCCTGCCGGATACCAATACTCAGTTCCTCCACCGCAGAGCAGAGGCAAAGGCGGCGCCGAGATCCTGCCCCAGAAACTCTGCTCGGTTAGCGACGCCAGTCCTCCAGAAGCTGCCCCGTGCTGCAGAAGCATCATCCCCAATCTCTCAAAACACTCACACAATGACTCAGGCGAACAAAGCAAAGATGACTTTAGGTTTGATCAACCTGCCTAAAGTGTACACCAACGTCCGCAATAGGCTCAAAGCGGAGATTCACAACACCGGCTTGGTCAACAAAACCGCTCCGAGCAGCAGCGCTCGACGCTTATGCCTCCATTTGTTGAGCCTCTCAGCGTTTCTTGCCTATGGAACGGAAGCAATATCAAGAACCCGCAGAGCACTCGCCGACGCTTTGAAGTGGCTCATTGCCGATGTTGGGCAGAAGGAAAAGCTATCGAGGGGCAGGGAATCGCGAAGTTTAGAGAAGTTGACGAGCGATGATGATGATGACGACGGTGGACGGCCCGCCGAACGCTCTAGGAAGCGTAAACGGGATCAAGTGTCCGCCGAACTCGATAGACCTTCCATAATGGTCACGGTGGTTGACCCGGATGCTCTGGGAGCATTCTCCGTAGTTGCCCCGCCCCGTATCTATGACTGGAACCATCGACAAAATCAGAATTCGTTCATTGGTATTCTGATAAAGATAACGTTTCCAGAGCTTTGCAACTTGATCCTGAAGCACACCCCACCTGACAGAGCAATCAGGAGTATCTGGGGAGCACTCGAGAACGTTCCACCGGCATCCAATCCTCCTGTCCGGCCGCAGGAGGTCCAGATCACTGATTCGGAAGAGGTCGGTTGGTTGAAGAATAGTACTAGCAGGCCTCGGAGGATACTCGTGGTGCTCCACAGAGCGGGCGCGGGTGCTAATTTGGGTGGTGCTGAAACACCGCCGCTGTCACGAGCATTACCTCATATCGAGGAAGACGACACCATAATCGATATTCCAGCAGAGGACTGACCACGACGAGGGAAATCATCGCATTAAGGCTAAAGGAATGAGGGGATATTTGACCAGAACTGATGCCAGTAATCAAAGGCTAATCCAGACTTGTTAGACGTCATGACACAGCAGGATGCTATCGACGACTTAGACCCCAAATACCTGAGTCTGACGCTGCGGATAGCAGCCAAGAGAGCTGCTGCTGCTGCTGCTGGAGGCGGTGGTGGTGGTGGCGGTGGTAACCTCCTCCGGTGGTGGTGGTGGTGGTGGTGGTGGCGGTGGTAACCTCCGGCGGTGGTGGTGGTGGTGGTGGTAATCCTCCGGGCGGTGGTGGTGGTGGTGGTGGCAACCTCCTCCGGCGGACCTCCTCCTCCTCGGCGGACCTCCTCCTCCGGGCGGTCCTCCTGGCGGTGGTGGTGGTGGTGGTGGACCTTCTGGAGGCGGTGGTGGTGGCGGTGGTGGACGGCATCATTAGTTTTCGGTATAATTCGCGTCTCTCTTTCTGCTCAATCTAACGCTTACCTCTGAATAGCGGTATGTATTGTTTTCTGAGCACTTGCGAAAGTGCTACTGGCGCTATTAGTTTCCTTTAGATAATCTTCGCTTTCTCTTTCTGCCGAACAATCGCTTACCTCTGAATAGCGGTATGTCTTGTTTTCTGAGCGCTGGCGAGTGCTCCTGGGATTGGGTTCGGTGCTATTATGAATAGATGGGATCATCGTTTTAGATTTATTAGATTAGATTAGATTATTTCATTTCTTAATTGAATTACAGTCAAGCCAAACTCCTAGATTGCTCTCAGAGCACTCGGTATCGCTTCTGAAAGTGCAGTAAAACGAGTGATTAGAAATGACTCGGATTCGGTTGAGCGGACCAGGATGCGGTTGAGCGGATCGCTACCCTACGAGGTTAGCGGTGAAAATTCTTCTTGCTTGTCGACGAAAACTCTGTCGCCAAGCGTTGATTTCTAATCAAAACACGCAAAAGAATGCTCCTAGAGCACATTGGATACTCTTGCCAGCAAGCAGAATGCCTCTCAACAAGCGATCCGCAGGTTCAACACTTATTTCCGCAAAGCGACCACGACTCCCAGTACCACCCGAAGAGCATGATGATTCACAGACTGACCAGTCTGAAATATCATTCCGAGCATTGACCGCACTGTCAACCAGCACTCGGAGTAGTCAATCACCCAGCACCCGGAGCAGTCAGTCGACCACCGCCCCAATAGCTCAGAAGGGCTTTCTCCGCTCTGCCGACACATCGACTGGAAGAAGCAGCCCTAGAAGGGTAGAATTCCATCTCCCCGATGGCAACACTGACATCGCTGAAGTGCAGGAGCAGCAGGAGGATGTGCCGGAGGTGGAGGAAACCGCCGATACCACCACTGAAGATGACGATTTCAGAGAACGCTCAGAAGAGCTCTGAGGAGAATCTGGATGATCCGGAAGAGGAACCTCAAGCCTCCACCCAGCAGAGATCCCAGAGTACGGGGAAGAGGCCTCGTACCGTCCAGCCGACTACTGCCAGAGCACTGGGCAATGCTCGGAGGAGACCAACCGGAGCGGTAGCGGAGGTTATTGCTTCCTCCGACGTCTCTGGATGTGGTACAGGTTCGACTCCTCCCACCCATTAACGTTAAAGACAAAACGCTTAACGATTCAGAGGAGCGCGTCCGGTGCAAAGGTAGTACGGAGAGAGCAGCACCCACTTCGGTACCCAAACAGAATGCATCCCAGAGAGCGCCCACCGCATCCCACAGAGCGCCCACTTCGGCATCCAGCCAGGAAGCATCTCAGAGAGCATTCCCGGCATCTCAGAGAGCACCTCCGATATCCTCACAGTCCATGCCTTCTTCAGTGCCCGTTTATTCTCGCGATATTGACTATAGCTCTTCCACACGGCATAAACCTTTCCTCGATGCGTTCGAGGTACGGCGATTCCTCACCCACTTACCGCCCCTATCGTTCCTCCCCGCCTTTTGAGGGCGTTGGCGAGAGCTCTATGAGCAGTCCCCGGATTCCCTCAAGCCCTCAGGAATATTTACCAGAAGCGCAACCAAGATATGATATTGCACAGTTTCCTTCATCTATCAGGGACGGCGAAATGCTCCGATAGCAGAAAGCGAGGTTAGTAGTATTCCCAAAACACTCAAGACCGCTTTGAGAGCACTATTAACATTCGTGCCAGTAACCTATCTCAGAGATCCTTGTTACCTAGCTCGAGGAGTGCAAACGCTTCAACGCAGGCTCAGAGGATTGAAAAGGAGTGCAGCACGCTAATCGGGACCACATTCTTCTACACGTTTTTTCCCCTGCAGCGAGGCTTTCGGTACTGGTAGTAAATATGTGGGCAACTGCCGCCGCAGGTGGGATGTGCAGTAGATCTCGACGGCGCCGTTATCAAACAGGTGAATGCTCTTGAAACGCTTGACGAGTGCTCTAGAAGCGAATTGACGACGACGATAGGTCAGAAGTCTACACTCGAAGGCGCAAGACTTGATGCACGAGGTTAAAAGCGCCTGGCAGACTCGACCATCTATGGGCTTGAAAGCTCCCGAGTCCTGAGGCGAGGGCTGCTCAAGAGAGTATCTTTTGAAGAATCGATCGCTTCTTGAGCCCTGCGCAGCATTACGAGGTATGATTAATCCTCAACGAGCACTCGGGGTGCTAATGAAGCACTTCGGGTCATTATGCTCGGAGAGCACTCGCGAACGCTGCTAACGGTTACCAGACCTACCGTCTACGGTTTCTTGCGCCAGAGATTATCGACATATTGTACTATAAATACTTTGATGGGGTCAGGATGCGAGGGGTAAAAGACCCCGAGTTCCTAGAGCGGATTACCCCTACATTTATTTGCCTGGTATCCACTGCGATTTGGTACCAGATTCGGCATGGTCAACAGGAACATACGTGAAGCCTGACCATTTCCAGTCACAGAACGAGAGTGTTGTCAGTAAGCATCCCTGATCCCCTCATATCCCTTAGAGCGATAGCGAGTGCTTTGGGAGCAGTAACGGGTGCTCTCAGGGCTATAGTAGATCTCCGCGCTGACATTGAATACGAGTAGAAACGTTCAACAGAATGAGCAACACATGGAAGGGGAGGAGTAGGCAGAACCAGGAGGCAACGTTGGAGGTGATTAAGGATAACCTCCGGGAGAAGGTATGCTATAGATGGAGGTTACAATGGCAGAGTGCTTTTCCGGATATTGAGGCTAACTTTGATAGATACGAGAGAAGAAAGGCATCACTATCGAGGTGATACCGGAAGATGGATTCAGCGAGGACGACGAAGCGTTAGCTGCGGATCTTGCGGCATTCCGGAATGCTCGGAAAGCACCCGCGAGTGCTCCAGGGGATATCACTGGTTCCGACCATGGTGGCGGCCAGGAAGAGGTGGTTCACGCTCAACTTCGGGGCATTGACGGAAGAGGAAGGCGAAGAGGAAGAAGAGGAGCAAGAAGAGGGGGATCACGAAGGGGGCGAGGAGGAAGAGGATGTGTAGAGCACCCGCGAGTGCTTTGGAGAGCACTGTGAGCGCTTTGGAGGAGAGTGCTTGGAAAGCACTGGCGAGTGCCCTGGAGGCGAATGCTTTGGAGAGCACTGGGAGCGCTTGGAGGCGAGTGCTTTGGAGAGTACTGGCGAGTGCTTTGGAGCGTATCGGCGAGTGTTTGGAGATGGGAGTACCTGTATACCTATATTATATTCAATTAGCGAGTTGAAGACGGTTTGTAGTGTTAGGATTTAGCAATAGAATCACGGTTTTGAATGCTCTTGAGAGCAGTGCCCACTAAAGCAAAGAGTAGTATGCATTGTAAAAACAGGGCACTGAAGGGTAAAATGCGGTGTATCGAGCGCTGCTGGAGCAGTCGGGAGTGCTCCAGAAGCATTAGCTATATGCCCAGGAGTCGTCAGAGAGCTCCAGGAGGGCCCAGGAGATAGGTAGTAGTCTCCGGCGAGAGAGCATTCCGTTGCGAGAGCGTCAGGCGAGAGAGTACTCCGTCGGGATAGCGTCTGAAGCGAGGTAGCTCCGTCACGGTGAGCGTATTGCTCTCGGGGCGCACTAGATGCACTAGTGCGCGCCTGGGCGCGCAGGGGGCACTAGTGCTCGCCAGGGCGGAATGCTATGCGCCAGAAGGCGCCAGGAACGCTCCGTTGCTTCTCTGGAGAGGCAGTTTGTCTACCGAGTGCCCTGAGCGCCTGGAGCGTCCACAGCGTCTGGCGGAGGTTGGAGGTTTGCTGATGTGTAGTCATTATGATGGTGATGGAAGTGGTCAAGATGCCAAAGGATATTCTCGCAAAGTAAAGCGGGGCGGAATAGTTCTAGAGCTTGTACGGCCTGCCATAATGGCTACTGCAGTGGTCCCTGATATACTAGTGGCATTGTATACCCTCGTCACAGAATATAACTATGATCAGAATTATTACTTGAACAAATCTTTCTTCATCAGGGACTTGACTAAGGTAACATTGCCTAAGATATACATATTGATTCTAAATGTTCCAACACCCAGCAGAGCAGTCAGCACTATCTGACGGGTAATGAATAATGTTCTCCCAGCAGAAGTCTCCTCCGGTCGGCTGGTTGGCTACAAAATATCGATTCAGGGGAGAGTGAAGATTCGTTAAAGAAAGAAATGGCAGGCCTCAACGAATATTCGCAGTCCTTCACAGAGCAGGCACGTGTGCTAAACTGTGTGGTGCAGAATATCCCCCATTGATCTGTGCTTTCCCTCACATTGAGGAACATTCTTAGAGTATGATCAATATTCATACAGCAAATTTGGACTACGAGAAAGGAAAGCATCGGAAAATGCCAAGGAACTGAGTGCACATTTACTTACAGCTTATGCCGGTAATCAAAGACCAATTCAGACTCCTTTTAGATGTCTCAATAGACAGCAGGATAACAGAGATGATTTACCACCCAAATACCTTAGGAGGTATCCTTTAGGTGTGGGGGTTGCTGGCCCAAACCTCTTATAGGGGATCAGCGGACACCTGCTGACGCACTCGTGGCTGCTAGTGGTGGTGGTAGGGGTGGTGGAGGTGGTGAAGAAGATGCAGTACCATCTGGAGGCACTGGTGGCAGAGGTGGAGGAGGTGGTGGTCTAAAACTCCCACTGCCTCTTGGTGGACCCCCTCCTCCTCAGCACGGACCTCGTCCTCCCGCCGGACCTCCTCATCCTCTAGGCGGAGCTCCTCCTCCGTGCAACAGTGGTGGTGGACCATCTGGAGGCGGTGGTGGCCCCGCTGGAGGTGCTGGTGGTGGTGATGGTGATGGTATCATTAGTTGCTTTTGTTATAGTCTGTAACCTCTCTTCCTGCGGAACGTTCACTAACCTTTTAATAGTTGTATTGAATACTCCCTGAGCACTTGCAATAGCTACTGAAGTGCCGTACGATTTGATGTTTTGGACTCTCCTTTCTCTTGCATTATTATATTAATCGATTTGTTTCATCGGATTAGATTAGAATAGATTAGACTATTCCATGTCATAATTGCGTTGCTGTTATGCAAGAGTCGAATCAAACTCCTATTACTCTCAGAGCCTAGGTATCGCTTCAGAAAGTGCAGTAAAACGAGTGATGATAATGATGCGGTTGAGTAGTAACATAGGACGATCCCTCCCCGGTATTAGCCCTATGGAGAGCATTCTTCAACCGTTATTGTCGACCATGGATAGGAATATTAGCCAGAGATGTCAATATATATGCAGCATGGGCGTGCTTATCAGTACGGTAACGCTATCCCACAGAGAAGTCTCGAGTGCAGTATATCCACATAGAAGGTTACGATACTTCGCGAGCGACAATATCTTTCTGATTTAGAGACATTCTATTTGTATTGGTATCCCGAGGGGATGATATCCCGAAGGATAGATAATATCCCGACAGGAGGGTGACATCCCGAGGGTGGGTATGTGTCAGCATATTGTGTATCCCGGTGGAGCGATATTCGATTAGATGGATCCGACTAATTATAGATATGATATCGTAATATTGAGATTCAGACGCCTACTATATCCCGCTGGAGATATCTTCACCAATCTATAGGATAAGAGAGGTATCTCAACCTAGTAGGAGGGTACACGGGTAGCTACAATAAATTGAGGATATTATTAATTATGCAAGTTCAACACCACAGTTAACGGCGGGGATAGCATAATGTGTGACATCATCATCATCTATCACCATCATAATCACAATCCTTATCATCGTGATAGACATCATATATATATAGAGACGTGTATAGGCGTTGTATAGGCTGTTTGCAAATATCGATTGATTGACCCCGCTATCGCTAAATATTCCAAGATAGACTCTAAAATTGAGGGATGGCATGCCTTGTCCAAATGACAGCCCTTCTAGGAAGAATACCTTCAAATGTTAATATTCCGTGGTTGAGTTAGAACCCAAGGTCTAGCCCAATATATATAGCGAGTTATCAAAGATACTTAGTGCTTGCCAGTGGGTCGTCTAACAGTAATCAACCTCTTCGAAAGCTCGATGATGAAAGCGTTAAACCTGAGCATAAACTGTGAACTTGTGATAAAAAAGAGTCTGCTTTGAGAACTGAAAATACATCAGTATCACATACACAAGAGTTCGGTTTGAGATTCAGTGGTAGATTAATTGTTAGGTAAATCTATGTGGGCGGGTTTCAGTGGCAGGACTGAGGCGGGGGGCGGCTCGGGATACGTTCTCGGACAGTTCTGTTGATCGGGCTGGGTAAGATCGGACGATGACTGGGACGGGACAGGAATAGAACCGAAGTACGGAAAGTAACAAATTGTATTTGATCAAAGCTAACAACAAGACCTTGCACGAAAAAGCTAAAAAAGAATAAGAACTAGAGCGACAAAACAAGAACTTTTATATCCACGAGAGTAATGGTGCCCCCGGTAGCCTCTATTGCTCACAGAATCGTAATATGTATATTTCTAAGATAGGTCTTTACTGGTATTTCGGACAATAATATGCGATAGGTAAGTCATTGAATTTAGTGAGGCTAGTATCTGAAAGTGGCTGAGATATTGCACTGGTTCATGGTGATAAACGGGTACAAGGTGAAATACATCACTGCTGGGCACTAGATCCACAGCGTGAGCTCGCCGAACTAGTGCGGTGGACGAGGTTCTTCCGCTATCGCCCGAACCCACCCCAAAAGATGCCAAGGGCGGAGGTGGCCGGGGGTGTTCGGGCCTACGGTTAACTTAATTCTGGTGGTTTCGGCCACTTTGCTGCGGGGCCAGGTGTGGTGCTGACCGACGTATGGGCGGGCTAGGCGAGCGGAGTAGCACCCGGAGCTGGTGCCCATGATGTTCTGATCTATTGACCAAGACGTCAATTTGACCAAGACGTTAATTTAGCTACGTAGGTGTATAATTTATTAAGATCGATAGATAGGGCAATCCTTCCAAAAGGCCGACATTATAACGAACAGGGGACACCATTTAACAAGCTCGCCTAATCTCCCTATTCCAGTCATCAAGTGCACAGACATGGAGTCTCCGAGCACAATCAGGGCATATCCATCAAGCTGTGGTGAAAATGCTGGCCCATCAAAAAAGAAATATATTTGGTGTGATTTTACCAATCAATAAATCTCGTTATTAGTCTTAGTAAATAGTTATTGTTTAAAAGTTCAACATCGATAGGTAACGGGTATATTGTATTCAAGGCACATCACAGCCGGTTGAAGGTAGTATTATATAGCGTCGATTTGGCCGCTGGTGACGCAAGGTAGGACTTGAGGCTATGTCGGGGGTTTCCACTTGGTCGTTCGATCAAAAGTTCACCAAGACGTCCATATGGCCCATGGATCGTTCCGTCCATTATCTTTCTCGATAGGGTGCCCACTTGACCAAATGTAGGGTTCTTAATGATAGGTATCGCTGTGATTTTGGTGCATATTGCACCAACTGCGATCTGTTTAGATGATTATCGAACTGCATGACAGTCTGGAAAGTTCGTATTGTACTAACTGGGGGACATCACAGTGGGAATGAGTGATGCCTCATGACGCGGAAATGTGTTGGAATAATATATATCAGCTTAGTCTAAGAAAAAGAGGCATACAAGCTGTTGATCTGCAAACTAAGGATCCCTAGGATTATATTATTGATACAGCTAAGGTATCATATCATACTCACTATTACCCAAAGATGACCATATCGTATTTACACTGTACCGCCAGAGAACCTGCACTGTATTCTTATATATAGGTAGAGTAGAAGCAGAAGTTGGGTAGAGGTAGAGATCCGCATAACCTCGCGTCCTCCACCGCTGCCGCCTCACCGCATTATCGATAGCCATCTATCTGCCTGACAACCGACCGCATCATAGACCATCACTCGGCCGATGCCCAGAGGTCCTCCCGCAATGCCGAGTCCATCCTCTTCAGCAACACAGGCGCCGCACAATCTGGATTTGTCCCAGACCCATGCTGAGCCGAGGGAGCGAGAGTGTCTCTTGTTCATCACTTGTGGCGGGTTTTGTGTGGTTCTCTAGGGCGGCGGGCGTGCGGGGGACGAGTTCGGCGCCAAGGGTCGCTGTCAGCTGCGAGCACTACCACCGGCGCACAGGCGAAACTTGGATTCTCTTGGATTCTAGGTGTGCACGCTTGGTATCGCTGGGTATCAGGGGCGGGATAGATGTGTGGGTGTTGCAGGGTACGGATGCGCAATGTGAACTCGCCGCACTAGCGTGGTGGACAAGTTGCGTCGACAACAAATTGTGATGTCTCCCAGCAGTGCTGGATTGGGAAAACTGCCAACTCATCTTTGTCCGTTTGCTGGCTAGACAGTAGGGTGGCCAAGCTTTTACGCGTTTCCTTGCTCTCCGCTCAATTCGGGGGCGTTCGGGCAACTTCGGTGTGTTTGGTGCTCCTGGAAGTATCTGAACCCGGTGTGTGGTTGGTCCTCGGCATTCGAGGCGCATGTTTGCATCGATGGAAACGCCTAGAAGAATGTTTGAGATGTTGCCTCGCCTCCGGCCTCTGCAAGCCTCGGGGTTGATGTTTGCTTGTTTGCTGGCACGGTTGCCTAGGTGGCTTTGTTCCCGGCCCTCCCTTTCTCCGCGGAGAAATGGATGCCGATATTTGGCCGCCCTGGAAACACCTAAAAATAAGGTTTCTTTGTTCTCGAGAGTTCAGGGGGCATGTTTGCTCCTTCTGGAAGCTTTAATACCCATGTTTGCCACATTCTAGAGCATTCCATGCCCTAGTTTGCTACTTCTAGAAGACTCCAGAACCAGATTTGGCCGCTTCGTCCGCTATGTTTGCCTTGCCAAGGGCCTAACCCTATGTTTCACCGCGCCCGGAAGCCCTACTTTTGGCCGCCAGCCGTAGTTTTGGCCGCCCCAGGGGACCCAAGCCCTAATTCCAGGGAATTCAATTTTTGATTTTGGGGAGTATATATACAACCCTTCCCTCCCTCTCTCTCTCCACTTCATCAACCAGCAAGGTTTTCAAACCTGACACGACTAGCACCTTACTAGGAGCTCTAGCAACTGGATTTCCTTCTTCTAATCTTCTTTCCTTTACTCGACCGGGGCCTATCAAAAGGCAGACTTTCCTTACTCCCACATCTTATCGATCACTACTATCTCCTTTGCTGGGCCAGCTCCTACCAAAGGCAGGCTCTTCTTTTTCACATCTTTCTGTATACTTTACTATCTCCGCAGCTCAATAGGCGTCTATGAAAAGGTGGGCTTTCATTATTCTGATCTTTCTTTGCTTTCTTGTATCTCCTATGCTCGACCGGCGCCTATTAAAAGGCAGGCTTTCCTTACTGTCACATCTCTTCAATCTCTCCAATTTCCTATGCTCGACCGGCGCCTACTAAGGGCAGGCTTTCCTTACACTTCCATTTCTTCGATCTCTTCTTTCCTCTGCTCGACCGGCGCCTACTAAGGGCAGGCTTTCCTTACACTTCCATTTCTTCGATCTCTTCTTTCCTCTGCTCGACCGGCGCCTACTAAGGGCAGGCTTTCCTTACACTTCCATTTCTTCGATCTCTTCTTTCCTCTGCTCGACCGGCGCCTACCAAGGGCAGGCTTTCCTAACTTACTCTTACCTTTCATCAAACTCTCCGATGCTTGACCGGCGCCTATAAAAAGGCAAGCTTTCCTTTGTCCTCCATTTCTTCGCTCTCACCTCTTTCCTATGCTCGACCGGCGCCTACAAAAAGGTAGGCTTTCCTTACTCCTACATTTCTTCGATCCCTTCCATCTCCTATGCTCGACCGGCGCCTATCGAGAGGCAGGCTTTCCTTATTCTCACTTTATTTTTCATCTGCTCGACCGGCGCCTACTAAAGGCAGGCTTTCCTTACTGTTACCTTTCTTCAAACTCTCCTAAGCTCGACCGGCGCCTATAGAAAGGCAGGCTTTCCATACTCCCACATATTATCGGTCTCTACTATTTCCTATGCTCGACCAGCGCCTACCAAAAGCAGGCTCTCCCTTTCTCACCTTTCTTTATACTTTACTATTTCCTAAGCTCGACCAGCGCCTACTAAAGGCAGGCTTTCCTTATCCTCAGCTTTATTCTTATCTGCTCGCACGGCGCCTATATAGAGGCAGGCTTTCCTTATCCTCACCTTCCTTTTTCATCTGCTCGACCGGCGCCTACCAAAGGCAGACTTTCCTGACTCCTACATATCTTCAAGGTTTCTTTTTTCCTATCCTCATTTTCTACGCTCGACCGGCGCCTATAAAAAGGCAGGCTTTCCTTATTCTCACCTTCCTTTTTCATCTGCTCGACCGGCGCCGATCAAAAGGCAGGCTTTCCTTGCCCTTACATCTTTTCAATCTCTCCTATTTCCTGTGCTCGACCGGCGCCTACTAAGGGCAGGCTTTGCTTACTTACTCTTACCTTTCTTCAAACTCTCCTATGCTCGACCGGCGCCTATCAAAAGGCAGGCTTTCCTTACACTTATATCTTCTCAAGCTCTCCTGTTTCTTACACTCGACCGGCGCCTATCGAAAGGCAGGCTTTCCTTCTTCGAATCTTCGATCTCTTGTTTCCTCTGTTCGACCGGCGCCTACCAAAGGCAGTCTTTCCTTACTATCACCTTTCTTCGAACTCTCCCATACTCGCCCGGCGCTTATAAAAAGACAGACTCTCGTTCTTCTCACCTTTCTCCATGCTTTACTATTTCCTACGCTCGACCGGCGCCTACCAAAGGCAGGCTTTCCTTACACTTCCATTTCTTCGATCTCTTCTTTCCTCTGCTCGACCGGCGCCTACTAAAGGCAGGCTTTCCTTACACTTCCATTTCTTCGATCTCTTCTTTCCTCTGCTCGACCGGCGCCTAGCAAAGGTAGGCTTTCCTTACACTTCCATCTTTTCATACTTTACTATTTCCTATGCTCGACCGGCGCCTATTGAAAGGCAGGCTTTACTTACTCTTTTTCTTCGAACTCTCCTATGCTCGCCCGGCGCCTACCAAAGGCAGGCTTTCCTTACACTTCCATTTCTTCGATCTCTTCTTTCCTCTGCTCGACCGGCGCCTAGCAAAGGCAGGCTTTCCTTACACTTCCATCTTTTCATACTTTACTACTTCCTATGCTCGACCGGCGCCTACTAAAGGCAGGCCTTACTTACTCTTACCTTTCTTCAAACTCTCCTAACCTCGACCGGCGCCTATAAAAAGACAGGCTTTCCTTGCACTTATATCTTCTCGAGCTCTCCTATTTCTTACGCTCGACCGGCGCCTATTGAAAGGCAGGCTTTCCTTATTCATATCTCTTTTGAAACTCTCCTATCTCCTATGCTCGACCGGCGCCTATCAAAAGGCAGGCTTTCATTATTCTCACCTACCTTTTCCTCTGCTCGACCGGCGCCTACCAAAGGCAGGCTTTCCTTACTCCTACATCTCTCCGCTCTCACATCTTCCCTATGCTCGACCGGCGCCTATCGAAAGGCAGGCTTTCATTACTCTCACCTTCCTTTTCCTCTGCTCGACCGGCGCCTATCAAAAGGCAGGCTCTCCTTTTTCTAACCCTTCTTTATACTTTACTCTTTCCTACCCTCGACTGGCGCCTACCAAGGGCAGGCTTTCTTTGCTACTACATTTCTTCGAATAGTTCTAGCTCTTATGCTCGACCGTCGCCAACCAAAGGCAGCCTTTCCTTATTCTTACATTTCTTCGATCTCTTATTTCCTATGCTTGACCGGCGCCTACATAAAGGCAGGCTTTCCTGACTCCTACATATCTTCAAGGTTTCTTTTTTCCTATCCTTATTTCCTGTGCTCGACCGGCGCCTATAAAAAGGCAGGCTTTCCTTAGTGCTATCGTCCTTCGATATCTCTTACTTCCTCTGCTCGACCGGCGCCTAGAAAAAGGCAGGCTTTCCTTACTCTTACCCTTCTTCAAACTCTCCTATGCTCGACCGGCGCCTATAAAAAGGGAGGCTCTCCTTTTTCTTACCTTTGTTCATACTTTACAATTTCCTACGCTCGAGCGGCGCCTATCAAAAGGCATGCTTTCCTTTCACTCCGATCTTTCCAAACTCTCCTATTTCCTATGCTCGACCGGCGCCT
The DNA here is from genome assembly GCA_024713705.1 of Morchella sp. 2018-W38C. Classification (NCBI taxonomy): domain Eukaryota; kingdom Fungi; phylum Ascomycota; class Pezizomycetes; order Pezizales; family Morchellaceae; genus Morchella; species Morchella sp. 2018-W38C. The sequence goes on along the minus strand of JAMJEX010000013.1, from coordinate 1,121,429 downwards.
ATAGAAAGGCAGCCTTTCCTTATTTTCACCTGCCTTTTTCATCTGCTCGACCGGCGCCTATCAAAAGGCAGGCTTTCCTTACTGATACCTCTTTTCAAACTCTCCTATTTCCAATGCTCGACCGGCGCCTATTGAAAGGCAGGCTTTCCTTATTCTCACCTTCCTTTTCAATCTGCTCGACCGGCGTCTACCAAAGGCAGGCTTTCCTTACTACTATATTTCGTCGAGCTCTTCCATTTTCTACGCTCGGCCGGCGCCTACCAAAGGCAGGCTTTCCTTACTCTCACCTTTTTTAATCCCTTCTATTTCCCATGCTTATTTCCTATGCTCGACCGGCGCCTATAAAAAGGCAGGCTTTCATTACTCTCACATTTCTTGGAACTGTGCTATTCCATATGCTCGACCGGCGCCTACCAAAGGCAGGCTTTCCTTATTCTAACTTTAAATCTCTCCTATTTCTTACGCTCGACCAGCGCCTATCAAAAGGCAGGCTTTCATTACTCTCACATTTCTTGGAACTGTCCTCTTCCGTATGCTCGACCGGCGCCTATATAAAGGCAGGCTTTCCTTACTCTTCCATTTCTTCGCTCTCTTGTCTCCTATGCTCGCCCGGCGCCTACCAAAGGCAGGCTTTCCTTACTCGTACATCTTTTCAAATTTCCTATTTCCTATGCTCGACCGGCGCCTACAAGAGGCAGGCTCTCCTTTTTCTCACCTTTCTTCATAATTTACTATTTCCTACGCTCGACCAGCGCCTATAAAAAGGCAGGCTTTCCTTATCCTAACTTTCGATCTCTCATATTTCTTACGCTCGACCGGCGCCTACAAAAGGCAGGCTCTCCTTTTTCTCACCTTTCTTTATAAGATACTATTTCCTACGCTCGACCAGCGCCTATAAAAAGGCAGGCTTTCCTTATTCTAACTTTCGATCTCTCGTATTTCTTACGCTCGACCGGCGCCTATCAAAAGGCAGGCTTTGCTTAGTGCTATGGTTCTTCGATCTCTCTTATTTCCTATGCTCGACCAGCGCCTATAAAAAGACAGGCTTTTCTTACTCTAAGATTTCCTCTATCTCTCCTGTTTCCTAGGCTCGACCGGCGCCTATCAAGAGGCAGGCTTTCCTTAGTGCTATCGTTCTTCGATTTCTCCTATTTCCTATGCTCGACCGGCGCCTATAAAAAGGCAGGCTTCTCTTACTCCTACATCTCTTTCCTCAACCTCTCTGCGTTCCTATGCTCGATTGGCGCCTACCAAAGGCAGGCTTTCATTATTCTTAAATCTCTTCGATCTTTGATTTCCTATGCTCGACCGGCGCCTATCAAAAGGCAGGCTTTTCTTACTCTTAGCTTTCTTCGATCGCTCCTATTTCCTATTCTTAATTCTTATGCTCGACCGGCGCCTATGATAAGGCAGGCTTTCCTCACCTATCTTTCTTCAAAGTCTCCTATGCTCGACCGGCGCCTATAAAAGGCAGGCTCTCCTTTTTCTCACCTTTCTTCATAATTTACTATTTCCTACGCTCGACCGGCGCCTATCAAAAGGCAGGCTTTCCTTACTCTTCCTTTTCTTCCTATCTCCTCTTTCCTATTCTCTTCCTTCCTATGCTCGACCGGCACCTACCAAAGGCAGGCTTCCCTTGCTCCTACATTTCATCGAACTGTTCTACTTCCTACGCTCGACCGGCGCCTATAAAAAGGCAGGCTTTCCTTACTCATACATTTGTTCAATCTCTTCTTTCCTATGCTCGCCCGGCGCCTATAGAAAGGCAGGCTTTCCTTACTCTTCCATTTCTTCGCTCTCTTGTCTCCTATGCTCGCCCGGCGCCTACCAAAGGCAGGCTTTCGTTACTCATACATTTGTTCAATCTCTTCTTTCCTATGCTCGACCGGCGCCTACCAAAGGCAGGCTTTCCTTACAATTAAATTTCTTCGACGTCTCCTATTTCCTATCATTATTTCTTATGCTCGACCGGCGCCTATAGAAAGGCAGGCTTTCCTCACTCCTACACTCTTCCGATCTCTGCTATTTCCAATTCTTTTTTCTATGCTCGACCGGCGCCTATAAAAAGGTAGGGTTTCCGTGCTCTTACATCTCTTCGACCTCTCCTATTTCCTATGCTTATTTATGCTCGCCCGGCGCCTATAAAAAGGCAGGCTTTCCTTACTCCTCCATTTCTTGCAACTGTCCTATTTCTTATGCTCGACCGGCGCCTACCAAAGGCAGGCTTTCCTCACTCCTAGATTTCTTCAATCTCACTTATTTCATATGCTTGACCGGCGCCTATCAAAGAAAGGCTTTCCTTATTCTCACCTTCCTTTTTATCTGCTCGACCGGCGCCTATAGAAAGGCAGGCTTTCCTCACTCCTACACTCTTTCGATCTCTGCTATTTCCAATTCTTTTTTCTATGCTCGACCGGCGCCTATAAAAAGGTAGGGTTTCCGTGCTGTTACATCTCTTCGACCTCTCCTATTTCCTATGCTTATTTCCTATGCTCGCCCGGCGCCTATAAAAAGGCAGGCTTTCTTTCCTATCTCTTTCCTATAACTCAACTATTTCTTGACAGTTGCTTTCCTGGGTGCCTCCCCTCTTTCCTCTGCATGACCGGCAACCATCAAATGGTAGACTCTTCGATAGACCCTTTTTTTAAAAGTCTCCTCTCTATTCTCCGTTACTGGAATACTTTTATTTTGTCTGCTCGACCGCCGCTTATCAGAAGCAGGCTTTCTTCAAGCTCACATGTCAGACCGCTCTCTATTCCTATCTGCGCAACCAGCGCCTATCAAAGCGTAGGCTTTCCTAAAGACTATAATGTGGCCTAAAGCTCTCCTCTTTCATTTATCGCTATCTCCTAAACTTATTGACGCCTATCAAAGGTAGACCTTCCTTAACCCAGTGCCTTTCAGCACTCCTAACTCAGTAGCTCGACAGCTACCAATCAAAGGGAGACCTTTTCCACTCCATTTCATCTTTGACCCCTTTTTTCTATCATACCTGCTCGAGTTGCACCTATTTGAAGGCAAGCCTTGGCTATTCTTATCTTTCCTAGCTTTCCTGTATTCTTACCTTTTCTAGAACTCCTGGTATTCCTTTTTTTCATCCTCGACCGGCGACTACAAAAGGCAGGCTTTCTCTATCAGCTCTTTTCTAAAACTATCCTCCTTCTTTCATGTCTCTTCCTATCTACTATGCTTGACAAAAGGAAAGCTTTGATTACCAACCTTTTGATACAACTCCATTCCTGTAAACCCTGCCTCCGAACTCCTCCACCCGGCCGGCCCTTATCAAGACCTGGGCCTTCTTTCCGATCGCATTTCTAGAGCTCTCCCTTCTTTTCTCTGCTCGACCGCATCTATCAAAAGTTAGACTTTCCTAAAGACTGTGTTTTTAGAACTATCCTCTTTATTCTCTGTTCTTGGATTCTACCTTTTAATCTGCCTGACCAGTGCTTATCAGAGGCATGCTTTCTTTAACCCTAGATTTTGGAGCACTCCGATTGTATCTGCTCAACCGGAGTGTACTAAGGTTTGGCCTTTCCTAAGTACTGTGCTGTGCCTAAAGCTCTCTTCTTTCATTCATCACCCTCTTCTAGACTTGACGCCTATCAATGTTAGACTTTCTTACACTATTCCGCCTTCTACCCCCTTTCCCTATCTCTCTTGCTCGACCTGCGCCTATCTAAAAGTAAGTTTTCGTTGTTCTTACCTTTTCCAGAACTCGTGTCATTCCATTCTTGTTTCCCCACGGGGCCTATCAAAATGCAGGCTTTCTTTATGCTTATCGTTCCTCCAACACCCCTATCTCATATGCTCGACCGGCGCTTATAATCAGGCAGGCTTTCTTTACCAGCACTTATGTATAACTCCGTATCTTGTCAGCTCGACCGGTACCGAACAATAGGCAAGCCTTCGTTTCTCTCACCCTCATGGACTTCTCTTCCTTCTTTAATCTTACTTTTCTTAGAACTGCTCTGATCGGTTGAGAAAGACGTCAATTTGGTCAGGTGCGCGGCCTATAGACCAAGATGATGGGCGGGGCGACCTCTTATCTAAATTGGCGTCTTGATGGATTGTTGACTTAATGATCAAGTGGATATTTCTATGAACGCATACTTTAAGCTGAATAATACTCCCGTCCGGCGGACTGTTCAACTAGTTCAAATACGAGGCGCCTTTACGTTGTTTCATTCATGCATTACCTGTTCGTGAGAAATAGTCCAGTTGATGCTTCGAGCTGTGTGAGCCCATGGCCCCAGGTTCCTAGTGCCAAAATATTTGGACTCACCGAAACAATATTTTCTTAGAATATATAATTAACTAAGCCTCGAGCAGCTCAATATAAGCAAATTCATTTGCCTCGAGCATGCTTGCCTCCAGCATATGCATGCTTGCCTCGTTGACTCCAATGCGGTGACCTCCTCGAGGCAGAGCCCCCGTGGATGACCTTACGCTAGGGGGTGCCAATACGTTTTAAAGGCGGGTGTACTGGATTATTGGAGCAGAGATATTACGGGAGCTTGTTCAGTGGTCTCGAAATAGTACGCTCGGCACGATTTCATTGTTTTAGTCAATTTTCATTTGTAATCACATGACTCCGGCGTGAGTCATTAAATTGGGTATTAGTCATAGGATATGACTCAGGATATATTGTATGCCATGGCTATGGCACAGGATTCTATTTCTCATACTACCTTTCTGTACTACCTTTCTTACTATAAATACTGGGGCTTTCCCCCATCAGTTAGTTTCATTATCACGCTCAATATACTACATTCTCCTCATACATTTCTCTAAGTGGGGCGCTCAACTCATCATAACGTGGGCAGTTTGAACGGATCGCCCTATCCATCAGTCTTGAGTCTTGACGAACGGATCAAAAAATGCTCAAGACACTAGCAATGCTTGTTGGGTTATGTGAATCAAACACAACCCCCTCGGTCAGGAACTGCCCCAACCAGTCTTCTCACTAGGTCGGTTGACCTATCGAGAGGCCTGGTTGGGTTGGTCAGAACATTGCTGGCTGAACGAATCAACAAGCTGCTGATATTGGCAACAGGTTTTCTGTTCACCTTCTCATTCGAGAGTGCGACTATTTGGCTAAATTCGCGTCTTGCTCAACGGATCCGAACAGGTCAGTCTTGATGTCGTATGATCTCTCTTGCCATCGAGATACCTGAGCAAGGAAGTGTTAAGCAAGATTGCCATCAACGGAAGCCCTCGAATTTAAAAATTAATTGGAAGAAGGAGGGGCAGCTTTTGAATTTCTTATCTCCTGACCTCAGAGCTCCTGGGATTTTCTCGAATTTAATGAAGCCTCTTACGGAACATCTCACGATATTTCAATCTCAGCAACAAGATGCAGAATTTCATCAAAATAATTAGGTTCATATAGATCTCACTGTTCCATGTCTCCTATGTCTGTACAATATATGCAATTGCCCAACACCTATCATCTGCCACGACCGAGGGAGTGTTTTTTTTTTTTTAAGTCATGTCAATTCTGTTGCTATGTACAAAATGGTCGCGCAAAGTTAATACTATGGTTTGAAGAAAGCTATCCTCTGAACATAGCAGTGCGCGTCCCCTTCAAAGCAAAATAACGGGATTCCAAAATGAAACATCAGCAAAAAATTATTTTACTCTGTGGGCTCCATGGAGGCGACAGAGCCTACAGAGCGCACAGGGGTATTCTGTCTCCATGGAGCGACCCTATTTCTTTCTCCTCGGCGAGCCAAATATGAAACAAATTCTGCTCCGCAAGTAAATGTGAAATAAATCAGGTTTTCTGACCTTGCCACTAGTCCTTTATATGCCGTGAAACGTCATTTATTACTACTATATATACTATCTACGCTAATTACATCAACAACCTGGCACCTCTGTGCACAGCTACCCACCTACCTCTCCGCCCCACCGCCTGCCTGCCTACCTCGCCGCCACACTACCTGCATGCCTGGCAGCCTGCCTACCTGCCTCCCTCCCTACACGACTGGACGACTGCCTGCCCTGCTCTGTTGTCGATTCGGTTGTCAATTGGGGCATCGATTTAGAGCTGACTCGGGTGTCAATTCGTTGCTGATTTGCTCCTGCTTTGGTGCCGTTTTGGTGTCGTTTTGTGCATCCATTTAGTACTGATTCGTGTCTCGATTTGGAGTCTGGGGCGGTGTCGATACAGGTGTCTAAATACAAAGGTAGTAGGTAGATACGTATCCAGGCGTCGAGGTAGGAGGAGGTGGGGTCGGAGGTGAGGTAGGAGGCAAGGAATATAGGAGGTGAGGTATGAAGGTGGGGATCCTCGAGATATGATATGTGAAATTTAACGTCATTTGCCACTGCATTACATAATCGGGACCAGCTACTGCACATATCATATTTCGGACCACCCTGCAATGGGATATCAAAGATATGTCAATGCTAAGCAATAGATCTGTAGCTTTTAAACTCAGATAATATTGTTGGCCGGGTCACGCTCGCTGATGATAAGAGAAGACTTCATCAACTGGTTGGAATCCACCCCTCTATTTATACATTGAGGAACCCGTACCAGTGCCTGCTCTTGAACCAGCAATGTAACAGACATAAGCTAACACTGTAACACCCGAGGACAAACTCTCCTGCGATAGAAAATGTCCCCACCCGGCTCTTTCCTGATTTCATTCCGATACCCAATCTTTTGACTCGCAATTGCCGGCCATTGGGTTGCACCATACTGTTATGTTGGACATACTTCTCAAAGTATAACAGCCTGAAGCCGTAAGCCCCGCCTTCCAAGCGTACCACGAAATAGCAAAGTACAGGTGTGTTCACACACGGGCTGTTCCAAACATCAGCAAAAACCGCGCTTGCCCAAAACGAACCGGTGCATCTAGACGCGCAAATCCGTCATTTGGGTCCAAAACCTCGTCTTTTACGTCCAAAACTTCGCCTTTTGGTCGTACCTCGCGTCCTAGAGCTACAAAATATGACACGTCGTCTTTTGGCGCCTAGTATGCGTCCCAAATGTGATATATTGTCTTTTGACGGCGAAGTTGCCTCCCAAATGTGATATCTTGTCTTTGAACGTCTTTTAACGTCTTTTAACGCCATTTCTAACGTCTTTTACCGCTATTTTGATGTGATATTCTGCCACGCTTCTACCGCAAGCACCATTATCGCTAGCTAATGATGTCAGATTTGATGATCTCCGCACCTCGAGGACCCACCCACACCTCGACACCTACCTCGACACATACCTCGATACCTACCCCCTCCCCTGCCTTTATCGACACCTACCTCCTGCCTGTATCGGCACCTACCTTCTGCCTACCTCGACACCTACCCTGCCTGTATGGACACCTACCTCCTGCCTGTATCAAAACCTACTTCCTGCCTGCATTGACGCCTGGATACGTATTTACCTTCCTCTGCTTTTTGACGTCTTTACTGACTCCGGTGCAGGCTCCAAATCATGCAGTATATCGACGCCGCTGCCGGCTCCAAATCCTGCAGTATATTGACGCCGCTGGAGGCGTAAAACTCCCAGTATAGTGACGGTATACTGACGCCGCTGATACCGTCGAATACTACAGCATATCGACGCCGCTGCAGGTAAATATCCCAGTATTTCGACGCCGCTGGAGGCGTCAAATTCCCAGTATATTGACGGTATACTGACGCCGCTGATACTGCCAAATACTCCAGTATACTGACGCCGCTGGAGGCGTCAAATTGCGCAGGATATTGACGCCGCTGCAGGCACCAAATCGACACCTACCAGCAGCGATCCCTGGTCCAAATCGAAAGCAACCAGGCAGATAGGTCAGCAGGCAGAAGCTCAGCGGGCAGGCAGCATAGCGGGGAGCTCAGCGGGCAGGGAGCTTATCGGAGAGCTCAGCGGGCAAGCAGCTCAGCGGGGAGCTCAGCGGGTAGGCAGCTCAGCCGGGAGCTCAGCGGGTAGGAAGGAGGGGGGGGGGGGCAGGAGTGAGCGGAGGTGTGTGGGGCGCCGGCGGAGTAGCTGGGTCGCTAGCAAATATGTACATAGAATTACGTAGACATGTGGATCAATAAACGTGACATTTGCGCGGAACTATTGTCCTAGTCTAGCCGTTAACCGGGCACAAGCTACCTGCGTGTGGACGTGGTGTTCGTTTTAGGGTCAAAAGACGAACTCTTTGGTCAAAAGACGACGTAATTTGGTCAGAAGACAACGTAATTTGGTCAAAAGACGACGCCGCGACAAGAACGGGAGAGGTGTTCGTATTTTCTCGTCGAGACGATGTCTTTTTGCGCCCGGGCGTATCTATGCAGGTAAGAAAACTTCTTGTGCACCCGGTACGCTCAATGGCGCCTACTTCGTCTAGGTGCGTCGAACCGAACCCAATTTTTTGCTGATGCAGGTCCGGAAACTTCGTCCTGTCAACTTGAAGTGCTCTATGAACATTCAATGATCCTCCAGGAGCAGTCGCTTATGCGTTCTCGACAGAATACGCTACCGGAGGGGTCCACTGTGGTACCAATTATCTGTGCGTCGGGTGGCACACATCTGACAAATATTCGTGGGGACAAGAAAGCTCGGCCAATCTCTCTTACCATCGGGAACATCCAGTTGTCGGTGCGCAACAAGCCCACCGGGCATTCTTTCATTCTCCTAGGGCTACTACCAGTTCCTCCGAAGCTCGGGAAGAATTCACTCGCTAATTCCGCTTTACGACATCAGAGTCAAATGGCACTCCATCGCTCTCCTGGGGAGATCTTTCTAAGCGTTCGCGAATGCTCTCAGGATGGCGAGCTAATCAAATGTGCCAACAGGTACGAATAGTTTTGCTTTCTGTTGCTCTCGGGCTGGACTGCTGATCAACCTGTGCATTCAAAGTTACAAAACATTAACACTAGTCCTTGCTCAAGATGCAAAGTGGAATTTCACAGTCTTGGGAGCACTCATTGAAGCTCGTTGCGCAGTGACGAGGACTACAGGGAGAGAGTACAGATATTTAACGAGAGCCTGGGCAATCTGGAACCGGTAGAATACCTTGTCGCGAGATCCGTCATAAGACTCTTCAATGCATTCTGGCGTCTGCCGAGAGTTAATCCGTAAGATCTCAATAAACCAGACATTCTGCACAATATCTACCTGGGATGTTGAAACACATGATGGAGTGGATTCAGGCTTTCTTGAAGAAGCATCAACGATTGGAGGAATTTGACAAAGCTTGGGCTTCGATTGCACCTTACCCTGGGCTGGCAGTACCAAACAAGGCATATCGTGCTACCACCCAATGGCAAGGGAAAGAGATGCGGAATCTGGGGCGGGTCGTGCTAGGAGCACTCGCGGCGGCTCTGAGAAACCCAGGGGTGGCTGTCAGGAGCGACTTCGCAAAAGCGTTGAAATGCGTTTGAAGCCTAGTGGACTTCAATTTAATGGGGTAATATGGGAGTCATACGACGAGCATATTGAACTATATGGAGAGCAATCTTGAGGATTTCCATAACACAAAGATATCTTTCTAGAATTCAGGGCGTACAAGAAGACGTTAAAGGATGCGAGGAATCAAACGAAAGCAATAAGTGCCTCCCAGAACACCCAGCAACACTCCCAGAGCACCCAGCGAGGCACCCAGAGTACCCTGCGAGGCTTGGAGGAAATCCGGGAGATTCGGGAAAGATCGCACTTCAATTTCATCAAATTACACGTCTTAATGCACTACCTGGAGCACATTGAGAGCTCTGGGAGTATTTCTCAGTACTCCACGGACGTCAGGGAGGTTACCCATATACAGCAGCCTGAGGAAAAGAAGCTCACAGAGCGTCCAACAAGGTCGATGCTGCGACGCAGATACTGGACTATGGAGGGAGGCGATTGGCGTTAGAGATTCGAATTCTGAATTTGAAAGACATCGTTAGAGGTACTGAGAGCATTGACAACATCCTCTGGAGCCATCGGGATAACCTCAAGGAGTTGCTCGACATTTTCAAAATCGAAGACCGCAAGAAAACGCCAAATGAACACTCAATAGTAGAAAGCGGACTGCCCCTAAAGCGTCTTTGCAATCCCTCCGCGAAATCGGCAAGACATTTCAACGTGATAGATGGACTGCAAATGAGCTATATGACGCGATATTGACTGATAAAGGAGTATGCTGAGGATGCGGGATGATCTCAGAGCTTTGCTGGAAGCTCTGAGAGAATTCTGGAGCGCCGGGTGGAGGTTTTCACATGCTTGCAGGTTCCGATACCAATCTTCTAAAGGCCTGATGTATATGAGGTTCACAACATCAGGTGCCAGTGTACGGGAACAGCGTGTTTTAAAAAGGGGAAACTAAGAAAGGATTGGGCATGAGTATCGGTAGGTTCCTCAGAGCGGTGGGGAGTGTTTCGGGGACGCCTCCCAGGACGTGTGGAGGCTCTGTTCAAGGTGCGGGATATCACAGGGCGCGCACATAGACTATGTGTAGTTGAGCTGCTTGAGGCGAAGGATCGTGGTATCGCTGATAGCTCACATGGGCTGCTGAAGGTCTGTAGGCGGAGGAGGAAGAGGATGTGGGTGGTGAATATTCGGAGTATATTAGTAATGGCCCATTTGTTTGAGGTGAATGCTGGTAATTGGCTGGTAAATACTAGCATAGATTTGCGTACATGGAATGAATTTAGTTGGATGCTGTAAGAGCAGTCATAAGCGCTGTAAAGCATTCCCAAGTTCTATTCAGTGAATGATATGAAATCATTCCCGAGTGCTATCCAGTGATGCGAGAGCATTCCCGAGTGCTATCCATTGATGTGAGAGCAGTTCCGAGTGCTCTGTAGAGGTGAATGCTATGAGGGCAGTGGCGAGTGCTCTATAGAGGTGAACGCTGTTAGGGCAATGGGGAGTGCTCTACGAGTGGAAAGTTAGACCCAATAGGACCGTCTAATTCAAAATTTGTGTTGTTTTGCTAGTACGCATGCGAATTGGAAGAGGGAGGTGAGTTTCGGCTGCTCAGTATCCGAGTTTGTTATCCAGCAAGCTCGCTCCACCAGCATAATGCTGCTTATGCATGGGAAATGATTTCCAGCAAGCTCGCGCCAGAGTGCTGCTTAGGCAGGGCATTGAGCTTTTCAGACGAGCCGTACCATGGCCTAAACCTCAAGGCTTAAATGCCTTTCACGAATCGACAGATATATACCCCATCGTCAAAGGTTTGGTAGCCATCGTTAGTATACATGACAGTGCTTGTATCAGTATTCTGCGACTGACCGTCCAGCGGCGTGAAGAATACCTACATGAGATATCGTTTGAGAGACTGGCGATGCCTACCTTGCCTCTGAGGAAAGCGTATCGATTCATTTGGGTCGAAGTGAGGGGGTGTCCCACCTTGAATAGTATTATTAAAGATGTTTCCGCAGCTCTACGAGCATTGGTCAGTGCTATGGGAGCATCCTCGAAGCATTCGTTGTGCTCTCTGGACGTGAGCAATATCTCTTGACGGAACCTGGAAAAAACACGTTAGCGAAGAATCTCTTGGCGCGGATGGCATTGTGGAGCGCTCTCTGGGAATGAGCGATATGCTCTGGTAGCGCCTGGCAAGCAGATCTTTGAGACATGATCTCCTGGCGCAGATAGCATTATCCAGTACTCTCTGGGTGTGGGCGATATGCTCTGGCAGCGCCTGGCGAGCAGATTGTTGAGACATGATCTCCTGGCGCAGATAGTATTGACGAGTGCTCTCACGGCGCGGGACCTTTTTCCTGGCGTGCCCCGACGCGTCCGTTATCGTGTAGCTAGTCCCTGGGCGGAGATTCATTAGTGGTTTGTTCTCCAGACGCAGGAGGAATACTCCAGGCTTGGCATGGCGGTGAGAGCATCGCCGGGTGCCCTCAGGACGGAGATCATATCGCCTGGAGGTGCCTGACGCGCCTAGATGTGCCTGACACGCCTAGAGGAGACTAAGTGGGAATAGCGGAAAGAGCTTTGCCCAGTGCTCTATGGGTGTAGGGTGTCACTTTTGGGGGGCTCTGTAGACGGTAGCATTAGCGAGTGCAAATAAGACGCATTAGAGAGTGCTCAATGGGCGCAAATAGGATGCCCTGACAGTAGCAGTTGAATAGAGTATTGGCGAGTGATCTCCTGATGGAGGAGCGAGTGCTTTGCGATGGCGACGTAGCATGGAGTGGCGGGAACGAGTATTCTGCTCTGGCAGCGCCCAACGTGAGCACACTGCACTGGCAGCGCCGGACGCGAGCATACTGCTCTGGCACCGCCGGACGCGAACATTCTGCTCTGGCAGCTCCGGATGCGAGCATACTGCTCTGGCAGCGCCGGATGCGAGCATTCTCCTCTGGCGGTACTGGGTGCTCGAACCCTCTATTCTGGCGGCATCAGACACAGGGGCTGTGCTCTGGTGGAGAGGAGAGAAAGGAGTATGCTCTCACGTTGCCAGGTGCAAGCGCTCTACCCAGGCGTCGTCAGGCGCAAACACTGTGCCCTGTTGGCATCGTGCGTTATCGCTATGGTTGGGCGTCGCCAGGCACGTGGCTCCTGCCCTGGCAGCCCCTGGCGCTCCTGGCGCCCTGGGCGTATGGGCTGCGCCCTGAGAAATAGTAGACCTTGCTGATGCAGTCGATACCAAACCTGTCTCCACACAACCAGCTGAATTGTACGATGTTTAGGATACTTCCTTAAGACGTTACATAATTAATCCTAATCAACGCACACTTGAGGAATTGCACTATTACTATTAAGTATTGATAGTAGCCGAAGAGAAAATCTTGGTTCAACGTTTGCTATTTTTCCATGACTTTAATGTTCCGGCTAGCAGAATAGTTTTCCATTCTTTAGCGCAAAATCTTTTGAACCAAAGGAGACCATCCCGGGCCTTAGTCAGAAACTGGATCTATCAATTTTTGGGGAGGCATAAAGGATGCAGCTACGTTATACCAAAATCAAGTGTATTAAATCGTGCAAATACCAACAGCCGGAATATTATGGATGATTTTTTTTGGAAGTTAATAGATCATTCCTCAATACCAAATATCTTGGTATTAAATAAATAACAGTATATATATTCTAGTTGAAAACTGTTACATCAAAATATGACATCGCCCCACGCAATCGATTAATCGTGATGAGAAAGATTTTATTATAGGTACCGGCAACAATATAAAAATGATATCTTTGGATATAAGACAGAATCCGGTATTGAAAGAATATCATACTTGAGAATTATGCATTGTAGTGGACTGTACCAGCACCGATGGATTTTTTACTGCCTTTAACCATTTTCGAAGGTAGAAATTATATGATGGGTTGGTATCGTCAAAAGAAGCATATGGAGTTCTGGTATGGATATTCAGCAAAGGGATATAATAAACGTCAATTATATCTTGAATACATCAAGAAAATCTTTCAACCAGAAACAGAGTCATTGTATGTATTTTCTTCCCATACTTCTGGTTTCTAAGCAACCGGCTAACAAATTCATTAAAAACGCATATGGTGAATGGTGCTTACTTATTTTCGATGAATTTGAATCTCATTTGAATCTTGATCTCATTAACTACTGCCTCGAATACAAAATCCTACTATTATTTTTACCGGCACATCCGTCTCATGTTCTTCATCCTTTCCATTTGGGAGTGTTTTCAGCAATTCAAAAGTATTATAAGCAGTAGGTAAATCAGAACACTCGTAGTTGCGCAGTTTATTTATTAATTACATACAGGTCAATTTGGTTCATGTACTTATTGGAAAGCATAATTTCGCAAAACTCTTTGCTAGGGACGTATTAAAGCTTTTAGCGAATGCAACATTGCTTCCGGCTTTTGTCCAGCAGGCATATGGCATACAATTGTTTATTGATCTTTGATAAACTGTTCCTGCCGGAACCTATAATTGCATCCGAGTCCTCAAATGAGTTGGAAGTTGCGCCTAAAGATCCAAGTCAACTGACTACTCATGATATACTCACCTAACCTCCTAAACCACCCACTATCTCGCTCGATACATACTCTCTATGTTGAAACATTGACAACAATCAACTCCAGCAGTCCTCGATCTGTTAAGCAACCGCCTTAATTTAGCACACTCAAATTGTGGGCAGAAAATGGGGCAGCAAGAGCCGCTATGCATGAAGTGAGTGAGAAGCACCTTCGCGATCAAATAAAAGAATTTACTACACAAGCGAAACCTGTAAGTCAAGAGTTTAAATATCAATCTTATTCAATAATAATACCCATCTACTAATAAATTTCATTATCACTGTTATTAGTATAAGGGAAGACTGAAGACAAAGTGAGTGTCTATTTTAGAAAAAGGGGAGGTTCTGTTAGAACTGAAGTAAAAAAGAGATAAAGTGTATGGGAAGTCTAATTCAAAGAAACGGTCAAATACTGTTGGAATTCAAAATGATTTTGTACCATATGGTTCTAGCAGTAACTGAAATATATGTGTAAGAGTTTAGAATCCAAGAGCTCATAAGATATTTATTAAGAAATTATTATTCAAATTGTATTGTCAGTAGAATATTGGAGTCCGGATATAAATAAATTGATATTACTGAATTTAATCATACATTTAGTTATTTGCATCCGTCATTCTAGCCTCAAGTAATTTGTTTAGCTTTTCATCTGAAAACCTCCCTTCCCGCCTCAAGTTTCTTTCAATTTTAGGGCTTTGCTCCACCTCTGAATGAAGCCCGTTTAGCTTTCCTAGTGTTCCGATATCTCCATTCATCAGCAAAAAATCTACTAAGATTTAATTGTACGTCCCAGACGCATCGATTCTTTTCATGACCAAAACCTCGCTTTTGCTACCAACACTCGAATTTTGGTCGTCTGCCACCCGAGCTCGCAAGAATGTGACCTGTCGTTTTTTTGCGCTTAGTATGCGTCCAAATACGACATCTCGCTTTGACGCCTAGGTCGCCTCCTAACGCTGATATCTCGCCTTTTGACGTCATACGGATGCTGATCTTTCTGATGACAGGCGCTTAACGCTAATGCTAATAGCTAATGACGTCAGATTTGACTATTCTCCACACCTCGAGGATCCACCCACACCTCCACCTCCACCTCCACATATACACCTAGCTACCTCGCCTCCTACCTCACCTCTTACCTCACCTCCTACCTCCTACCTCAACTCCTACCTGTATCGACGCCTACCTCCTACCTGTATCGACACCTCCTGCCTGAATCGACACCTACTGCCTGTATCAACGCCTACCTCCTGCCTGCATCAGCGCTGACACGATTTAGCTTCTCTGCATTTTGACGCTTTTACTGACCGCGCTGCAGGCTCCAAATCACGCAGATATCGACGCCGCTGAGGCGCCAAAGAAGATATTGACGCCGCTGCCGACGCCGCTGCTGACGCCGCTGTTGACGCCGCTGCCGACGCCGCTGCCGACGCCGCTGCAGGCGCCAAATTCAGATATTGACGATTATATCGACTCGCTGCAGGTAAATACCCCAAGATATTGACGCCGCTGGAGGCCAAATTCCCAAGATATCGACGATTATATCGACCACGCTGCAGAAAATACCCCAAGATATTGACTCCGCTGACGCCGCTGAAAGAGTCAAATACCCAGTATATTGACGCTGTACTGACGCCGCTGCAGGTAAATACCCCAGTATATTGACGCCGCTGCTGACGCCGCTGCAGGTTCCAAATCCTGCAATATATTGACGGTATACTGACGCCGCTGCAGGCTCCAAATGGAGAGCTACCAGTTACCAATACTGCACCAAATGGACACCCCCAGGCAGCGAATACTGCTCCATTTGGACACCTCCTAGGCAGTGAATCCTTCTCCATTTGGAACGCCTTCATGCGCCTGGTGCGTTTGGCGCGCCTGTACTACTGGCCACGCCAGACCGAACCCAATTGTTTGCTGATGTTCTGCATTAACAACTTTCTCCTTTGTCTTTTTGCATTTTTTATTCCAAACATTAATATTAAACAATATATAAAAAATAATAAGAATGAAAATACCCAATGGTTTTCTATTCCTCATTTTCTTAAGAGTATCACTAGCCTATTGATCAATTGGATCTTTTTGGCACAGTAGCAAATGGAAGGAGATAGTTAAACAAATTTATGGCGCTCTGGCCTCAGAATGCTCCTGTAATATAAGTAGGGCAATTTTTAAGTTTTTTCCAGGTTCTCTTGTAAGAAGTATAGTAGGGATCCTGTGTAGGCTCTAATTGCTTTTCAGGTCCTTAGTTTTTAAAGCCTTTTTTCTGATTCTCCAAGAACAGATACCCACGAGACGCTCGCGAAAGATCTTGTATTGCTTTTGGAGCGATGCTGGAGGATTTGAAGGATCACTTTTTCAGCCGGTGAACCGCAACCTAATATACACCGAAAGCTAGTGAACCAGGTCTTAATTTACACATGTATAGGTAATGCTGGCCTGATGGTGCAATCAGCGCGACCACCCTGTCAACCACCCTGACAATCACCCTGGCAACCACCCCACTCCAGCAACCCAGCACCCCAGCGCGACACCCACCACCAGACAGGATCCGCCGTCAGCGGGTGAGCAACTGTACTATATAGATTGATGTTCATTTTAATCTTGTTTAGGAACAATACAAGCACGGTCTATTTCAATTTCAGTACATTTCCACAAACAAAAATGTAGTGTATCTTCTTACTAAGGATTTAGACAATTGCAAAAATGTTTTCTTTCCTTCTACAGTTGTGTTAAACAAGTTTTGACCGCAACCACGAACCACCTCATGTCGAGGATCACTTCAAAATTGAATAACTCAACCACCATTCAAGTAATAACCATGAAATTAAAAATAAGAGAACTTGTGACAGCTATGTACAGCCACTCTGCAAAAGTGTTCGTGATTCGCCGGCTGGAGTGAGACATGATCAACGCGAGACAAAGTGGCATCCATGAATATTGTGAGTACGAGACTTGCATACTCATTGAACACTGTGCCGTTCAAGTTAAATATATATGGTGAAATATTGAAATACCAATAGATTTTTCCACTCTGAATATGAAAACTCTTAATATTGAAGTTTTCTGTTTGGGAGAAAGAACGATCTGAGTGTGGTTGGAACACGTGACCTTGTATGTAGAGGTAGTAATTAAACTATTATTAAGCAAAGAGAGAACTACTGTGCCGTGAACATAAGAACATACAAGTGGGAGTTCGTCGCTCCTTATATACTACAATTCCAAATCCCTGATTACATAATCCATTGGCACTAAGCCTAATCTGAAACCCTATTCCTCCATGAGTCATTTCCATAACCGATGTCACAATTCCCAATTTTAACAAATACTAGTAGAGTAAAAATACTAATAATAACAGGTTTCCGCCATTGTCCAGTCCAGTAGTACCCGTTCACTGTCTGTTCATAAATCATACTTCGTATACCAGCCCTTGATATATATGGCAATGTAAAATACAAATAGGTTTTTCAGCTCTGAATATGAAGACTCTTAATACTTGTAGAGTAAAAACACTAATACAAATAGGTTTCCGCAATTTTCCAGTCCAGCACCCGTTCACTCAGGCTGGCACTGCCTGTTCATCAATACATCATACTAGCAGTATACCAACTCGCGACCGCGAGGTATTCCTCTCTCCCACCTCCGTGTAGTATCCATGCACCTCCAGTAGTTAGTTAGTTTTGCCTTAGCCTTCTCATGCATGACCAGTTCCCACGGCGATGCCCAAATGCTGCTATAGCAATCTAAATCTTTCCGTTAATTATCAGATATTTCAACTGCCAGCCCCAATGCCAGGTCTAGTGCCAGCTCCAGTGCCCGCCCCAATGCCAGCTCCAATATATACCATCCCTAATGCTAGCTCCAATCCAATGCCGCTCCTAACGCTTCGCTTAACGTCCGCTTCAAGACTGCCACTAACGTCCATCGCAATATATACACGCTCCAACCTCCAGTGCCAGCTCCAGTGCCGGCTCTAATTACTGGCAGCCCACCATCGCCACTCCAGTACTGTGTCCACCCCCCTCCTCCCCTCCCTCCCGTCTCCTCCCTCCCTCCTCCCTCCCTCCCTCCTCCCAAATTTCCATCCCCCACCTCTTCTTACCTCCCACTACTCATAGTTGACTACACGATTTTAATAGCTTATATTTATTATTTAAGGGCTGGTTTCCATGCAGGAGTCAGTCTGGGTTAGGGTTTCGGCGTGCTAGATGTTCTGTGCTGACTAATCCATACCCCTGCACCCAGCAGCCAATCAAACCGTTCCAATGTTAGAAAAATTAGCGATAGTACATTATAGATACCAGCCCTTCCAAGTCGCTTGAATGACAACCTCCATTCTTCGTCCACTAAGGCATTCTGCTCACTACAATACTTCATATACCAGGCCTTCCTCGAACGACGCTTGCTCCACCTTCAAGATCGATGCCGCAGTTTTTTCAAGAACTCCAGGGTATGGCTTCCCAAACTAAAGGCAAGATTTCTAGCCATTTTTTCTTTTACAAAAGGTATTTCTCCTCAGATCAGAAATGCAGACATTGTTGAAGTTTCTTCGAAATTTATACTACGACGCCGATGATAAGATCCTGGAGAGAAGGCGGGTTTTCAACTCATCGTTGTTATGATCAAACCATTCTGTGATGTGCAAGATTATCCTGTTGAAAACTGACATAATGCAGAACGATCAAAACACTTCTGAAAACCGACGGAGAAGACTTTACGACCCTACGAATGATGCTACCATACTTCTGAGACTGGAACCAGCCTTTTTATTTCCTCCGTAAAAACAACCCCAAACCATGAGAGAAATACCTCGATCTTTGGGTTTCGGATAGACGCAGTCGCCAAGGCATCTCTCGTCTGGTTCTCTGAATACCCAGATTTGACGAGGGTCTCTAATTCTCTCATCCGCAAACTCATCACTGCAAATAACACTCATAAACACTTCAATACCCCACTCTTTCCGCTGCATTGCCCAATCTAGCCTCTTTTTGACATGTTCCGGCTTCAATAGTGGACGGTGTTTGGCAAGCCATTTTTTGACATTTGCCTGCTGCAAGACTTGGTCGATGGTTGCAAGAGAAACCCCAAGTGCATATTTGTCTCTAAATTCATTCCTTGTCATTCTCCGATTATTTATTGCTGCTTTTACCACCTGCTTTTCACGGATAAGTTAGCGCCGATCGACCAGTAACGGTTGTCCTCATTTCTCCCGTGAAGACAGTACAGACGATGCTCTTAATTGTCGACCAAGGCCTAAGAAATTTTTATTAGTAATTATTCTAGATACTAGCCAGGCAGATAGTGAACACACCTGTCAACGATTGCCGACACTGTCTGTATGCACCCAAAGCAGAAGAAGAATGCGATAATCATGCTCTTTTCAGTTGAGGACATATGTAAAGAACCATGGGCGGGGTGGTAGCTGACGGGTCGAGGGACATCGTGAGATTCCAAGAAGGAAAGCATAGGCCTTGCACGAGGGCAAGGAAAGGAGCAGAGGTATACCCGAAGGCAGGGACAGAGGTCGGTACCAAGACAGAGGCGAGGGTCCGTACGAGGACGGAGATAGCAGCGGTCGGCATGTTAACCGAGATGAACAATACGGAAGATAAGAGTCACAGCGCATAAATATAGCGATGCAAAGAAAGATGATAAACCAAGGCAGACGAACGCGACTAAGAAAGAACGGGTCAGACAGTCAAGAATCCCCCAAAGTAATAACCCAAAGTAATAAACAAGATGTTGCGTAAGAGAAGAGAAAGAGAGAGAATGGGAGACACGATCGACATTTTATGCTAGGCGAAACCACCAATGATTACTAATCCAACAGAACCTTCCAGACTTCTCGATGACTCATACATTTCGTGTAGCGGTGTGGTTCGTAACAACATATGCCTCCTTGCAGTTTTCGCTTTAGGAGCCTTTTCTAACCTTAAATGAGCTAGACTACTTTTCAAAAGCCGTATATCGACAGCTTTATATTTACAGTAAATGCCGACGCCAAGGCTTATGGACTAAGAAATTTCTACGCTTATTCCAGATCACGCTTTTGTTGAAAGTTCAAAGCTCGAAGCATCGCTTCACTGCCCGGCGACGGCTTGACAGGAGTTCCGGCTTCAATAGAGGTACCGCTTCACAGGAGGTATAGCTTCACAGGATAAGGACTCGGATTCAAAATTTTCATGGGTTGTGGGCTACTCAAATTTTCACTGGACACTAGGATTAGTCAACTGAAACCTGTTCGATGTCTCACTTGAACCGGCGAATCACAAACACTTTTGCAGAGTGGCTGTACATATACACCGATAGGTAATAAGTCGTGGGACGTGCTTTGTAATTCGTGAATAAGCAGGCCCCATCAAAATCTTCACAGGGTGCGAGAGTGCTTCCATACCTGTAATCTCAAGCAATTGGCAACGAAGACTCCACTAGTTAGGCCAAAGGATCTACGAGCTCTACCAATATGATTGTACCGCCTTCCCCATTGAATAAAAGAAGAAAGGAGACTACTGAAGCTCAGCGGGCGAAGGTGATCACCCTTTACGAGGTCGGTTTGACCTACAACGAGATTGAGGAACGAACAGGAGTGAAGAGAAGTACCTGCTGGAATATAGTTAAGAGGGATAAAGATAGACGGAAACCAGGAAGCCTTACCCCATATACTGCTAGCAAACCTCGATCGGGCAGGCCTGAGAAATTGAATAAGCAAGAGAAGAGACATCTCATACTAGTATCGTTAGCTAAGCGAAGTCGGCGCATGCACTTCGGTGTACTCACCAAAAGCATCACCAGAAAAGTTTCCATGAAGACTGCACAGAAGTATCTCAAACAGGGAGGCCTGCATAAGCGACATGCAAAACGCAAGCCATTTCTCACCAAATTACAAAAACTCAAGTTTATGTTATATCGTAATGAGCTTAAAATCTTGGACAATGGAGGAGCGTAATTTGGACTGATGAGTCCCGGTTTGAGGTTGGGTTTCATGGCAGTACCTGCTGGGTTTACCGGGCTGTGGATGAGATCGATAGCGAGGAGTGTCTCCTACCTTCATTCAAGAGTGGTAGAATGTCAATCATGATTTGGGGAAGTATTCAGCTAGGAAATAAAGGCCCTATGGTCATCCTCCCAAACGGTGGGTTAAAAGGTATATACTGGACAAATATATTTAACTAGTAGGTACTAAACTCTTATTAGGCAAAGACTATGTGAAATTGGTCATTGAGCCCGCTCTCAAACCATTTTATCAAAGCCGGTATCGGGCCACTCATGAGGCAATAGTAATGTAGGATGGAGCACCACCTCACAAGTCAAAACTTGCCTCAGCAGCAAGAAATAAATACAATATCCAGAAAATGCCCTGGCCTGCACAGTCACCAGACCTCAACCCCATTGAAAACCTGTGGCGGATAATGAAGTCTCGCATCAACAAAAGAGAAACAAGAGTGACAACTAATGCAGCCCGGGGTAAGGCTTTGCAGGAAGAGTGGGACCGGTTTGTAGCGGAAGACTTTAGGAAACTGATAGAGAGTATGCCCAAAAGAGTCAAAATGTGTATTAAAAACAGAGGGGGGTCAATTCCATACTAATGCTGTATTTTTCGGGTTTTCTTTGTGGTGATGCTTGGCGAGACCGGTGATCCTACTCTATTTTCCATTCATGTCTTACCTTATATATGTTATAGCCTAGATATCTCTCGTCATTTTGGTACTATTCTGAATGAATTTGGTTGACTACTCATGATTCTATTAAAATAATAAGAATATCTCGCAGTCCAGTCATTACCCCCCTCATTACGGGGCCAACTCCCAAAAGTAGTGACTGAGTTCACACACTCATTCCCATTTAAACATTGCCGTTGTCCTCAATCATTTCCATTCATTTCGACAATTCTGTGCGCTGAAGTTCTTTCCCTCAGATTCATATGCAGCGTCCAAATGCAGACATGTCACGGGTACGTCCCATGACTTATTACCTGCCGGTGTACATTTAATTAATATTTTGTAGCAGAACCATTTGCCTTAATAACAGCCATAACCCTCCTGTTTATACTATCTACCAATGAATTGAGTTTGTCCTATGATATCGTATCCCACTATTCTTGGGCTGACTCGTAGAGTTTAGTAGGGGAATGGGGCCTCTTTTAATGGGGGTTTCTCTAAAAGGTAGAGTAATAGACAGCCGTGCAAGATAGAAGTCAGGTGCAGATTTTAATTAAAGATTCGTATCGCTAGGACTCAATAATCTTTAAGGGCTGGGCTCTCTGGTTTTCTCGGTACTAATGAAGTCTAGGAAAGTGAGTCAAGGGCAAGAATCAAGTCAAGTACTTATACTCCAAAACTTTCTATTCTCCGCTCCTGTCTTCTTACTAAGTTCTGGTGACTCCTTTCTTGTGTAATAGAACAATACCACCGCTACCCCCCTTCTGGTCAACCTTCCATTAGGTTCCATCTTCTAAGCGCTAGCGGGTGTTCCGATTCACCAAGGCATTCACCCTTAATCAAAGCTATTGATCTCCTTACCGCTTGGTTGCCACGCAATCTAAGCCAGCAGGTCAATGATCAGCTTCAGGTTGTTGTAGTGTTCTTCGCTTATTGTAGACTTCCCACACATCACCAGGTGCTATCAGTGAGCGGTGCATGCACAGAGAATACAGAAGAACACCAACACTCAGAACCTAGTTCTGGCTGGCCTTCTATTCACTAGCGAGGCATTGGTTCGTCAGACTATCCTCCTATGAATAGTTCTTCTTCCTAGTGCCCGAGATGTAGTTACTCTAACAGCTAGTATCTAACTACACTGCCGGTACTTGCATACCATCGGTCAACTGGCTTCTAACAATAACTCTCAGCATGTAACGGGCCACTGTGCCTACCTATGTAGATGTAAAGAACCATGGGCGGGGTAGTAGCGGATGGGTCGAGGGACATCGTGAGATTCCAAGAAGGAAGGCAGAGGCCTTGCACGAGGGCAAGGGACGGAGCAGTAGGGTACCCGAAGGCAGGGACAGAGGTCTGTACGAAGACAGAGGCGAGGGTCCGTACGAGGACGGAGATAGCAGCGGTCGGCATGGTAACCGAGATGAGGGGAACAACGGCAGCGATCGGCATGGGAACCGAGAAGAACAATACGAGCATAGTAGTCACAGCGGCGAACTTAGCGAGGGATGCGGAGAGCATGATGGACGGCAGACGTAACGCGACTAAGAAAGAAAGATGCCAGACAGTCAAGAACTCCCCAAAGTAATAACCCAAAGTAATAAACAAGATGTTGCGTAAGAGAAGAGAAAGAAAGACAACAAGACATAAGCGACCCTTTATACCCCGCACCTCTCACCCGATTACCAGTACGACAGAACCTTCCAGAATTCCCGATGACTAATCCGCATTCGTGTAGCGGCGTGGTTCGTAACAGTAGACTACAGTATAATGACTCCGTTACACCTCTTTTCAATCAAACTAAACCTCCTTCTAAGTGCAGTATTCAAAAGGTTCCAAACATTTTCTATACAGTTCAAATCTGGCGAACATGCAGGCAAGGGCATCCTACTGATCCCTAATAAATCTCTTGTCCCCTTAGCTGGCTCTGAATCATGAACCCTAGTATTGTCCTCAATTGGTTTTGAGCCCTCTCTGCCCATTATATTCATAGAAAGAAATAGCGAATCCTGCAAAATCTCCTCCGCATACTGCTTCCCATTCATCTCCCCTGCATCCCTCTTCTGCAGTTTTTCACTGGGTGGACAACGCTTAATCAAGACAAGAGGACCTTTGGACCCATACTGAAAGCAGCCCCAGAGGTGTATCTTTGTGCTCCCACTGGCAAAAGAGGGTTCAAGGTACTTTTCCTCCATCCCTTACTCGGGTTGGTATCGCACTTTTTGGCCTCTTGGATTGGGACTGTATTCTAGGTGAATTTCGTCTGTCCAAACCATGCGACGCCAATAATTTTGGTTGTATCTCTGCCAGCGGCGACACCAGTCAAGTCTTGCTTATTTGTGATTTGGTTTGTGGTATGGTTTCTTGCGTTTGATATGCAAGGTGTATCCAGCCTTTGTGAGTGCTTTGTCGACCGTAGGGTGCGAGACATTGAGGTCAGAGGCCTTAGTTATCTCTCTCAGTGCGTAGGTAGGGTGCTCCTCTACCACATCTGCAAGTATCTACTTGTCTGCTTGTAATAGGGTTGGTGGGCAGCCGGAACGGCGGAGGTTGTAGTCATGGCCTTCTTTTTTGAATTCGGCAACTGCTCGGGTAACAGTCCTTACAGAGGCCCCAATTTCCTTCACAATTTCTTTTGTAGGCAGACCATGATTAGATAGAGCAATTATGTCTCTCCTCGTGTCATATCAGCTTTTTGCGATGGGTGTTGTGCTCATGGCGGTCGCTTTTGTCGAGGTCCTGGGTTGAGGTTTGTCGGTTGCGACGGTCAAAACTTGTTCAACACAACTGTACAAGTGACTGTAGCCCACGAAGGGAAGTCTCCAAATAGTATGGGACAATAAGTATATACTTTCCCTTGACCAAGTAACAAAATGTGGTTGGAGTAGATTTGCTTTGATAGGTAATTTTAAATCCCACCAATCGGTAATTGAAAAAGTACTATCAGACGAGTTTTCCAATAGGTCAACTGGTTGTAATCAACTTGAGTTACGTGTCGGCAAGTTTGTATCTGCTATTGGGCTTGAAAACTCAATTGTGTTTCAACCCCGATATAAATGGGAGTTAGAAGATTGAGCGTACCCTGTTCGCATCATTCGGAGATGACTGGATCTCCTGATACCCTAAAGTGAAGTGTCTGGAATTAGTCCTTGCGTTTTTGTGATATTCACAATCTTCTGTATTGAATCGGGCTTATGCAAGTTGTATTGCCAATGAGGATAATCGATTACTATATTTTTCAAATATAATCCCCAACTAACACCATAGATTCTTCTCGGACCCCTCCTAAATATGGAGTGGTGGGCATGAGCATGTTGGGGTCGAGCCTATCATAGAGCTCTGGCTGTCTCGGATTATGATAACGGGAGGTCAGGATATTCGAGTCTGGGAGGATAGCTTGAGCTTATGCTCGAGGCTCTATGAGTATAGCTGATGATAGCCATCTCGATATATCGTTTATTTTCAAGGACGTGCTAAGAGAATTCATCTTAATTATATTATCCCATTTCACCATCGTCAACACATTCCTGATGGTTTCAGCAGCTCGGGCCTCAGCCTGAGCTTTTCCTATACACGCTCAGGCTCGCTCGGGCCAATGAGTCCAGTGGTGTATTCGTTTAATAGTATAAACCGGTTTTAGCGCTAATGATGGTGGTATAGTTGATACATCGACATTTCTACCTGATGGTTCAACTGGGAGGAAACTCTATTCAAGCCGGTTCAAACCGTAGTACCATTAAGGCGCGGGATTAGTAGGATCCTAATCATAGTGCATCACTCGGAATGAAGACAACCGATCTGCCTCAGAAAAATGTATATTGTGGATCGAGTAGGGGATCTTGGCAGATGGGTTGGGGCAACACAGGGGCCCGGAAATCTCCACATTGTTTGGCGAGACCAATGATTATATTGATAAGCTGAGTACGCGCACCATGGTACATGTAACACAAACCGTAGAAGAATCTGGGGAATACGGTTGGTGCGGTTTATGTTTTGAACAAAATGATAATGGTAAAGTCGATGTAGTTCTCCACCACATACGAACCGGTTTGAACGATTGGATTCATTTCTACCCACCCACCTGCGGGTCTGCTCCACAGGCGAATCAGATATCCGGACTGTAGTGCATACTGGTGCTTATATGCGGGGTGCTGGGTTACTTTATTGAGTAGAAGGAGATGTCAGAGTAACCACCGGTCTTCCGCGCTTCAGCTCGGCCGCCGGCGCCCCGCGCGATAGATAGCCATCTATTTGCCCGACCACTGACCGAATCACAGAACATCACTCGACCATTCCGCGCAGGCCGACACACAACGCCGCCCAACCAGGTGGTCCTCTGTCCGCTATCCTACGCGCACCATTGGTCGAAGAGTCGATGTCGTCACTACTCCATGCGTTGAGGTGGAATGTCTTGTGGCTTTGTGTGGGTGGTGGGCGGCAGAGGCAAGAACCTGTCGCCGAACGTCGCTGTCAATTCTGGGGGCTACCACCAGCGGACAGGCCGGGGTTGGATGTTCTTTGCGTTATTGAGCATATTGGTTTGATATTGTTGGATATCTACGCTCCGGGATGGGTGAGTGGGTGTGCTGTGCTGCTAGGCACTGGACACGCAGGGGACCTAGTCCGCACAGCTGTTCACGCGGTGGATTCACGGAGGATCGTCCCCCAGCCAGCGTCCGCCCACATCCCAAGCGGCAGCGATGGCCGGTAGTGAAGAGTGAACAAGATCGATCGTAAAAGGTTAAACCTGGACCAAGTGGGTAGTGCGTATGTGGAGGCTGTGTTAGTACGAGGTGTCTCATTCTTGTGGTTTTGGGCGTTGTGTCGGTGTAAGGATAGTTACTGAGGACACTGTTCCCTTAGCTAGAACAGCACGCTCAACGTTGCACAACAACCGCAGATTACCTGGTACATTCGGTTGAAGACGGGGCTCTTCCATGTCCACATAAACTTGGCTTTAAGTCAATGGTTAGGTGTGGACAGGTAGCGTCGTATCCGGGCGTGCTGCCCACGATGCACCGGTATCATCCGAGAGCGTCATGGCAGCTGGTGTTACCACCGGGCTTCCGACACAGCTGCTGAGGGGATTGGCCTGACTGGCTGCTGAGGGTTAACGATGCGTTGGTGTCAAAGTGGGTTGTCTCCCAGCAGTACTGTAGTACGTAGACTGACAGATTCGATCTAGTCCCTCAGTGTCACTTCGTGTCTTTGCTGCTTGACCGGCGTAATGCCCGAAATTCTACCAGATGTCCGCGTCCACTATATTCGATTCAAAGGTATTCAATCAAGTGTGATATATTTGTGCTCTTGCTGGGGGTATCTGGAAGCGGTGTGTGGCTTGTTCTCGGGAATTCGAGGCCCTTGTTAGCCTCGATGGAGGGCCTTCGAGCTATCGTTACGTGTCCGCCTCGTCTCTCGAAGTTTCGAGATGCATGGTTGCTTGTTTCGCTGGTTCATTCGATGCTCTTTGTTGCGGCGATACAATATTACTGAAGCATGTTTGCTTCCCTTAGAAGAATCTAGGCGCGGGCTTGCCCGCCCTGGAATGACATCGACACCAGTTTTCTTTGTGCCCATGCTTCGATTCCTATGTTTGCTCACCCTAGAAGCTTCCAAAGCCATGTTTGCCTACTTCTGGGGCTTCCCAGGGGCGTGTTTGCCCGCCCTGAAACCACATAGACACCTGTTTCCTTTGTCCCCGTGTTTCCATTCCTATGTTTGCTCACCCTAGAAGCTTCCAAAGCCATGTTTGCCTACTTCTGGGGCTTCCCAGGGGCGTGTTTGCCCGCCCTGAAACCACATAGACACCTGTTTCCTTTGTCCCCGTGTTTCCATTCCTATGTTTGCTCACCCTAGAAGCTTCCAAAGCCATGTTTGCCTGCTTCTGAGGCGTCCCAGGGGGTGTTTGCTAGCCCTGGAATCACATAGACACCTGTTTTCTTTGTGCCCATGTTTCCATTCCTATGTTTGCTCACCCTAGAAGCTTCTAAAGCGATGTTTGTCTGCATCTAGAGCGTTCCAAAGGCATGTTTGCCCTATTCTGGAAGCATCCAGACCCATATTCGTCCACCTCGCCCGCCCCATCCGCCTTGCCAAGCACATAACCCTATGATTTTAGCCGCCCTGAAGCCCTATTTTCGCCGCCGTAAGGCCTCAAGCCCTAATTAGATGGAATTCAATTTTCGGTTTCAACCGAGTATATATACAACCCTTCCCCTCCTCTTACTCTTCACTTCATCAAGCAGCAAGGTTTTCAAACCTGACAAGACTAGCACCTTACTAGGTGCTCCAGAAACTAGACAGATTGCACTAGCGAGGTAAGTCTTCCAATCTTTGGGGACTGAGACAATAAATTCGAATCTTGACTGATGGGTCCCACTTCCTAGAGACTTTCCTTTTTCCTTTGGCTTTCCTTACTTTACATTTCTTCGATCCTTTCTTTCTTCTGCTCGACCGGCGCCTATAGAAAGGCAGACTTTTCTTATTCTTACATTTTTCGATCTCACCTATTTCCTATGCTTGTTTCCTCTGCTGGACCGGCGCCTATAGAAAGGCAGGCTTTCCTTACTCCTCCATTTCCTTGATCTTTCCTTTTTTCTATCCCTTTTCCCTATGCTCGACCGGCGCCTATAGAAAGGCAGGCTTTACTTACTCTTATATTTCTTCGAGCCCTTCTTTCCTCTGCTCGACCGGCGCCTATAGAAAGGCAGGCTTTCCTTACTCCTCCATTTCCTTGATCTTTCCTTTTTTCTATCCCTTTTCCCTATGCTCGACTGGCGCCTATAGAAAGGCAGGCTTTCCTTACTCTTACATTTCTTCGATCTCACCCATTTCCTATCCCTTTTCCCTATGCTCGACCGGCGCCTATAGAAAGGCAGGCTTTCCTTACTCTTCTATTTGTTTGGTCCCTTCTTTCCTCTGCTCGACCGCCGCCTATGTAAAGGCAGGCTTTCGTTACTCTTACATTTCTTTCGATCTCTTGTTTCCTCTGCTCGACCGGCGCCTACCAAAGGCATGCTTTCCTTATTGTTACAATTCTTCGATCTCTTTTACTTTCTATCTCCTACGCTCGACCGGCGCCTATAGAAAGGCAGGCTTTCCTTACTACTACATTTCTTCGATCCTTTCTTTCTTCTGCTCGACCGGCGTCTATAGAAAGGTAGGCTTTCCTTACTCTTACATTTCATCAATCCCTTCTTTCTTATGCTCGACCGGCGCCTATAGAAAGGCAGGCTTTCCTTACTGCTACATTTCCTCATCATCTCACCTCTTTCCTATGCTCGACCGGCGCCTTTAAAAAGGCAGGCTTTTCTTACTCTTACATTTCCTCGATCTCACCCATTTCCTTTGCTTGTTTCCTCTGCTCCACCGGCGCCTATGAAAAGGCAGGCTCTCCTTACTTCTATATTTCTTCGATCTCTTCAGTTCCCTATGCTCGACCGGCGCCTATAGAAAGGTAGGCTTTCCTTACTCCTACATTTCTCCCATCTCTTCTATCTCCTATGCTCCACCGGCGCCTACCAAAGGCAGGCTTTCCTTACTCTTCAATTTCTCGAACTGTTCTGTCTCCTATGCTCGACCGGCGCCTACCAAAGGCAGGCTTTCCTTACCGCCACATTTCCTCATCATCTCACCTCTTTCCTATGCTTGACCGGCGCCTATAAAAAGGCAGGCTTTCCTTAGACCTACCTTTCTTCGAACTGTGCTATTTCCTATGCTCGACCGGCGCCGATATAAAGGCAGGCTTTCCTTACTCCTATCTTCCTTCGATCTCTTCTATCTCCTCTGCTCGGCCGGCGCCTACCAAAGGCAGGCTTTCCTTACTCTTCCATTGCTTCGCTCTCTTATCTCCTATGCTCGACCGGCGCCTATAAAAAGGCAGGCTTTCCTTAGTCCTACCTTTCCTCGAACTGTGCTATTTCCTATGCTCGACCGGCGCCTATATAAAGGCAGGCTTTCCTTACTCTTCCATCTCTTCGATCTCTTCTATCTCCTATGCTCGACCGGCGCCTACCAAGGCAGGCTTTCCTTACTCCTACATTTCTTCGATCACTTCTACTTTCTCTGCTCGACCGGTGCCTACCAAAGGCAGGCTTTGCTTACTCCCACATGTCATCGAACTTTCCTCTTTCCGCTGATAGAATTCTCATATTTCCTCTGCTCGACCAGCGCTTACCAAAGGCAGGCTTTCCTTATTCTTACAATTATCCGCTCTCTTATCTCCTATGCTCGACCGGCGCCTACCAAGGCAGGCTTTCCTTACTCCTACATTTCTTCGATCACTTCTACTTTCTCTGCTCGACCGGTGCCTATAGAAAGGCAGGCTTTCCTTATTCTTACATTTCTTCGCTCTCTTATCTCCTATGCTCGACCGGCGCCTATAGAAAGGCAGGCTTTCCTTACTCCTACATTTCTTCGCTCTCACCTCTTTCCTATGCTCGACCGGCGCCTATATGAAGGCAGGCTTTCCTTATTCTTACATTTCTTCAATCTCTTCTACTTTCTATCTCCTACGCTCGACCGGTGCCTATAAAAAGGCAGCCTTTCTTTGCCCCGAAACTTCCAAGAACCTTCTAATATTATTCGCTCAACTGGTATATTTGAGAGGCTACGCTTTCTTAAAAGCTTCATTGTATCCGAAATCTCTCATCTATGATTGAACTCCATCTCCTAGACTTATTGACGCCTATCAAAGGTAGACCCTTTTTACTCCTTTCCATATTCAATCCCTTCTTTCTAGATTCTCAGCTAGACCGGCGCCTTACAAAGGCACGCTCTCCTCATTGCTACATTTCTTCGAACTCTTCAATCTCCAACGCTCGACCGGCGCCTACCAAAGGCAGGCTTTCCTTACTCTTACATTTCTTGGATCACTTCAATTCCTTATGCTCGACCGGCGCCTATAGAATGGCAGGCTTTCCTTACTCTTCCACTTCTTCGATCTCTTCTATCTCCTATGCTCCACCGGCGCCTACCAAAGGCAGGCTTTCCTTATTCCTACATTTCATCGAACTCTACTCCTTACTCTGCTAGAATTCTCCTATTTTCTCTGCTCGACCGGCGCCTATAGAAAGGCAGGCTTTCCTTACTCCTACATTTCTTCGTTCTCACCTCTTTCCTATGCTCGACCTGCGCCTACCAAGGCAGGCTTTCCTTATTCCTACATTTCATCGAACTCTACTCCTTACTCTGCTAGAATTCTCCTATTTTCTCTGCTCGACCGGCGCCTATAGAAAGGCAGGCTTTCCTTACTCCTACATTTCTTCGTTCTCACCTCTTTCCTATGCTCGACCTGCGCCTACCAAGGCAGGCTTTCCTTACTCTTACATTTCTTCGATCTCTTCTATTTCCTATGCTCGACCGGCGTCTACCAAAGACAGGCTTTCCTTAATCCTACATTTCCTCGCTCTCACCTCTTTGCTCTGCTCGACCGTCGCCTACCAAAGGCAGGCTTTCCTTACTCCTACATTTTTTGATCTCACCTCTTTCCTATGCTCGACCGGCGCCTACCAAAGGCAGGCTTTCCTTACTCCTACATTTTTTGATCTCACCTCTTTCCTATGCTCGACCGGCACCTATAGGAAGGCAGGTTTTCTTTATTCTAAGCTTCTATCTCTCTATTTCCTAAGCTCGACCGGCGCCTATAGAAAGCCAGGCTTTCCTTAGTCCTACCTTTCTTCGAACTGTGCTATTTCATATGCTCGACCGGCGCCTATGTAAAGGCAGGCTTTCCTTACTCCTATATTCCTTCGAACTGTTCTATCTCCTCTGCTCGACCGGCGCCTTGCAAAGGCAGGCTTTCCTTACTCTTCCATCTCTTCGCTCTCTTATCTCCTAGGCTCGACCGGCGCCTACAAAAGGCATGCTTTCCTTACTCTTCCCTTTCTTCGATCTCTTCTATCTTTTATGCTCGACTGGCGCCTACCAAGGCAGGCTTTCCTTGCTCCTACCTCTCTTCCAACTGTTCTATTTCCAATGCTCGACTGGTGCCTATAGAAAGGCAGGCGTTCTCTATTCTAACCCTCCAGCTCTCCTATTTCCTATGCTCGACCGGCGCCTACTAAAGGCAGGCTTTCCTTATTCTCTCATTTCTTCGCTCTCTTATCTCCTATGCTCGACCGGCCCCCACCAAAGCCAGGGTTTCCTTATTCCTTAATCTCTTCGATATCTTCTATTTCCTCTGCTCGACCGGCGCCTACCAAAGGCAGGCTTTGCTTACTCCCACATGTCATCGAACTTTCCTCTTTCCGCTGATAGAATTCTCATATTTCCTCTGCTCGACCAGCGCTTACCAAAGGCAGGCTTTCCTTACTCCTTAATCTCTTCGATCTCTTCTATCTCCTATGCTCGACCGGCGCGTATAAAAAGGCAGGCTTTCCTTATTCTCACCTTTCTTCGATCTCTCCTATCTTCTATGCTGGCCAGGCGCCTCCGCGGTGCGGGCGTTCATTACTCATACATTTCTTCTATCCCTTATATTTCCTATGCTCCACCGGCGCCTATAAAAAGGTGGACTTTCCCTGCTCTTATATTCCTTAACTTGTCCTATCTCCTGCTCTTATTTCCAATGCTCGACCGGCGCTTACCAAAGGCAGGCTTTCCTTACTCTTACATCTCTTCGATCTCTCCTATTTCCTATGCTCGACCGGCGCCTATAGAAAGGCAGGCTCTCCTTGCTCCTACATTTCTTCGATTTCTTCTACTTCCTATGTTTATTTCCTATGCCCGACCCGCGCCTACCAAAGGCAGGCTTATCTTACTCCTACATTTCCTCATACTCTTCTATTTCCTATGCTTGAGCGGCCCCTATAAAAGGGCAGCCTTTTCTTACTGTTACATTTTCTTTAATTCTCCTATCTCCTCTATTCGACCGGTGCCTATCCAAAGGCAGGCTTTCTGTGACCCGATACTTCCAAGAACCTTCTAATATTATTCGCTCAACCTGTATCTGTGAGAGGCTAGGCTTTTTTAAAAGCTGTATCCTCAAGCTCTCATCTATGATTAATATTCATCTCCTAGAGTTATTGACGCCTATCAAAGGTAGACCCTTTTTACTCCCTTCCACCTTCAACCGCTTCTTTATATCTCCTCAGCTCGACCGCCGCCTACCAAAGGCAGGCTTTCCTTACTTCCACATCTCTTCGACCTCTTACGTTTCTTCAACCTCTTCTATCTTCTATGCTCGACCGGCGCCTATAGAAAGGCAGGCTTTCCTTGCTCCTACATTTCTTCGAACGCTTATATCTCCTATGCTCGACCGGTACCTATAAAAAGGCACGCTTTCCTTACTCTTACATTTCCTCAACATCTCCTATTCCCTATGCTCGACCGGCGCCTACCAAAGGCAGGCTTTTCTTACTGCTACATTTCTCCCATCTCTTCTATCTCCTATGCTCGACCGGCGCCTACCAAAGGCAGGCTTTCCTTACTCTTACACCTCTTTGATCTCTCCTATTTCCTATGCTCGACTGGCGCCTATAAAAAGGCAGGATTTCCTTACTCTTACATTTCTTCGAACTGATCTATCTCCTATGCTCGACCGGCACCTATAAAAAGGCAGGCTTTCCTTACTCATACATTTCTTCCACCTTTCCTCTTTCCTATGCTTGTTTCCTATGCTCGACTGGCGCCTACCAAAGGCAGGCTTTCCTTAACCCAATATTTCCAGGAACCTTCTTATATTATCCGCGCAACCGGTATCTGCGATTAATCCTCTTATTCTAGACTTATTGACGCCTATCAAAGGTAGACCCTTTTTATTCTCTTCCTCCTTCAAGCTTTCTTTCTATCTCCTGAGCTCGACCGGTGCCTATCAAAGGCGACGGCTTCCTAGAACTCTTATTCCTAAAATATTTATCTCCTCTATTCCCATCCTTCTGCGAACCACTCTATATCCTATGCTCGACCAGCGCCTGTCAAAGGCCAAGCTTTTCTTACTCCTAGATGTCTTCGGCTCCTCTCTTTCATATGCTCGACTGGCGCCTATGAAAAGGCAGGCTTCTCGTTTTCTCACCTTCCTTGGAGCTCTCCTCTTGTTGTTTCCTCTTAACTCGACCGGCGCCAATCAAAACTCAGGCTTTCCTAAGTATTTTCCTCTTTCGTCTCCTGTTTCACCTCCTCGACTAGCGCCTATCAAAAGGCAGGCTTTCCTTATTCTCACATTTCCTGCAACGATCCTTTTCCTCTGCTCGTTGCTCGACCAGCGTTTTTAAAGGCAGGCTCTCCTACTCTTACCTATTATCGAACTCTATTATTTCCTATACTTGACCGGCGCCTATTAAGATAGCCCCTCCTCATGAATTTTCTGTTGTATATCTTCTTTCCTCTGCTCGAACGGCGCCTACCAGATGCAGGCCTTTCCTGCTTCTCCCTTTCTTCGAACTTGCCTTTTTCCTCTGCTCGACCGACGGGTATAAAAAGTCAGGGTTTCTTTCCTGTGATTCTTCTATTTCCAGTCCTCATTTACTCGACCAGCACCTATCAAAATGCAGGCTTTCCCCATGCTCACCGCGTCGTCAAACATCTTATTTCCTCTGCTCGTCGGATGGTTTGCTCGATCGGGCCTATGGGCAGGCAGGCCGTCCTAAGTATTTTTCACATTCCTCTCCTATTTTATCTGTCGAGCGGCGCCAATAAACTGATAAGCTTTGTTTACTCTTATCTTTCGTAGAACCCTCCCCTTTCACCTGCTCGACCAGCGTCAAATAAGGACAGGCTTTCCTTACCACTATTCTCCTGCGCACTCTCCTATCTGGTTTGCTCCTGGCGCCTATCAATAAGCAGGCTCTCCTTCTACATGTCATATGCTTGACCGGCGCCCATAAAGAGGCATGCTTTTCTAACGAGATACCTGTGTTATCTCCTCTTTCCTCAGCTTAACCGCCAGCTATTAAAGGCACCGATATTCCACGTACCACTGCTTTATAGCAACTCTTGTCTTTTCCAGAACATTGGTTTCCTATTTGCTCTCCTCTTCTGCTCGAACGGCGCCTATCAACACGCGGACCTACCCTTTCACTCCCAGTTCACTCGTTTCTGTTTTATACTTCCCGTTACTTTCTTGGAATCTCCTCTTTCTTACGTCTCCGCTTCCCTTGAAATGATCTCTTTCCTGAACCACCCTCCCCAAAAGAACCCTCTACATTACTAGAACCCTTCTATTCGACCGGTCCCTATAAGAAGGTATTACTTCTCAAAGACCTTCAAATTTCTTACACCACTATTGCTCGACCAGCGCGTATAGGGAGATCGGTAATTTTGCTTATCCTATGGTGATTCTTTCCGTTTTTAATAATCCGCTTCATTACATAGTCACAGTAACATGTCTATTAGAGGATACTTAGGTAATGTAGGACCGGTTCCATATCTCTTCGCAGGATTCCACCACATTGATAATCAGTGCGAAGAATAATCTTCTCTATTATTCATTTCCTTACCTTGCCTGACCGATACGGATGGAAACGAAGGCTCCCTTGGAACTTGCAATGTCTGTCCGTTAAAAGAATTATTCTCTTCAAAGAACCTATTCGCTTCTCAGAATTCCGTTTTTTTCTGTAGATATCAACATTTGCAACAGGCATCCTTGCTTGGGCGTAATTTCACATTTGTAAGCCAAGGATGATTCTCCACTATCGCATTTCTCGAGAAATACCTCAGCTCCGCCGGTACTTGAAGAAACGTAAACTTCTGTAGGTAAAACTGCCTAGTAGAAGGTTCAAGGTTTGACAGATCTATGGAGAGAAGTGTAGTATTTGGTAGGTTTTGGTACTAGCTAAGGGGGAATAGTCGTGTTTATGGTAAATCAAATATACCATAGAAATATAGAATAGAAGCCACATGTGAAATACTATGAGTAATATGAAATGACCCATGCCCAAGATGACCAAAATAATAATTCAAGGCTCTGATACAACTAACACGTGCCAAACGTACTTTTACAAGTGAGGTGTTGTGCTCAGGTTTTGATATCAGTATGTGTTCACGCAGTGTGGTGCACCTATAACGAAAAGATCCAAAAACAACTGACGATATATGATGTGGTTCGTGATTTATAATGAAGGTTGACTCATTAGCTTCAACCTGCGGCGCCAGTCCCGCGGGCCGTAAAACCCTGTGAAACCTCCTCCTTGGGAATTTCGGTACCCATAAAGAGCACGATTCTGGCTTACTCTTCCAAAGACAACCGCTTGGCCGGTACATATAACAAACACGCTTCCTGCAATTGCAAAATAGTGCTCTCAGCTCTAGATCTCATATTTGCTATGGTTTGTTCTGATCCTTGATCAAGACGTACATTTGGCCATATGAGTGCCCTCTCGAGCAAGATGATGGATGGAGGGAACCTTTGGCCAAATTGGAGTCTTGATGGGTCGCAGATCCAATTGTCAAGAGGTCACGTCCGACGTATGTTTTACATTATTTAGCACCGCGCGCCACATTAACCTTATTTACATCTGTATAGCATCATTCGCTCGCCGCCGATTTTAGTAGAGGTATATATATATTGAAGAAACCAGAATCTGTTTAATTGAAGAACTGTGTTTTGACGACTGACCTAGTCTTATCGAGCATGCCAGATATTGGTCTCATGAGTCTCCCAGGTAATGACAGGCAGTGTCCCCAGACCCTCTGTTTCTTTACTATCCTCCTATATCATCGTTAACTGCACTTCGCGTAGTTTGTATTTTTAGGTTTTTTCACAGTTCAGCTTGTTTAATCATTTGTGGAGATTCTTCTAAATGGTTCATCAAGAGACTCCAGCTATTTAAGGAGAGTAAATGATGACTGAGGTAGAGCTATTACGCGAACCTGTTGAATGAAGCTCCCTATTATACCACGGGCTTTTTGAAACGATCGCCCTATCAATTAATCTTGAGGAATTGCGTACGCGCTTGGGCAAATCAACGTTGTGAATCGACTTCACAAGAAAGGACGAATGTTTCGAAAACACTGCGACCAGCAACAAGACAGAAGACACAAAAATAGTGGATTCGCATTCAGTAGCTTCAGGGCTTTCAGCACTATTACATTTTATTTAATAAGAACGGCTTTAGCAAAAATAATGTTTTGACTCCGGGTTTTGGCTTATTACGTTTTAGCCCAAAATTCTTCTAGCTCTACAACCAACCAGAGTAGCTACACGGAAATCAAGGATATAGCCATTATCAGGGAAGTATTCCCTACATGATAGGTTAAAGGTTTTATTAGATAGGATTAAACACTCCCTAGTATTATACCCTTCTGGCTCAACACACCCAGAAGGGGTTGCCGGCGCATTTTTGGGTT
Organism: Morchella sp. 2018-W38C; assembly: GCA_024713705.1. NCBI lineage: Eukaryota > Fungi > Ascomycota > Pezizomycetes > Pezizales > Morchellaceae > Morchella > Morchella sp. 2018-W38C. The sequence continues at coordinate 1,084,564 of JAMJEX010000013.1, read as the reverse complement.
GGACGATTTGGCAAGGGAAGGAAGGTTCTAAAAACCTCGACGAAGAATCAATGACATTGTACATCAGGAAAACATTGGGTTCGTTTGGACGGACCCAGACGAAGCAGGCGCCATTGGGCGTACCAGGCGCACCAGAAGGTTTCTTACGCGCATCGCTACGCCCCGGCGTATTCTGACGCACCCGCTCGTCTTTGACCAAAAGACGTCGTCTTTTGACGAAAAGACGAACAGCACGTCCAGACGCTGGTAGCTCTTTCCCGGTAAACGGGTTTCGCTAGCACATTTCGGTGGCAGAGTGAGATCACTTGGCAATAGTTACATAGACTAGGACGCTAGTTCCGCACAATTGTCACGTATATTGATCCACATGTCTACGTATTTCTATGTACAAATTTGCTGGCGCCCCACCAACCTCCGCTTACTCCTGCCCCAGTGGACTCAATTCCTGCCCGCTGAGCTACCTGCCAGCCGAACTGCTGGCTGAGCTGTCTGCCCACTGAGCTCCCCGCGGAGCTGTTCGCTGAATTGTGAGCTGAATCGCGGGCTGAATAGCGGGTTGAAAAATACGCTGAATAGCTAGCTGAAGAGCCCGTGGAACAGCGGGCTGAATGGCGCGCTGAATAGACCGCTGAGCTGTTCGCAGCGGCGTCAGCAGCGGCGTCAGCAGCGGCGTCAATTAACTGGGGTATTTACCTGCAGCGGAGTCAGTATAATCTTCAATATACTGGGAATTTGACGCCTTTAGCGGCGTCAATATATAGGGAACTTGACCCCTTCAGCTACGTTAGTATACCGTCAATATACTGGGAATTTGACGCCTCCAGCGGCGTCAGCAAAGGCGTCAACATGCTGGAGTATTTGGAGCCTGCAGCGGGGTCAGTAAAGGCGTCAAAATGCAGAGGAAGATAAATACGTATCCAGGGCTCATTGCGGGCAGGTGATAGGTGTCGATAGAGGCAGATGAGGGGGTAGGTGTCGAGGTGTGGGGGGGTCCTCGAGGTGTGGAGAAAGCGTCAAATCCGACGTCATTAGCTAGCAATATTAGGATTAGCGCTAGTAGTATTGCAGAATGTCACATCAGAATCGCGTTAAAAGACGTTAAAAGACGTGAAAAGACGAGATATCACATTTGGGAGGCGACTTTGAATTCAAAAGACAATATGTCACATTTTGGACGCATACTAGGCGCCAAAAGACGGCGTGTCACATTTCGGAGCCCGGGAACGCGCGGGACGACCAAAAGGCGAGGTTTTGGTCACAAAAGACGGATTTGCGCGTCTAGGCGTACCGGTTCGTCTTGGTCAACCGCATTTTTGCTAATGCTGGAGCGCTACTGACTTGTCCAGTGGCACCCGAGATTGCTTCTTGAACTCTGGCTCACCCCCGACGCACCCCCAACGCACCACTGACTCACCCCCGAGGCACCTGCGTTTTATCTCTCAGCGACCTGTTCTCACCAGGCATTCCGCTCTTCGCACTGCCGGCCTGGATTGTTTTAATGGGCACTGTATACTGCTTGCAGAGCATTCAAAGGCGTGATCCTTTCTATTACTAAACACTAAAACTACAAAACCTCTTGAACTCCGTAATATAATACAATATAAGGCCGTGACAAATCCACAGGTATCGTCTAGGCACTCACCAGTGCTCTCCCAAGCACTCACCGATGCTCTCCAAAGCACTCGCCGGTACTCCCCAAAGCGCAGCGCGATGCTCCCCAAAGCGCTCGGCAGTGCTCTCCAAACCTCCCGGCAGTGCTCTACACATCCCCCCCCCTCACCTGCTTTCCAATCCCCCTCTTTGTGCTCCTCTTCATCCTCTTCTCCTTCCTCTTCCGTTTGAATGCCCCAAAGTTGAGCGTGAACCACCTCTTCCTAGCCGCCACCGTTGTCGGAACCATAGAGACTCACTGGAGCACTCGGGAGTGCTTTCCGAGCATTCCGGAATGCCGTCAGATCCGCAGCTAAAGCTTCGTCGTCTTCGCTAAATCCATCTTGTGGTATCACCTCGATAGTGATGCCCTTCTTCTCTCGTATCTATCAAGATCAGCCTCCCTATTCAGAAAAGCAATCCGCCATTCTAGCACCCATCCTTATAGCATACCTTTTCCGGTAGGTTATTCTTGATCACCTCCAACGTTGCCTCCTTGTTCTGCCTACCCCTCACCTTTCATGTGTTGCTCATCCTGTTGAACATTTCTACTCGTATTTAAATCTGAGCAGGCAAATCCAGTATAGCCCTAAGAGCGTCCGTCACCGCTCTCAAAGCACTCGGTAGTCTGGAGAACGTCCGTTACCACTCTCAAAGCATTCGGTAGTCTCGAGAGCGTCCGTCACCGCTCTCAAAGCACTTGGTAGTCTGGAGAACGTCCGTCACCACTGTCAAAGCATTCGGTTGTTTTGAGAGCATCCGTCACTGCTCCTAAAGCACTCGACATAGCTCTGAGGGACCAGGGATGCTTACTAACAACACTCTCATTCTGTGACTGGAAATGGTCAGGCTTCACGTATGTTCCCGTTGATCATGCCCGAATGCCAGGCCAAATTGCCATCAAGATCAGGCAAATAAACTTAGGGGTAATCTGCTAGGAATTTGGGGTCTTTTACCCCTCGCATCCTCACCCCAACAAAATATTTATAATACAATATATCAATCATCCCTGGGGCAAGAAACCGTAGCTGGTAGGTCTAGTATCTGTTAACAGCGTTTGCGAGTGCTCGCTGGGTATTTTGGGTGCTCTCTGAGCATTCCGGGTGCTCTTCGGATATTGGCACCACGTGCTCTCGGATCACTCCAGGGTGCTCTGCGGGCTTTGGCACCGGGTGCTCAGTGGGAATTGGTCATACCTCGTAATGCTGCGCGGGGCTCAAGAAGCGATCATTATTCAAAAGATACTCTGCTTGAGCAGCCCTTGCCTCATGACATCAGAGATTTCCAAGCCCGTATATGGTCAAGTCCTCCAGCTACCCTTTAACCTCGTGCAACAAGTTCAAACGGACTCGGGAGTGTAGCGCTCTGACCTATCCTTGTTAATTATGCTTCCAGGGCATTCGTCAAGGTTCCCGGGGCATTCACCTGTTTGATAACGCACTCGTACAGATCCAAGGTACATCCCACCCTGGGACTCGTCGCTATGCACATGCTCACTACCAGTACCGGAAGCCTCGCTGCAGGAGGGAAAGGCTCATGTAGAAACGTGTGGTCCCCGATTAGTGTGCTGCACTCCTTCTCAATTCTCTAAGGCTACATTGAGAGAACGTTTCCACTCCTCGAGCCAGGTGACCAGGATCTCTGAGATAGATTCCTCAGAGTAATGTTAACACTGCTCTCACTGCAGAGCTCTCACGGCAATCATCAATGCTATCGGGAATACTACTAACCTCGCTTTCTGCTATAGGATCATTGTTTTCCTCCCTACTAGATGAAGGAAAATGTGCGATATTGTAGGCTCTTTGTTGGGCTTCTGGCAGATAAACCTGGGGGCTTGAAGGAATCCAGGACTGCTCATAGAGCTCTCCCATCAGCAAACTCTCCTATTTCTCAGGGCGCAGCCTGTACGCCCTGGGCGCCACGAGCGCCAGGCGCCGCCAGGGCAGAATGCTCGCGCCTCGCAACGCCTAAGCATAGCGATCACGCCCGAAGCCGCCAGGGCAGAGTGTCTGCGCCCGACGCCGCCAGCACAGAGTGTCTGCGCCTGGCGACGCCAGAGAAGAGCGTTCAAGCACCCAGCGCCGCTAGAGCAGAACGCTCGCTTCCGGCGCTGCCAGAGCAGTATGCTCGCGTCCGGAGCTGCCAGAGCAGAGTGCTCTCGTCAGGCGGTGCCAGAGCAGTATGCTCGCGTCGGGCGCTGCCAGAGCAGAATACTCGTTCCCGCCACTCCATGCTACGTCGCCATCGCTCCTCCGTCAGGAGATCAATCTCCAATACTCTATTCACCTGCTGCTGTCAGGGCATCCTATTTGCGCCCGTTGAGCACTCCCTAATGCGTCTCATTTGCACTCGCTAATGCTACCGTCTACAGAGTCCTCCAAAAGTTATACCCTACACCGATAGAGCACTGGGCAATGCTCTCTCCGCTATTCCCACTTAGTCTCCTCTAGGCGCTTCAGGCACATCTATGCGCGTCAGGCCCCTGCAGGCGATATGATCTCCGTCCTGAGAGCACCCGGCGATGCTCTCTCCGCCATGCCATGCCTGGGGTATGACTCCTGCGTCTGGAGAACAAACCGCTAATTACTCTCCGCCCAGAGACTGGCTACATGATAACGGATGCATCGGGGCACACCAGGAGAAAGGTCCCGCGCCCTGAGAGCACTCGTCAATACTATCTGCGCCAGGAAATCATGTCTCAACAATCTGCTCGCCAGGCGCTGCCAGAGCATATCGCCCACGCCCAGAGAGTACTGGATAATGCTATCTGCGCCAGGAGATAATGTCTCAAAGATCTGCTTGCCAGGCGCTACCAGAGCATATCGCTCATTGCCAGAGAGCACTCCACAATGCTATCTGCGCCAAGAGACTCTTCGCTAACGAGTTTTTTCCAGGTTCTGCCAAGAGATATTGCTCAAGTCCAGAGAGCACAACGAATGCTTCGATAATGCTCCAATAGCACTGACCAATGCTTGTAGAGCTGCGGAAACATCTTTAATAATACTATTCAAGGTGGGACACCCCTCACTTAGACCCAAATGAATCGATACGCTTTCCTCAAAGGCAAGGTAGGCATCGCCAGTCTCTCAAACGATCTCTCACGTCGGTATTTTTCACGCCGCTGAAGGGTCAGCCGCAGAATACTGATACAATCACTGTCGTGTATACTGGAGATGGCTACCAAACCTTTGACGATGGCGTATGTATCTGTCGATTCGTGAAAGGCATTTGAGCCTTGAGGTTTAGGCCATGGTACGGCTCGTCTGAACAGCTCAATGCCCTGCCTAAGCAGCACTCCGGCGCGAGCTTGTTGGAAATCATTTCCCATGCATAAGCAGCATTATGCCGGTGGAGCGAGCTTGCTGGATAACAGACTCAGATACTGAGGGGCCGAAACTCACCTCCCTCTTCCAATCCGCATGCGTACTAGCAGAACGAGACGAATTTTGAATTAGATGGTCCTATTGGGTCTAACTTTCCACTCGTAGAGCACTTGCCACTGCCCTCACAGTGCTCACCTCTATGGAGCACTCACCATGGCCCTTGGAGCATTCATCTCTACGGAGCACCCGGGACAGCATTCACCTCTACGGAGCACCCGGGACTGCTCTCACATCACTGGATAGCACTCGGGAATGCTTTACAGCGCTTACGACCGCTCTCACAGCATTCAACTAAATTCATTCCACGTACACAAATCTATCCTAGTATTTACCAGCCAATTGCCAGCATCCACCTCAAATAAATGGGCCATTCCTAATATACTTCGAATATTCACCACCCACATCCTCTTTCTCCTCCACCTACAGACCTTCTGCAGCCCATGTGAGCTATCAGCGATACCACGATCCTTCGCCTCAAGCAGCTTAACTATATATAGTCTATGTGCGCACCCTGTGCTATCCCTCACCTTGAAAAATGCCTCCACACGTTGTGGTAAGCGTCCCCGAAACACTCCCCACTGCTCTGAGGAACCTACCGATACCCATGCCCAATCCTCTCTTATTTTCCCCTTTCTAAAAGACGCTGTTCAGGTACACCTGATGTTGTGAATCTCGTATGCGTCAGGCCTTTGGAAGATTGTTATCGGAACCTGCAGGCATGGGAAAACCTCTACCCGGCGATCCAGAATGATCTCAGAGCTTCCGGCAAAGCTCTGAGAGCATCCCGCATCTTCAGCATACTCCTTTGACAGGCAATATAGCGTCATATGGCTCATTTGCAGTCCATCTGCCACGTTGAAAAGTCTTTCCGATTTCGCGGAGGGGTTCCAAATACGCTTCAGGGGCAGTCCGCTTTCTACTATTCAGTGTTCATTTGGCGTTTTCTTGCGGTCCTCGATTTTGAAAATGTCGAGCAACTCCTCAAGGTTATCCCGATGGCTCCAAAGGATATCGTCAGTGCTCTCAGGACCTCGGACGATGTCTTTCAGGTTTATAATTCGAATCTCTAACGCCAATCGCGTCCCTCCATAGTCCAGTACCTGCATCGCAGCATCGACCTTGTTGGACGCCCTGTAAGCTTCTTTTACCTGCCGTACATGGGCAAGCTCGCTGACGTCCGTGGAGTATTGAGGGATGCTCCCAAAGTCAACGTGCTCCCGGTAGTGCATTAAGAAGTGCAATTTAATGAAGTTGAAGTGCGATCTTTCCCGAATCTCCCGGATCTCATCCAAGCCTCGCTGGGTGATCTGGGAGCGTCGTTGGGTGCTCTGGGAGGCACTTATTGCTTTCGTTCTATCCCTCGCATCCTTTGACGTCTTCTTGCACGCCCTGAATTCTAAAAAGATATCCTTGTGTTTATGGAAATCCTTGAGATAGCTCTCCATATAGTTCAATGTGCTCGGCGTATGACTCCCATAATGCGCCATTAAGTGGAAGTCTATTAGGCTTCGAACACATTTCAACGCTTTTGCGAAGTCGCTCCTGACAACCATCCCCGGGTTTCTCGGAGCAGCCGCGGGTGCTCCTAGAACGACCCGCCCCAGATTCCGCATCTCTTTCCCTTGCCATTGGGTGGTAGAACGATATGCTTTGTTTGGTACTCTTGCCGGGGTAAAGCGCAATCGAAGCTGGCGTTGTCGAACTCCTCCGTCGGTGATGCTTCTTCAAGAAAGCCTGAAACCACTCCATCATGTGCTTCAAAATCCCCAGGTAGATATTGTGCAGAATGTCCGGTTTATTGAGATCGTACGGATTAACCCTCCGCATACCCCAGAAAGCATTGAAGCGTCTTTTGACGGATCTCGCGACAAGGTATTCTACCGGTTCCAGGTTGCCCGGGTTCTCGCTAAATAGCTGTACTCTCTCCCTGTAGTCCTCATGATTGCGTATAGAGCTTCGGCGAGTGCTCCCAAGACTGTGGCTTCGACGCCGCATCTTGAGCAGCTAGTGCTGATGTTTTGCAGTTTAAATCTTCCGGGTTGATCGGCGATCACAGCACCGAAAACAAAGTCGTTAAATGCCGTTGGCGCATTTATTACCCACAGTCCTGAGAACCTTCGCGAATGCTTTGAAAAATCTCCAAGAGAGCGATGCAGTGCCATTTGACTCTGACGTCGTAAAACGGAGTTAGCCAGTGTTGTATTCTTCCCGAGCTTGGGTGGCACCGGTAGTAGCCCTAGGAGAATGAATGAATGCCCTGTGGGCTTGTTGCGCACCGACAACTTGATGTTCCCTATGGTAAGATAGATTGGCCAGGCTTTCTTGTCCTGCTGAAATTTGTCAGATGTGTGCCATCCGACGCGCAGATAATTGGTACAACAGTGGACCCCTCCGGTAACGTGTTCTGTCGAGAAACCATCAGTGACTGCTCCTGGAGCACTCCGACTTGAAGTGGACAGGTCGAGGCTTACAGACCTGCATCTCCCACCACCAATCTCCTGTATGCATTTCCCCGTACATTCGCTCGCCGAATTCATTATGCTCCACCACTGGCGAGTACACCAATGACTCCCGCAAAGCTAGTTGCCCTAGAAGATATCGGACGACTACCATTGGATCCTGGTAGTAGTAAGAGATCTTCTCCCCCCCAATATCCACCTCCGAATAGTTCCAGCTCGCCTTTTCTAGTATGTCGTTCATTTCCTCCAGCCTCTTGATAAAACCCCGCCCAGTGCTGTAGGAGCACTCACAACTACTCGGCGGAGTGTGTAGAAAGAAGCTGTCGATGTTTTCCTGTGAGGCTTTGGACAGTGTGAAATAGCGTGCCATTCTGAACTCATATGCTGACCGGAATGGGTGCCATGGGTATCGGAGCAAGCTCTGTGAGCATTCCTCGTAATCCTCAGAGCGGTAAAGTCCTTCCCCAGCACCCTTGTAAACTGTAGTAGATGCCTTATGCCCATTCGCACCGCCATCTGCGTCTTCCATCACGAAATATGATTCTGATTCGAGGTCTGAATTGTTACCGGATTCTTGGTCAAAACTATCTGACTCAGAAGCGTAATGCGTATCTGAATAGTAGTCGGGAATGCTCTCTGGGCTCTCGTCAGTGTCGTCGGGAGTCTGTGCAGGTTGATGGCGCTCCAGGAGTGAATATTGGTTTCCCAGCCATCCACCTGCTCCCAAAGGATGGATCGCCCGAAGATGTCTGTCAAAGTTTGCGGAGGAGCTGTACCTCTTGCTGCAAAAAGGGCAAGACGATTTCATTGAACTCGAGAATTTGCAGTCTGCCAAGGCCGAAGAGGCTCTTTCCTCCAGGTGGCGGTGCAGAGTGCTCTACGAACGATTTGTCATCCAATGAGACTCTCGCTGCAGAGCGCTTGCCGAGCGATTGTGCAGAGTGCTCTACAAACAATTTGTCACCCAATGGGGCTCTCGCTGCAAATCGCTCGCCGAGCGATTGTGCAGAGTGCTCTACAAGCGATTTGTCATCCAATGAGACTACTCATTGCAGAAGCGCTTGCGGCGATTGTGCAGAGTCTTTCTAAACAATTTGTCACCCAATGGGGCTCTCGCTACCGTCGCCCGGCGATTGTGCGAAAGTCTTCTGGCGATTTCTGCAGAGTGCTTGTTACAGAAGCACTTGCTGTGATTTTGACCTCATATATCTCCAACGGAATAATGCAAACACAAACACAAACATACAACGAGGAAAACAACAATCACCACAATCAGGCAGCCAACGATGCTCCGTTCTACCCTCTCATCATCTGCGACACTTTCTCTGAGCACTCGCGGATGCTATTCACATCATCGAGAGGCCGTTCTCAGCGCCAAATTCGATACTAATATCGAATATGTGCTCAAAGGATACACACCATCCAACTCAGCTCCATAGCGCACAGAGCACCGAGAGCAACAAGTACACAAACACCAACCCAACATCAGAATCCAGCCGACACCACTCTTGGTACTACAATCAGAGCATTCCCGAGTGCGCCTAGAGTATTCATCTACCTCATTTCAATTGAATTAAACTACCAGAGCATCTTCGAGTGCGCATAGAGCATTCATCTACATCATGTAATAAAGCATTCATCTACGTTATGTATTGGAGCAAACATTCAGCACGGTTTGGAGCACTCGAGAGTGCTCGTATAGCACACGAGGGTGCTCTAGGAAGCATAATAAGCCTGGTAAAGCTGATTGTATTTGGCATAAGAGCCCCCTTCTACTCCTTCCAGTTCGTGAGAGATTCTTAACCATCTTCAATTTCCAGTGCACCTCTACCTATCACTTCAAACGCTCTGCTATCTAAGATTTCAAGATTACCTCTTGAAAGCGAATCCAAGTTTCGTTTCAAGTTCAAGCTTTCAAGCTACACAGCTCACAATCGTATATAAGATTGTATATCCTCCCTAATCCTATTGCTTTCAGAGCCATACTCATTACATATTCACAATAGCCTTCAACCCCCGCTCAGAGCACTCACAAGCGCTCACAGAAGTCCGAAAAACCCCAAGAACTTCGGAAGAACTTGAAGCCCAATCGCGAGCAAGATCCGGACGAACCAGATACATCAGCAAAAAAAAAAATCCTCCAAGACGAATTGTACGTCCAGACGTACCGATTCGTCTTTTGCGACCAAAACCTCGTCTTTTGCTACCAAATACTCGCATTTGGGTCATCCCGCGCTACCCGGAGCTCCCGGATATGACCTGTCGTCTTTTAGCGCCTAGTATTCGTCCCAAACGTGACACCTCGTCTTTTGACGCCTAGTTCCTCTCCCAAATGCGATATCTCGTCTTTTGACGTCGCGCGGATGTGATATTCTGCCTATGTACTGGCGCTAATGCTAGCGCTAGCGAATGACGTCAGGTTTGACGCTTTCTCCACACCGTGAGGATCCACCCACACCTCCACCCACACCTCCACATATACACCTAGCTACCTCGCCTCCTACCTCACCTCCTACCTCACCTCCTACCTCACCTCCTGCCTGTATCGATGCCTACCTCCTGCCTGTATCGACGCCTACTACTAGATACGTATTTACCCTACTCTGCATTTTGACGCCTTTACTGACTGCGCTGCAGGCTCCAAATCATGCAGTATATCGACGCCGCTGGAGGCGTCAAATTCCCAGTATATTGGCGATTATACTGACTCCGCTGCAGGTAAATACCCCAGTATATCGGCGCCGCTGCTGACGCTGTTGAAGGCGTCAAACTCCCAGTATATTGACGATTATACTGACTCCGCTGCAGGTAAATACCCCAGTATATTGACGCCGCTGCTGACGCCGCTGGAGGCGTCAAATTCCCAGTATATTGGCGATTATACCGACTCCGCTGCAGGTAAATACCCCAGCATATTGACTCCGCTGCTGACGCCGCTGCTGACGCCGCTGCTGACGCCGCTGCTGAAGCCGCTGCTGAAGCCGCTGCTTACGCCGCTGGAGGCACCCCCAGGCAGCGAATCCTGCACCTACCAGTCACCGAATGCTGCACCATTTGGACACCTCCTCGGCAGCGAATACTGCACGATTTAGACACCTCCTAGGCAGCGAATGCTGCTCTATTTGGACACCTAGGCAGCGAATCCTGCACCATTTGGACACCTCCTAGGCAGCGAATGCTGCACCATTTGGACACCTCCTAGGCAGGCATCTCAGCGGACAGGCAGCTCAGCGGCGAGCTCAGCGGGCAGGCTGCTCGCTGGCGAGCTCAGCGGGCAGGAGGACAGGCAGCTCAGTGGGTAGCTCAGCGGACAGGAGGACAGGCAGCTCAGCGGTGAGCTCAACATTGGCAGGAGGGCAGGCAGGAGGGCAGGTCAGTGGGCAGGAGGGCAGGCAGCTCAGCGGCGAGCTCAGCGGGCAGGAGGACAGGCAGCTCAGTGGATAGCTCAGCGGACAGGCAGCTCAGCGGCGAGCTCAGCGGGCAGCCAGTTTAGTGGGTAGCTCAGCGGGCAGGCAGCTCAGCGGCGAGCTCAGCGGGCAGAAGGACAGGCAGCAGGCAGCTCAGCGGGCAGGAGGCTCAGCGGCGTGCTCAGCGGGCAGGAGGGCAGGCAGCAGGCAGCTCAGCGGGCAGGAGTGCAGGCAGGCAGCTCAGCGCCGAGCTCAGAAGGCAGGCAGCTCAGCGGCGAGCTCAGTGGCAGGCAGCTCAGCGGCGAGCTCAGTGGGCATGCAGCTCAGCGCCGAGCTCAGCAGGCAGGCAGCTCAGCGAGGAGCTTAGCGGGCAGGCAGCTTAGCGCGCAGGAGGGTAGTGCCCGGGGCAGGAGTAAGCGGAGGGAGGTGGGGCGCTTAGAAATGTGTACATAGAATTACGTAGACATGTGGATCAATATACGTGACATTTGAGCGGAACTGGTGTCCTAGTCTATGTACCGATTGCCGAGTGACCTCATTCTGCCAGCAAAAGGTGCTAGCGAAAGCCGTTAACCAGGCAAAAGCTACCCAGGTGTGGACCCGGTGTTCGTTTTGGTGTCAAAAGACGACGTAATTCGGTCAAAAGACGAACTCGTCTTTTGACCAAAAGACGACGTCGCGACGGGAACGGGAGAGATGTTCGTTTTTTCTCGTCGAGACGATATCGTTTTGCGCCGGGGCGTATGGATGCAGGTAAGAAAACTTCTCATGCGCCTGGTGCGCCTGGTGCGCCTGGGTACGCCCAGGTGCGTCAGAATGAACCCAATTTTTTGCTGATGGAGGCTAATCTGGATAGATACGAGAAAAGAAGGGCATCACTATCGAGGTCATCCCGGAAAATGGATTCAGTGAGGACGACGAAGCGTTAGCGGCGGATCTTCCGGTATTCCGGAATGCTCAAAACGCACCCTCGAGTGCTCCAGGGATAATCACTGGTTCCGACCATGGTGGCGGCCAGGAAGAGGTGGTTCACGCTCAACTTCGGGGCATTGAAGCGGAACAGGAAGGCGAAGAGGATGAAGAGGAGCAAGAAGAGGGGGATCACGAAGGAGGCGAGGAGGAAGAGGATATGTAGAGCACCCGGGAGTGTTTGAAGAGCACTGCCGAGCGCTTTGGAGGCGAGTGCTTTGGAGAGCATCGGCGAGTGCTTTGGAGAGCACGGGTGAGTGCTTTGGAGAGTAGTGGCGAGTACTTTGGAGAGATACCTATATCCCTGTATTATATTTGATTGGCGATTTCTAGACGATTATAGTGTTGATACTGAATAATAGAATCACAGTTTTGGATGCTCCGCAAAGCGGTGCCTACTCAAGCAAAGTGTAATATGCATGGTAAAAACAGGGCGTTGAAAGGTATAATGCGGTGCATCGAGCGACGCTGGAGCAGTCTGGAGTGCTTCAGAAGCATTATCAATATCCCAGGTGTTGTCAGAGAGGTCCAGGAGCATCCAGGAGATAGGTAGTAGCCTCAGGCGAGAGAACACTCCGTCGGGGTGAGCGTATCACTATCGGGGCGGGCTCGGAGCACTAGTGTGCGCCAGGGCGGAATGCTGACACCAGAGCGCGCCAGAGGCATTCTGCTGCTTCTCTGGAGAGGCAGTTTGTCTACCGAGCGCCCTGAGCACCCTGAGCGCCCAGAACGTCTGGCAGAGGTTCTGGGTTTGCTGATGTTGGTGTAAGTGATATGCCCTGACGGCGCCTGTCAAACAACTTGATAGCGAGGAGTCTCCTGGCGCAGAGAACATTGTCTAGTGCTTTCAGGCCATGAGCGATATGCTGAGATGGTGCCTGGCGGAAAGTTCGTTTATGAGAGGACTCCAGGCGCAGATAGCATTGTCGAGTGCTCTCTGGGCGTGAGCGCTATGCCCTGGTGGCGCCGGGTGGACAGCCCGTTGACAAGCGGACTATGAGCGCATATAGCATTCTGGAGTGCTTTCTGGACGTGAGCTATCTTTCCTGGCAGCCCCTGGCGAGTGTGGTATTCCCGGTTAGACTCTGGGCGGAGGGTAATTGGTAGCAACTTTAAACCCCCAGCTTGACATGGCGGAGAGAGCATAGCCGAGTGCCATCAGGACGGAAATTGTTTTGGGATATCAAAGATATGGCAATGCTAAACAATAGTTCTATAGCTTTTAAACAGTGTAATATTGTAGACCAGATTCCGCTCGCTGATACTGAAGATGAGAATGATCCCCCTCAGCTTGCGGGAATCCGCCCCTCTATTTATACAACATCAGAACCTATTCTAAGGCCCAGTTTCCCTTATCTAATTCTATTTCGATACGTAACCCCTTTGACTCACAATTACCGGCTATCAGGCTGTACCATACTATTGCGTTCAAGTTGACCTCCTTCTTAAAGGAGAACAGCCTGCAGCCGTAAGCACCGCATTCTAAGCGTGCCGCCCAATAGTGTAATCCAGGTGTGGTCGTACACGGAGTGCCCCAAACCACCTCGATACCTTTCTATGCTTGTCCCTGGTTACCCGTACTTCCAAGCATCATACCCTCTCACTCGACCTCCCGTGACAGAAATGATATTGCCTGGAGGTGCCTGATGCAGCCGGAGGAGACTGAGTAGTAATAAGGGAGAGAATGGATGTGGGCAATTTTGTTCGGAGACCTCAGTAGACGGTAGCATTAGCAAGTGAAAATAAGATGCATTAGGGAGTGCTCAACGGGCGCGAATACAATGCCCTGACAGCAGCAGGTGAATAGACTATTGGCGAGTGATCTCCTGACAGAGGATGTATTGCCTGGTACTCAGTGGAGCGAGTGCTTTGCGATGGCGCCGTAGCACATAGCGGCGGGAACGGGCATTTTTCTCTGACATTGCCGGAGACGAGGATTCGGCTCTTGCAGAGCCGGACGTGTGGAATGTGCTCTGGCAGCGGCCGACGCGTGCACTCGGTCTGGGAGCGCCGGACGCGAGCACTCTGATCTGCGGGCGACGGTCTGGAGCACTCTGCTCTGGGAGCGCCGGAAGCGAGCACTATGCTCTGGCGGGGCTGGGTGCTTGAACGCTGTGCTCTGGTGGCGCCAGATACCGGGGCGGTGCTCTGGCGGTGACGAGGGAAAGTAGTATGCCCTGACGTTGCCGGGTGCGAGCGCTCTAGCCTGGCGCTGCCAGACGGAAACACTCTGCCCTAGCGGCGTCAGGCGCTATTGCTATGCTTGAGCATCGCCAGGCGCGAGCGTTCTGCTCTAGCGGCGCCTAGCGCGCCTGGGGCGCAGGGCGTTTGGGCTGCGCCCTGAGAAATTGGAGAGTTTGCTGATGTTAGTCTTTAGTAATAGAGAGGATCATGGTTTTGAATGCTCTACAGGCAGTCTACAGTGTCCACTAAAGCAATTCAGGCCGGCAGGGTGAAGAGTATTATGCACATCAGCAAAAAATTGGGTTTGGTCTGACGTGCTTGGGCGTACCCAGGCGCACCAGGCGCACCAGGCGCATGAGATGTTTTCTTACCTGCATCGATACGCCCCGGCGCAAAAAGACATCGTCTCGACGGGAAAATACGAACATCTCTCCCGTTCTCGTCGCGGAGTCGTCTTTTGCTCAAAAGACGTGTTCGTCTTTTGAGCAAATTAGGTCGTATTTGACCCCAAAACGAACACCGGGTCCACGCCTGGGTAGCTTTTGCCTGGTTAACGGCTTTCGCTAGCGAATTTGCTGGCAGAATGAGGTCACTCGGCAATCGGTACATAGACTAGGACACCAGTTCCGCGCAAATGTCACGTATATTGATCCACATGTCTACGTAATTCTATATACATATTTCCTAGCGACCCACCTGCCTCCGCCGGCGCCCCACCTGCCTCCGCCGGCGCCCCACCTACCTCCGCTTACTCCTGCCCCGGGCACTGCCCTCCTGCGCAGAGCTGCCCCGCTGAGCTGCTAGCCCGCTGTGCTCCCTGCTGAGCTGCCAGCCCGCTGAGCTCGCCGCTGAGCTGCCTGTCCGCTGAGCTCGCCAGAGAGCTGCCTGTCCGCTGAGCTCGCCGCTGAGCTGCCTGTCCGCTGAGCTACCCACTGGGCTGCCTGTCCTCCTGCCCGCTGAGCTCGCCAGAGAGCTGCCTCTCCGCTGAGCTACCCACTGAGCTGCCTGTCCTCCTGTCCGCTGAGCTCGCCACAGAGCTGCCTGCCCGCTGAGCTACCCACTGAGCTGCCTGTCCTCCTGTCCGCTGAGCTCGCCACAGAGCTGCCTGCCCGCTGAGCTCGCCGCTGAGCTGCCTCGCCGCTGAGCTCCCTGCTGAGCTGCCAGCCCGCTGAGCTCGCCGCTGAGCTGCCTGCCGGCTGAGCTCGCCGCTGAGCTGCCTGTCCGCTGAGCTCGCCAGAGAGCTGCCTGCCCGCTGAGCTCGCCGCTGAGCTGCCTGCCCTCCTGCCCGCTGACCTCCCTGCTGCCTGCCTTCCTGCCCGCTGACCTGCCTGCCTAGAAGGTGTCCAAATGGTGCAGTATTTGGTGACTGGTAGCTGCAGTATTCGCTGCCTGGGGGTGTCCAAATAGTGCAGTATTGGTGACTGGTAGCTGCAGTATTCGCTGCCTAGGAGGTGTCCAAATGGTGCAGTATTCGAGGACTGGTAGCTGTCAATTTGGAGCCTGCAGCGGCGTCAGTATACCGTCAATATATTGCAGGATTTGGAACCTGCAGCGGCGTCAGCAGCGGCGTCAATATAATGGGGTATTTACCTGCAGCAGAGTCAGTATAATCGCCCATATACTGGGAATTTGACGCCTCCAGCGGCGTCGATATACTGGGAATTTGACGTCTCCAGCAGTGTCAATATACTGGCCAATTTGACGCCTGCAGCGGGGTCGATATACTGCAGTATTTGGAGACTGCAGCGGAGTCAGTAAAGGCGTCAAAATGCAGAGGAAGGTAAATACGTATCCAGGCGCTGATGCAGGCAGCAGGTAGGTGTCGATACAGGTAGGAGGTAGGCGTCGATACAGGCAGGAGGTAGGCGTCGATACAGGTAGGAGGTAGGCGTCGATACAGGCAGGAGGTAGGTGTCGATACAGGCAGGAGGTAGGTGTCGATACAGGTAGGAGGTGAGGTAGGAGGTGAGGTAGGAGGCGAGGTAGCTAGGTGTATATGTGGAGGTGGAGGCGGAGGTGTGGGTGGATCCTCGAGGTGTGGAGGAGTCAAATCTGACGTCATAAGCTAGCGCTATTAGCATTAGCGCCAGTACATAGGCGGAATATCACTTCCGCGCGATGTCAAAAGGCGAGGTATCACATTTGGGAGACGAATTAGGCGTCAAAAGACGAGCTGTCACATTTGGGACGAATACTAGGCGCCAAAAGACGACGTGTCATTTTTTGGAGTCCCGGAAAGCGCGGGACGACCAAAAGACGAGTATTTGGTAGCAAAAGACGAGGTTTCGGTCACAAAAGACGAATTAGTACGTCTGGACGTACAATTCGTCTTGGAGGATTTTTCTTTTTGCTGATGCATGGTGAGAACAGGGTTCTTGTAATGGGATATTAAAATGTGCCACGGCTAAGCAATAGTTCTGTAGCTTTTAAACAAGTAATATTGTAGATCGGACTCCGCTCGCTGATACTCCTCATAAGAATCCCTCTCAGCTCGCGGGAATCCGCCCCTCTATTTATACAAGATCGGAACCTATCCTAAGGCCCTATTCTATCGAATACATTCTATCTCGCGTAATCCCTTTGACTCACAAATGCCGGCTATCAGGCTGTACCATACTATTTCGTTGGTAACCTTCTCAAAGGAGAACAGCCTGCAGCCGTCAGCAATACTCTCGGAGCATGCCGCCCGATAGTATAATACAGGTGTGGTCGCACACAGGCGTCCCCACACCACCTCGATACCCTTCTATGCTTGTCCTTGGTTACCCGTACTTCCAAGCATCATAACCTCTCACTCGAATTCCCGTAACAGTTCTGAAAGATAAAACGCTGGTGCGTCAGGGGTACGTCGGGGGTGTGGCAGATTCAAGAAGCAATATTGGGTGCCGCTGGAGAAGTCAGTGAGGCTCCAGAAACGGTCAGGAGGTCTTCAGGCGCATTAACGAGAGCGGAAGGAGCCGCCGGATAGCTCCACGTCGGGGCAGCCCTAGGCGAGAGAACGCCGCGTCGCTGTAGCATCAGGCGAGAGAACGCTTCGTCGGGGTAGCGTCAGGCGAGAGGTATGTGTGGCGGGGCGCGCTGGGAGCACTAGTGCGTGCCCGGGCGTACTAGGAGCACTAGTGCGCGCCCGGGCAGAACGCTGTACGCCAGAGAGCGCCAGGAGCATTGCGCTGCTTCTCTGGAGTGCTAGTTTAGCTACCGAGCGCCCTGGGCACTCTGAGCGCCCACAGCGTCGGGCAGAGGTTAAGGGTTTGCTGATGGGGGGGTTGCGAACGGGGCTGGGAGGGGGGTGTGTAGATTACTCGCGAGTGCTTAGGGAGACAGCTGGTGATTTGTTCCGAATGACCTTTTGTATTATATTCGCTCAGGGAGTTCAAAGACGTATTGTAGTATCTAGTAATAGATGGGGATCACGGTCTGGACTGCTCTGTAAACAGTCTCAAGTGCTCTATAAACAGCAGAGATATTAATCTCACGGCGGAATTGTAAACTCTAAACCCCGGTAGGGCGGAGAGGGGTATGCCTGGTGAGAACAGGGCGCCGAAAGAATAACTCGGTGTGTCGGGGGTGCGCCACTATTCAAGAGCCCAATCCATGTGCCGCTGGAGCAGTCAGGAGTGCTCCAGGAGCATCAGAAAGCCCCAGGAGCGGTCAGGGGATATGGGAGTTTCCAGGCATTGGGGTAGCGCCGGGCGCTAGTACTGGGTGTCGGGGCGGATCGGGAGGACTATTGAGCGCCGGGGCGAGCTAGTGCACACCAGGGCGGAAAGGTGCACGCCAGACTGCGCCAGTAGAACTGACGGTATCCCTTGAGAGCTAGTTTACCTACCGAGCGTCCTGAGCGTCCTGAGCGCCCTGAGCGCCCCGGGCGTCTGGCGAAGGTTACAGGTTTGCTGATGCATATTCAGGCTGGAATGGGTAAAGGCATACGCCAACATCAACGGAAACCAAGAAGCAGAAGACACAGCAAAGGCAGCAATCGATAGAGGGGCATGTGTCGGGGACGTGGTCATTTCCTTGATTTATTTGGAAAGGGAATGGCGCGAAAGCACTATCAGAGACTGGGGAGAGGATTGGAAAATGAGGACAAACATCAAGAGCGCGCTACATGAACCTGTCCAGTATCAACCCATAAGGTTTGAACCAACAGATAGGAAATACAGAACTGTCAAGGGCAGGCCACAAACAGGGCACGAAGCAATCAACCAATATATCCATCCCTTCAAGAAAAAAGAAAACAACAGAATATAAATGCGGACAAATTGAACAGACTGTAGCTGACATCCTGACAGCATGTAGAGGAAAGTGTACTCGCGATCTGGAAAACATTTTCGAGGTAGAGGAATGGAAAGAAAGAGAGAGACGAGGGGGGGAGGAGGAAGAACGTGAAGCGGGACAAGGAGAGGGAGTAGGAAGAGAGAGGACCGGGACGAGGAGAGGGAGGAGGAAGAGAGAGAACCGTTAAAGACGGGGAGGGGGACTGGGCTGATTGAGATTGCTTTGTTTAAAAAAAAAGTTGTTTTGTTTTACTGTTTTCCTTTCTTTTGTTTTTTGACTTTCGGGGTACGGATAGTTGTGCGAGGTGAGGTGGTGGATGAGCAAGGGCAGTTCAAGGGCTGTGCGATATTACCATAGACCACGGTCTGCATGTAATTAATGAGTTAAACAAAACAAAACGAAACAATCAACGTCTTGGTCAATGGATCAGAACAGCTCTTGATAAACTCGCGATCGCACAAGGACCTTAGAACAGCTCATCGGATCCATGCCAGTTATTTGAGTGAGGGTCTTGTTATTTCAGTCAGTGTTAGTTGCGGCTGTGTCGGTACATGTGATAGAGGCCGGCTACAACCGTTGGAGGCACTGCGCATATGCCCGGTCTTGTGGTCGAGCTGCGGCTTCGCTGCGTGATTTCTTGTCTTCCTGCCATCAAACATTTCGCCAGGTCGATGGGAGTGGCTGCGCATTATTCCTTATATTTCCTAGACTTGTAAGTACTACATCACCATTGTCACCAAGATAAGCGTTACTCGCGTCTTCTATCCTCTCCCCCCGTTTCATGATAACCCCGCAAGCAGGCTATACTTAATCCCTGGGAATGTTCAGGTCAAACCAGCGAGACGTCCCACCTAGAATGCTTCTGTCGGTCATCCGCTGTGGAATGTTTTCCAGATAGGTTGACCTAAGCAGCGGCCCCAGCAACTAGTCTTACTGTACGAACCATCAGGGTATCATTCACCTTGTGTCTAATATGTACTACGATAAAGCATTTTCGCGCTCAGTTGAACCCTGACCCTGATCTCTGCTTGGCAACCAATGCGCCCCACCAAATGCCTCGCCGTGGTAAACACCGGTCAATACCCAGTTAATCAAAACAGAATATAGGAATACCAAATTATATGTTAATCAAGAAATCTATACCCTGCTTTTGTGTGGTCACCCTGCCTCCTGCTGGCAAGCCCGCAAAAATCCTAACCTGTCATTCCTGAATGGAAACCAGCCCAGCCAACAGAACTCTGTATAACTAAATAATAAATACAACCGTTAGGTACGTGTGGTCAATTATGAGTAGCGGGAGGTGTAGAAGGGTGGGGGCAGGGAGGTTAGGGGAGAATGGGTCAGTGGAGGAGGGACGAGTGGAGACGGGACGAGGGGGAGGGGAGGGACGAGGAGGGAGGAGGACGAGCAGTGTAGGGGAGAGAATCGGATTGGGGGGAGAATCGGATGGGGGGGGGGGGGGTGGAGGAGCGGTGGTATATGCCCGCTCCAATGCCGGCTCGAATTAATTCCATCTCCAATATATGCCAGCTCCAATATATGCCGGCTCCAATGCCGGCTCCAATACCGCCTCGAATGCCCGCTCCAATGCCGCCTCGAATGCCCGCTCCGGAGCAAGCTCCAACATATGCCAGCTCCAAGAGGTCCTCTTACACGAGTGATAGCCGAAGATGCGAGTGACAGCCGGTGACGCGAGCTATAGCTGGTGACACGAGTGATAACCGCTGATGCGAGTGATGGCCGGTGACCTTTGCACACTCGTAAAGTTGATATGCAGCATACGGAAGTGGAATAATTGTGGCTGCAATAGGGCGTCATGAGCGAATAAGATCGGGCCATTTCGGCAACTTTGGATGAGATACCCTACTACACAGGATACTACTACTAATAGAGCCTTTTGTAGCCCCTAGTAGGGATGACATGACGTGTATCCCTTCTCCTAGATTTGCACTCCTTTGGTAGAGATATAGGCGGTTTCTCCTACTTTTACCCCCCCTTAGAGGATAATGACGTGGTATCCCGTCGTGTCATCCTCCTGTACAGATAATCTCACAGACTTAATTGTGGTGTTGAGTTTGCATACGTAAAGCCAGTCTGGTGTAATAGTAGTCTCGTTCCCAGACTGTGCTATGCGTGGCCACGTGCACCATGTGCACAGTCTGGTGTAATAGGTTTTCGGAGTTGTTCAGAACATTCTCCGAGAAATGTCCGAGTGACTCTGGGGGCTCTCGGGGGGCTCTCGAGGAGTTTAGACGTTCGGAGATGCTAGTCGAATATGTACTACGATAGAGCATTTTCACGCTCGGCTGAACCGTGACCTGATCTCTGCGTGGCAACCAATGCGCCCCACAAAAGTCCTTGCCCATGGTCAACACCGGTCAATGCCTAGTCAATCAATATAAAATGTAGGAATATTGAATTAGACGTTAATAACGAAATCTATAACCTCCGTTTGTGTGGTCACCCTACCTCCTACTGGAGAGCTCATGGAAACCCTAACCCTCACCCATTCCTGAGTGGAAACGAGCCCATCCAACTGGACTCTGTAAAAGTAGGCATCATGAAACAGTCGACGGTTAGTAGTGGGAATAAGACAAAAGGTGAAAGGAGCGGGATACGAAGGGGAGGTGGAGGTCATTGGGTGCACACATTACTGGACCGGGCATTAGAGCTGTCACATATTGGAGCGGGCACTGGAGCTGGCATTGGAGCTAGCCTTAGAGCCGGCATTGAACCTGGCATAGGGGCGGGCATATATTGGAGATGGCATATATTGGAGCGGGCATTGGGGCCGGCATTGGAGCTAGCATCTATTCAAGTTGGAGCTGGCATATATTTGAGTTGGCATCAGGAGGGGTATTTCACTCGGAGCTGGCATTGGAGCTGGCACCGGAGCGGGCATTAGAGCTGGCATTGGGCCTGGCATTGGGGCTGGCATTGGAGTGGGCGCTGGAGCGGGCATATATTTGAGCTGGCACCGGAGCTGGCCAATATTGGAGCTGGCACTGAACCCGGCATTGGCGCTGGTAGAGCTTAGATGCCTGATAATCAACGGATTGAAGAAATGGCTCGCTATACCAGGATTTGGACACAGTGGGTGCGCGTGAGAACTGGCCATGAGAGGGCCAATGCAAAACTAATCACCTACTGGAGGTGCCTCAATACTACTATACGGAACTGGTAAAGAAGGAAACCCCGCGGGACCGAGGTCTCCGTCTTTCTCACCTCCTTGTAGTAATTTGCCACCTCCAGTAGTTAATTAGTTTTGTCTTAGCCCGAACCATCTCATGGCCAGTTCTCGCTGCCACCTCCACCCTAGCTCCCGTATATATCAACCTCCTCCAGTAGTTATCGACTTCTTTCCGTGAATTATGAGGTATCAAATTATGCCTGCTCCAATCTGCCAGCTCTAATACCAGGTCCAATACCAGCTTCAACTAACGTCAGCACCAGTTTATACCACCCTGTACTGCGATCATATTGCTTCCACCCGCTGGCCCACACCCCCGCTCCGCCGCTCCCCCACCCACCCTCTCCCTGCTCCAGTTCTCCGTCCCCCCCCGACTCCACCGTATTCCGGCCCCACCTCCCTCTTCCGCTCCAACTGCTCATTGTTAGAATACGCCTCATTTTAATTATACATAGTTCGTAGCAATGCTGGCTGCCATGCAAGATTTGCACAGGGTTAGGGTTCTTCGCTTCCCCCCCCGCAAGTGCCCTCACCGTAACTTGGTGTGTCGTGCTTGTTAAGGACCCCTGCACCGTTCAGCCAATCAGGCTGATTCTGCGTATATTAAAATAACATTTTAGTACATATTTAGTAGATATATATATAAAGCTCACTCCTCCGCACTACCACCAAACTGACCCTTATACATGTCTCGATTGCCACATGCAAGCCTTAGCGGTGAATGCATTGAATATATACAGTACCAAAAAAGGGGATGTAATACGTACTGTATCAATACGAAATTGTTTAAAACTTCCGAATTGAATTGGAATTCTAAATATTATACCGTAGCAATACCGTAGCAATACCGTAGTTTTGCAGTATTTTGCTAGGTGAGGTGCTGGATCCACCCGCTTTTTTGGTACTGTATATAAAAATGTGTCCTCCGGACCAGCTTCATTGGTCATATCTCAAACACTTATATTGTGACGAGTGTAATTACTATTAGAGCTGCTGGGACGACTAATGTGCATCATGGATTATCACTCGGCCCGTAGGAGAAAACTGCATCGAGTTGCCCCGGCTGTTTATCTTCTGGTCCAACGCATGTACAATGTTGGGTGGCATCAGATAAACAGCCGGAGTATTACGCTCTTGGATCGCTGTGAATTAATTCACTCCCCAAGCGGACAACCCTTCTCCCTCATTATTACTCAGCAAGGCGTACCTAAATAATTAGGCAGCACTGAGCTAGAAGGCTATCAATAGTTTATATCCGAATACCTTTTTCCGGATCACACGGCATAAAGGCTGGCACTGAGATTCGAACCTCTGTACCATCGGACATATCTCAGATGTTTACCACTACACTACGGTAGTATACTGTGTTGTGCCCTAGTGGAATCTATAACGCCAAGTATACGTAACCGCGCTAACCCTAAGCCGGACTAGCGTACACCCACCTCGCAGCAGTCGAGGAGCCCTTGGAGGTCCCACATAAGAGCAGTTTTTTGTTGGTGCATAAAATAACCCATTCAATGCAGTTTCAATCTTACAGGCTAGGAAGCAGGCGTTATTCGCTTCCTCATCCAATCAAGTGCCAAGCCATTCACCCTACCACCGCAAAAAATGCATCCGTGAAAATCGTCCGTAAATTCTCCCGGAGAGGGGGAGGAGGGATTCCCCATGTATGCTACGCGTAGTCCCAGGAATGCATTGCCTTAATGAATCATGCTAATGCATCCCATGATCCATCCCAATCCTACTGAATGAATCACGAACGTCCAGCTATTTTAGCACGACACACGACTTTACTCGTGATTTTACCAACAGAAAGAGCAGGTGGCGGGACCAGTTCCGATTATAGTGATAGCTTTACACTATATCAATCTCATACGGGGGTAGTGTACCATACGACTTTCCCCACCATTATACCAACAGCCGCGAGCTTAGCTACAATTCGTCACTAAAGGTTTCAGTAAAAACATGAGACCGACAACGAACAGAGACCTCTGCGTGTCATGCATCGCTTGGTACATTTCACAGACGATTGCTCTATGGGTAATCCATCAAACCATGCATTTCCTACCGTGGTAGAGTCAGCGTGCAAGCCGAATGGGTTGACCGAAGCAGAATCTTCTGAACTGGAGACCTTTCGGGCTAGGTCGGAAGAGGAACGAAGGTGGATTGGGATCGTGGCTGGGCTCATGGCCGGGGGTAATACCGCGTGCCAGACTAGAAAGAGCGAGGATGGCGCGCTCCGTCGCGCTGTTGCCGGCAGTGGATTTGTTGGCGGAGGATGGGGTGGACCACCATACATTCCCCAGTTCAGTAGTGATAGTACTAGCCGCACTAGGGATAGTGGCTTTAACCTGGCGCCCCTACCATGGCCGATTATAGAGCGAGGAGCAGATCACAAGATCTCACTCGGGGTTCTCTGAGTCGGAGGCACATGCAATGATCTTTGGTGGGATTGAACACCCCCGTGACTAATCTGTCCAGCACCGGACCTCGAGCTCCCCGGACCTTTGTTTGCAGCTCGCGGCTTCAATCTTCCACATATTCTAGTGGTTTCGGCGATCCACCGGATACATCTCGGCCATCGAATATTTATTTATTCTACTTCTAGTGCCCTGTAAAGGGTTCCGCCGCGTTGCTTGCTACACCTTCGACCTTACATGTGTATCTACAAGGCTCTAGATCATCCTAGAAGATTCTGTAGCTCATACTTTCGCCGCCCGTGAGGCATCAAACCGTAGGCGTGCCACCTTTTCGCCGCCCGCCGGGATTCTAGCCCTATGTTTATCCCCTTTTCGCCGCCTGCCAGGATTCTAGCCCTATGTTTGTCCCCTTTTCGCCCCCTGCCAGCCATCTAGCCCTATGTTTGCCCCCTTTTTCGCCGCCGGCCAGCGATCTAGCCCTATGTTTGCCCCATTTTCCCCGCCCGCCGGGATTCTAGCCCTATGTTTGTCCCCTTTTCGCCCCCTGCCAGCCATCTAGCCCTATGTTTGCCCCCTTTTTCGCCGCCGGCCAGCGATCTAGCCCTATGTTTGCCCCATTTTCCCCGCCCGCCAGGATTCTAGCCCTATGTTTGTCCCCTTTTCGCCGCCTGCTACCCATCTAGCCCTATGTTTGCCCCCTTTTTCGCCGCCGGCCAGCTATCTAGCCCTAGGTTTGCTCCATTTTCCCCGCCCGCCGGGATTCTAGCCCTATGTTTGTCCCCTTTTCGCCGCCCGCTAGTAATCTAACCCTATGTTTGCCCCCTTTTAACCGCCCAAATTTGTGGAAATTGGCCGCCATAGGCTCAAGCCCTAATTCGAGGTAACGCGATTTTTGACTTTTCCAGGAGTATATATACAACCGTCCCCCACCTCTACCTCACCACTTCACAACACATCAAGCAGCTTCCTTCAGCTCCACAGAAAGATCAGTTTGGTATTCATTCTAGAATATCCTGATACCCTTCTTTCACATTAAGACTTTCACACCTCTCGACCTTAATCGGCAATATAGTAGGACTTCCTTCACTTTGCCAGATACTTTCTACTTCTTTACTCAGTAAGTGATCTTCTGTTGATACCTCATGATGTTCTTGAATGATTGTTATTTTCCTTGCTCGACCGGCGCTTATCAAAAGGCAGGCTTTCCTTACTCTTCCTCTTCTTCCTCCCGACTCTTTTCTATGCTCGACCGGCGCTTACCAAAGGCAGGCTTTCCTATATCCCTTCTCACTTTCTCTTTCCTATGCTCGACCGGCGCCTACCAAAGGCAGGCTTTCCTTTCTCTTCCAGTTCTTCGCTCACCTCTTTCCTCTGCTCGACCGGCGCCTACCAAAGGCAGGCTTTCCTTACTCTTCCATTTCTTCAATCTCTTCTTTCCTCTGCTCTTCTTTCCTCTGCTCGACCGGCGCCTATCAAAAGGCAGGCTTTCCTATATCCCTTCTCACTTTCTCATT
This sequence comes from Morchella sp. 2018-W38C, assembly GCA_024713705.1. Taxonomy (NCBI): domain Eukaryota; kingdom Fungi; phylum Ascomycota; class Pezizomycetes; order Pezizales; family Morchellaceae; genus Morchella; species Morchella sp. 2018-W38C. The sequence goes on along the minus strand of JAMJEX010000013.1, from coordinate 1,059,110 downwards.
CCTCTGTTCGACCGGCGCCTACCAAAGGCAGGCTTTCCTATATTGCCTCTAACTTTCTCTTTCCTCTCCTCGACCGGCGCCTATCAAAAGGCAGGCTTTCCTAAATTCCTTTTCCCTTTCTCTTTCCTCTGCTCGACCGGCGCCTCTAGAAGGGCAGGCTTTCCTATATTCCCTCTAACTCTCTCTTTCCTCTGCTCGTCCGGCGCCTACCAAAGGCAGGCTTTCATTACATTCTCCTTTCCTTCGATCTCTTCTTTCCTCTGCTCGACCGGCGCCTACCAAAGGCAGGCTTTCTTCATTCTTACCTTCAGTCTCAAATCTTTCCTCTGCTATTTCCTCTGCTCGACCGGCGCCTACCAAAGGCAGGCTTTCCTTACTCTTCCATTTCTTCAATCTCTTCTTTCCTCTGCTTTTCTTTCCTCTGCTCGACCGGCGCCTACCAAAGGCAGGCTTTCCTTGCTCTTCCATTTCTTCAATCTCTTCTTTCCTCTGCTCTTTCCTCTGCTCGACCGGCGCCTACCAAGGGCAGGCTTTGCTTACTCTTCCATTTCTTCCTCTGGACTCTTTCCTCTGCTCGACCGGCGCCTATCAAAAGGCAGGGTTTCCTTACTCTTCCTCTTCTTCCTCTCACCTCTTTCCTCTGCTCGTCCGGCGCCTATCAAAAGGCAGGCTTTCTTTATTCTTACCTTCAATCTCAAATCCTTCCTCTGCTCGACCGGCGCCTACCAAAGGCAGGCTTTCCTTGCTCTTCCATTTCTTCAATCTCTTCTTTCCTCTGCTCTTCTTTCCTCTACTCGACCGGCGCCTATCAAAAGGCAGGCTTTCCTTGCTCCTCCTTTCTTCAATCTCTCCTTTCCTCTCCTATTTTTTCCTTTGCTCGACCGGCGCCTACCAAAGGCAGGCTTTCCTTACTCTTCCTTTTCTTCCTATCTGCTTTTTCCTCTGCTCGTCCGGCGCCTATTGAAAGGCAGGCTTTCCTATATTCCTTCTCACATTCTCTTTTCTCTGCTCGACCGGCGCCTATCAAAAGCCAGGCTTTCCTAAATTCCTACCCACTTTCTCTTTCCTCTGCTCGACCGGCGCCTACCAAGGGCAGGCTTTCCTTACTCTTCCATTTCTTCGTCTCGCAGCGTTCCTCTGCTCGACCGGCGCCTACCAAGGGCAGGTTTTCCTACATTCCTTCTCACTATCACCTTCCTCTGCTCGACCGGCGCATATCAAAAGGCAGGCTTTCCTTACTTCTCCTTTTATTCAATCTCTTCTTTCCTCTCCTATTCTTTCCTCTGCTCGACCGGCGCCTATCAGAAGGCAAGCTTTCCTTGCTCCTCCTTTCTTCAATCTCTCCTTTCCTCTCCTATTCTTTCCTTCGCTCGACCGGTGCCTACCAAAGGCAGGCTTTCCTTACTCTTCCTTTCCTTCCTATCTGCTTTTTCCTCTGCTCGTCCGGCGCCTATTGAAAGGCAGGCTTTCCTATATTCCTTCTCACTTTCTCTTTTCTCTGCTCGTCCGGCGCCTACTAAAGGCAGGCTTTCCTACATTCCTTCTCACTATCACCTTCCTCTGCTCGACCGGCGCCTATCAAAAGGCAGGCTTTTCTAGATTCCTACTCTCTTTCTCTTTCCTCTGCTCGACCGGCGCCTACGAAGAGGCAGGCTTTCCTAGATTCCTACTCACCTTCTCTTTCCTCTGCTCGACCGGCGCCTACCAAGGGCAGGCTTTCCTTACTCTTCCATTTATTCCTCTCACCTCTTTCCTCTGCTCGACAGGCGCTTATCAAAAGGCAGGCTTTCCTTACTCTTCCTTTTCTTCCTATCTGCTTTTTCCTCTGCTCGTCCGGCGCCTATTGAAAGGCAGGCTTTCCTATATTCCTTCTCACTTTCTCTTTTCTCTGCTCGTCCGGCGCCTACCAAAGGCAGGCTTTCCTAAATTCCTTCTCACTTCCTCTTTCCTCTGTTTCACGGGCGCCTGTGAAAGGCAGCCTTTCCTTACTCTACCTTTTCCTCCAATCTCTTCTTTCTTATGCTCGACCGGCGCCTATCGAAAGGCAGGCTTTCCTTACTCTTCCCTTTTTTCGATTTCATCTTTCCACTGCTCTTCTTTTTTCCGCTCGACCGGCGCCTACCAAAGGCAGGCTTTCCTATATTGCCTCTAACTTTCTCTTTCCTCTGCTCGACCGGCGCCTACCAAGGGAAGGCTTTCCTTACTCTTCCATTTATTCCTCTCACCTCTTTCCTCTGCTCGACCGGCGCTTATCAAAAGGCAGGCTTTCCTTACTCTTCCTCTTCTTCCTCTCGACTCTTTCCTATGCTCGACCGGCGCCTACCAAAGGCAGGCTTTCCGTTCTCTTCCAGTTCTTCGCTCACCTCTTTCCTCTGCTCGACCGGCGCCTACCAAGAGCAGGCTTTCCTTTCTCTTCCAGTTCTTCGCTCACCTCTTTCCTCTGCTCGACCGGCGCCTACCAAGGGCAGGCTTTCCTTTCTCTTCCAGTTCTTCGCTCACCTCTTTCCTCTGCTCGACCGGCGCCTACCAAGGGCAGGCTTTCCTTTCTCTTCCAGTTCTTCGTTCACCTCTTTCCTCTGCTCGACCGGCGCCTACCAAGGGCAGGCTTTCTTATATTCTCTCTTACTATCTCTTTCCTCTGCTCGACCGGCGCCTATCAAAAGGCAGGCTTTCCTATATCCCTTCCCACTTTCTCATTCCTCTGCTCGACCGGCGCCTATCGAAGGCAGGCTTTCCTATATTGCCTCTAACTTTCTCTTTCCTCTGCTCGACCGGCGCCTATCAAAAGCCAGGCTTTCCAAAATTCCTTTTCCCTTTCTCTTTGCTCTGCTCGACAGGCGCCTACCAAGGGCAGGCTTTCCTTACTCTTTACTCTCTTCGATCTCTTCTTTCCTCTGCTCGACCGGCGCCTACCAAAGGCAGGCTTTCTTTACTCTTCCTTTTTCTCCTCTCGACTCTTTCCTATGCTCGACCGGCGCCTATTAAAAGGCAGGCTTTCCTAAATTCATTTTTCCCTTTCTCTTTCCTCTGCTCGACCGGCGCCTCTAGAAAGGCAGGCTTTCCTATATTCCCTCTAACTCTCTCTTTCCTATGCTCGACCGGCGCCTATCAAAAGGCAGGCTTTCCTTACTCTTCCATTTCTTGCTCTGGACTATTTCCTCTGCTCGACCGGCGCCTATCAAGAGGCAGGCTTTCCTAGATTCCTACTCACTTTCTCTTTCCTCTGTTCGACTGGCGCCTACCAAGGGCAGGCTTTCCTTACTCTTCCGTTTCTTCCTCTCACCTCTTTCCTCTGCTCGACCGGCGCCGATGAAAAGGCAGGCTTTCCTTACTCTTCCTTTTCTTCCTATCTGCTTTTTCCTCTGCTCGACCGGTGCCTACCAAGGGCAGGCTTTCCTTACTCTTCCATTCCTTCTCACTTTCTCTTTTCTCTGCTCGTCCGGCGCCGACCAAAGGCAGGCTTTCCTAACATTCCGTCTCACGTTTTCTTTCCTCTGCTTGACCGGCGCCTATTGAAAGGCAGGCTTTCCTTACTACTACATTTCTACAATCTCTTCTTTCCTCTGCTCGACCGGCCCCGACCAAAGGCAGGCTTTCTAACATTCCGTCTCACGTTCTCTTTCCTCTGCTCGACCGGCGCCTATCAAAAGGCAGGCTTTCCTAAATTCCTTCTCACTATCACCTTCCTCTGCTCGACCCGCGCCTCTGAAAGGCAGCCTTTCCTTACTCTTCCTTTTCCTCCATCTCCTCTTTTTTATACTCGACCGGCGCCTATCGAAAGGCAGGCTTTCCTTACTCTTCCCTTTTTTCGATTTCATCTTTCCACTGCTCTTCTTTCTTCCGCTCGACCGGCGCCTACCAAAGGCAGGCTTTCCTATATTCCCTCTAACGTTCTCTTTCCTCTGCTCGACCGGCGCCTACCAAGGGCAGGCTTTCCTTACTCTTCCATTTCTTCCTCTCACCTCTTTCCTCTGCTCGACACGCGCCTATAGAAAGGCAGGCTTTCTTTGACCTCATACTGATACTACCAAAACCTTTTTATAGTATCCGCTCAAACACTATCTGTCAGCCTAGGATTTCTAAGAAGATCCATTGTATCCTCAAGCTCTCCTCTATAATTATGTTTATCTCCTGAACTTATTGACGCCTATCAAAGGTAGACCCATTTTACTCCCTTCCACCTTCAACCCTTTCTTTCTATCTCCTCAGCTCGACCGGCCCCTACAAAAGGCAGGCTTTCCTTACTCTCCCCTCTCTTCGATCTTCTCATTCCTCTGGTCGACCGGCGCCTATTGAAAGGCAGGCTTTTCTTACTCCTCCTCTTCTTCAATCTCTTCTTTCCTCTACTATTTTTTCCTCTGCTCGACCGGCGCCTATAGAAAGGCAGGCTTTCCTTACTGCTACATTTCTACAATCTCTTCTTTCCTCTGCTCGACCAGCGCCAACCAAAGGCAGGCTTTCCTAACATTCCGTCTCACGTTCTCTTTCCTCTGCTCGACCGGCGCCTATTGAAAGGCAGGCCTTTCTTACTCCTCCTCTTCTGTAATCTCTTCTTTCCTCTGCTACCTTTTCCTCTGCTCGACCGGCGCCTATCGAAAGGCAGGCTTTACTTACTCTTCCCTGTTTTCGATTTCATATTTCCACTGCTCTTCTTTCTTCTGCTCGACCGGCGCCTACCTAGGGCAGGCTTTCCTAACATTCCCTCTCACTTTCTCTTTCCTATGCTCGTCCGGCGCCTATAAAAAGGCAGGCTTTCCTTACTCTTCCATTTCTTCAATGTCTCCTTTCCTCTGCTCCCTTTTCCTCTGCTCGACCGGTGCCTATCAAAAGGCAGGCTATCCTATATTCCTTCTCACTTTCTCTTTCCTCTGCTCGTCCGGCGCCTATCAAAAAGTAGGCTTTCCTTAGTCTTCCATTTCTTCAATCTCTTCTTTCCTCTGCACTTCTTTCCTCTGCTCGACTGGCGCCTACCAAAGGTAGGCTTTCCTTAGTCTTCCATCTCTTCAATCTCTTCTTTCCTCTGCTCCTCTTTCCTCTGCTCGACGGGCACCTACCAAAGGCAGGCTTTTCTTGCTCTTCCATTTCTTCAATCTCTTCTTTCCTCTGCTCTTCTTTCCTCTGCTCGACCGGCGCCTACCAAAGGCAGGCTTTCCTTGCTCTTCCATTTCTTCAATCTCTTCTTTCCTCTGCTCTCTTTTCCCTGCTCGTCCGGCGCCTACCAAAGGCAGGCTTTCCTACATTCCTACTCACTATCACCTTCCTCTGCTCGACCGGCGCCTATCAAAAGGCAGGCTTTCCTATATTCCTTCTCACTTTCTCTTTCCTCTGCTCGTTCGGCGCCTATTGAAAGGCAGGCTTTCCTATATTCCTTCTCACCCCCTCTCTCCTCTGCTCGTCCAGCGCCTACTAAAGGCAGGCTTTCCTACATTCCTACTCACTATCACCTTCCTCTGCTCGACCGGCGCCTATAGAAAGGCTGGCTTCCGTTACTCCTCCTTTTCTTCAATCTTTTCTTTCCTGTTCTCTTCTTTTCTCTGCTCGACCGGCACCTACAAGGGCATCCTTTCCCCAATCCTACACTTCTTTCCTCTTACCTCTTTCCTCTGCTCGACCGGCGCCTACCAAAGGCAGGCTTTCCTTACTTCCACAATTCTTCGATCTCTTGAATTCCTTATGCTCGACCGGCGCCTTTGACAGGGCAGGCTTTCCTTACTCTTAAATTTCATCCATTTCGCCTATCTCCTCTACTCGACCGCTGCCTATCCAAAAGCAGGCTTTCTTTGACCCGATACTGCCGAGAACGTTCTCATATCTTGCGCTCAACCAGTATGTGTGAGAGGCTGTGCTTTCTCAAAAGCTTAAGTGTATCCTAAAGCTCTTGTCTCTGATTAACATTCATCTCCTAAACTTATTGACGCCTATCAAAGGTAGACCCGTTATACTCCCTTCCACCCTCAACCCCTTCTTTCTATCTCCTCTGCTCGACCGGCGCCTACCAAGGCAGGCTTTCTTTGCTGCTACATTTCTTCTATCTCTTCTATTTTCCATGGTCCACTGGCGCCTATATCAAGGCAGGCTTTCTTTATTCTAAACTTCGATCTCTTCTATTTCCTATGCTCGACCGGCGCACACAAGGCAGGCTTTCCTTCCTCCTAAATCTCGTCGCACTGTTCTATTTCCTATGCTCCACCCGCGTCTATAAAAAGGCAGGCTTTCCTTTCTCCTACATTCCTTCGATCTTTTCAAGTGCCTATGCCCGACCAGCGCCTACAAAAACGTATGCTTTCTTTACTCCTAGATCTCTTTTATTTCCTCTATTTCCTACGCTCGACCGGCGCCTATATGAAGGCAGGCTTTCCTTATTCTAACCTTCCGTCTCTCCTATTTCCTACGCTCGACCGGCGCATATATAAGCGCAGGCTTTCTTTACTCCTACATTTCTTCGATCTCCCTTATTTCCCATGCTCGACCGGCGCCTATAAAAAGGCAGGCTTTCCTTATGTTTGCTTTCTTCTCCATCTGCTCGACCTGCCACTATCCAAAGACACGGTTTCTTTCACTCGATATGTCCAAGAATCTTTCCATACCATCTACTCAACCGCGGTTTGCGAGAGCTCAGGATTTCTTAAACACTCCACTGTATCCCAGAGCTCTCCTCTATTATTACTTTTCATCTCCTAGACTTATTGACGCCTATCAAAGGTAGATCTTTATTTACTGTCCTCCACCTTCAACCCATTGTTTCTATCTCATCACTCCCACCGACACTTCTAAAAAGGTACGCTTTCCTTACTGGTTAATCTTTTAATTTCATCTATTTACTCTGCTCGACCGCCGACTACCAAATGGAGTCTTTCCTTACTCCCACATCTCTACTATCTCTCTTCTATCTCTCTTATCTCCTATGCTCGACCGGCGCCTATAAAAAAGCAGGCTCTCCTTTTCTCACCTTTCTTCATACTTTTTACTTCTTATGCTCGATGAGCGTCTATAAACAGACCTTCCTTACTCCTACAATTCTTCGATCTCTCTTATTTCCTATGCTCAACCGGCGCGTATTGAAGGGCAGGCTTTCTTTACTCCTACATTTCTTCAACCTCTCCTCTTCCATATGCTCGACCGGCGCCTATATAAAGGGGGCAATATCTAGCGCTCTCTGGACGTGAGCGATATCCTCCGGCGGAACTTAGCGGAGGACGCATTATCAAGGGGTCACCCTGCCGGAGGTGGTATTGTGGAGCGCTCTCTGGACGTGAGTGATATCCCCTTGCAGAGTCCAGCGAATAGTGTATTAGCAATTGCTCTCTGGGCGGAGGCGCATTGTGGGGTACTCTCTTGACGCAGGGGATATCCCTGAGGGGTGCCAAGCGTAGATCACATTTGCCTGTAATCTCCAGACGTGAGTCGGACACCTCTGGCAGGGCACGGCGGAGAGAGCACCGCCGAGTGCTCTCAGGAAGCAGGTGATATCGCCTGGAGGAGACTGGCGGGCCTGGCGAGGAGAGTATTCGCGAGCGGGTCTGGTAGGGAAGTAATGTCGTCTGAGAGTGAGTACTGGTGAGTGCTCTGTGGATTTAGCAAATATCCTCGGAAGACTTTGTAGGCGGGAGCATTAGGGAGTGCGAATAATACGTATTAGAGGTATTAGAGAGTGCTCATCGAGTGCGAATAGTATCCCCTAACAGCACCATGCAAACGGAGCATCAGCGGGCACTCTCCCAACTGGAGTGAGGTGCTCTGGGGGTGCCTGTCACACAGTGCATTAGTCGATGCTACACAGATTTGATTGCTGTTTTCAGGCGGCGGCAGGCGATCTAAGCAATGGCGAGAGATCTGGAATCGCCGGGCGCGAGTGCTCTACTATGGCATCGCTGGGCACGAGCGCTCTGCTACGGCAGCGCGTGTCGTGCCTAGCACTCAGGGCGTAGCCCGTACGCCCTGAGAAAGAGGAGAGTTTGCAGATGTACAAATGAACGACCTCTCAACGCTGAATGAAAGGGGAATAAAAAAAACACCCAGAAAATCCTGCAATTGAAAAAGATAAGAATCGCAGAAAGCTCGTTACAAAGAACGGAAGGAGACATCTTTCCTGAGGAGGAGGGGGAGGAACATCTCCCAATGTCTCTAGTACCCAGCGGAGATATTTTCAAAGGCATAAATCTGACCAAAAACCTGTCACAAATCTTGATAGAAGATCTTGTCGACATATGCAACGAATTGAATGACTGTTTCGGTAATGGAGACGAAATATATCATATAATAATGTCTTAAACAACATAGACCTATTGGGAGCTGTACCACTACCCCAACCAAACAGGCCAGTTAAACCGGCAAATAGAGCAATAATCGATGAAGCTATAGACAAGCCGCTAGAATAGGACGTAATAGAAGAATATTTCCGCCCAACTGCAAGCCCAGTTATATAAATCTGGCAAATACAAAATAAAGATTCTGCATGGACATTAGAGCCCTCAACAGAGTCACCAAGGGAGACGCAAACCAGATGCTAAGATCCAACTATGTATCCGCAGTACTAGCAGACAAGAAATCTTTTATGCTGCTATAGGCGTTAAAAGGATACCACCAATTAGAGGTCAACGACAGACACAAGACCATATTTATAAGCCACAGAGGGCTATATCAATACAAAGGAATGTGGTTGGCATGGAGAACGCTCCACCACAACTGTAAAGAATGATAGATTCTGTGCTAGGAACATTGAGTAGTATTGCAGCACTAATGTACAGGGTGTTCACGTTAAATACCGAGAACATCGATTGATTGGCTCGAAATTATATGGGCGCCACACATGGCAACCACAAGTGACCAATAATGTTCAGGGCCTAGCCACACAATTTGTATGATGGAAAAAAGTACCGAGAACATTTACAAATTCTCGCTTAAAAAATCCAAATATTTAACTAAAAATACAAAAAAATATCCACAAGATAGGGCTCGCTCTCTGCTTCCCCTAGATAGGGCCTTGAGTCATCATAGAGATTTTTGGCGGAGTTCAAAATAATCGAAGGTGAAAAAGAGTCAAATTGCGGTGGTGGAGGTTGCGTGGCAAAAGCTGGGGGATGCACCCCTCAAATATTTGCTTGGCCGCCAAGTATACTTGCTTCGCCACCAAGTTGTCTTTTTAATAAAAATTCGGCCAATCGCAGGCCCCCGCAGCTCAGTCAAAATTGAAATCTCCCAAAAGAGGGTTCTTAGTACTTACCGTGAACACCCTGTACATTAATAACATATTAATCTAATCATACTCCTGACAATAACACTTGGCGAATCTTACCACAATTATAAAATCAGCAAGAAAGCGGGACTCCGTTCCAGCCTCAAGAAATTGAGATTCTGATTTACAGGGCTCAAACTGCTGGGTCTAAGACTGTCAGATACAGACTCAGCACAACAGGGAAGGAAGCGAAAACAGTAGAACAGCTAAAAGTCCTGAAGTGCGTAGGCTATTTCCACAAACTAGTTGGAATTTTGGGTACTATTGGAACTTTCTGAGGAATTTCGGAACTTTATGAAAAATTTCGTAAGGATAGCATCACAGCTGAACGAACTGAAAATAAACCGCCTGCAATATCGCACGATGGAATACATCAAAGGTCTGGATACAATTCAAAAGCGCCAATTATTTAGATCGAGCAAAAAAACAAAGTCTTGGACAACCTGGAAAGAAGAATGTGCACAGCTCCAATCCTAGCACATCCGGATTTCGATGGAAGACTCTTCATTCTGTACACAGATGCGTCACATGAAGCATTATGGGCAGTCTTGTTTCATGTATGGAGCCAGAACACTATTCCCAAAATATAGAAGAAGGAAAAGAAAGAATTCGGGAACATTCACACTGGAGAAAACAGTATCTGTCAGATCCAGTGTTCAGGAAAATATATTCGCAAATAGAAAATGGATCAGATTTAGCGAACGATAGGAGATTAACCAGCAGTGAAGACGGATCGCTGTGGTATGACGTCATACAAGGGACGAAGCTGTGTCTTCCTACAAGCAAGTTAAGACAAACGCTGCTAATCAGGAACAACGTGCAGCGACACTTTGGGATCGAAAAAACATACGACAGGGTTTCGGAAAAATACTACAGACCGAAAATATGGAGAAACATCGCGAAATACACAACACTGTCCCGACGGCATCAACAATCTATAATGTACTATTGCTAATTTTTCTAACATGGGAACGGTTTGATTGACTGCTGGGTGCAGGTGTGGATTAGTCAGCACAGCACATGAAATTTGTCCGGTTACCCTGCCTCCTTTCCTGCTGGCACGCCGAAACCCTAACCCTGACTGACTCCTGCATGGAAACCAGCCCACCCGGGGATGGACGAGAGGAGGGAGGAGAATCGGATTGAGAGGAGGCGGTAGAGGTGGAAGCGGTGCAGGTGGAGGAGGGGTAGAGGGGTGGAGGCCAGTGGGTGGGCCTTGATCTGGAGTGGCATTAATTGGGCTGGCAGTGATTAGAGCCGGCACTAGAGATTGGAGTCCGCATTAGAGCTGGCACTGGACCTGGCATTGGAGCTGGCAGTTGAAATATCTCATAATTAACGGAAAGATTTAGATTGCTATAGCAGCATTTGGGCATCGCCATGAGAGCTGGCCATGTATGAGAGGGCTAAGGCAAAACTAACCAACTACCAGACATGCCTAAACACGACACGGAGGTGGGAGAGAATGATACCTCGCGGTCACAAGGTGGTACACTGCTAGTCGAATATGTACTGGAATACACTTCCAAAAAGTTGCTGCATTCTGATTGGTCGAGGGCGGTAGGTTATTTAGTAAGCACGATACATAAAATTTTGGGTATTGGTGCGGTTACCCTGCCTGATTGGGTGCGGTTACCCTGCGTGATTAGGTGCGGTTAGCCTACCTGATTTGGTGCGGTTACCCTTAGAGAAATTTATGAGGAGAATGTAGTATATTGATCGTGATAATTAAACTAACCAATGGTGGGAATGCCTCGTATTTATACAAAAGAAAGGTGGTACAGAAGGGTAGTATGACAAATAGAATCTCGTGCCATAGACATGGCATACAATATGTCCTGAGTCATATCCTATGATCAATACCCAATTCAATGATTCATACCGGAGTCATGTGCATACAATGAGAATTGACTAATACAATGAGATTGTGCCGAGCGTACTATTTCGAGACTTCCCCTCGTGAGCCACAGTGAATTGTAGAAGAAAATAAAACATGCTTGTCCTTCTCTAAACCCTTAGTAAGAAGATCCGCTACGTTGTCGTTTGTAGAAATGTACTCCAATTGAAATAAACCGTTCTCGTGCTTCTCCCTAACGAAATGAAAATGAACATCGATATGTTTAGACCGTTATTGAAAAACTGGATTGCAAACTAAGCAAAGAGAGCCGTTGTTGTCGCCGCGAAGAACAAAAGAGATAGTAGGTTCCCGTTCCAGTTCATGTATTGCATTCCGCAGCTATATGAGTTGACGGCTGGTGTCCGAGAGGGCGACGTATTCTGCCTCTGTGGTGGAGGTAGCGACGGAGTGTTGCTTATAAGAGCGCTAGGAGATAAGAGCTTCCCCTAGCATAAAGCAGTAGCCGGTAAAAGATCGGCGATCGTTGAGGTCGGAGGCATAACTGGCGTCGCTGTAGCCGATGAGTGCAGTTGGTGGCGTTTTTGAGTAGAAGAGTGACCAGCTGAGGGTACCCTTGAGGTAACGGAGGACGCGGTGTACTGCTGTCATATGAATTTTGGTGGGACAGGAAGAGAATTGCGATAACATGGTGACGGTGTAGGGGAGGTCCAGTCTGGGACCGATTACTGCGTACATAAGTGATCCGATAATTGATTGGTATAGTGTTGGATCGTCGATTCTTTCTTCTTCGGTTCCCTTTTGGAGGGAGGCACTATTGCCGATAGGAGTTGCCACGGGCCTGGAGTTGTCGAAACCATATTTGATAAGTACACGCTTGAGGTAGGCTTCCTGTGATAGGATGATGCCGGTCGAAGTGTGGATCAAGTGAATTCCGAGGGCCCAGTTCGCTGTTCCAGCTTCGGTCATTTCAAATTCAGCGTGGAGTTGTAGGCTAGCTTTGTTTTTGTGTTCACCTGACCAGTGAAAGATCAAGATGTTGTCGACGTATATTGCGATGACTACTTCCCCTGTTTTGTGTATGAAGACACAAGGGTCGAAGTCTGCGTTTCTGAATCCCATTTTAATTAGTGTTTTTGAGAGGCGTTAATACCATTCCCTTGAAGATTGTTTCAAGCCGTAGATGCATTTAATGAGTTTGCACGGTTTGCCGGGAGTAGGATAACCGGGTGAGATTTCATATAGATTTCTTCCTGGAGTTCGCCGTATAGAAATGCGCTTGTGACGTCCACTTGGTAGCATTTGCCACCGGGTTTTAAGGTGCGTGCGAGTAGGAGTCTGATTGATTCATATCGAGTGACGGGGTCGAAGGTCTGATCGAATTCTTGACCAGGTACCTGAGAGAATCCTTTTGCGACGAGTCGAGCTTTGTACCGAATGGGGTTGCCATCGGGCCCGAGTTTGATTTTGTATACCAATTTGCAGTCCACGAGTTTCCGGTGATTTGGTGTGTTGACTAATTTCCATCTGTCATTCCTAGCTAGCGATTCCATATCTGCTTCCATAGCTTATCGTCATTTTTCGGAGTCTGGACTGGTTATTGCTTGTTGGTAGGTATTTGGTTCTGCGAGTGTGTCGTCTTTCTCTGTATAATGTCGGTATCGTTCTGGTGCTTTGCGTTCCCTTGTAGGGTTACGTCTTTGATTAGGATCCGGTTTATTTTCATCAAGCGGTGACTTTCAGGAGCGGGCCTTGTTAAGCCGGCCCCCACTTTACTTGCATGTGTCTCTTCAGTATCATCCTCGGACTCAGAAGTCTGTGTGCTGCCGTCGTGGTCAGTTTCGTGTTCTAAGAGGGGTTCCTCCTTGATTTCGATCTCGACTTGTTTTGGTTGTTGGGGTACTTCAGTTATGATTGGAGCAATTTATTCCCCTACCGATAGACCCTTAATGCGAAAGTGTCGAGATAGTACAACTTTCCTTTGTGATGGTATATAAACTCGACAGATTTTGGCCGAGTCTCCGTAGTCGACAAATTGTCCCTTTATTGCCCTAGCGTCCAGTTTTGTTCCGGCTGGTCGTGCTTTGACAGGTATCTGAATAATCACTGTTTCACCGAAGGATCGGAGGTGCCCAATGTAGGGTGTGTTTCCGGTAAGTGCTTCGTGTGGTGTCATGTCCGGGAGTGATTCGTGCGGTAGGCGGTTTTTGACGTGTACCATTGAGTTGATTGCTTCTGCCCATACTCCCTTGGGGAGTGTGTGGTCGAGCAAGGCGGATCGTGCCATGGTTGCTATAGTCTTGTTAAAACGTTCCGCAATACCTTCGACTCATGTGAGTAGGGAAAGATTGGTTCATGCTTTATCCCCCTTGAGATGGAGAACAGTTTTAGTTTATCGGAGATATACTCGCCACCGTTGTCGCTCCTAAACCTCTTTACCTTTTTATCCAGCTGATTTTCCATACAGGCGATATATTCATTTGTTGTTTCTGCCGCATCTGATTTCTTTTTAAGGAAATATAGGTGTGCGTAGCGAGAATAGTCGTCGATGAAAGTGATATAGTAAGAGAACCGTCCGAGAGAAACAGTGGAAAATTTGCTGCTGAGATCTGAGTGGATCAATTCTAGTGAGCCTTGGCTCTTGGTGTGGTGCGAGGGGCGAGGTGTTGTTTGGTGGATTTGGCGAGTTCACAGGTATTGCACGTTTATATTTCACCTGTTGTTGGCAGGGACTTTGGGTCGGCGACCATATTGCGTAATAGTGAAAGCGAGGAGGCGCGGAGATGACCGAGCTGCTGGTGCCATTTGTAGAAAGTGGTAGCGGTGGTGAGGTGCGCGCATCGTTTCTTTATCTCAAAAATGTAAAGACCACTGGCAGTACTATTTGCGTTAGCGAGCCCAATGATTTCCTTGCTATTTGGTTTGTAGATGGTAAAGCCGTTCTCCGTTCCCGTAGTGGTGAATCCTTTCCTTGCTATGCAGGACTAAGACATCAAGTTGGTATTGCCGAGCTCAGGTACAAGGAAGACGTTCTCAAGTGTGATGAAGCCATGTGATCTGTTGATGGTGACGTTGCAAATTCCGGTTATCTTCAGCTTCCGTCCTCCTCCGACAGTGATGGTACCAGAGTGAGGTGCGGGGTTGGTTACCAAAGTTCCGGTCATGTGGTTGGTTGCACCAGGGTCAAAGATCCATTCCTCAGGCTTGTGGTCGGAAGTGGAAAGTCCTGCAACTAGGGTGAAGTAATCTTCCATTGCTATATCCGAGGATGACTCTGAGAGGTTGGTGGTGTCAAACGAAGTCGGCATGGTGAACACGTCCGATTTGTCGAAAGCAGGCAGGCCAGAAAGACCGGGGAGCCAAGTGAGGTCTAGTTTTGTGTGAAACGCAGTAGCAGAGGCGACATGGATGTTACCAGAAGTAGCGGACTTCTCCTTATCTCTGAAAGCTTTAAGTTTGCGGCAGTCCTTGTGCGTGTTACCTTTTGCATATTCGCCATTCTTGGTGCACCATGTACAGGTGAGTTCCTTCGAGTTCTTTTGTCTGGGCCTGTTTCGTTCTGCTCTGTTGTTGTGGTTTTTGCTTCTTGGGTTTCCTCGTCTAATGTTGTAGGCTTCTCCAGTATGTGAAATCTGAGTTCGGTGTGAATCTAGGTCTAAGAGCTTTTCGTATACTTCGTAATATGTAACCTTAGGCTTGGATTGGAGACTGTCTACGACCGCTTTGAGAGATTTGTGCTAGAGTGAGGGGGGTAAGAGGAATGCTTTCACTTCCGAGACGGATGTGAATTGGTGGAGGTGGTAACTGTGAAGGTCTTTGGTATTGTCCGTAGAGTTACTAGTTCTAGTGAGGAGTTGTGACCAAAGCGTTGAGAATTCGGTTAGAGATTCTTTGAGACCCTTGTCGGGTGAGTAATGGAGGTTCAACACGTTGCCAAGAAGGGGCTGCAGTCACTAAAGAAAGGTGGTACAGAAAGGTAGTATGACAAATAGAATCCCGTGCCATAGCAATGGCATACAATATATCCTGATTCATATCCTATTACTAATACCCTAATTCAATGACTCACACCGGAGTCATGTCCATACAATGAGAATTGAATAATACAATGAGATTGTGCCGAGCGTACTATTTCGAGAGAGGGAACAGAGATGTTGCAAGAAGTGTCAGAGATGAGAAACGTGAACGAGTAGTTTCAAGTCAGGATAACACCAAAATGACCGGTAGAAATACCCATGTCATACATCTAGAGAGTTACTAAGAGCTATGAAAAGAATTGCGGAGCCACCGAATTGGGATTCAGGTGCGGGAAGTGGGCGATAACAAGGATAAAGCACAATCTGGAATGGTCGAAGCTTCAACCAATGTCAGACTAAAATCATGAGGCAAAGTAATGCCGCGGCCAATTGGTAATTTGGCACTCCCCAAACTCCTCGTGTATTGACAACACCCAACCCCCATCAATAACATTCGGTCGGGGTATGTATTGAAAGTAGTATAAAACAATGACGCATGAACACTCAAGAGGGGTGTGTCACGCTTGAAGAAATGCATCTAGAATGCGAGAGCTACCGGAAAATTGCCAAAGAAATAGGTGTTTCCAAATTTGAAGCTCAACGAATAATTTCACGATGGACAACCACTTGTGTACTTCAGCCTCCAACACACTAAGGAAAACAGCCTAAGCTAGATTATTTACAGTACCAAAAAAGGGGGTGCGATTCCTGCCAGCGTCCTGCGGCAGGAATGCGGTATTGTCGTAAATCTGGCCATTTATAAGTCATGCCGCTTTACAGCGGTAGTTTTGACAATGCCGCATTGTGATTAATCAGCATTGTTGTAGCAATGCAAAAGACCGAACATGCGGCAGGGCTAACAATGCTCTGACACTGCGGCACAGCTGCAGCATGCCCCTGCCGCATTCCTGCCGCAGGAATCTCGCTTAGGTATATCGCTTGTATTGTACTCACTCTCACAATGGTATAGTGCGTGTACTCACTAAATTTATTAAAGCGTCTTATTACATGTACGCAAAATCATGTCCCCAGTAATATAATACATGTACCCATAATTGTGTCCTCAGTGATAAAATACATGTACGCGTCATTTAGACAGCCACAGCATACTGCATGTACTCTTATTCACATCTACATTGCCATAATCGATGTACCCATACTTCTCACATACTACAATATATTCAATGTACTCATAATACATATCTACAGCTGGTATATTAAATGAACTATTTATTTCTACATACAATGGTATATCAAATGTACATACACGGCTCTGGTATTTAGTACGTGAACGGATTACCACCCGTCAACACCCAAGTTTGTTCATTATAGGTTAACCAAAAGTGCCTGTATTCATTCTATTTCACGAATTAGCATGTTTATATCTCGATGAACGGAGATGATTTCCTACCTTGAAGGACGCGTCGCTTCCATGACTATATCATGAGTTAGCAATTTTGATATCTCGATGAACGGAGGTGATTTTTTACCTTTAACGACGGGTCGCTTCAATGACTATTTCATGAGTTAGCAATGTTTATATCTCGATGGACGGAGATGACTTCTTACCTGTACCTTCAAGATCGAGCCGCGTAATTCCCCAGAGGTGCTTCTAATCCTGTCAACACGTATTTTGATGAACGGTGATGATTTCTTACCTTTAAGAGCGTGTCGTGTAACTCCCCATAGGTGCTTCTAATCATGTCATCACGTATTTTGATGAACGCTGATGATTTCTTACCTTTAAGAGCGCGTCATGTAACTCCCCAGAGGTGCTTCTAATCATGTCAACACGTATTTTGATGAACGGAGATGATTTCTTACCTGTATCAATGTTTCTCTTAGAATACATTAGACCCTACAAAAGTCACATTAGGGAGTGCACGAGATAGACTGGGATGATATGAGAGTGGTGTGGCAGAGTGGAGGGATGAAGAGGGGTATGGCAGTGTGGAGGGATGATATGAGAGTGGCAGAGTGGAGGAACAGATTGTGTCAGAAGACAAGACACCAAGTCTTGGCTCGTTAAAGATTTCGCCGCTGCCTTCCTCTGCCCCAGGTCTACTCTAGCGGTTCATTTCACCACCCACCTCAAGCCCATTACGCTCCCCACAAGTGTCTAGTCATTGAGACTTGCCATGTATGCGACAAGACATTCGGTGGGGCTACTGGCGAAAAATGGTATAATGCACACTGCAAGGCCGAGCACCTCGACTACTACCGTAGAAATATACACCCTCTAAACGACCCCAAGGAAATACATCATGATGCTTACCGCAAGCGTAAGAGAAGCCATCCAGATGTGGTTGAGCAGGACCACACGTTGTCCAGGATGAGGAAGAAGGCCAGACTCCAGATCATCGAGCGAATCCAGCGCTGTACCAATCCCATACCGCCCAATGATCCTGGGGCTGCGAGGGTCGATAACAACAGCCCGTATTACCTTGCCACCCGCCTCGGCACATTCGTCGGAATTACTTTGAATGATCTCTTGGAACTTGATTTGGTTAAAGAGCTCAAAGAGGCTGCTTTGGGACGTGAACAGGCCGGCGTCCAGGCTGAGGTAGTGGCATTCATTCGGCAGTATCTAGCTCGTCTACCTCGCACCGCCCTCCGAGCTTACGCAATGCAATACCAAACGTACTGCAAAGCTCTCATTGCTCAAGAAGACTTTCTTATCGAGAAAGAACTCTATCAAGCGAAGCTTAAGGATGTGCAGAGTCGCGGAGCTAAGCCAGAGACATATGTAAATGAGGACAAGTTTCAGGAACTTGCGATGACCTTACTCGAAAAGTACCTCTGCAAGAAGGAAGACAAGGCCCGCAAGCTTGCCGAACAGAGTGGCCCTAAAAACGTTAACACCCCCGTTGAAGTCTTGTCCCCTAATCAAAATTGGTCCTCCAATGAGGAAGATCCCGTCACCGACCCAGGAACTGCATCTGATCCAATAGTCGTCCAAGATCCAGCTCATAGTTAGCTCGCGGCCCCAGCGATGGACGATGCCCCAGCTTCGGCAGACCTTCATCAACATTGAGGGGAGGGATTCAGAGACCAAATAATGGTATGGTATGGGTATGGGGTATGGGGTATGGTTAGGTTGTTAAATTGACATGTATTATTATCATTCTAATTATTATTTATAATCAACAGAGCGTGTTTGTTAGCAAAAAATATCATGTATTAATTTATCTACAAAGAGGATATAGATCAATGAGGAAATCATAGAGAAGAAAACATGGAACCTGTTCGCCTATCAAACGGCAAAGATATAAGACCCTGTGTCTGGTATTCAATGTCGTAGTGCTGCTAAGGCGGATTCAATTGAGGGAACCACTAGAGTCTCTGGAGCCGTCAGAGACCCGGGGGTTATATGAGTCGTAGAAGTTTATGGATCTGGAGGATCCAATATGGAGGCTGGCAATGGAAGGATCGCGGTGGGAGCTGCACTGGCAGGGGCAAATAGAATAAAGAGAGGGTTAAGAGCAGCCAAATTATCCGGTTTTGCCAATTTTGTAAGCCGTGTTTTGGAGACAAGGGCCTCAGGACGTAGTATTAGCCAGTCTTTTGTAAAGTCTTTGGGGGCAACATCAACTGGGATAAGCCTTATCCGTTGGTTACACGCCTTGCGGTCCATCTTACCTGTCATCCATTGGTGTGTGTAGACCAATGTGTATACAAAGATGGTTTTGTACAAATTGAGTGCCCCCTCGTCACTCAGGGTAGCCCTCCAGTCTAAGAACACCGCGGTACTACCGACAGTAAGCCTATGGAAAGACTAGAAATTCCAATGGCTAGAGGACAAATCTCGTAGGTTCACCTCAGGCAAGCTAAAGTAATGCAAGTACATGGGGTTGGCATGTATATCATTTAATAGCCGACGCGCGTGTCTGTTAAATTCGATGAACCAGTTCTTGCACCATTCAATGACCCTGTCCCAAGCTTCGATAAAGTCCTCACAATTCCTATCCACCGGTTGACTTTAACCGGAGGCCAAATCGATGAAGCCACCAATCTTCGAGTCTTCGACAATCAAGTAGCGAGCGAAGTGCCGCCGATACCAACAGCCCAGGTAAGCCCAGACATTCTGATTGGGCGGTAGGTTCTTGAAACGATTGCTGTCGTACCTGCGGCGTATAACTTCGGAGGTGAACACAACGCCGCCGCTCGTAATGTAATCATCAAGCACGGCTTGTACCTCCTGCGTATCGAGAGTAGTTCTCATCTACACATGTGAACATTAGTATAGTGCTCAACTGGAGGGAGGGGGGGGGGGTTCACTGACTGCTATGGTGGGTTCCAATTGTCCTCAATTTCCTCTCCATCTCCATCTTCCTCGTCGGCGATGGGCACTCTATTGGAGGCCACTCTAGTAGCTGGCGCGTCGGATCTGATGGGCGTGGGTGTAGGCCTTCCACGAACAGACCTTATGAACTGCTGTGAGATATCCTCGTCGTCAAGATCATACTCATATGCTGAGTGCCTGGACGCGGTAACTGCTACGCACCCCTGGCTAGAAGGCTGACTACTGTCCTATGGATCTTCGTACCTCACAACACACCGCCCCCCTGACCTTGAGGCCTGCTGTGATCTCCCAATTGTCTCCTGCGGATCATCATTAGAGGGGGTGTTGGAGCGAAGGAAAAGTTCTCTGCGGGGTAGAATTCTCAGACTGACATTTTGCAACCTGGCAGGGCGGCATGGAGTTCGTTATGGGTCAGCCCTTCTACCGGATGAACTTTCACCAACAGCCCTTCGAACTGGTCCAGCCATCTTAAGTGCAGTTTGTGGTGATACGTGGTAATGTGCGAAAACTCTACACATCTGTTAGTAATCATGTAAGTAATCATGGGACA
This sequence comes from Morchella sp. 2018-W38C, assembly GCA_024713705.1. Classification (NCBI taxonomy): domain Eukaryota; kingdom Fungi; phylum Ascomycota; class Pezizomycetes; order Pezizales; family Morchellaceae; genus Morchella; species Morchella sp. 2018-W38C. The sequence goes on along the minus strand of JAMJEX010000013.1, from coordinate 1,039,151 downwards.
ATCAAGTGATGAACGGCACACACGTGATATGGTTGGAATATTATACCATGAAACCGTACAGACGGATATATCAATTGGCTTGAGTGTGGAGATGAATTTGTGATAGGGATATAGATGAAAGTGAAAGTTGATAGAAGAGTGAACGTAAGATACGTCACGTAGCGTTACTGGAATCCCACTACCCTCCTGCATTAATTCCAATCCCACTACCGTCCTGCATTGTGCTTTATCCTATCCCGCAGGCGCTAACCGTAGTAACTCCATATGACAAAGGTAAACGAAAGATCAATTGTACACGTACTCGCTTCTGCACCTTCAGCCGCCGAAATTTCAAGCATTCGTCATTCTTTCCTCATCCATACAATCCATAGTATCAGTATAATCCATCAATTACAATCCTCATGAACGCTGATATCGTCTGTAAGTAATCCATCACAATCGCATCAGAGACTCACCGCGGGAATTTGCTAATGATATACTCAAACATTGGCAATGACCTTCCAAACGGAAGAGCTCCACGTGTTGACTACATCTATGGTGCCCACACCGATAAATGTAGTAAATGTGACAAGTCATGTTTTGGGGAGTGAGACAAGCTTGGCGGTAGGGTAACTGCCACCAGAACACACCTCAAGTACACATTAAAGAGCACTTTTCAGGTGGGAAATCACTCACTCAGTTTTCAAAAGTTAAATTCGTAATTTTAGGGCTTGATAGTTCACTAGCAGAGGTTTATAAATAAAAATAGAACAGAATTTTAGATTAACATCCCGCGATGTGGTTTACGTTTCCGTTGAGAAAACTGCGATAGGTCCTTATCTAGACTATATAAAATTATTTGAAGAGGTATATATCATTTATATGCCTCTTATCTACCTTGGGTCCAAAGGGCAGCGTAATATCTTGTGTGGTTGTTGCGGTAGATATTTTATGGTGGGGGTGGTTGTCATGGAACCGGAAATGATAGGAATACAACATTACTGTGCCCTTACTTTATGCACCATAACTTTATGGATTTTCAAGATTAAGACAAGCCCTTTTCACAGTATCTAGCTCAATAGCATAGGTAGGACCCGGCATCATCGTTGTTATACTATCTTCAACGGTTCTCAGCAGCGATTATGTAAGTATATCAAACATTATGAAAATCATAGGCACCTATACCCACCCCATCTAGAAGGCTATAGCTCAACGGGTTTTTGAGATATGAACAAGCCCTTTCCAGGGTAGATTCCTGACTAGTATGAGTCTCATTTCAGGCTCTCGTTTGAGGTGTAGCACAAAGGCTTGAATTCCCGATTTTGGTGGTTGTGGAAGATGTGAGTGTAACCACACCTTATACTATACCCCTCACTTACCCCACTGCAAAATGGCCAGTTTTTCTCAACAGTATCTACACAACTCAAAAATCAGACTTCAATATGGCCCACGTCAAAAGCACCAAAACATTCAAGAGGGGACTTCTCTCTCAGATTAACAGGAGAAGACTGAACCCTGCTAGTATCCCTAGCTCACAAGTGCCAGTGGGCTCCCCTATCATCAACAAACCCTTTAGATACAGGGCTACTGTATGGCGGCTCAAATTGAAAGCAAAGACAGCAGAAGAAGCTCTTCATACTGCCGCCCTCCTGAGAGCAAGACTCTCATCTAGCAAAACTCCTACCACTCATTTCTACCAAGAATAATAAGATCTACACCTATTACTTTGAGATCACATCAACAAAGACACCTTACACAAACAACAGAATGGAAGCGAAGATGATGATAGTATCAGTAGTCAAGATACTGGAAACATCAACCCAAGGCAAAGTACGGATTTAGTGGAGGAGGATGATCAAGATGAAAATTTTGAAGATATTGAGGACTGTATTCAACAAATCCAACCACAAAGCGAAGAATCAATTAGAGAGGCCCAGATATTATGGCCAGATGTGTTTATGGTTGATATGCAGTATAGTATTCTGAATCAAGGTCAGAGTTTCCTCAACATATAAAATTTCCGGGTTTTTTTACTGATTTAAAATTACCACAGGTATTCATGATATGAAGCTAAGGCTGGCATCTGGAGACGCTCCTAATGGCCATGATTTCACCTGGCATTTGCAGGTATTACAGTTTATGAACTGGCAAATGAGATGCCTCAAAACCCGCCAGCTGTTAGGCCCATCATCTAGGAAGGAATGGGCTATGAATGTGGCCATAGGATTTGGGAAAGGAGCAAGAGTTAGAGACAGAATATTGGAGAATGAGAAGCACGGATCAGGAGAGGATATTGAAAAGAAAGAAGTTAGCGGAGCGACATCCAAGACAGATCAATGTTGGAAAGATGAGATTATGATTGCTGTGAGAGAATTTATAGCAAGCTCTGGTGGAGGTCAGTAGTTTTGCAATTAAATTCAAGCAATTGAGACTGATATTCCGGCAGGTATTAGGGTGGAAACTCTATGCAATGCTGTATCTGAATACTGGCAGTCCCAAATGCCATCAGTTGATAGACATCAAGAAATTGGACTATTATCCTCCTCACTACAAGAGCTTGACACTGCATGTGATACCTTCACTACCCCTCATGACAAGCTCAATATCCAAGCCAATACTGCCCGGAAATGGCCACAAGAATTGTGATAGGAAGTCAAAAAGGCTATAAAGATTTTATACATGAGAGAGAATGTATGAAAGACAGGCAGAATGTTTTTCTTAAAAAATGGGAAGACCTAAAACCGAGAATGCCATACCCTTCAATTGGCCAGAATGGAGAGGTAGAGGGGGTGGATATACCATGCCTACCAAGAACTCTGCATAATTGCCACTCATGATGAAGCTACATGCAACGCCAACGACGATCATTACACTACCAATGGATTAAAGCTATGAGAATCCACTGAGAAAAAAGTCCCGGGCCAATGGCTTCATATTTCCGAATTTATTACACCTTACGGTTGAAAGATACCTGAAAGATGCGATATCGCATCACTTAATCGATTCAGAATGGGTTTTATAAGAGAGATGCAACCTAAATTATTCAACGCGTGGAGATATATGGTGATCAGGATCATATTGCATACAGCAGACTCTCCTGGCAGTCAATATTTTCGAGGCAAGATACCCAGGATGCCAGGCGATTGCTTTTTTGACAACGCCATGTTTCATATACAGAGGATGCACATAAGACAAGAATAAAGGGTCATGAGAGAGAGGCTCATGGTAGATGACACTGGTTTAAAGATAACGGGGAAAGGGTGGTTCAGGCTATGGACTATGATAAGGAGGACATGAGTGTGCCTGTGAATTTGGGGAGAACCTAAGGCCCACAAGGTTGTTTTGGAGATGACTTGCCCATGATTTATATCTTGATCACAGAGTAGCAGGAGGACACCAATAGGAGGGAAAATCGAGCAACAAAAACCGGATTGTTGTGCCAGAATGCTACTCTCTCAACAACCTGATTTTTTGCAACAGAAAGGTAGAGTGCAAGGGGTGGTGGAAGCTAAAGGGCATATGATATTATTCTATCCTAGATTTCATTACGAGCTGAACTGGATTGAGTATTTCTGGGCAAGAGTTAAGCTTTATACTCGGACTCACTGTGGCTATGATATTAGGTCATTGAGGAAAAATGTCCCTTTAGTCTTGGAAGATGCCTCTCCATTAATACCAAAGTGGTGGGGTAAGTCTTTAAGAATCATGGATGTTTACTGAAATTGTACTGTGTATGGGACAGAAGAGTTTAAAGTAAAGGCTTATAAGAGTCACAGAAGGATTTCAGTTAAGGATTCTATTCTGTTTTGAGTATTTCATGTAGTAAGGTCTCACAATATTCATATACCCCATAACCACCAAAATCGGGAATTCAAGCCTTTGTGCTACACCTCAAACGAGAGCCTGAAATGAGACTCATACTAGTCAGGAATCTACCCTGGAAAGGGCTTGTTCATATCTCAAAAACCCGTTGAGCTATAGCCTTCTAGGTGGGGTGGGTATAGGTGCCTATGATTTTCATAATGTTTGATATATTTACATAATCGCTGCTGAGAACCGTTGAAGATAGTATAACAACGATGATGCCGGGTCCTACCTATGCTATTGAGCTAGATACTGTGAAAAGGGCTTGTCTTAATCTTGAAAATCCATAAAGTTATGGTGCATAAAGTAAGGGCACAGTAATGTTGTATTCCTATCATTTCCGGTTCCATGACAACCACCCCCACCATAAAATATCTACCGCAACCACACAAGATATTATGCTGACCTTTGGACCCAAGGTAGATAAGAGGCAGATAAATGATATATACCTCTTCAAATAATTTTATATAGTCTAGATAAGGACCTATCGCAGTTTTCTCAACGGAAACGTAAACTACATCGCGGGATGTTAATCTAAAATTCTGTTCTATTTTTATTTATAAACCTCTGCTAGTGAACTATCAAGCCCTAAAATTACGAATTTAACTTTTGAAAACTGAGTGAGTTATTTCCCACCCGAAAAGTGCTCTTTAATGTGTACTTGAGGTGTGGTCTGGTGGCAGTTACCCTACCGCCAAGCTTGTCTCATTTTGTGAATGCTTGGCGCATTTTACATACTAAAATACCCATTTTGAAATTTGAATAACTTTTTAACCAGGACAGATATCAAAAATCCGGTGGATAAATCTCCTCTTCATTACTAGATCTTGTAATTTATCAACCAGATTTTTGATTTCTTTTCTGGTTCAAAAGTTATTCAAATTTGAAATTGTAACTTTGTTACCATATACTTGCTCATCAACAAGATCAACACATCATCATGTTTATCGCTGCTACGCCAGCTGCTAACGCTGGCGAATCGAGTTGTTAAGAAGGATCGTTGTCGTCGGATAAGATGGATGGGTTATGCTCGGAGGATACGGTCAGCGCTCGGGTTAGGATTGCGGAAGGAAAGATCGATCTTATGAGTCTTCTATTCTAGAGTCATTGGGATTAGTCATCGTTAGGATTTCATTGGATATATATTAGGGCTCTCCCTCGCTTCGTTCTGTTTCTCTTCTTCTTCTTCTTTCCTTACGCAACGTCTTTATTTCTAGTCAATATAATTCATTTTTGGTCTCACCTAGCATATCACGCTAGTCGGAGCCATTCTAGTCTTTTCGTTAAAATATACTCTGTTCGATCGGTATCTGAGCCCGATCTCCCGTCTCGTTCCTGAACGTATCCGAGTCGATTCTTGTCTCGGTACCGCCTCGTCCTGCTTCCAGAACCTCGCCCCGTTATACCCGTGTACCGATCGAGGGGGTTCAGCTGAAACAAGACAACTCCCCTTGTGGCTGGATCAGAAAATATAACAAGATGGCTATTATCGATGCACTCAGGGCGGGGTTCCAGGGCTACTGCCTTCTTAAATTCAGCAGGCAGTTTATATAGAGCAGGGAAGTTTGTTTCTGGAGTGAACTTCAATGGTGGATTGACTTGGACGAGGATCAGGATTGATGAGAAAGGGGTATTGTTAATACATGTACACACTTCTACTTCTCAGCGTCAAAACCGATAGTCAAATGAAATAAAGAAACCGAGTGATGCATGATGTTCTGATATGCGAGTGACAACGGGAGATCCCGTCTCGTTTATGATGTACTGTGGGTGTAGTGTGGTAGGCTAGGCCGAAAGAGAAAGACACGGTTTTGGTCGCAAAAGACACCTAGACGTACTAGGGTGTAGCGAAAAGTGTTCAGAATCTGATAGGAGAAATACACGTATTCACCGCAGCATTTACTTATCAGATTCTGATCACTTATCCCCAACACCCGGTACAGCCCATCGAGGTTACTTTTTTTTTTTGATAATGCTACTACCACCACTAACCATCTTCCCATTTTGCAGTACATCCCGATCCACATCACAGGAAGTGCCATGAACCGTCGAGGCTATCTCCCGCCCGTTCTCCCAGCGCGAAGGAGACGTTTTCGTATGTCCTTGTTTTGCTGGTCTTTAATCTTTACAGATGAACTGAGAAAAAGACAGAGGTGTCGCCACCACCCAATCCGCTTCACCAGGAACCCAATGCCCAGAACAAAGATGGTGATAGTCTTGGGATATGGGAAGATGTTATTGACGAAAAGTCACTCGCACAAAATCTTGATGCGGCTGTCTACGAGGACCTTGAACCATCACCGGATACCATAAACATACACGCTTTGCAGCCTCTACAAACGAATCTCGCGGAGGTTGAATGGGGAGGCGATGCGTACCAGGATGATAGAGAAGGGGATGAGAATTCTGGTGATCCAAAACGGCTCGAAACTGTGGGAGGAATCTTATTGGAGGATGATACGATGGATTCTTCACTTCCGAGTCGTTCTGAGGAGAACTACAACAGAGATGTTATCAACATAAGCGACGTAGCAACCCTAAACGCCGAATCGCTAGGTATTGATACGGTAGACGACGGTTCAGTACATGTAGGTACATGTATTGAAGAAGCGCCGGTAATTGAAGAACAGGCGGATCCTGAAAAGTTGAGGGAAGGTGAACCCCTAGTTGTTGACGGTCGAGGTCAAAAGCTAGATCAATGCGACGAAGATTTTCACATGGCAATAATGCTATTTGTTACCAGTTCCGATCTATCAACGACTCAATACGAAGCTTTGACGGAGGTTCTGGCGCTTGCAACCCCAGAGATCCTCAAATCGTTACCAAAATCTATCACAACGCTGAAGCAATGGTGCAGGCGGGCCTTTCCTTCGATGGATATCAAAGCGAAGCTCGTTGAGGTTGACTTGAACCAGATACCGCCGAGAAAGGAAACACCAAGGAACGCCTACTTCTTTGAGCCCTCCGATTATTGTAGGCTCTGGCTAAGCAGTCCGAATAATCGAATTCACCAAGGGCTTGGAGTATTTGTTGACGTGGTCTCAGAGTTATGGCATGATGATGCATGGATGGAGAGTGTGAGATCAAAATCTGGCTGCATTGCGTTCATCAACGATGATGGGAGTGAGGGGACAAGTGGAAGGGGAAGTGGGGTTGTTCTCCTACCGTCAGATTGCGTCATATATACGAACTCGGAAGGGAACCCAGCACTGGGACGGGTGAAATGCATCAGTGTTGATAAGCGTCAGGGTCGGCAACATCAGCCATGTGCTTTGATCAACCCATTCGTTCCTGTAGATCAGCTGCCGGTAGAATAGAGTACAGTCAGAGAGTCTGATTTTGATCCATTCACCTACCAACAAACAAATCCATCAATAACTCTCCCCAAATTAATACTCATTGAAGGTGTAAGAGATATTATACCCTGTGAGGAAATAATACCTCGGATATGGGTGTTTTTCGCTGATTATCACCAATCCTTCGGAGATATAAGGGAGTCTCTACTACCGGTGAGCCCAAGCTTCTGTGTGCAATTCCTGGCTTACAAACACAAAGAGGAGTACTTGATCCGACCTATACACAAAAGACATCGTGTTCTGACGGAAGGTGAACTCTTAGAACTCTATTAGAAGTTTGTGTTGGATTCATATGTAGTGTCGCCGGAGAGATACGCCGAATCAGCGTACCTTATTCTGTGTTCCTTAATGGTTTTGGCCTATACCGTAATGCCTACTACAGCTTGAAGGGGATGTATTTAAAGCCTGCTGGAATGGACGTATTCGACCGTACAAGGCTTGCTGATATGTTCGTACTCATGATTGGCCCTTTTGGCTCGAACGAGCAACATATGACGGCTTGTGGGCAAATTGATGCATTAGCAGTTGGAAGAGGAATAAATATAACCTTGGATGGAGGAGAGGAGGTTTTTGTAACTTCTTTCCCTTTATTAATCACAGGTAATCCCCCATACCTAACGAAAGGAATAAGGAGTCACAAATACTCACACCAACATACATACATTAGCAAAAAAAAAATTCGCTAAGACGAATTGTACGTCTAGATGTACTGACTCGTCTTTTGCGACAAAAACCTCGTCTTTTGCTACCAAATACTCGCATTTTGGTCATCCCGCGCTACCCGGAGCTACCAAATATGACCCGTCGTCTTTTGGCGCCTAGTATTCGTCCCAAATGTGCCTATTTCGTCTCCCAAATGCGATATCTTGTCTTTTGACGTCGCGCGGATGTGATATTCCGCCTAAGTACTGGCGCTAATGGTAATAGCGCTAGCTAATGACGTCAGATTTGACTCCTCCACACCTCGAGGATCCACCCACACCTCCATCTCGACCTCCACATATACATCTAGCTACCTCGCCTCCTACCTCGCCTCCTACCTCCCCTCCTACCTCCTACCTCACCTCCTACCTCACCTCCTGCCTGTATCGACGCCTAGATACGTATTTACCTTCCTCTGCATTTTGACGCCTTTACTGACTGCGCTGCAGGCTCCAAATCATACTGTATATCGACGCCGCTGGAGGCGTCAAATTGGGCAGTATATTGACGCCGCTGGAGGCGTCAAATTCGCAGTATATTGACGATTATACTGACTCCGCTGCAGGCTCCAAATCCTGCAGTATATCGACGCCGCTGGAGGCGTCAAATTCCCAGTATATTGACGATTATACTGACTCCGCTGCAGGTAATACCCCAGGATATTGACGCCGCTGGAGGCGTCAAATTTGCAGTATATTGACGATTTTACTGACTCCGCTGCAGGCTCCAAATCCTGCAGTATATCGACGCCGCTGGAGGCGTCAAATTCCCAGTATATCCGCGATTATACTGACTCCGCTGCAGGTAAATACTCCAGTATATTGACGCCGCTGCTGACGCCGCTGCTGACGCCGCTGCAGGCGTCAAATACCCAGTATATTGACGGTATACTGACTCCGCTGCAGGACCCAAATTGACCTACCAGTCACCAATACTGCACCAAATGGACACCCCCAGGCAGCGAATACTGCAGCTACCAGTCACCAATCCTGCACTATTTGGACACCCCCAGGCAGCGAATACTGCAGCTATCAGTCACCAATACTGCACCAAATGGACACCCCCAGGCAGCGAATACTGCAGCTACCAGTCCTCGAATACTTCACCAAATCGACACCCCCAGGCAGCGAATACTGCAGCTATCAGTCACCGAATACTGCACCATTTGGACACCCCCAGGCAGCGAATACTGCACCCCCCAGGCAGCGAATGCTCCTCCTACCAGTCACCAATACTGCACCAAATGGACACCCCCAGGCAGCGAATACTGCAGCTCAGCGGCGAGCTCAGCGGGCAGGCAGCTCAGTGGCGAGCTCAGCGGACAGGAGGACAGGCAGCTCAGCGGCGAGCTCAGCGACCAGGCAGCTCAGCGGTGAGCTTAGCGGGCAGGCAGCTCAGCGGGCAGGAGGGTACGCAGGCAGGTCAGCGGCGAGCTCAGCCCACGGGCAGGAGGTCGGTGGGGGGGGCAGGAGTAAGCGGAGGTAGGTGGGGCGTTAGCGGAGGCAGGCGGGTCGCTAGCAAATATGTACATAGCATTACGTAGACATGTGGATCAATAAACGTGACGTTTGGGCGGAACTGGTGTCCTAATCTATGTACTGATTGCCGAGTGACCTCATTCTGCCAGCGAAATGTGCTAGCGAAAGCCGTTAACCGGGCAAAAGCTACCTAGGCGTGGACCCGGTGTTCGTTTTGGGGTCAAATACGACCTAATTTGGTCAAAAGACGACTCCGCGACGAGAACGGGAGAGATTTTCGTATTTTCCCGTCGAGACGATGTCTTTTTGCGCCGGGGCGTATGGATGCAGGTAAGAAAACGTCTCATGCGCCTGGTGCGCCTGGTGCACCTGGGTACGCCCAAGCACGTCAGACCAAACCCAATTTTTTGCTGATGTAGGCGATATGCCACGGCAGAACCAGAATTCGGGAGCCAAGACCCATAGGGCTGAATTTGGTTGCAGATCATGCTTCATTCGGGATAAATAGAGGAAGGATTTGAGCTATAATGTGGCAAATATGGGGCGATATCAACAGTAGATTGATTATCTGTTCAATCTTGCAAAGTCTACGTGGAGCAAAGCTGCAACAGAGAGGGCCTTAAAGAAGGTCAGATTGACTTCCACTAGCCCATACTTTCGTCATTGCAACACCATGCTGGATTCCCAACGCTGCCTTCCTAACAACCCCATGCATGCAGAACTTAGACTGTGCAAGTACGTCAAAGAGGTGCTATTACAAGGGGTGTTATCCACAGAGGGAATCAAGGCCTACCTCGCAGCATGGAACACAGTACAGATTCCTTACGGATGGGGGCAACCACAAAATCGCATGAGTTACAAAGGCTCAATGGTTTTTAACGAGCACAGTAGAATAACAATAATCAACCCTTTCGTTTTGATGCACCTTTTCACAAACGACCAGTTCTCATACCACGAAGCTGGTGAAGATCTTGAATTGAAACGCGCTTCGTATATCAAAAAGAGTGCGTAGGCTTCTATGGAGCTGGAATTTTCCGAGCTCGAGCGACACTATAGTGGAGCATTGGTGAAGGCTGCTTGGCTACTTCCCCGGTGTATCACCCTGACTCTGCAAGAGACATTGTCAACACGAGAGCGGGCAGAATTCAAACAGGTGATCCTGAGCTCACGTGCGATGCTGCAGAAAGTCTTTACCTGCCCATCAGCGGACATAAAAACGTTCAAGAATTACGCTAATGTCCCCAATATCCACCTAGCGCTACACTACGATAAGGATATTGTGAACTTTGGGACAGCGCAGAATGCAACAACAATGATGACGGAGAAGAAACACAAGATTTTCAAGCTGCACGCCCCTCATACTAACTCCAAAGACATCGACTTACAACCCATGCGAGCGACTAATACAGCTCAATCTATACAGTTCATACTAGATGGTGCTTTCAATAAGTCGGCGCCTACAATATCTAAGCAAATCCGAATGGTTGTGGATCGTTGTCCTACAATGAGTTCACAATTCTTAGGGGCAAACCTAAATAGAGTAGGTATGGAGGAGTACAATGGAGGGGTAGAAGTCTCGAATTCTGTTTTTTGGAAGGCCAATACTAGCCTCCCGACGCCACTGAAGACAATCGAGGCGAAAGAACAGAACCGAGATAATACAAATAAGTATCAGCTCTTCTGTACGGAATACCAACCAGAGTTACTGCAGTTGGTAGCCGCGCGACTTCACTACTGGAAATACTTCTCTGCAGACAGGAAGGAGAATCGGGGTCGAAGTAAAAACAGTTTTAAACTCCGCCCAAACCAAATAGTGAAACTAGGAGACGGTCACTATTTGTTTTATCTAATCATGAGGATATTTACAGTAACTGTCGGTACAATGTCGAAGCGTGTGATTTTCCTGTTTAGATCTCTTGAATGCGTTCAACAGGATGTTACAGTAATGGCGCCTGCGTATTGTGTATTCCGCTTAAAAGAGGCAGCAGACTCGGAGGAGGTTACAGTAGGGATTAAAAGTATAGACACGCCTATGCTGCATGTCGTAGAGAAACAGAGGGATATTTGGCGGCATAACCCCTATTTGCCGAGCTTTTCACAAACGTGTAGCTGTATTCATGTTTAAGGTACACACAAGAGTGATGTACATGCTGACTGCTGAGGAACGTACACGGACTTTACTCATGGAAATTTAAATATAGATTACAAGAGTATAATAAATACATGCAGCTAGTATAGCGTACAGATACTATATTGTTGTAAGTAGATTTAAAATGACAATGGTATAGTCAGTGTGCTTAATTCTGGAGACGTACACGCATCTTATAAACGGAGTTAATGAATGGATTACAACAGCCTAGACGCTAGGGAGGACGAGGAAAAGGTACATGCATAATATTATTGTAAATAAATAAATCAATACAACGGTATTTTACATGTACACAATTATAAGCGAGTACATGTAGTATGATGTTGTAAATGATTAAATGAATACAAGAATATCACGCGTGTAACTAGAAATTGAGTGGTACAAGTACTTAGTGGATATAATTGAGGCTATAGCTACAAGATAATAAGACATGTGGAGAAGGATATTGTGTACATGAAGTATATCCTTGCGAGGTAAATGAGGGGTACAATGGTGTAGTGAATTAGATCTCTAAGGCTGCATGTGTGGATTATATCCTTGTAAAATAAGGGAAGAATACAGCAGTATAGTAGGTCTAGAGCTAAAAGCTACGTACATGTGCTATAATTTTGTAGTATATAATAGGTGTTACAGGGTTTGAGCACAATGCTACTAGAAAGCCAAAAGATTGCGGGTTCTAAGCGACTGCGTATATTGTGATACATGGTAGTTTACCAGAATGCGGCATGGCTGTTGCATTCTTTATAATCGGAACGGCTGGCTATCCAGAATTGCTAAGGGTCCGGCACTAGCATCTATCGGGCCGCACTGCTGCATTATTATACGGGTGGCAGTACCACGGCATTTATTTCACCCGCTTTTTTGGTACTGTAGCTAGAAGGTGATTACGACGCCTCAGTGACGCCAATCAACATGCAATATTACGCGGAAGTATCAATGAATTCAATATAACTGCCTCTGAAAGAACAGTCAATAATGCTTTACGGAGGAACAAATATTTTGTGTGAATCTCACCCGCAAAAGGCCTCACTTGGATTAAGTACCTTAGAGCGCTATCCTTCATTTGGCTAGGGGAAAACGATAATAGACAACAATCGAATCTCGGATGATGATTTTTACCGAAGAGATCAAGGTTGACATAGGATTTGGTGGAGGCCGGACAAAGGCACGATGACCACCAGGGATAGCACTTGAAGAAAAACACCTAGAGCCTAAATTTTCTGGCAACAAACATCCTGTCATGTTCTGGGCCGGTTTTACCTACGGTCACCATACCCCTCTGGTTGTTTTGAGTAAAATGAATGGGAATGGGAGGATATACAAAAGTGACCGCCTCGGAGTCTACCCTGTTCATTACTGCTATGAAATCCTTGGCCCTTGTATCTTACCTATGTTGGAGGCACTAGCCAGACCTGGTGGTGGAGGCCAATCTATGGTAGATGGCACAAATATCCGTACATCAGGTTATTTCAAAAGATATAGGTTGATGAATGGTGTTTCAAGAATGGATTGGCCGGCATACTCTCCATACTTCAACCCCAATGAAAATAGTTGATCTTATCTCAAACGATGGTTATGAAAAAATGAGAGATATCCTATCATTATATAGACAATATTTAAGGAGAATGACTACTATTCTTAGGAATCATGGGGGTCATACAATATGATAGATTAATATTCTAGATGTAGTAGGACCTATTACTAGTTCTATTCTTTACTTTACTGTATTTATTGGTTGCGGGTTGTTATTTTTGTTGCTTCACTGAAGTACTTTCATATGGTTACGAGGTGGTGTCTAGTTGCCAAGCGACCACGGGTTTACGAAACTTAGCTCAAGGCACCTAATACTCAACAAATATCGATAAGTGGAAGATGTTGATGTCTTTTCTGGACGATGTGACAATAATTTGCAAACCTAGTAACAAATGACAAATTTAAGGGCAATCTACACCCAGAGGAAGGCTCCTCTGGCAGGGCGAGGGCTCGGTAGTATCAACAGCCTCGCCAGCCTGAGTCTCGGCAGAAGGCATGTTTGGGAGTCTTTTCTTGGCTATATATGGAGGAGCAACAGCAGAAATAGGAGTAAGAATATCAGGAGTAGGAAAATACATGATTGAAACAAGCATGGGAGGATGCAACATGAATGTGTGAGTGCGGTTCAATGTCTGGATCATTCAAAAAATCCTGACATTGTGGCTCTATTTATCTCTGTTTTCTGTGCTTTTGCAATTACCAATTTTCTCTTTGCAAATGCAAAATTTATTTTTGGAGACGGCCAACTTTTACGATACCCACCCATCACCCACTCACCCACTACCAAACTCACCCATCGTTTTCCAAACTGACCCGGCAAACTCGCGGCCGCAAAGTATCTGTAACGGCGTACGGGACCGACCCCAGTCTGGTCCCGTCTTGGGTTTCCTTGTGCCTGTTTCCTGTTTCCTTGGCCTCGTTTCCTGTTTCTCGTTTCCGTTTCCCGTTTCCCTATCTCTGTTTCCCTGTTCCCTTGCCGTCGGGTCACATCCCCGGCTGCAAGCCCTGTTCATGTCTTTCTCTGTTTCCTTGACCCGAACCATCCTGTACCCCTATCCTTCCTTAGCCCCTAGTCTCCCCGCTCCTGAGTCCTAGCTTCCCCGATCCCCTGTAGGCTCTTCCCTGCTCTGGCTTTACCCCTGTCAACCTTTATCGTCGCGGGACTATTCAACCCGGACGTATTGGAAGATGGCTTTGGTACCTGGAAGCACATCCTCTGACGGTCGAAGGTTTCCTATGTCTTGGTATGCTTGACCTCTTCACAGTCTCCGATCCCCGTTCTTTCTTCGAGGTAATGCCCAGCCCTAGCGTCTCACATGTCGCTAGGGTATTTGCCGATCGATTCCAGTCTGCGCTCCTGTCCCTCGTCTCTGTCGCCTCGCCTCGCCTCGTCCTGCCTTGCCTTGTCTCGTTTCCCTGTCTCCTTGACTCCTGTACTTTCCTAGTTCGTTCTAGCTTCTGTCTCCTCGCTTCTGTTCTCCGTTCCTGTTTTCCTCTGCGTTCCTGTCTCCGTTCTTCGCCTGTTCTTTCCTCGTCTCTGTTCTCGTTCTCGTCTCGTTCTGCTTTTCCTGTCTCGGCTCTGCTTCTCCGTTCTCGTTCTTGCGTCGTCTGGATTAATCAGCGGCGTTATGATTCTTGTATATAAGGGGGCCCTCTCTCTCTCTTCGAGGGGCTTTCCTTTTAGTTCTCTAGTCTTTTCTTCTTGTAATCTCTGTACGATTCAATTCAGTCTTTCGCCTAGAGAATCGTTTCCCTCGTAGACCACGTTCCTTCCTTCGGGGCTACTCGCCTCGGGGGAAGACTCCTGAATCCTCGTCCTCGCTTCGCGTCCAGGCTCCGCCTTTTGTAGAGCCTGTTTAGTCCTGTCTTTGTTCCGTCTGTGTCTGCGTGATGGCTCCGCTTTCTTCTAGAGCCAGTTTGTTCTCGTCCCCTGCCCGACCATCGCTCCTCGTCTGGTCAGCAGTGCCCTGTCTCCCGCTCCCGCTCCGCCCGGCTATCGCTCCATCTAGCCGTCCCTGATCGAGTCCTCGGTCGACTCTCTTCTGTTAGCCATCGCGCCCTGTCTGGCTTAGAGTCCTCGTCCTTGTTCTCCTCTCCCGTCCTCCACCAGCTGGGGGGTGAACCCCAGCACCCGTTCGGTCCTGTCCTCCGGTCTCCCTCCCTCGCCCCGTTCCCTTCGCCCTGCCACCGACTCCTGTCCTGTCCCGTCTCTCGTCCCTGTCCCCGTCGGTGGCCTCCCGTTCTCAGTCCTGTTCCTCAACCAGCTGGGGGGTGAACCCCAGCACCCATCGAACCTTGTCCTCGCCTCCGGTCCCCGTCCCCGCTCCCGTCCCGCTCCCCGTTCCGTCCTGAATCCATCTCCTGCCGACCACGCCTGCCAAGAACCTTAGTCGCTACGAAACTACGAGGGCCCCTTCACGAAGACACTCTCTTCCACGAAGCAACACCGTTCGCCCGTAACAGTATCCACTGCTACCATAGATGTACGCTTGTCTCCTTTATATGACACGTCAACGCGTACTGATAAATTTTTTGACAGGCACAAAACCGTTATATTTGGGAACATACAGGTACTAGTATGTTCTTTCCCCATCATTTTTCACGTCAACGCATACTGGCATTGTTCCTGCAAGAACACGTAGAAAAATTGATTTGCAAATGCGCTTATTCATGGGCCATTAGATGTTTTTTTCCATCTGACTAGTAGAAGCATACCGACGTTTCGGTTGGAAAAAATCGTTAAGGAAATTGACAGCCAAATGTAGATGTATGTTTTATTCTGCTCTTTTCTGTAATTAATTCTAATGTTAATTAGTTTATAGGCTAACTAGTTATTATGGTGCACATACTCTTAAAGGTAATGAGGTGGCATATAGAAAATACAAAAGTGGAACAATTGTGGCTACAATATGGCCTCATTGGCCAATGAAAGGGCATTCTGCTGCATCACTGTCATGGCATGATCAAGTTTGCTTCTCTAAAATACAAATGGGTATAAAACCGTTCCACTTTGCTAAGTCTTGGCGATATTTACATACTAAAATATTGAATTTCAAGCTTGAATAACTTACTAACCAGGTGAGATATCAAACATTTCGTTGGTAAAATTTCTCTTCATCACTATTACATTTTAACAACTAGATTCTTTATAAGTTGTTTCATACAAAATTATTCAACATCGACCTCGCCACAATTTCCGACTACTTTTATAGCTGGACGCACCATATATCCTTTATTTCATACTATCGAAAAGATTCTGTTTGTCTTTGTACCTAGTGTTATGGGTGTGGACATGCAAATTATCGTTGAATCTTTACTCACGGGTTAATTAAACCTCGTAATTTTGTTTAGGGATACTGTTGCAATGACTTCCGATCTTTTAATTAATGAGTCAGTTACGCAGAAGTAAAATAGATTAATCCAAGAATGGTTAGTGGTACTACCTAGTAACATGACCTCAAAAGGTGGTTTGCTTAAGAAGATCATTCCCCAAAATCGTGGAAATTATCATCGAGGAATACAAGAATGGCGCGGTTTCGATACAAGTGTGCTGCTAGTTTGTTGAGTAAAATCTATAATAGGCCCGCATGATATTAACTTTATATAAACCCGCCTTTATCTCCTAACCGTCAGGAAACAGTAGGCCGACTATATTGCGTTTAATGCAGTAATAAAAACAGGCCCGCAATCAAGCTGCTCGGATGCGGCTTTATCTCCAGTGCAAAGTTGTGAAAAGACACCTGGGCAACTGGAGTCCGATAGGTTTGAGAGCTTAGCAAAGACCGGTTCCATGCTGCATGAGTGCCACTAGTCTGGTAATACGTAAGCTATGTCATGCATTAACTCTGCTACGGGGCAACGGCTGCATTGAACAGGCCGCTGTTTGCCGATAAAGCAGTAGTTGCATGTAGCAGCACGCTTATCGTAGTGGTGTGGCCCTTCAAGAATACTACAGTTTGATAAAGGCCGTATCAATGCCATACCATCACGACCTGAAAAAACATATATCATCACAAACCTAGCGTAGCCAGGCTGCAACAAAACAATCCCTTGTAACTATCATTATTCTTGAAGAACCGTCCTTTCATGTAAATATCCTCCTATATAACTACAGTAATCAGAGAATTCCCGAATTAACCCGAGTGATTTAAAAATGCAACAGTTTTTAACAACCTATATCACTACCACAATACTCCAGCACGAATCACGCCCTGTTTTCTCGAATTGTACTTAAGTAACTAATGTGCCTTCCTTGCCCGCACCTATGCTCTACCCACGCGAGAAAGTGGTTTACCAGGTAATGCGGGTAAGGTCTTTGAAGATGATATTTGTTCTTCCTCCACCCCCTTTCGTAATTGACTGCAAAGAAATCTATGCCTTCCCGACGCGAATTGTTGTGTTCATGTAGATTCCGAAAACATTTTTATTTGAACCCTTCAGGTCAAATCTTACATTGAACGTTTCGTAAAGCTATCCTGCACCATAAATACCACCGTTGGATTGCCGATCTAACCTTGCACATCAACGGTGTTTCATTCTGTGCTTTCGTGATAAGCTTGCTACCTTCCATTACCACTAGTTAGACACGTTAACAAATAAAGAGAGGGCTACTATTTGAAAAGGGTCGTACACACTGGAGTGGCATATGGGGTTATTGAACCATGGCTGGAGGAAAACCGAAGTCTTAGAACTTCACACACTGACAGGCAATGTGTGGATTCCGATATGGCGCTAGTGGGAAAGATTGTATTGTTCCACTCTAAAGCTGTTTGGTAGTTACGGCGGATGGATTGTTTGGTAGTTCATTTGTGTATGCCTCGGTCACGATGTGTATATCAAAGTCCTTGAAACCCGTTTTGTGAACAGTATTGTTGGCCTAGTTCCTACCCCGCCCATATTTTCAACACAAGGGATAATCACAGAGCCCACCATATTCAGCGAATGATACCAAACTATTAGGGTTAAAAATTTAATGAAACCATTCAAATCTTTGTATTCACAGGCAATACTCGAAATCCAGACATGGCTTTGTATCTGGGGGGTTTGGGAACGGCGGGCTCATCGCAGTGATCAATGGTTAAATATTGCCATATAGTACCCCGTCATATGCGAATTATCTTAACCGGAGATTCTTCATAAATAGGGCACATATCCTGGACCAAAGACTGATACCTGCGACGAATTCTGAGGTAGCTTATTGGTTCATCTTTCCCATACTCAGCACATCCGGGACCAAGCACTGCAAAGGTTATTCGGCCTTGATGCATCAGCGGCTTGTGAAACCAGTCCACCATCATAGATCTTGATCTCAGTGCTTGACAAGTTGCAGGTAGGTTTGAAGCGATTCAATCAATCTCTATTTTACTATCTTTTGCGCCGTCAAAAGATAATCACTGTTGAGCCCTCGTGGGAAATCTACTCTTTGATAAAAACACCACTACCAGAAACATTCTTTTTTGCTTGGCGAGTCAGCGTTGTAGTGACGATTTAACAATATAACCTTTACCGTAACCCCGCTGCCGATGATGATATAGCGCACCAGGTCTCTGAATCCTATCCTGGCTTCCAGAAGAATCTCTAGAAATGTTTGCGACAATCTAGGCATTTGTATCTGAGAGATACAGCGTCTTCGGAGATTTTGTACCCTAGTTTGGTATATTCTACATCTTCAGCCCGAGAGTTCCAAGTTCTGGAACTCTCGGGGCCCGGCGTCTGCTACATTCTAGGCCATTGGAGCCCAAGACTTTAAGCTCTAGATGTTTCCGCACCAGTATTTGTTAGATTCTAGACCTTTCGAGCTCACGTCTACCAGCTTCTACATGTCTCTCAAGTGATGTATGCCGCTCTTTCAATTGTTCTATACCAGTCTTTGGTATACTCTAGACCCTCCGAGCTCAAGTCTAGAGGTTTCTACAACGCTTGGTGGTGATGTTTGCTACGTACCAGAAGATTCTATAGCAATGTTTGCTATGGTCTAGGCCATCCAATCCCATATCTAATAACGTTCTCAAGTCTTCTTTACAAATGTTTGTTACTCTAGAAGATTCTTGTTGAATCTCTCCTAGGTTCTGGAACATTTAAGCCCTAAGATTCGCCGCCTTGGCTTCAAAATTGCCCGCCTTGGAGGGCTAACCCCAGCTAGCCCTAATTCCAAAGAATTCAACTTTTTACATTTCATGGAGTATATATAGCGGGCTTCCCTTCCTCTCCCTCTTCAATTCTTCACCGCTTCGAGGCCCGAAGACAACCACCAAGAAGAACATCTTCAGCACCTAGCTGAGTGGTAAGTATTGGTAACTATTACCCTTCTCTTCACTTCCAGAGATTTACTAACACCCAAGCTGGGGAGATGATCTGGTGACAGCATCCCTCGGTGAGGCTTGAACGAACTGCTAACCTCCGAAATGGAGAGGCTCTGGTGACAGGGCCCTTCAGGACGCTGAGCTCATAGGGATCGGTTCTCGGAACCCACTAATCGTCGGACTGGGGAGGCTTTGGTGACAGGGCCCTTCAGGAAGACTAGCTCATAGGGATCGGTTCATGGAACCCACTAATCGTCGGACTGGGGAGGCTTTGGTGACAGGGCCCTCCAGGAAGACTAGCTCATAGGGATCGGTTCATGGAACCCACTAATCGTCGGACTGGGGAGGCTCTGGTGACAGGGCCCTTCAGGAAGACTAGCTCATAGGGATCGGTTCTTGGAACCCACTAATCGTCGGACTGGGGAGGCTCTGGTGACAGGGCCCTTCAGGGCGATGAGCTGCAAGAATTTCTTTAACACATATACCTACAATAACTACTAATCTTCGAACTGGAGAGGTTCTGGCGACGGCCGGAACCCTTTGGGGAGATGAGCTGAAACACTTTACTTTTATTCGAGCTGAAAACTATTACTAATCGTCGAACTGGAGAGGTTCTGGCGACGGCCGGAACCCTTTGGGGAGATGAGCTGAAACACTACTTTTATTCGAGCTGAAAACTATTACTAATCGTCGAGCTGGAGAGATGCTGGAGACGGCATCCTCCAGCTCGATTAGCGTTAGGACCTACTTAAGAACTACTAATCTTCGGGCTGGAGAGGTGCTGGTAGCAGCACCCTCCAGCCCGTTTAGCGTTAGGGCTGATTTACTGTAGGCGTCTACCAATGGTGAAGCTGGAATGACGCTGGCGACGGCACCTCCTCCCTCAACTAGCGTATGAGCCCGTGTTCTAGCTGCTTGACTGTCCTTTTTCTTGGAGTAGTTTGTTTCCGTGTACAGAGGGTTGTTAGATCTTCCATTCCGTACTTCGCATTTCTAGTTCAAATTTACAATCCAGCCACCGTTCAGCCCTGTAATAATTCCAATTTTTTAAATTTCCTGATGATATGATTAGATATATGGGTGGACCACTTTCTAAGCTCTCATTCTGCAATTATTAAATAATTAATTGGCCGATTTCATTCCGCGCCATGGTATGTGAGTGATATGAAAGCAAACTAGATAGATGTAATTTAAATTGAATACATAGCTTCGGAATACTTCTTCTCTACATTTTACAAGTGAACTAACTTTCCCTTTCCCCACGAGTGATTCATCCCAAGCCCGCGTGACACATTCCCACTTCAGGTAAAATGAAACTACACATTCACCTTGTGATACCAACCCCCCAGGCGAACTCCATATTGAGTCATGCTCAGATGCAGCTATTTCTGGCCCTGTCTTCCGTTTCATCAGAGACCTCCGGCCATCTGGCCTGATAAACCCCGGAGGAGAGCGTCCGATATTCTGACATTATTCCTTGCTCTTTGTTGGTACCGTAAGAGCATCGATCAGCCAAGCTATGTACCCATATCGATGGAAAGCTTCCTTTACTTATTTCCCAAGTAAGTATACGAAAACTGGCCAGAGCTGAATATAATATGTTTGAGAGCTTATGCGTCAGCCATCACTCGGTCATGCTCAGTCACTCGACCAAGTAACGTCCTCGACTCATGTGTGATCAGTCGATCATGATACATCACTCGGATGATATTCCCCGAGGTCTTTATCCCCCTGACCAAGGCAAGGTACTGACTGAATTAGGGTACTGACCGAGGTAGGGAATTGACCGAGGTAACGTACTGACCGCTAGAGTGGTTGATCTAGCTCCATTAAGGTGCTGATAGCAAAGCTTTTGCTATACCCGAAACGACCCCCCGCTGTTGTAACATCACCTAACAGTACCTCTCAAGATCGACCAGCAAGAAATCACTACTCTAAGAAGAAAAAGCATATAGCAGTAGAATCTTGAACACACCCCGGAGTTAGGATGGAACAGACCGCGAAATCAGTTTAATCGTTCCTACGCTACCGAGTGATATACCATGACGCGATCACCGCTAAAACTCACGTCGATTCTATACATGATCCGCTGAACTATCGGTTCTCCCCCTTTATTCCCTCACCCACATGTATCAGCAGCTCACCATACGCGCGAAATCTAACTTTTAGTTCGTTAATGCTCACTCTCGACCGTTGTGCAATCAAAACTGCATGCACGCTAACAGGGCTATTCTTGATCTTAGGTGATAATGAATTCGGCTGTAATTGTAAGCTGAGAGAAAAGTGCTAATCATTTTGAGGGTATGAGAGATGCTCGACTGATGTACTGAAGCTTCAGTTTGTAAAGCCTCCGCTGTGTGGTGTCTTGTAAACAATAGGTGAGCGCTACCCGGGGTCTGAAGGAGCAGGTGGGGCGGGGGAGCGGTGATAACTAGTACCTCACCATTTAGGTTTCCGGTTGGAGAGGTTGTATGATATTTCAGAGGCGGCTGGGTGAGGTTTCTCTCCGCAAGCTGGATGAACGATAGACTACTTCATCGGGAGTGCGATCGCCGTCGGGAAAAAGAAAACGGTTAACGTTGAACGACATATTGAACAGCTAGAAAATCCCAAGTAATAGACTAAATGTATTCGTTAAGCGGCTTCGGCGTTCACCTTTTATATTTGTGATGATACGTATTACTGGGAGGAAAATGATTGATCTCAGGGGTGCTCCGTGGGACTCTCCCGGAGCATTCTTTTGATATCATCTAGGTATTATGGCCGATTCTGTTTGAGATAGAACTAGTAACGATGTTTGAAGGATCAAAACCCCGATATGAAACTAGGGGAATGGTTACTTTAGCTCCCAAGATTACGGAAGCTTCTTGCCATTACGTAACTAGCGGTGAACCGACTAGAAGCATTCTGTTTTCAGGGCCTTAAGACCTAAGCTGGGAGGCCTTGAACTATTATTCCAGAGTTCTTTTCTATCCCATTCAATGGACGCTTGTAATACCCCGGATGTCTGCTAGCCGGGTACCCTACTGGGCTGATATTTCGGTGCATAATTGAATTTGTACCCTTGAGGGTTTCTGATAGCAGTGCTCGACTCAGTCTTGATGCCGTAAGTACTATATTGCCATTGAGGTACTGAGGCAAGGAAATGGTGAGCAGAATCAGTTTGTAATATTTAATACAAAGGAGAAGGGAAAGCCTTTTGAATTTCCTACCTCTTGAGCTCAGGTTTGCTACAGTTTACTCGGACTTAGTAAAGGCTCTTATACTGAGCATGGTTGCGGGCATTAACAGTTCATATCACCCTATTTCAGCACCCGAGCAAAGTGGCCCAGGATTACCTAAGTTTCATTCCCTAGTTCGAAAGAATCACGTTCAAACACATATCGCTGTTCCACATCTCTTATGTTCATACGATATATTGAATTGCCCAGTGAATGGGTAGGATCCAAGAATGGGACTGAGCAGTTTCTACACAACAAAAGGGCTGCAAGAGAGTAATCTGATTAGTCACAAGTTGTAGTGTTAGTACTTGTTACCACGTCCAATTTAAACCGCTCATCACCAAAGGCGTTCTCACTCAAATTGAAAACCTAGGTCCTATAGAATTATTATAAGACAGCTGAGAGGAAAGTCGTTCTCAATGAATACCTAAAGATTTCAGAGAACTCTTCATAAACACACTACCAAACCCAGTGAGGCTTTACGCATGCCTAGGTCATGAAATATCAGCCGGTTTTGATGATCGGTGGACTGCTTGTGCACAAACGTGATCCTCAACTACATTAGAAATCAGATATGAGACAGAATACTTCCTATGTGCTAACTAACACCTCTTACCCTTAGAATACCCTGCAGATAACCCCTCAAATAATCTAGGGCTCATATCAATGTGTCAAAGAAGGTGAAAAGTCTCGGAAACCAACGCTTACCAGCTAGTTCAGATTCAATAACACAATAAGTAGCAAAACTCGAGACTTGAGGGTAAATCATCCTTCGCTAGCAAAACCGTTTCACCTAATCCCAGAAATATCATCATAGCGTGATATCTCAGAGACTGGTGCTACGATTCAAGATAAAGCCAAAAATATCTCAAAGTTGTGATTTATTCGCGGGGTACATCAAACGCGCGCGCCGGACGTATATTGACTGCCCTCTCCCGCCCGTGAACACTGCTTGTTCGACAAAGATTGTATTATAAACCTGTGATAAAGGAGATGCGCAGCATTGTCACAGACAGAAGGGAGAGACCTCCGAAAGTGGCTGGAGGCCATAATGGGTACTAACAATAAAGACCATATACACCGCCAGCCACACTGTTTAGCTATCTCATGATATAACGTATCACGCTGCTGTGGTGCGAGCAGCTTAACAGCAGTCAGAACTCCTGGAACCTCCGAACACAAACCCGTGACGTTCCAGAGCTGACTGTGGCAGATACAACAGCACTAACCACCACGGTCGAGCTCGATCAGTGAGGTGAATGGTGCAGTGCATACCATCCTTCACCGACTCCGGCGACCACGTGCACACATCCACAATCACCTTCGGGGACGCATATATATAGTGCATCACAGAGTGGAGAAAACACCGTTAGACAGCCACCAAAAATGATGGAGCAAACTCAATTCTCTCTTCAGAGCTACTAGCATGTACTGCAACCCACCAGTACGTCTTAATCATTGTGTAGCAGGGAGTGGTGTAGAGTCAGGGTTAGGGCTTGGCAGGAGAGCAGTAAGCGTTAATTATCATCCTAACTCACCATTCCGCCACCAGCGCAGCACGAAGTATAGACCATGGGTGTTTTCCTAAAGGGTTGAGCTAGAGAATCGCAATAATTGCACATGTATATGCTAAAAGCTTCAGTTCTTACTTCTAGCAGTGTCCACATACAGTCAGCGAACATCGCGAGCCGGGGTGTGCTTCGAGCTACATATACATTCAGATCACCTTCCGATGCTATACTTCAAGCTGGTGGACGGAGTTGACAGGGACTAAAAGATCTTACAAGAAGAATCTCCTGCAGTAAACTTACTACATAAAGCTGATCGTGGTTGGGGGTTACGCGAAGACCCTCCCGTTCCCGTCCAGTGGTTCAAATCCCTGGCTTATGTACAGCGATAGGTAAGAAGTGTTGAAACGCCCTGAGATACAGTTATACCTACAAACACCGTGTTTTGATAGCGTTTTACCCAAAGCAGGCATCACTCTCTCTCAGCGCGTTCCGTTACTTACCACCTACCGCTGTATATTACTGCCACAGAGTCTTTGGTAGTATACCCTTTTTACGGCGGAGGTAGCCATGTTGGGCTGCCCGAAACAAGCACCCAACCTCATCGGAAAATATCCAACTCTTCAAGGACAGTTGGAAATTATCTCGGGATGGAGCTTAGAGGAACTTGTAATTTTGAGCCCCTTCTTCAGGCGTGTGCACTCCATTTTTAAAGTGATGATTTAAGTGTTTCTAATCTTGTATGGTATTCCCATACAAATTCTGTGTTGAAACGGCAACCAAAAATTACCGAAATCTCTGTACCTCGGCTGTACCTCGATTGGCCTGCAGGTGATGATTCTCAAGATGACAATCTACTCATCTCATTGCAAGGTCGACAAACACACTGCCTGTCGGTTCGGAGTTTTCTTAAGGAGTGTGTTACTATACTTAGCGCCGATGCTCAAACCTACACTTTGCTGACCAAAGGGCAGGAATGCACATGCAGCCACTGTCACATCTTAATATCACCCATCCCATTGCAGATTAACCCCGCAGCACAATTTGCTGAACAACACACGGCATCCCAGTGATAAGAACCCCCCACTGCCTTCCACCCCATCCTTCCTCCCCCCCCCCCACGCACATCACAACACCCAGCATGAACCGCACCGTGATCCCCGGCCACAAGGGCGACCTCTACTGCCGCCCCACCACGGGCCTCGACGTGTGCAAGTTCTTCCTCCTCAACTACGTGCTGCACGCCTTCACAATCATCAGCGAGCCCGGCGCGGGCATGCTTACGAATCTCTTCCACAGCGGCATCGCAGTCCTGCTCCCGTACTCGGGCGTCCAGTACTCCAGCTACATCATCGGCCAGAGCGTGGCGCGGTGCCGTGACGACCTAGCGCGGGCGGCCAAGGCGCGGGCGCTGTGCTTCTTGATTCCGGCGAGGTTCAGGAGGGGGTATGTGTGGTTCTAATTCTGACGTCATGCTTGTGATGGTGGGAAATAATATTAAATGTGGGGTTGGATATATAGGGAGCTGGTCTCGCCGGCGATGACGACCGTGCATGGACGCATTCCAATTGACTCATTCTCCGCTCGGAGAGCCACCCCGACCAGCACCCGCCCGGACACACGTACCGGTTCGGAGGACCAGGGAGCGGCAGGTCCATATGAACTTGTTCTCGTCCCACCCTACGCCCCTGTCGAGGCCTTACTACCGGAAGACAGCACCGCCACCACCTCCACCACCGGCCGCGCTGTTCGATACCCAACCGCTGTTGCCTGCAACTCAAACATCATGAAGTCCGCTATCGCAATGCTGCAGATTGGCTACGGCTCCTACGAGCTCTATGACGCCTACAAGGGCCAGTTCGAGCGGTTTGGCTACGCGGCATACGCACTGACAGTCATCCCCTACATTCTCATGTCGTTTCTCAACCTCACTGCGTCGCTACTACAGCCGGGATACAACGCAATGTTCCTTGTGCACTACCGCGGGGAGAAGGACTACCAACCGCCTCTGCGCGGCCGGGAAGCGGCGAGGATGTCCTCGGGCGGTGGTTCTGGGCCGGCAGGTAGCGAGTCCTGCTTAGAGCTGGCAAATGGCGGTGTCGCTTCCTCTGCGCCTGAGGGCGGCGAGAAACGTGCACCGTGGATGGTGGATGCGGAGGCAAAGACCGCTGGCGCAATTGGTCGGGTTTATTCCCTCACGGATGACAGCCAACAGTCGTGGCTGAAGCACAACAGGGTATGTCAGACCATCATTCCCCCTATAATGAACCCCAAGACATACAATAAATGTACGCACATATATCTCTGATGCCAGCGCCTCCACATCAGACTCTAGTAATCCAACAGACCCTCGTCGTCTCCGCCACCTCCACCATCAGCTTCATCCTCCCTTACATCATGATCCACATCATGACGCACTTCCAGCCTGCTCACAGCACCGCCGTGGAGCGCTTCTTCACCATTACCCAGCTCGTCGCCGGCCAACTCGTCTGCCTCTTTGGCGACCAGTTCACAACCACACTCAGCCGCACGGGCCGCACACTCTTCCGGCTCCCCGCGGAAACATTTATTATCCGACCCCCCCCGTTTTTGAGATACTTCGTGTGGTCGGAGAATAGGCGTGTTACCGTCACTGTTCCGCTGGCGTATCGGTATCCGTGCGCTGCTGATCTGGAGTATATTTGGACTATGGGGTGGGG
Organism: Morchella sp. 2018-W38C; assembly: GCA_024713705.1. Taxonomy (NCBI): domain Eukaryota; kingdom Fungi; phylum Ascomycota; class Pezizomycetes; order Pezizales; family Morchellaceae; genus Morchella; species Morchella sp. 2018-W38C. The sequence goes on along the minus strand of JAMJEX010000013.1, from coordinate 1,012,360 downwards.
GAAAGTCTGTCTTTTTGTGGTGTGCTCGCTGATGGCGGTGGTGCCGACGCTGGGGGGGTTTGTGGTAGTGGGCAGAATGATATTGAAGGATCAGGTGTGTATCAAGCTGTAGTGGGTTGTGGGAGGGGTTGGGGGGTGTTGTTGGGTTTGCGCGGCTTTCAGATTTCTTTTGTGTTGAGATAGCGAAATATGATAGCGGACATTTGCTCGGGTAGAGACGGTGATATGTATACTGTAGTAGGATTTCAGCAAACTCCTGTTTAGTTTTTATGATTCACGGAGGTATAAGGGCATGTGGTGATTTACGCACTTGATGCAAAACATACGTAAAAAGATGAAAGCATTTAGGTTTTTTGATACCTGCTTAGGGTGAATCAAAAAGACTCAGTTAGCGAGGTATGGCAGAGAATAAGATAACACTGTGAAATGGGGACTCCATGCTGTGCCGTTTCATCGAGTACCACCTTCCCACAACGACAGACATCATCCTGTGTTGCACTACCTTATATCTCCCTATAACATCACTTCCTGGGTCCCCCGGTCAATCAGTACCCTCTTGTCTGTTACAGCTGCCACTCTATAGACGGAGGATGAGACTTTTATCGCAGATCTGTTATTTGATGGGGACATAGCAATACCCGTTAGTAAAGCCGCGGCAGTCTTGGTTTTTCTTGATGTGGCAGCAATCAGCTGGCTGGCGAAGGAATTTTAATTACTTCAATCCGTTCGCAGAAAGTGAAGCGGAGAGAGTGGGGTGGGGTGTCTCTCTCGTCAAGTGAAACTAAGCTACATGTACTCTTAAGTTGCCACATTTCATCTAAGCTAGTCATGTACTGTGTTCCTATCGTCAAAGCTGACCCTTATAAACCAAGCTGTTTGGGGCTAATCTCTGCACATCGATAGTGGTGCTCGGAAACGACCACCATCCTTCAAGGCCTTTCTCGCTTCCTTGAATGCCACTTAACCCTATAACAATCTCTACTCAAGCCCTCGAGCCAATTCCAACAGCCCCTAACCCTCGAAATATCACCGGAGGTGGATCATATGCCATCACTCGATATTAATCACTCTTCCTCGGTGCCTGTCCCAACTGATTTCGTTTTGTTTGTTTTGCTCAACCTCGAGACGTCGCGCCCCCGTGGGAGCAGAAGTGGTGGAGTGGCATGCACGCAGATGCCAACATGACTCTAGATGGCGGGAGCGGCGGGAGGGCATCCTCGAGGGCCAACTGTGGCCCACTGGTTTCTGTTATGACTGGTGGAGATATATTTCTTGCACCCACCCACGGGAGTGTAGTCATGCGGTGGGGCGGTGGTGGGTTGCCTCATGATCCTTGTCAGGTGTGTCCGGTGAATGCGCACCCCGCTCACTGCACCGGCATCTCCTCTCATCCTCGACAGGTGGATCATACATGCGCACAAGGAAAACCATCAGTGCCTGTGGGCGCGTTAGGCCTGATGGAAGAAGTCAAGTTCGCGACCTGGGCCGTGCACTTTTACCTCTAGGGTGTATATCCCTTCCATGCACTGCCAGTCTGAATTGAAATACAAAACTAACCATATCTCTGGGGTGCCGGAAAGTGATGCAACGACTCAATTTACCACCCCCGGTTCAATCAACCGCATGCAACCCAATTTTGACCATAATAAAACAACAACAGGATATGGTATATAAAACAAAGAAAATATAGAAATTTCTTCGATCGTATTTAGATCAAAGATATCACGGTGGTTGGGAATTCACTAACTATAGGATTTCACCCAACCTCAAGCCGTTGCATCACTTTCCGGCATCCTGGGGTACATCTGTGCTGTGTTGAACGTATAGAATAACTATTCTTGTATTGATTCATAACTTATCTCACGTCGGGAAATTTCTGTCACCTCGTTCAACACAAAACGGATCTATACCATATACGGTTAGTTTAACTTTGAATTAGGACTAACCATACAAAGGATAAGTACAACAGAGCCAATTAAGGATTCATACAATGCAAGGTGGAAAGACTAGTACCGGGTGTTGTGGGTAAGTGATCAGAAGCCGTTGTGGTTGGCGGATCGTGCATGCAACTTATCATTGGCTGTAGCCACAGACGGCCACGTCTGAGTTCATGAGTGCCATGGCAATAGAGAAGGCCGGCACCGAACAGTTATCAAACATCACGAACTCTGTCTTGTTCTCCTCTCTCCTCTGCTGTCCCTCTTGTCCCCCGTATCTGTTCTGTTCACTGGTAGTCCGTGCTGTTCTGTCCATTTCCGTCCGTCCTGTTCGATGAAGAATAAAGGCACCCGGGCTCAGCACCATCCTTCGAGCAATGTCTACAGAAAGGAAACCACCCGTGATGAGAGATTGAGAATAATAACTTTGCGAGATGATGCAAAGATGACATGGAAGAAGATACAAGAGCATACAGGTATTGATTTCAGGACTTGTCAATCAATATATGCTAGGACAAATTCCAATGGGACCCCTTCAAATAGGCCTAGAACAGGCTGGCCAGTCGTGTTCAATGCAGACGAGAAAGAGGCTTCGGCTATTCATTACAAGAGATAAAAGGACTAGGCGTTTGATGTGGAAAGATATGATACAAGAGATGGGAATTCCATGCTCAGTAAGAACTTTGAGGGACATAATGGCATCAATGGGCTATCACAAACACGCTCCAAGGAAGAAGTAAGTTATTCAAATAAGAAACATATTGGCATAGACACTAATGAGTATATAGATTCGGTATTCGGCATATAAATAAACAGAAACGATTACAATGGTGCCAGGAGAGATTGCACTGGGCCTATGAGGAATGGATGCGGATGGTATGGACCGATGAATCTACCTTCAATACAGCCGGCTTTGGGCATCGTCCATGGGTAATACGCAGACCAGATGAAGAATATCATCCAGACTGTATCGACGAGAGATGGGAGCCGGGCAGACAATCTGTCATGATTTGGGGAGCGTTCTGTGGTCCTGAACTCAAGTCAGATATATATTTTGTGCCATCTGGCAGTAAGATTGACTCTTCATCGTATACTGCAACCATTTTGGACCCTCTTTTGATATCTTTTTGGCATAAATGCTGCGAGGAACATGGTTGGGCACGAGTGGTACAAGATGGTGCACCTGGGCACAAAAAATACTCCATTCTCTGCAGGGAAAGAAATAATATGGATAGTATTGACTGGCCCCCGCAATCTGCTGACTTGAACTTAATTGAAGCCTTATGGGCACATATAGAGACGGAACTGGGAGAGACCTTTGGCAGAATTTCTGACTTAAATACATTGAAGGATGTCTTAAAAAATACCTGGGATAATACTATAACTAGAGATATGTTAGACAATTTAATAAAAAGCATGCCCCGTAGACTGGCAGCTGTTATTGCAGCTGGCGGGGATGCCACACCTTACTAGAGTAGGTAGTAATAGAAAAGTTCTGATCACTTTTTTCCCCCTTATAAATACAAAACTCTCGGCGCCCTTGATTGGATTCCCACCCTACTGGACCCGCAATTACCTGCATATCGTCAATCTCTAAAAATAGAGTTCTGATTACTTTTGCACACACCCTAGTACACCAAGATCACATTATCATACTATTATCGCTATTCTTACAATCACGATTACCTAAAGAAAATCATACCACATATCAGGGTTTCTAACACTGCAAACCGGTTCAAAACGTAGATGAAACGTGCCAACTAGTAACTTAGCACAGGCAACCGTATCTGTACTAACTGTTATCTTAGGAGCTTGAGAGTTCGAACTAGTTTAACCGGTAAACTATGGTTCTGTTTTTGTGTAGGTAAGCACGCTCATGATAGGTGTGTTCTAGATTAGGAACTAGGTGTTCAAGCTCAGCGACTGGATCTTCCAGTTGACTTAGTGCGGCGTTGGAGGTCACGAGCGGGGTTTGTGCGCACTGTGTGAACCACCGGTTTACCAGATTTTAAAGATATATGAACCATTTAACCTTTTATCCGGGGAGGTAAGAACTCCTCCAACTATTTATTCAAAAGGTTCAGTACAAACGGTTAAACCCATAACTGGTAACAACTAGAAACCCTGCATCACGCATTACCATTGAGATTCCTTGGTATATTAGGGTGCAATGACGGCCGAATACTACAACACCAATCATTCTGCCACATTAGCAGACATACCCCGATGCTCTGCATTGACAAGTGTTGAGCCTCCAATCGATCAATCTGAAAAAACCAAGGGTAACTTTTTGTCGCCTACTTGACCAATGGGTAGGAGGTATTCCAACCCAATCCGAATCGCTATCCCCGAGACCCTGCAGCAGTACATCAAATTGGGTAAAGACACTGCGCACTGTTCAGTGCTGGGTGCGATGGACGTCCTTTTTGGTGGGATATAGGTGAAACGAACAAATAGACTCGTCGACTCTCGTTCGCCCCCCTGAGTCTACGACTAAATCGCCAAGGGCCGGGTGGTAGCCCAGGAAGGACGACAGTGTATATGCCACGTATTATTAACGGACATTGGGCCGCTCCCGCACTGATCGAAAGAAGAATAAGAATCGAGTCACAATACAGGGGTTACTTGTTTGGAGTGGTGCCGCTTTGCCATACAAATAAGCCTATTGGACAGATTGGAGTTTCTGGTGCTTTGTCCCACACCCGTGTATTCAATAATTGAAGTCAGAATCGGGTTTTGCTCTCTCGCCTTGAGCTTCTCCGTCAATACCACTCTCTGGCACTACCCTGTGCTATGGTTGATGCCTACGCCAAACTACGCGCTTAGGCAGGAGCTATAATGCTGGTTAAAAGCCAGGAGCCTGCGTGTGGAATATCGGAAGTCAATCCAGCCCCTTCTACTCATTACCAATTCGATATCTGGTTCTAATAAAAGCGACACCCCCTCCCCCCTAACCGCCGTGTATTACACTCCTCTACGTTTTAATCAATCCAACTCCATGTCTAGTATCCGAACTGAGATTCAAGGACAGAAGGGGGATACATACTGCCGCCCAACGACCTGGGTGGATGTGTGTAAATTCTTCCTCTTTAACTATGTCCTGCATGCCTTTACCACCCTGAGTGATCCCGGCGCTGGCTCCTGGGAGGGCCTGTTTTGGAGTATTCTGGCAATTATCAATCCTTTCAATAGGCTCGTGCTCTCGGTATTCACCATTATCTGTCACGGCGGGAGATTTCGAAATGATTTAGAAAGGGCTTTGCGGGCAGGAGCATTGTGTATGGTAATGCCAGCTCGACTCAATAAAGGGTACGTCTATATCTGGCTCTGGGAGGGTAAAGATGCTCATTACTCAGACGGAAGATATCGCCCGTGACGAGAACCGTACATGGGAGATACCCGATTGCTTCCTCCTCCTCCGCCTCCTCCCCCTTCTTATTCACCTCTTTTTTCACCTATCAAGTAGCAGCGCTTAGGGGCACTCCTTCGGCCCCAGCTCCAAATGTATATGAAACTTCAGAGCCTTACGAACTGGTTTTTGTTCCTACAGATTTTCACGTGGAACCCTTATTATCAGAAGACATTACCGTCACATCCATTAATACGCCCCGGTATAAAACGATTCTGGCGAGTAACTCAAATTATATGAAATCGGCAGTTGGAATTCTGCAGATCTGTTATGGCTCCTATGGGCTTTATGATGCCTACAAAGGGCAGCTTCAGAGGCTAGGTTATGGATCTTACGCGCTGACAGTTATTCCCTACATCATGATGTCATTTTTAAATCTATGCGCTGCGCTCTGTGGGCCAGGATATACTACAATGTTCCTTGTCCACTATAGTGGGGAGAGGGACTATGCAAATAATCTCCGCGACACGAAGTCCAAATCATCACGCGGCTTGGCACCAGAGGATATTGAGAATTGTTTACGGACACTAACCAGGGACAATGTGTCTGTGGGCCCAGAAGATGACAAGGAGGGCGTGCCTTGGATGGTAGATGTAGAGGCTAAGACGGTTGGCGCGGTTGGTCGTGTCTATTCACTCTCGAATGAGGGTGTAAGCTCATACCGCGATTATCATAAGGTACACAGGCTAACTATCACCTGCCCAACTGAGACATGACTAACAGTGTTAGATGCTACCTATAATACAGGATGTCCTCGTACTCGTCATAGTGCTTGCAGGCTTCATTTTGCCATACCTCATTATCTATGCCCTAACCGCCTTCCACGGTGCCCAAAGCACCACCGCAGAGCGTGTTTCCACATTATGCCTTCTCGTAGTCGGACAGATCGTCTGCATCATTCATGATGATTTTATTCCGCTAAATCCGGGGGAGATTGGTCGCGAGATGTTCAACCAGCCGGTTCTGGGTGCTGAGATCAATAGGGATCTTTTCTGCTTTTGGAGAGAGTCACTTCGGAGTTTGGGGCGGATTCGGACCTGCTTTCTTTTTATGTTATTCCTTCCCCTGTGCATACTACCCCCCATTTTCTGCTTTGTGACCGTCGCGCGGATGATCTTGAAGGATCAGGTTTGTGTCGTTCTATAGAAGGCTGTTTTAGGGACAAGTGGTAGGAGCCTGGTGAACTTTATCGTTTTCCTTCGCGTCGTTCTGGATGAGGGGCGCAAATTCACCCTAGAAACAACTTTGATTGATAATATTTACAACGGTTGTTGGTGTTGAATCTCAAATCACCTTTAATCTCGTAGAGTTATCATTTCTCCTAGAACCCTAACTCATGGACATCATTCTACCCCTAACCCATAACGATTACCCCAAATCCGGCACACACCAGCATTTAGGACTCGCCACTGGGGGCGCTCGCTGCTGAGGGAACCGGTCTATCCCTACTGTAAATGATCTAACTTGCACAATGACCAATACCATTGATATCAGTAATAGCAGTTACTGCAAATTTTCATTGATAACCAAATGGAGAAAAAAATAAAAATTTGCGAAAAATGCAGATGCGATTATACACTAGTCAAGAGATCCAATTTAGAAATTGTATCAAAGCGTGGAGGATATAAAGGACATTGTTAATGATATATGGATTTTGCAATGAGTTTTTCTCTGTTTAGTTTTCATTCTGGTTTCTGATACGTTTAAGTTTATTAATATCGTCTATTATATTCAGTTGTATTACTGAGTAATTGGCTACTCAATAATATATATAATTTGCTTTTTCTTTTTTCTTTTTACTTTTTTATTATTTTAACTTGTTGGAAATACTTAATGTTTATTTTTTCTAATCTCAATCAATTCAAGTAATTTAATCTTTGAATTTTTCTCCCGTTTCCCATTGTGGAACAGTTGTAGCATTGTTTCAACTAAAGTTTTTGATATCGTTTTGTTTATTTTCTTCAATTGTGTTTGGTTAACGAATCTAATATATTATCTTATTCAATCAAATTAGATTACTATTAGATTCAGAACCATTATATCGAAACATTCAAACATGGCGACTACGATTCAAGTTCTGAAATTCTTGTACCAACGATATCAAAAGACCAGTATTTTTTACCAAATCAAACGTGAGAAATATTCTACCTTCAATCAAATATTCAATTTGAAATCTTTTTCTAATCTCTATCTTGCACTACGAAGAAACCGGACCATAGGATTAGTATTTACCGGGCAATAATAGCCAAGACAGTTACTCAAAAAATTTCTACCAAGAAAATGAACAAAATATAGTTTGTTCCCAAAAATAAAGATAGTTGGTATAATAAAATATGTTCAGTATAGAAATTGGATAACTTTATATTATTCAAGCCATTAATTTAAAAAGATCTGCTAATAATGAGAGTCCAACCTGAAGATGATACCAAGTTCTTACTAACATAGAAAATCCTGTCAATAAGTGCTCCTCTCAATATATATTCGCTTATCCAAACTCTGGAATATTATTACCAAATCATATGAATGATGGTCAGGATTTGCTATCGTATTTACAGGGAATATCTATTTCTGTCAATTTAACTCAAGAAGAAAATACTTTAATGAATATCCCAAAAAACAGCGGGAATAACGGACAGATTGACAGTTGTTGTTCTGATATTTTCCGAACTTAAAATCGTTGAAGTACTATAAAGCTGATTTTTATATTGATGATTTGAATTAGGCTTTCAAAGTCAAAAACACATTGATTCAAACTATGAGTATTTTGGCGGTTTGATACTACAAGTATTATTTTTTGTATCTAAAGCAAACTCCTCCAACAGATGTCTTTGTGATTAGAATGATATATCGCGCAACGTCAATGCTTGTTAACAACGAACGCTTGTCGAGGCTTGGAATTTATTGTTCATAGATCAAAAAATATGGAGTGAATTAATTAAGTACATGTATTTCAAATTTTGGTATGCAACCACCTGCTGCAATTACTACAGTAAATTTATCACGCACTGATCTCTACAATTTCTCAAAACGATCTTCAGGACTTGTGTCCCAAACCAAAAGCAATGCTTCAGCCAATCATTCTTTCATTCCTTTAGGACTAACAGATGTGTTTTTTATATTAGAATACTCACTTTACGGAAATCTTTTGAGCTCCACCGATACAAGCTCAATAGAATTCAAATCAGGGGAATAAGGTGGATACTTTTCAATAACAATATCTACAACAGGGTCTTCAAACCATTCAGTAACAATATGAGCTTTTTGGATTAGAACATTGTTTTGTATAAATCAACAATTATCCCCAAGATCTTTGATCCCGTTGAGGACAGGTACAAGGAGATACTGCAACATATGTGGATAAATGTTTTTGTTAACACACTTGACAATTGATAGTGTGAATGTGCCACGATTCCTCCCCAAAACGCATCCCCATACCATCTATGATAGTCCTCGATAATTCTTTTGGGATCAACACACTCGTGCATCCATTTTCCTGAAAGAGTACAAAACACACATAATTGATTGGGGTTGCGTGACTTCTCCAACCAGTACTCTCACTGCATACAACACCTTCAAAATCACTTGGCGTTCAGTATTGTATTTCCACTGCATAGGCTAGTTTCCTACTTGGGTCTGATTCTTTTGGTGCTAGTCTTTTCTTCGCTCTCGATTCTTTAATTCATTTCTTTCTCAATACTCTATTGACGGTGTGTAGGGAGACCGCAGTGGCATGGCTTTTCAGCCAATTCCCTTCTAGATATTGTTCAGCTACTAGATACAGCCTGAATCAGTTGTTGTTGCTGCTCCTAATATAATTTCTCTTGCCTTCCAGTGCGTGTCAGATTCCGTATAATACCTTGTTTATTTTGGTGGTCGAGAAAGATTTTAATTGTTTATTATAATTTCTGCCATCTTGGCAACCTTGCTAGTTGGAATAATAGAGAACTCTGTTTTGTACTCCTCTATAAACTGTCAGTAACATGCCAGAGATAGTAGTACAGTTAATAGAAGTTTTACCTCATCTACCTGCCAGCTTCTTCAATAATAGTAGCTTGTTATCTGTATCCTCCATCCCGGGTGTGAATAATTGTTCAGAAAGTGTTCAATTCTGAGATACGAAGAGACAGGAGAAATAACTGGTACTGATCACTCTATTTTATCTGGCCCCGCTCCATTTAGTTCAGGGGTTGAACAGTGCTCGAACACAGTGCTCGGATGTCTTTGATTGCTTTTTCAGTCATAGTATATCACTCGGTTTCCTAAACAGTTTGTGCCTAAGCTCGAGCTATCCCTTCTTGTGCTGGAGCCGGCTCAGGCTCGTCCAAGGTAAAGGCTCGTCAGGCTCGAGCCAAATGCTGAAGCCCAACGCTCGAGCCGGTCCAGTTCATGGACCACACTATAATTGTAACTTTTTGTGGACGGGAACACCTGTCTGTTTGTGACGGGCCCGTGAATAGGTGTGGCTACAACCTCAAGGGGGTGTCTCCGTATTTCTTTCCTCCACACAAATTTCTGGCTCGGCACTGCACGGCGCTGCACGGTGCTGCTCGGCATCAACTATTCCTGGCCCGCCACTGCCTGCTCCTCACGACTTCAGCCAATCGTTCAAAACGTCTCGGTGTTTAACGTGCACGCCCGGTACATAGAATTACGTTGACATGTGTATCAATATAGGTGACAGTTGCGCGGAACTAGTGTCCTAGTCTATGTACCTATTACCGAGTGATCTCATTCTGCCAGCAAACTGTGCTAGCGAAGCCCGTTAACCGGGCAAAGGCTACCTGCATCTGGACGTGCTGTTCATCTTTGGGGCGAAAGACGACGTCTCTTGGTCCAAAGACGAGCGGGTCTCTCAGAATGCGCCAGGGCGCAGCGATAAGAAAACTTCTGGTGCGCCTGGTACCTCTATCAGCGCCCAATGACGCCTGCTTTGTCTGGGTTTGTCCAGACGAACCTCTTTTTTGCTGATGGTGTGCATGCAAGTCATGAGTTAAATCACAGAAAAACTCCCCTCGTTGAATTAATATCCGGCCTTCCCTCCCTCCAAGATCAAAACCGCTAACGACTACCATGGCCTACAGCAAACATAACACTTACCCCGGGGATTTAGAGGCTTCACAGCCTTCAATCAGTCCCCGATACTCTCTAGCTAAGCATCCCCTGCCATGGCCAAAAACATCTAACAGCCCCCAGCACAAACTACGATTCTACGTGATAATGTGGTATGATGGTATATATCAATAAAGTCCTTTTTGCTTTGAGGGCAATAAGGTACGCTAGAATCATATTTCACTGATGGTAAGTGTGGTGTGGTATCCTAGCTAGCGAGTAGAATTACCACGTATAGCGAAAGGGTAAAGTTTGCAGAGTTGGTTTATGAATAGGCTGAAAAAAATCGACGAACATAGTTACATGCCAACCTCAAAATAAAAGGATAAAAACGCATACGCAAAGAAGAGACAATGACCATACTTCACGCGCGTATCCCCGGACCTCAACACCCACCATAGAAACCCTCAGCTACATGTATCCGGGGGCTGAACCTTCCAACACTGGGCCAAGGTTGTGCCTCCGTTCTTGGCCAGGGGGCCCACAGCGAAAAAGGTGTATACGCAAAACAAAGCAAAAAAGCCACAGAACGGCCACCACCCATGACCCCTCGTCGCCTGGACTACGACTTGCAGCGTGGAGGACATCATGGCCACCATGAACCATGAGAATGACCTACAAAATGGTACGTGTCCCGTTAGCCACATCAGCAGCATGGGGAGGCTTGCCAGGACGGCGAGCATGTGTATAATCCAGGCCACTTCATTTGGGGAGGTGTTGATGAAGAGATGGCTGTCGCTGTTGCTATCGTTCCTGGGTGCTGGGACTGAGGGCGCTTGGGGGCGCGGGTTGAGTGGGATGGGCGCGGTGGTGGTGGTCATGCTGGTGGGTCTGAGATACTTTGGTGGGTAAGTGGGTAATAGATGGAGGGTGGCTAAGAGATAGATGTAAGTTAAGATCGGGGGGAGCGCCGGGTATTTTATACCCTCATCTTTGAGTGGGGGGATATCTTAGAAGAGCTATATTGAATTATTGAATGAGGAACCAGGGTGGGCGCGACGCATTGTGTTGTGTAAAGACGACTTTGTGCAGTAGAATACATATATATACTCTCATACACGTGGTTTCTAAGGAGATGCTGGTTTGCGAAACATGGAATAGTGGTGCGGACAGTGGATAGAATGCACGGTTTAGCATAGGGCACTTCCGGAAAGCCGCGCATGGGACCGGGAAGAAACTTATCTTATCTTATCTCACCCTACTTTAGAAAACATATTTTGCCGCGTACTACGTTTGGGAATGGCACGGCCGGCCATGTATTCGCTCAAGGATGGACGGCATGGACAAGATATATGGAAGTTTGAGCTTGATGTTATATTAATAAGGTAATTGCCAACAGTCACCAGACTCGCTTAAAAGTTTCAAACCAAAGAGATGTTTATCTTTGCTTTTTCTGTTAACGGGTTCTGGGTAGGAAAGAATCTACAGATGTCGGGAGGCGGGGTCATGTCAATAACCGCAACCCTAGGGTTAGGGGTTAATTTTTCACGTCAATACAGTACAATTAGGTAAGAGATCGACAAAACACATTGGCTCCAGCCACCTCTTGGTATTCTGGGAAGGCGTGTCAGCGTTGTCTCGACAATTTATGGGATAGGCTAGACCTCTATACACACAATTATTATTAATAAATTGACAATGATACATATAGTTGAATGGTGGATACAATGTGTGGTCGGAGGAAGTGTCTTGGCACCTAGTGCGAGTGGTAAACTGCGGTCGGGACTTGGCGCCACCAACACGCCTTTTCGGCGGTTTTGGTAACTGAGCGACTCTATCAAAACTTCTGGTGAGGATAGCTAGAGGATATTTTGGCTGGATGTAAATGAAGGGGGCTAACCTGTGTCTGCTACTGAATTGTTGCAATTGGCGACGCCTCCCGGGCCTGTATTTCTCGGGGGTAGTGGGATGTATCAGATAGTCGTCTCCAAAGGTTAATCTATGTAGGGTTACAAGAATAACTGATCACCTACATACCTAATGGCACTTCATATCAGAATAACTCAACAACCGGGAGAGCGTTTGAATAATTTCGAGTTTCCTAGTGGGAAAGGACTGACTTATTCTTCTGACCCCGAAGGTCTCGATGTAAGGTTTCTTCACCGGACTTTTTTGGTTGCTATGAGTCTCACGAGGGCCAGTGATCGGTTATTTTTGTAACCCTACAATATCTTTGAAATCACTCGAGGTACCAATCTAGATCGTTATATCAGGGAGCGTCGTTTATTAACGCAAGGGATGAACGGCTAGTATGGGCAGGACTATGAATAAATTGTCGGGATCATTGGTGCGGTAAACTGGCTAGTAGCATCGCTGGTTGTAATTACATGGAGTATCGCGGTCGCAGCCTAGCCGTAGAACGGTGAGACGGAACCACAAGTAGTGTACCTTCGAAGCGCCCAAATACTTGACCTGCAGCAAAATAAATGAAGTTATGTAGGAATTTACAATTTCAAGAAGCAGGAAATGATGGGGAAAAATGTTCTGTCGCACGTGAGAAATATGCGTATGCTGAGGTTGGTGGGAGCGATGGCCTTGGCGGTTTTGAGCCGCAACCGGCTATAATTGCCAAGCCTTCGGTACTTTCTGGGACAATCGCGAGCCCCGTCCCACCCGTAAACCACAACAAAGGTTAATCAAACCGTACCGACTCCCTTGGACAAGCTGGCTGAAAATCTGCTCGCAATTTAGTAAGTTTCGCCATCATCACAGAAGGTACAACATCTCTTGGCACTTCTATGGGCAACACGGCTGGTGATGCTGAATAAGCAACGGTCGGCTAAAGAAGGCAATCCCAAGAGCACAAGTGTATTGTCGGCACTCAGAAGCCGGGACCTTCCATACCACTCTCGTCTTCAGTCAGACAGAACATCCTCATCGTCATCATCAGTATCATTTCCGTTCATCATTAATTTTCCCACCTGAAAAGCACCAGAAGGGAAATAAGACGAAACTTGACCTTCTGCGTCTACTCGACATGAATCACCGGAGGTAGGTGTGCAGGCCCCAAACTATCCGGAAAACACAGACACCAAGCTAATCATATAGCAAAGTTTCTGTGGCCTATTCCATGGATGATCGAGCAACACTTCATATTCATAAAATAAACACCCTCCAAATGATCTGGCAAAAACAACCTTGGCGCCAAGGGCTCGGCATTGGCATCCCCTCTTTCCAAGTTTCTAGCCTTTCCACGCCTCAGTTAGGTTGACATTATCATTATTCCAGACAGATCGAAAACCCAGCGACAGGACATGGCCGAAATCATCGGGTTAGCTGCTAGTATCATAACCTTGATAGAACTCACTGGAAAGGTCATTGCACTGGGCTCTCGCTACATCTCGGCAGTGAAGGACGCTGAACAACAAATGAAGATGCTCTGCCTTGAGCTCTCAGCCTTGTCAGATGTGCTCAAATCGCTCGGGGATCTCGCAAATAAAAGTAATAAGCTTGATGTCCTCCGTGTACCAATCCAGCAATGCACCGAGCAAATGAAGGAACTTGAGTTGCAGTTACGGCCAATGAAGCGAAGATTGATGAACCGATGGAAGTGGCCATTTGACGGGGAGAACACCTCTAAGATTTTGGAGTCCATCGAACGCAACAAGAGCCTCTTTTCAATAGCCTTAGAAGCCGAGCAATTGTAAGTCTGAGCAACTGCTTCCCGCCTAAGCCGCTAATTTTATTTACAAATCTTAGTCATATAATCCTTGCAGTCGAGGTCTACACCCGGAATGCGGATCGCAAGCTTGATGAAGTGAAACGTTTTCTCGCAGAGAAACTCTCAGTTTCAACACAGCAAAGAGACTTAGAGGAAGAGCGTAACAGGGGTATGGGCAACCCTTTCCCTCTAGTTCTCTATACCATAACCCTCTAAGCGCTTACCCCATAAAAGTCAAAGAAAGAGCGGCGATCTTGGAGTGGCTGTATAATCCATCCTTCGATGATCTACATCGTCGAATCAGCGGCAGAAGACACAAGTTTACGGGACAATGGCTTTTCAGGGAAGATAAGTTTCGGAATTGGTTTAAGCATACACCAGATTTTAAATTATTATGGGGATATGGAATACGTGAGTATCTAGATCTGCTAAGCCTAGATTCTCAGGGTACATTGTTCCGCTGACGATCGTTCTATGACAAACAGCGGGGGCTGGCAAAACATTCATTAGGTATGATTGTTTGTGATGATCAATCCAAGATCAAGGGCGCTAATACAGTAACTATTTCTCAGTTCCCTGGTTATTGATACTCTGCAAAGGGGGTCTAAAAACTGCGTCGTGGCATATATTTACTTCCAATACAACGAGAAAAGCAAGCAGACGACACTAAATGTGCTGAAGTGTCTTCTCAAGCAGCTCGCCGCGAAAGCGCCTCAAGTTCCGGAAGAGGTTCAGAGTATGTATGACGCGTGCCAAGAAAACAAGAGCTCCCCAGATGTGGTAGAGCTACAGCAGGTCCTATTTGCGGTCATGAAAAGATTGCCGAGAGTCTTTTTTGTTTTTGATGCTTTAGATGAATGTGATGAGGACAATAGATGCAGGGAACTTCTCCCTCTATTTCATCTTCTTGGCGCTAAAGGTGCTAGCGTTTTCGTAACTGGTCGACCGTATCCAAGAGACATGCAGGAATCCTTAAGCTCCAAACATGTAGCCCACATTCAACTGCAGGCCCATGAGGAAGACTTGCGAAGCTACATCGAGCAAAAAATAGAGGATAGCATACACGCTAAGCACTTGATTAAAAGAGAATTGCGGGAGGAGATAATTAAGAGATTGGTGGATTGTTGCAAGGGAATGTATGTTGTCCCGATATCACGAGCTGCTCCGTGTTCTGACATGCATTCCAGGTTTCTTCTGGTACATTTCTATATCGAGGACCTCTGCAAACATACATCAGCGAAGCAGATACGGAACGCCCTGGGTGAACTTGACTCTTCATTGAGGCAGGATGATGCTCTTAACGGAATTTATAAACGTGCCTTAGGTGATATCGAAAGCCAACACAAGTCCAGACGTATTCTTGCTTTGCGGGTCCTGACATGGCTTTCAAGGGCTACGGACATCGAGAATACTGGAGATCTTTGTCTGGCGGTAGCAGTTGAAGTAGGGATGACTGATTGTGATCAGATCGATGACGAGTGTTTACCGGATGTCATGATGATACTGGAAGTTTGCAAAGGCTTGGTAATTATGGACGAAAAGACTGGCCGGATCATCCTCGCGCATTACTCGGTGAAGGAATATCTCATTGGTGATCCTGAATTTCGGGCTCGGGTGGATATTGCTATTGTGAACACGTGCTTCACCATCCTAGGCCTTAAATCGTTGCGTCACTATGACAAGGTCTTCAAGCATAAGCCAAAGTGGTGGTTTGTGTGGAAGCATGCAGTTACCAATCTGCATGAGCACATACGCTCGTGTGATCAAAGACTCACGCACAATCCTTACATCAGATTCCTTCACTCACCCGCCTTCTCAAGATATCACAAAAATCGACGGGTATTTCTGGGTTGGAGCATGCGTTCAGAGTCGTCGAGTGGTCTAATATCAACCTATTTCGAGCACGCAGTTAGCATTGGTCACACAAGTGTGGTGGAGCACTACATTAATTTAAGAAGTCATGCCTCGACTCACCTTGGTGGATTCAACACAGCACTATACATAGCGGCATGTGAAGGACATGAAGCGATAGTAAGGATGTTAATGAAGAAGGATGCAGACCCGCTCGCCAAGGTCTTTCGTGGTGAATCTGCCCTGCACGTTTCAGTTAAACATGGGCATGTTGCAATCGTATGCCTGTTTCTTGATATGGGTGCAGATATCGGTTCAAGGAACGAACTTTCAGGAGACACACCGCTGCACGAAGCAGTTGTAGCTGGGCAACTGGAATCAGTAAAACTTCTGATTGATAGGGGCGCTGATCCGTCAGCCCCGAACGATGTCGGTAATACACCCGTCCATCAAGCCTCCTCCTTTGGTTTCCTTGATATTCTTCTCATCCTGCTCGGTGGCGGAGGGGACCCTTCCCGAAAGAATAAAAGCGGATATACACCATTCGAATTGGCTGCACATTATGGCCATATCGATCTCGCCCGTTATGTATTTGATAATTGCGGCCTACCTCTAAATCCTGGCCCTCCAGCGACACTGGTCCTGGAGAAAATGTCGGAATCGTGCCCTGAATTTCTTCATTTCCTGTTAATGAGAATAGTAGAGCCCACAGCTCGCGGATGGGGCCGACCACCACTCGCTTATGCCGTTAAGCATGGTTTTCTTGATGCAGTCGTATATCTGTTGGAAAATGGCGCGGACATATCGGAGAAGGATATCAAAGGTAACACCGCAATCTTTTACGCTGTGGAGGACGCAGACATGTTTTGTTTGTTATTGGATAGGGGTGCAGACACAGCTGTCGCCTCCAAGGACGGAAATACACTGCTTCATTGGGCTGTATTCAAGGGTTGTTTGGAAGTTGTCCGTATTCTTCTTCAGAGGGGTAGTGACCCGTCGGCACAGGGCGCTGCGGGGGACTGTCCTCTCCATGTTGCTGCATCTTTAAACCATTTAGATATGGTTACCTGCTTGCTTAAATTCGGTGCTGATCCGTCTGCGAAAAACGCCTCGGGGTACACGCCTTTGTACTCTAATGTGGTGAGAACACCTTACCTCTTATTCACTAGCGAATTATCAATTTTAATACATGTCTTAGTTCATCTACGGGCGTCGAGAGTTAAAACATGGTAGAAAACCCGATCCCTCTGCAATAATCGTTACTCTTCTTCCATATTGCGATGAACCCTCGATACAGGACGAAAGCGGAAATACTGTTCTCCATATTGCTGCGGCGGGTGATTGCTTGAACCTTGCAAATGCATTCCTAGATAAGGGAGCGGATACATCAATCAAGAACCGGAATGGAGAATCACCTCTTCATCTCGCACTGCGGAACGACCACGAGAAGGTAGCTATTGCATTGGTAGAGCGCGGTGCAGATATGTCATTCATCAAGGCCCTTCGAGCTACGCCGCTCATGATTGCTGCGAGAAATGGAAGTATAGAGTTGGTTCGCGCGCTCTTGGCTGTTGGCGCAGACACCCTAGTACAGGGGAGGTATAAAAGAACGGCGCTACATTATGCAGTCATTGGGGGTCATCTCCATGTGGCACTTGCTCTACTTCAGGGCGGCGCTGATCAATCCATACAAGACAGGGATGGACTTACCCCCCTACACCATGCACTCCAAAGTTCAAATGTGGATATGGTGTGTATACTGATCAGAGGAGGTGCCGAGCCATCTCTAAGACTTCCAGGAGGGTGGGGAGGAATCCACATTGCAGCACGAGCAGGGCGATCGGATGTGGTGATTGAACTTCTCGGCCACGGCGTAGATGTGTCATCACAGAATGGCCACGGTGATACAGCACTGCATATTGCAATAGAACATGGATACCTTGAACTAGCGCGTACTCTAATCGATAGAGGTGCCGATATCTCAATCAAAAACATCAATGGATATACACCTCCTTACCTTGCACTTAACCGTGGCCATGCTAAGATGTTTGATATGATATTTGCAGATGATGCTGGACAGTTGGCGCCGACGAATGGTGGCTTTGCTGCTTTGAAACTGTGCCTAAAATTCCCTGAACGTGTACGATCCCTCCTGGCGCAAGGCATCAACGCATCCCCTCGGTGCCCAGTAACCCAGTACACACCCCTTCACCTCGCTGCCGAAGAAGAATGTCTAGAAACAGCTCGCATCCTGCTGTATTCCGGAGCGGAGGTTTCGGCAATGAACATTCACGAAGAGACCCCACTTCATCTTGCTGTAGGAAATATCGAAATGACACGACTACTTTTGGATGGGGGCGCGGATGTGCTTGCACGAGACGAGTGTGGCCTTACGCCATTACACCATGCCAGTGCTAGGTCACTAGATGTCGCTCAGCTTTTGTTGGAAAGAGGGGCGAATCCATCAGCACAGCGCTTGGGCGGTTATACTCCATTACACATCGCAGCAACCACGCGGAATCTAGCGATCGTTCGTGCCCTGTTGGAGAGAGGTGCCAGCCCCGCAGCACGGGGCCAGAATGGCTGTACACCACTACATCATGGAGTGTATAATTATGAAATTGCTAGACACCTTATAGAGGGTGGAGCGGACCCCTCCGCCGCAGACATATGCGGATTCACCCCCCTTCATCTCATCGTATTTGGCCGTTACCTGGAAGTTCATATTACCTCAGGCGATGATGATGGCGATGATGATGATGACGATGACGATGACCATGAGGGTGGTGATAATGATGATTGCATTGATAGCGAAATTAATGGAGATCAGGATGATGACGAACAACCTGAGATTTTCAATCATCAGTTGGGCCCTTATGAAAGAGGAGGAAGTGTGGTAAAGAAGGTTCCGTTTACGCTAAGCAACGGCTCAAAGGCCTTTATGAACTGGTCGATCGTAGATGATCCTGACAATATCCACCCAGATATACAGCTAGGATTGGTCAAGCTTCTTTTGGATTCAAGGGCCGATCCAGCACGAAAATGTATCTACGGATGTACCCCACTTCACTTTGCCTCACAGTTCAACAAGGTTCCCATCGTCCGCGCTCTGCTGGCTGAAGGCGCAGACCCATCTATAGTTTGCATCCATGGTGAAACGCCACTCTCTATTGCAATGCGGTTCGAGCATTTAGATGTGATTTATGCTCTTGCCGAAAACAATGCGCAGGCCCTCAAGGCGGTGGCCAATCAAAGCGATCTCCTTTATGACGCTATACAAGGCGGCCATGAGAGCTTAGCACGGTTATTACTAGACTACGGCACGGACATATCCGGAATGAACGATTGCGGTTTGACGCCTCTACATCTAGCCATACAGGCTCAGGATGTCACTGCCGTGGACTTACTTCTGGATCATGGTGCCGATATCTCGGCGCGTAGTCCATCCGGTTTTACACCACTTCATGCCGCAGCACATTCCCCTCTTGGCGTCCGCATGATCTCTTCTCTCCTCGAAAAAGGCGCCAATCTATTAGAAGTTGACTTCGCTGGCATGACTGCTTTACATCATGCGACACTTTCAGATAACAGGGGTGTATTTAACTTTTTAATACAACGTAACAGTCAGCCAGGGAGATATGTTCTGCGAGAACCAGAACCTTTTATGGGGCGCCTTGCGACAATATGGCGGACGCTCAAGTTAGATATCTATGAGCATCATCACTTTCTCGTAGAGCTCCATGTCGACCTTTCAGTCCCGATCGACTCTGCTAAGGAAGAGAGTGTACTCCAGGAGCTAGAGATGATGCTGTCTTTTGCTGGGTATCGCAAAAGCTCTGGATGATGATAGCATATCGCGATTGTTACCGATGCCAAGAGTCTCCACCCTAGGCACGGTCAGGCTATCTAATTACCGCAAACCTACCATAATTCAACCCCCATCGTGGTCACGCAATTAATTAATTAAAAAAAAAAAAACTCATGGCGGTAGAATTCTGTTGGAAGTATGGTAGGGGTGGAATTTCGGGATGAGGGGTTTTGGTGGGTTTCTCTGTATGCGTTTCTTATGTTTTATGGAACTTTACAAGTTTATTTCTCGTCATTTTTCTTTTTGTACTTAGCCAGCTGACATTATGTATCTGATCTAAAATCTGTTCAATGCGACTTTCTGTACGCCAAGGAATTTTCAAACACATTGTACCGCGGTTCTTGGTGGGAATCATCTTTATACTCCAGTTATTATGTAGGTCGATATACATACATGAAAGTATATATGCCCTAGGCCCCGTCGCTCGCTTTCTTTACTCTTTTTCGGCTTTACTCTACTCGAGCCTGCCTTGTACGCTTCCCCTATTAGCACCCCCGGAAGTCTTGTATATGATCTTTTGTTATCATGTGCCAACATTGTTATTGAACGCGAGGGAACGAAAGTTCCGAATTTGTTAATCCCTTGATAATTACAGGGCGTTTCGATGTAGTACCATAGAATACGAAAATGGAAGTGGTGGTCTCTCTTGTGGATATGATTGGCTTGGCATCGTTACATCACCTACGCGACAGCGATAGGAACGGTCTATGAAAAAAACAGTTATATGGTGCACAGATATCCCGCCGTACAACTCCACCCCCACTGTTTTTCCATAGAGCATTCCGGTCGCTGTAACTCCGGCCAGGGATTATGTCGGTTGCAATTGAGCAGCGTGGATCAGGTCCGCTGATATGGTGCGCCCGGCCTTGAAGGTAATCGCTTATAGGGTAGCCACCACAAAAGATAGAACGTAGTAGTGATGAAAGATCAAATTCTCTGTCTGTTGTGGCTGTAAAGTCATAAGGGATTGTAATTGGCGAATTTTGTATGTAAAATGCGCCAAGACTGAACAAATTGAAAGTATCATACCCATTTATCTAAGCTGTAGCAGTAAGGCACCAAGCTGGCTAGAAAGGGACCTTTGTATTTGTCTTTGGAGTCATCTTGAAGCCACGTCCATATGCGGCGTGTCACCTTTAATTTAAGACTAGGCACACCATAGTAATTTTCACAGCCAGATCCTACTTTTGAGTTAGCGGTATGGCGCGGGAATTCAATTGGCGCGTGAAGCGCCCCGCTAAGATAAGATAAGCATTGATCGCACTGTCCGATGACGTCAGATTCCTATCTAATCGGATCGGATCACCCACGTGCGACAACCGGCGCAACAGATAGCCGAGGATCGTGCCTCTCGCTACCACAACCTGGAGCCGTGCAGCGGAATTATCAGCCAATCAGAGGAAGACCGGGTGCGAGACAAACTCACTGATTGATAGGGTAAGTATGCGCAGTTAACCTTATATCCAATGTTTTTTTTAGCATTTCCGTCGTGTAGTGTCTGTTATGCTTCGCTGGAAGCTTGGCGTCCGTGATTTGGAATTACAACCGGGGTGCCCAAAGAACAGATAGCTTAAGCGCTGGGGGCCGTTATTGGATATTTTCGCTCTCTGGAGGGCTTCGATTTGAGGTTGTGCGAGGGGTAGTTATCTGCGGTGCTTTGTGCACAGAGGTGTCCTATAGCTTGTCGGTCCTCCCTAGCTACGCTTACGATGAGCGGTGGGCTCGAGACAACAGCTAAAATCCCGAGACTCTGCTCGGGGAGAAAGATCTGTGATTGAGTGATATGGTGCAGCACCCCCTAAGCACCACCTGGATGGATGCGTTGTTGCCGAAACAAATTAAGGGCCGGGGGTGCATCATGGAGTATCACTCAGATAGCAACCCCCCGCGCGCGTGGAACCATTGGTTGATTGGTTGTTTCGCTACTTGTGTGCAGTCCAAAGGCAATGACAAGCGAAGTGAACCCTGCCAACCATAGAACAAACCAAGAATCTGTATATGGAACGTAGAATAGTTGTTTTAACACAACCACACGCACCACACATACCGCACTGTGACACCGCCACACAAGCCACACACCGCCACCCCCACGCATCGCCAACCATGAGAAACACATACACAATTGTATATATGGGCGAAGAACTTTCATACATCTCCACTCGAAAATCCGAATATTTTGCTAAAGCTCCGATAGAAATCACTGAAAGGTAGGACTGGCTCCCAGCTCCCCTCCCGCTAGATGATATTTTGAGCTCATAGGCCTGTGTGGGAGGGGGGGGGTGTTTTTGCCCGTGGGGTTGGGTAACAACAACATGTACAGTCCTATTGAAAGTATTTTCCCCTCGCCATGTGTCGTTTTCTGCAGCTCCAACCAATCATACGCCAAAATAGAAAAGTGTTCCTCAGACTAACCCATAACCCCCCGGTACAACACTCATCCCGTCTTATGCTCATCTTGCATCACGACTCTCACCCTCGCCTAGCCGTAGAACACCACTCCTCATTCTTCTACAGCAGCCCTCGAGCTCCATCCGGAGATGCGTCATGTATGATCACTCGGACCACCTCTCGCCCCATACGTCACCCACTCTATTTTTATTTTTGTATTTGTTGTAATTCATCAATGACATACACACCCCGGCACCCACTCCCCGCATCTCTACATGACAGATACAGCAACAAAAGGGGACTAAAACTACGCCCCCCCGGCCCAAGGGAGTCAGTCAAGCAGACCATCTACCCGCGGGGCCGGACACAGCGCACGCGGCTTTCCAAAGGTGTGGCATATAGCCTGCAGGCTATCCAGAGCCAGATCTGGTACGGAGGCTGTGTCGGTTATGTATAGATGGGGGCACGCGTCGGATGGGTGAGGCTGGGGACGTAGCCAGTCGATCCGTCAGTTCATGGGACCCCGCCCCACGTGGCGGTGGCGGGCGGAGCTTCGTGTATGCGGAATAGCGGTGCGCGTGTTGTCTACATGGTGTGTGGGGGTGGTGTTGGTGGTAGCTATATCCCGGGCGGGGGTGCGTATTTCACACGCTAGCTGGCAGCAACGGAGGTGCGTCATGGGCTATCACTCGGACGGCTTTTAGAAAGGCCGTGGGTGTTTTTTTTTAGCTCATTAATCACACGCAGGAGGGCGTGGGTGTCTCCCGGAGGGATCTGACGCCGGGATTACCTCTCAGGATATGCCTCGCTACCAGGTACGCACTCACCACGTGCCACTGCGGGAGTATCCGAGCATCGATAGAAAGAGCTTGGGCTCCTCTAACGGTGCCCGCTAACACACCGGATTGATTGGGCCCACGCTGGACCCGCGCGCGTCGATGGAGAGCCGCGCAAGTGGATAGCCCTTGGTTAGCTCCGCTTCTGTAAGCATTTAGGCGTGGGGGTGTGGGGGCGTGGCGGCGTGGGGGGGGAGTCGGAGCGGCATAGAAAGGGTGCACAAATGCCATTGTATGAGGATCCAGCTGATCACACATCACAACCACATTGCGGCCACTGCTCTGGGCTGACTTTGTCCCGCTAGGCAGGTGGGGGCGCGGAGTGTTAGTGCGAGTGAGACACTGTGATGCACCCCCGGTGGGGGCATGGGGGGGGGTCGAAGTAGCATAGAAAGGGTCCACACGTGCTATTGTATGAGGATCCGGCTAATCACACACCACCGCCATACCACGGCCACTGTTTAGGGCCGACCTTCTCGCGCTCGGCAGGTGGGGGTGCGGAGTGTTTGGTGCGAGTGAGACGTCATGATGCACCCCCGTGGAGGCGTGGGGGGGGGGGGTCGAAGTGGCATAGAAAAGTGCACAAAGGGCATTGTATGAGGGTCCGGCTAGTCACACACCACGGCCAATGTTCCGGGCCGACCTTGCCGCCCTCGGGAGGTGGGGGAGCGGAGTGTTAGTGCGAGTGAGATGTTGTGATGCACCCCCGTGAGGCGTGGGGGAGGGGGTCGAAGTAGCATAGAAAGTGTCCACAAATGCCATTATATGAGGATCCAGCTGATCACACATCACAACCACATGGCGGCCACTGCTCTGGGCTGACTTTGTCCGGCTAGGCAGGTGGGGGTGCGGAGTGTTTGGTGCGAGTGAGACGTTGTGATGCACCCCCGGTGGAAGATTCGGGGTGGGGGGGCTGACGATAGGATAGGGGGTGGGGGATAGGGGCAGGGATCTACGATGTTGTGGGCAGCACAGTTTAAGAGGGACACGGTCTGGGAAGACACCGACAGCCGCGGCCTAGGGACATCTCAGTACACACAATACATCACGTCACGTCACGTCACAATTGTACATTCTAGGGGCGCTGAGTGTTGAACCCCACGTCTTTGGACCAGCGTGGGACTTAGACGCTCTCCACACCTACTCCTACTCAACCAGAGGGCCACCCAGCACGTTGATCTCTGGGCGGTTTGACTAATTGGTGTCTAGGCCACAATGGCGTGAACTATGCAGCTGTGGCGTTTAACTATAACAATCACCTCATATTCAAGCTACAGCAGGGGTCAACTACACAGTAATAGCGCTTAACTGAACACTCATTAAACCTCCATTGGGCCGCAGAAAGAACCAGAGACAAGTAGGCTACAAAACTGAGTAAGGAACAAAAAGATGATGAATCACTGAGGTTTGAACTGCGGACTTTAACGTGGGAAGTGACAACAGAATCTCATATACCATACTACGAGAGTAGTTGGTAATTAGTCTGAATATAATCATACAACCCTATAGAATATGTAAATTTCCACATTCTCAATTACTCCTGTGTTTGGTTTGTTTAAACCACAAAAATGTTAAACCACTCGAATACCAACCCATTATAGGCCCAGGTTTATTTAAATCCCAAACAAGCTACAAAAGGGCTTAAGCTAAACACCTCACGTGCGGCACGATGAGCCACAGGGCATCCACCACTATCATTACCCGAATCTCTCCCATGACTCCAGCACAGTATGAAACATTAATTAACCTTACGTGTTACATGAAAGAAGAAGAGATTTATCGAACTACGCCACACGCCCACAAGGAAACTTACAACCACCCTCTCCACTCCACCGTATGCACCACCCCGCCCCACCCTACACTAAAAATACACCACCACCACCACCTCCTCCTCCACCACACCCCCCCATCCACCACCCTCAAACCCAACTCTCCAGCGCCAACGCCATCCTCGCGCCCCCCAAGCAGACCACAATCCCGCCCATCCTCTCCCTCACCCTCAGCGCGTGCATGTGGTTGCCCACCCTCACACACTCGTGGAACTCGGCCTCGAGCGCATCAAACTGCGTGTTGAGATAGATCATGTGGTGGACCAGGATGCTGCGCTTGATCGTCGTTGGCGACGCCGGGCGCTCAGGAGGGGGGTCTGTGTCCGTGGTGCCGGGGGTGCGGCGGGTGTCCAAGGTGTGCTCAGAGTCGCCGGACATGGACATGTCATCGTCCTGGTAGGTGGAGCCGGCGTCGGAGCCGGAGGAGTGCGAGGTGGTGCGGTAGTCGGACGTGGGGGTTGATGGGTCGGTGGTTGTTTCGTCGTTAGAGACGACGGTGGGGGTGAGAGTGGTGGGGGGGTCCATAGTCATGGTGCTATCCTCTCTCTTGGGGGGATGATGAGCGTAATGGACAGGGGGGGCCTCTGCGGCCTCACCACTACGGCCAGCCTCCCCAGCAGTGATCCTAGTGTTGGAGGTATTGTAGTTACTCATCTCGCTCTCCGCCCTGGCAGACGCAAAGTCCACACACCGCGCGCCCGCAGCAGCACACACAACCTCCACCGCGTACATAATGCCAGTAGCCTCAGCAACAGCCTTCACTGCCCGCTCAGAGATGGTTGGAGGAGGAGGAGGAGATGTTGGTGTATCCGCGCCGATGGTGCTGTCGGTGTGTGCGCTGTGGCCGTTGGGGAAAGACACCGTAGCACGCCCAGGCTCGGCCAGGTCACTGGTAGTGTGGCCAGAGTCGGCTGTAGCGGGGACTCCGTGGAGCGATCGGAGGATGGTGCTGACCGCGATTTCGAGGACGGTGGCATCAGGTGTCATGGCGGCTTCTTCGCTGCTGCCCACACTTGCATCAGTCGAAGGGGCGGTTGTGGAATGAACAACCGCCGCCGGCATAGCAGCAGCACCTGCAGCCCCTGCATCTTTGAGACCCCCAACAGCACCAATCCATGTCTCAGAGCGCGCAACCTCCGCCGAATCCACACTCTCCACACCCCCACCCCCGCCCGCACAAGCAGCCTCACCAACAGCCCTCGAACCCACACCTGCATCCCCCCCGACTCCTACACCACTGGTGGTAGTTCCGCTACCAGCCATCGTCACGTCTCCATCGCTGGCCACAACCCCCTCTTTCAACCCCGCCACACCCATCGTCCGCGCCCGCCCCCCACCAGTCCAGCCACACACACCGCCAGGCGCAGACCCAGACCTCGCAGACCCCACCACATCCGCGCTCCCGATAGCCGCAGCCCCCGCAGCAGAGGCGCCCACAACCCTCCGCTCACCTCCACGCACACCAGCACCCGCACTCACAGCTGCCCCCCCACTCTCCCCGCCTCCATGACCGTCCCCAGGCGCAGGCCCATTCGGGAATGTTGTAAGCCGTGGGGGCCCGGTATTCCCCGCCTTGACATCCTCCCAGTGCGCGACCGCGCTAGCGGGGACGTTAGCTTTCAGCTCCTTTTTTCGTACCACGCTGTGTCAGTGTACCTCTCTTCTTCTACGGGCAGGGGGGACAAACCCATGTTGGCCGCGGGGTGCCGGTGTAGGGGTCGATGCCGGCCCATTGGATGAGGTAGGAGGTGTGGGACTCGGAGAGGATGCAGTGGATGCGGCGGGGGGGCTTGGTGGGGCGTGTGGTGGGGGGTGGGGAGGTATGGGGGTGGCATGGGGGTGGTGTGTGGTTGTGTGTTGTGTGGTTGTGTGTGGTTGTGCTTTGATGGTGTTATTTGTGATACTGGGGGTGGGGGGGGGCTGGGTATTTATACCTTGCCTCAAAGTGCACCAGAGCACCAAGCCCGCCGGGGCTTGGCATTTGCGGCGTTACAGCGAAAGCTGCTTCTGGTAGATTCCACGAACGGGACAGAATACCCGAGACGGCTTTCGCTGGGGTTATCAGAGATGGGATTGATGGATAGGTTTGTGCTTTGTTTGATAAACAAGCACAGATCCTGCCCTTTCAAAGGAGGTAGATTTATGGCGGATCTCTCTGTAGTTGCTTATACTAACCATGGTCATCACCCGCCGGTATGCCCCGCTCATACCATACACGGGCATGTGACTTCTCTATTCCACCCGGGGATGTCCACGACTAGGAAATGAATACCACCCATGGGACAGAGAGAGAGGGCCTGTTCGATGGAGGTGTAGGGATGTGGTCCCTCCTCACGACGCGGATCAATATCATCCTTACCTTTTATATTTGGCCATGATAGGTCATTCAACCCATGCATTACCTGGCGTTATTTCCCCCTTTTATATTTGGCCATGGCAGATTATTCACTGCATTACCTATCCAAGCACATGCGTGCACCAGATGTACGCAACCCACCGCTTTGGACCCACCGGGCCTCACCCAAGTCAGTGTAGCCGGGGATGTTCAAAAAGCCCATCACCTGTTGCGGGGTCCGTGGTATGAAGATGTGGGAATCACTTGTACTGAAGAATGGGTTCGACTATAATCTACAGCTACGGTATATATCGAATCATGAATCGCGCAAACCCAAACAAAGCCACGACCGGAACCGGTGGTTGCAAGAAGTAGCTTAGCCTACTCCAGCGTTTACATATCGACACACGCCGGTTGCTCCGTGGGCTAGCCCAGCTTACTCTCTGGTTGCCGTGGAATGATGCGCGGGCTGGTCCCACGAGGGTGGAAGAGACCCGATACCATGATGCGAGAGTCCATGTCATCCAACTTCAATCCTGTGACCTCCTCTAATATCCAGATGCCACGCATCCAGCCCAAGCTCGGGTCAGCCAACTCGAAAAGTATGATTTTCCCAAACAGCTCGTCGGCATCTATGGCCCTCAGCGCCGGAGCCTGAGAGCAAAAGGATTCAAGAACAGTCATGTCAAGTACATGTCTTGTATAAATAATATTGCAGTTAAGATGCGGATAATACGCGATGTTGGTGTGAAGCTCCGTCACATCAGCGTTCAAGCTCGCAAGTATCTCGTCAGCTTTCAGTTCCATCTTGCTCGAGAGCGCAGCCGCCATGTCCCTATTCGCCATTGGCATCACCGCTATTGGTCCGCTCTTGAAAGGGCGTAATATTCACAAGAGGCTTCCGGTAGGCTATTCTATAGCTATATCAAAGTGGCAACGTACCCAGAATAGCACACCTCCAGCACCGGAGAAAAGGGTAAGTCCGACGTCTTTAACCGCGGAATGGGGATCCCTTGAACATAGAACAATAGTTTACGACGACTTTGAATGTATATGTGGACTGCCGGGGGTCCTAAGAACCTTAACAAGGCTCGCAAAGTTCATCTTTGTCTCGACACCCTCTCTAGCGGAAGCTGCCTGGCGAAACGTACCAACTGTGAGCGAATCAACAGCCTCAACTACCCACGAAAGGGACTTGAAAGCCAGTTTTCTTCTACTTTCGTGTTGGTTGTGTATATCCTTTGGTAAATACCAAATAGTGCATCTTCCTCTGCTAGGGATAAATCAAGATTCTGCAACGATTCGTTAATCTCATTCACCGTAGGTTGCTTGCAAATATCCTCTAAAAGGAAATGGACCAGCAAGAACCTATGTATTCACAAACTAGTCACATCCAATGATATGGCGGTTAGTTAACAAGCGTACATTCCTTCAGCATACTCAACTAACTTTGTTGTAATACCCTCTTTGACTTAGTCGATATAACCCTTCTTGCATATGCATTGCCGTCACTCTTCCTCTCAATATAGCTCTCCAGATCTTCCTCCTGAGCTGCAAGCCAGATAGATACAACCCCACCCAGGGCCCAAAAGCGCCGTGCTACCGTAGCTAAACGTTGCTTGCATGAGGAATGTTTTTCCAGCGCCGGCTATAGAGTTTCTCTACTTCGCAAAGCAACTTGAAACACAATGGGCCGGAGGCAACACCACTCACGTATACCATTGCCCCATAGTATCTTGGGGTTTGTACCATGCTCCACCGAACCTTGAAATTCCGCGCTCAACGCTAGCCAGGTACCAGTGTCTCGCGCTCTCCTCCCACTCATCTCAATATGTCTCTCATCGAAGCGTTCGTTATAGACCCATTTTAGGATCTTGGCTCGTTTCTTCGCGGAAGTCTGACTTTCTAACAAGGGCCAGCGGGCCCGGTCGAGTATCCTCCTGGATCTGGCTTTCTTCGCTGGCATGTGTACTTGGATTTCCTGCACCACACGTTTGCATTCCTTCAAGGGCCTTCGAGGCTAGAAGATGCTTGACGGAGGGTCTGTTACTGTCTGTCTATTATTAGAGAATCGACAGTATACTAGCGAGAGACGAAAGTCCACTGTGGAGGCTTTTAATCTCCCGTTTGGCGTCTTTGACTTTGGCAATGTAGTTGTAGCTGAATCCTACCACAATCCCCGTGATCTGAATTAGTCTCGTAAGACTAGCAGCAAGTTCGGCCATTGTTAAGGTTTCGTATATGATTTTTATTCATGTGTACACTTCGGCAGTATCTAAGATTGCATCGGGAAAGGAGTTCGCGTTATTTGACAAGGTGGGGTAAAGCAGCAGAATTGTTCCCGCCGGTGGGGATTCACCTCTCATTTCTTGGCAGCCGCCCAGACCCGCCTATCACATACCCATTACTTCAAATGCGTTTTCCAGAGATTTAAATGAGGTTTCGTACCTGTATTCTGGATCCTGAGGAAACAACCTCTCGACCTCGGACATCTAGGTACACCACGAACGAATAAAATTCGGGAACATCCCTCTCGTGGGGGGGATGCGTTGCCATCACTCCTAATGTAAGTTTCAATCCACTTCAATCCAAGTTTTAAGCATGGAACTAAGGGTAACTTAGTCACATATCACGCAATCCACGCAGTAGTCAAGCCATGCAGCATATTTCCTACACCGCAAATAATCACTTTGATTTCTAAATCAGATCAATGATGCCAGGTGCAGACAAAGAGCAGGGAATCGCGCTGCTGTTGTATCCTGACTACTCTTGCACTACCGTGGAATGAAAAGCCCACATTATCCTGTAGAATTTACCATCGGGAGTCAAGGTAAGAAGGTTGGCGCCCGACCTCATGGATATATCACCCAGTACCTAGAACTCCATTTTCTAGATTAAATCATCCCAAATCGCTTCCACTTCACTATCTTCCGAGCCAGGTTGTGGTTTGCATACAGGTGTCGACACACGGTTCGCGGGAAAAACCCCGGCTGACAATGCGAACCCCAAGTGAATGGCTCTTCTAAAAGCTATTAACGTACTCCTGGACAGTGTATGCCAAAAAGCCTCGGTTTGGCGGTACAAACCAGTATAATACTAATAATAATATGACAGTTAGTACAGTTTAAACTTCAAGCGAAGGTTGTTATACTGAGACATTATACACCTTAAACCGATACAAACCGACTAACCAAACGGTACGGAATATTGCTTTTCTGGCTCCTTCAGTATATCCTTTGACCTTCCGGAGCAACACTGGTCCTGAAACACCCGCCAAGAACCCTAACCCACACATAAACGGTATTACTGGTTTAACCGTGTTATAGTTAGTACAATATAGCGACATTTTAGTCCTGCGCTGTACCATTGTAAATACTGCTTGTGGATCTAGGACAGTAAAAAACAGAAAATTGATAATAGATTTGTATCATCTGTACAGGACTGCACTTCTCCGACGTGATATCAAGCTCAGACGAGCGTGCGGCCTTATATCCACGCCATCGAGAAGGCAGGATCCAGGGACGCCGGCACAACATATCCATTCTTCCGCATCGGCACAGTGGACCGGCCGAGGATGATATAAATTATATGGGAGCAGTAAGCCCCTTTTGACGAAGAGTAGAAATATCCTGTAGCGGGAAAACGTTATCCCTGAGTCCTGCCCCCATTCCAACTGCGGGGGGAACACCCACCGAGCGGGCGGTGTTCAATCCTTTACACCCCAAGAAGCAGCTGGCAGATTCCTGTTACGCCTGCCCGGATATCTGGGGCCGCGACGTTTTGGTGAGAGATATTTGGTGGTGGAATACAACAATACACCTTACTAAAAGACACCTTATAAAGCCCTACTTGGCGCTCCTACCCTTGCAGTCCTCTGTGGTTCCTGTTTCCGCGTAATAAATGTGGTTTCAACGCATTAAATATCGGTTATCGTCTCCGCCACGACTCGGGATGTATAGAGAGCAAGAGAATACATTCTTGGGCCTACCTCTGAGCAAGGTAGGTACAAGTCCGACGACTTCTTGTCATCTCCCGGAATATCGCATCATAGGCCATCACCCGCTCCACATCTTTGCCTCAGTACGAAATCATATTTCTGTGGGCGGGCGCAGTCTTTTTTGTTTTTTTTGTTTAACTCATGGGCGGGCGCAGTCTCGGTAGAGAGCGAATGGTGGGGGGTGGAGAATCGATTTGAATAACCATCGATGTAAGCGCCGCTCCTCGCTCTGCACCTCGACCAGCTGAAACATTCACTAGGAGATGGGACGGGAGGGTGGACTCCGACCTGCGGGGATGCTGTTTTCGGCGCTCCCGGCATTCTGGAATCAGCGATATAGATAGGGTGAGCAAGGCCGTGAATTTTGACCTACTGACAGATGATAGACCGGCCCATGCATGCGACGTGGGGACTTGATGTCGGAGCCTGAACAGCAACCGGTGGCGTTCCCTCCCCACCGGCGCCATATCCGGCGTTCTCCACGGATAGATAATAGTGAGGTTATCATCAGTGGCATCAGATGTTACAATGACCGCCATTCTAAGAAGGTTGTTTATGGTGTGATAAGGTGGTTGCTGAAGTGACTGTTTGATGCAGTGGTCACGGGAACGATGTATCAACACAGATCAAGGGTGAAAACAAGGGTCTCTCTCAGAGCCAGGTGGCACGGAACACGTTACCCGCTCGTGTGCGGGCACCATTGAATGGAAGACGAAGGTCGTATCGTGACGTCATGATCCTTGTGGTTAACGTTCACGCCGACCACTAAAAATGTGGGGCGCCGGAAGGCGGAGCACCGTAAGCTGTGGAATGAACCGGGTACACTGTCGGCTACTTTCCGGGATACCGTCAGAGGGGGATGCTTGGGTGAAATTAGAGGGGATTTGGTTACCGCCGCTCCCAGCACCCATATTCACATTGAGAGGGCGCTCAAGATATGGAAAGAATTTGCAAAGTGGAGGCACGGGAACAGGGAGAGGGATGAGGAGAAAGACGAAGAGGAGAGAGTGGCGACGCGGGGGTGGGGAGGACTCGAGGACAGAGAAGAAGGAGAAGCGGTATAATCATTTCTTTTGTAGTCTTCTCGTTTGTTTTCTTTCAACTTTGGTACGGGTACTGTGAGTGGCGGTGGAGGCAGAAGGGCAGTTCTGGGGGGTGCGATATTACCATAGACTACGGTCTGCATGTAATTAATGAATTAAACAAAAAAAAAAAAAAAAAAAACACCCATATTCACAGGTTATCACTCGGTAAGGGCGCGAATAAAGCAACTAGGCTTCGGTGGACTAGAGTGTGTGTCCTGGATACCGTATGCTACACTCTTTGATGTCCAGTGAGTTCTACATTTCAAGAACGTGCGGCTCCTCACAACGCAGAGGGGGAAAAATAAAAAGAGATAAAAAGCACAGCGTTATTGCCGCCGTCTTATTGGCATTTATCCTTGAGTAGCGTGTTTTCTGGTGTTTGAATTTGATCTCCTTGGGTAGGATACCAATCGCCGTGATGTACAGGGACTTCCGGATCATTGGGATGAACTTCATAAATCTTCTTTCTTCCAGTCTTTGGGTTGTTGATGTCATATCAAGGACTATCAGTATGGCGCTATCGTGAAATTGGAGAACACTATACATACTAGAGAAGTGAAAAATGGCAGTCATGTATAGTTTGCTCCACCCAATTGATTGCAACCCCCGATACCAGTTTATTAGATAACACACAGCGATCCGCAGGTGCCGGTTGTCCTGCTTAGGTTCCCGGATGTGTTTAAAGGTTTTGTGAGTCGGATAAAAATAATCTTTGCAGTCGTGGGTACCTAAGGTACCTCGTTATTAATAGTTCGTACCTACCGCATTAATTCATACAAGAGGTCGGTCTTACAGGACGCCTGATTTCGGTGGGGATTTGGGTTTCAGGTGAGGTCAAGGCGGTGGGGATGTGGGTTTCAGGTGAGGTCAAGGCCTGGGGTTCCTCATCAAAAGTAGGTTTTTAACGTCCTCTTGCTCTAGTCATAGCCACTCTTGAGACATGATTCCAGTACCACAATCTTTAATGTTTTCTCCCCTTGACCTGCATCAACTCTATGCTGGAGTTTAGAAGTGGCCCAGACCCCAGAAATTGTATTGAAGAGAAGAAACTCTCACAACCTAAAGCAGTTGCATCTAACCTGCATCGGTCCCATACGGCAAATCCAGACAACACGTTCACTCATATTTGCAATATATAATATTAAAATCTGATCAAGCAAACCACGTAAACTTCTTGAAGCAGAAGTGTCAGATAAACTTAAGGTGTATTTGTTTAATTTGACCATTCGGGAAAAAGAGGAGAAGAGTTTGATTAATTCTCTTGAAACATAAAGGCGTTGAAGATATGCCAGAAACATTAGATGGTGCGAAATGGAGATACCACTATATCAACTGTTTTTAAAAATAGTTTCAGAGGAAAGGATGACTAGCAAAGGCTATTGGGTAGAAGTAGTAAGGATTTATGGGCTGCTGTCTATCCAGGTAAACGTGGGATTGAATACTTCCAATTTTCAAATAGCTGGTTTTGTTGTTTCTTATTGTGGCATAATATTCCGCTTTGATTTGATATCAACAAAGACAGTAAGCTCCCCACTGACTGCCAAAATCTTGTTGTTGATTGCGCATGCTACAGCCAAAGAAATTCACAACTATGGTGCGCACAGTCATAAAGGTAGTCAAAAATTGGGGCGAGATCGAGGTCGAATAACTTTACAATGAAATAAATTATGAACAATCTAGCCAGTAAAAGTGATGTAGTAGTGATGAAGAAGACTTTTACCCACCAGATTTTCTAAATTTCTCCTAGTTAAAAAGTTATTCAAGCTTGAAATTTGGAATTTTAGTATGTAAAAAGCGCCAAAACTGAGCAAAGTGGGCTAGTATTATATCTATTTATACCATTTAAAGAAGCAAACCTGATTAGGGAATGGCAGTGATGCAGCAGAAGGCTCTCTTAGTGGCCAATGAGACCATATTGCAGCCACCATTGTTCAACTTCTGTGTGTTCCGTATGCTAACCCATAACCTTCAAGAGTGTGCACACTATAGAATATAGTGATACCATGTAGCTGTATCGAGATACTGACAAATCAGTATTTGTAACATGTATCAAACATCATTACCTATTGAATTTCTCACTGGTTAAACAAACAATACAGTGGGCGCAAATACAGTATGTATCACACCATCAAAATAAAATGGTTAGTAAAAAAGTAGGGAATCCAACAGCTTATTATTCTTGCTGATGCTATACCTTGTGTGAAACGGGTAATATTTTTCTATGATTTATATGTTGTATCAAGCATACAAGTTGAACTATAAGAGAATCTCCCGGGAATCATGTCAAAATCAACAAAACAACTTAAGCAAATTCAGATACTTTCATAGAGTGGTTCGATTCACAAGTCATTCGTGGTCCAGTAAATACACCAATTTCGATGGAACTGGATTTATTTTGTTTTCAGAAAAGAGAAGATGGACTAGATGCACTACATGCAGATGATATTAACCTATATATAATAACTGGGGGTTCAAGTTGTACTTCCCTCAGCCAGTCGATCGAGATTTCTGTTAACCAACAATTTAAAGATATGATGAGAGTATAAAATTTTTTCTGCTTCAAAGAATACACTCTATACCATGTATCGTGGATGAAACTACTGGTATTGAGGAAAGTATCAACGTTTTAGAAAGTGAGGAAATTAGAAAAGGTTTACCAGGTACCAAAGTTGGTAGAAGACAGTTACCTACTTCTCAGGCAGTAGTTGAGTCTTGGGTACAATTCCGCAGAGAAAAATAACATTTGGTTCTTAGTTCATTCCAGGGATTGGGTTTCTCCTTATCTACAAATTTTAACTGCGATTCTGAGAATTCTATTAAGAATCGGGGCCCGGTGTGTATACCTGATTCGGATCATGAAAATTTCATTTTTGTTTAACTTATTAGTTGTATGCAAACCGTGGTGAATGGCAATACAACAGCCCCAATACCATCCCGAACCCTCCTGACCATACCCATTAAAGAGGATTCATCAAACTGGCGTTCATCCACCGCCACTGTCTAAATAAAAGAAAAAAAAAAAAAACCATGAACGCACAAACGCACTACTTAGCGAAAATTTTTTTCTTCTCTCTTTCCACCACCTCCGGCCCTATTACCCATTTTCTATTCTACTTTTCAATTTCACCTCTGTTCCTTTTGGTTTGCCCACCCTTTTTGATTGTTATGACATTGCCCCATTTTTCTTGTATATGAGACACATGTCTTGTCCTTTGACCAAAGTGAGTTGAAGGAAAGAAATATACCAAGCCAATCTTCCGAAGGTAATGTTTATTATGTTCTCCCGGTACCCTGTCCTAGTCATTGATTCCTTTCTGATCTTCCTTGCTCTTCCAGTACTGTTGACCATCATTCAAGATTTTGTTCCTTGTATTTCTTCTTGTTGTTCTTTTAGGGAATATTACCACAGTACGGATATATCCGCGATAAGAGTGTTCTCTAGTCGATTTTCTTCTTGTAGGGTTTGAGTGTCGACTGTGGTGTTATCACTTCTGTAACTGGTGTGTCTGACGGCACTGAAGGCCAATTCTTTCAGGGGGTGTTTTATACTTTATGTCTAGTAACGTATTTGACTGGGAAGCCGACCGTGACCGGGTAACCGACCGCTATCGGTTTCTTTTGCGCACCCTCGATCATTGCCACGAGTGGTGCCCAACACATACTATGATACGAGTGGTGCCCACACATATGATCTACGACCGTGATAATAACAAGTGGTACCATGATTGCCCTCCAAATAAATACGGTTTATTTTTTGTTAATTCTAGAGATATAAAAATTAATCCTGAACCCTTTTTGAAGGTACCGTCTTCCTACATGACCTTCTACTGCTAGTATTCTCAACTATCACCTTTGACCACTCTGAATCTTCCAACTCCTCAACGTCATCTATACTGGTATCTACTATAGAATGTACAGAAATATTTCCGCTTATAGTAACTCTTTTGCCCAATGACCTTTTTTTGACTTCCTTAGCCAAAGCCTTTGCCGTCTTTTTACTGTCCGCAGTATATCTAGCTTTTTTAAGTCTCTCCACATCCTCGGTAGTAATTACTCTTGCTTTACTGAGTTGTTTTCTGTCTTTTGTGGATGCTTGTCTCGCTTTTTTGGCTACCGATTTTCTAAACTGAGAGTGTACATGGTCGCCAATTTCCTTTTCTTTTAAAGATATTTGCAAGCCTTTGTCTAGTTGCTTCACTAGAGCGCGCAATTTTTCCGCGCTTTCTGAGCCTCCTCTTATTAGTGCTAATGCTTGACTAGAAGTAGACCTCGCCATTCTGATATTTTTGGGAGTGGTAGGTCCCGAAACTAGAAGGATGCCAGTGGGTGCACTCAGGCTAATGGGGGTTGGCTGTTAAACCTGGCGGGGATTAAGAGGCAATATTCCGGTTTTCGCCCATGCTGATAAAATATTATGGCAGGTATAGGTTCTTCTTCTAGCTTCAGATAGGTACCTAATACATTTTAAACTCGGAAAAACCACAGCGCATTGGCCACAGTTACGTACTTTAGAAAGGTACCCTATTAATGCCGGTATCACCCCCAGACTGTTCCATAGTCTCATCTAAAACATTGGAATAATGCTGTTGTAATGGGCGAAATAATCCGACGTCAAGTGGCTGTAATAGGTGGGTGGAATTCTGAGGTAGGCAGAAAGGAATGATTTTATTGTTGAGGCAATAATCAAAGAACTCCCAAGTGGTATGTGATGCATGTCCATCAAGTATTAGAAGACGCCATCTGTCTTGTGCCCAATAATTCAATTAGTACTATTCAACGAATAATAGTTTTATAATTGCAGCGCTCCACACTGCTCGGCGTGCGGCGCTCCACATTTCTCGGCGCTCCACAATGATCGGCGTGCGGCGCTCCACATTGCTCGGCACTCCACAATGCTCGGTGTGCGGCGCTGAACATTGGTCGGCGCTCCACAAAGCTCGGCGCTCGGCGCTCCACATTGCCGGTGTCCAACCTTTTGGGGAATATGCAAATGTTGCAATATCTCGATCCTCAACTCCTGCATACCAGCCCTTATAATAAGCCGTACCTTGATTGACAATCATAGGAGGTAATGTTACTCCCGTTCCAGATATAACTTCAATCACTGTCAACCATGTGCGATTGCCGGAATGTGTTAGGTGTAGATTTTTACGTCCTGCTCGGCAAATGACTCTGACTTTTGCACACATGCCCATCATCTTTCGGTAGAACATCGTATTTGGCCGTCACATCCTTCAACTATAAACAGTTAGCAAAATTTGAAATTGAACCAATGCGGGGTGCATCTTTTTGTAAAAGTCCCGTAATAATTGTTGGTTATTAGTTACCGCCCTCTGTATGTCTAAACGTCCACTAAATCTGGAGCTAATGTCTGGGTTCCGGTCTAAAAATCTGCTCAACCAATGTTGTCCTAGCTTGTGCCCTGTGCCCTTCCGTTTGGAGACGAGATATGCAGCTAACTCCTTCACAAGGGATAGCCTCAAAGGAAAACCCCAATCGTCCATGCGCTGACACCATCTAACTATGCATCTTTCTTCATCCTCATTTAGCAACAGTTGCGCCCGGTGTGCCTCTCGTCTATTTTGTGCTCCATTTAGCCTATCTCGAAGGGTACTACAAGAGATACCAAATGCTTCAGCGGAAACCCGGAGACTTGCACTGGCAGAGTTATCTGCCAATGATTCCCTGTAGTGGGTCATTGACTTCTCAATTAATTTTTCACGCTCCTCCCATTTTTTACCCTTAAGTCTCGGCATTTGAAATCTGAGTGATGATGATGGATGCAGCATGCTATTCACCTGAAAAATGGTTTACTGGGGCAAACTTGGGCGGTTACCCGGTCACGGTCAGGTTCACGGTCAAATACGTTACAGTGGAGTTCCGATTGTAGCATATGGTCGGGAATGGATTTTCGTGTGCCACTATCGAGACTATACTTGTATCGAGAACAACTTTGCCTGTACTGACTCATTTGGGATTGCCCAACTATATGCTACAATCGAGGATATGCTATTATCGAGAATACTACTATCGAGACTCCACTGTAGTAGGTGTTGTTTTTCCATTTCTGACGATGGTGTTGTTTGTGGCGCAAGGAGTATGCTTTATTAGCCCTTCTTTGTGATAATTGATGTACTATATGTAACATCCTCTATTTTTTTACTTCTTTCTTAGCTTTTAGGGATGGTGGTTTCTGTATGTAGCTATCTTGAGATTTTGGTCTAGTATCTTCTAGTATCTTTGGGGTATGGTACTGTTGTAGTCTAGATGCTATCTCATGGACTTGATACATGAGTCAATACCTTTTCTGCGCTACGCTGCTGACGTTCAGTCATTGTCTTACAAACTCTTTGTCCAGCTTGAGGTAAGGATGCGCGGTAGCAGCCATGTATTTCTCGGTACTCATGGCTTCTTTATCTCTTTAGTTGGATGATATTTGTCTTTGCTATTATTGATCTCTCATGGTTCAAGTCATAAAGGCACTAACGGGTATAATTCCGGTTGCTTTGAGTTTCAAAGTGGGCTATTCTCGTAGTGTTTCAAGAGATACTTGGCAACCGCTGATTAATCTCTTCGTCCTGCATGTTGGTTGTCCAGGAGAGATCTTTTGCCTGATTATGAAGAGATACATGAGGGAAAGGATACGAAAGGGGATACTGAGTTTGAGGCCGGCCTGTTTGAAACCATTTAATTCAGTAATCCCATGGCTTCACTGAGCTGAATCAAGATATTGCGAGCTGCAAATTATCTGGATTCAACAGGACTCTGTAACGCAATGTTCCACAACTCATCAACCTTTCTCTCTCAACGATAACAGACGTCAATCACGAACAAACATCTTATGCCTTTGGAAAGTCATCCCAATATACGAAGAGCTTGACTGCATTTGACCCTTTCCAAAGGAGTAAAAGATTGGACTGAATAGAGTTCAGATTCAAGGAACAGAATCTGAAGGTAGTGGAAGAAAAGAAAATAATAATAAGGCTATGGTAGAAGAGTAACTTCACCATAGATACCAGAAGTATAGGGATATTGCACGACTAATTGGACTTCATATTTGTGAAATGAGAATTAGAATACGTATTAAAGAGATCAACCTACGCAAATGGATTGCAAAAGACCATTATGAATTGGATGATGAGACAGCCCAGAAGAGATTGGAATGCGCGATCAAGAACCGGGACTGGACAGAAGACATATCGAAAAGTTGGTGTATGTGGGCGATGAATTCACAGTTGAGAGAGAAAGAGAGACAAGAACATGGATTCTTTATTATCTTAAGGTGAAATGGGCTACAAACTGATTTGAACCTGGAGAAACTGTCGGTCAAAGAAAAATAAGTCAGACGATAACAGGTTGTTTTATGGATCGTGAATATAGAATATTTATTCCTGTACTCCTGATGAGATTTCAGTGGCTGGAATTGTTAGTAGCTAATCGTTTTTCAGAGAAATGGAAAAATATTTCTAGGAATATAGGAGGATATAATGAGAGAAAAGAAGAGGGACAGGAGGTTTATTTTATCATTGAAAATGAAATAACCCATCTTCTTCTAGAAAAGATGGTTGATTTTTCATGGTGTTGTCCTTAAAACCCTCCTTCGCTACTTCCCTGACCTCAACCCCTTCTAACCCATCTGGGCTATAGTCAATTACTACCTTCAGAAATCCTACCTGCACCTTATAAACATAGGAACCAGGAATCCAGAGGCTATTAGACACGAGATTGCTGATGCTGTATTGCATTGTTGTGAAATGCGTTAGCCTATAGAGAGACAAGAGTTGGGTGAATCGCAGGGTTGTGTGGAGGGTGGCGGTGGTCTTTTATCATCTGGCAGAACAATGATTCACAGGGTTAGAGCAGTAATTGAAGCTGATAGTTGGTATACAAAGTATTAATATATTCTCTAATATATTTCATGAATTTAGTGCCCTATTTGTGGCTGCTAAAGAGGTTTTTATGGGGCGTGGATGTTCGTTGCATTGTGGGCCCTTTCCGTCCGGATAATTTTGCAAGCTCGCAATATATCTTACCTACTTTGACCTGTGTCTCGTATCGCCGATTGCTCGAGCGACTGCCTCACCTAATTTCAACCTCCTGCGCGACCGGCTGTTCGTACGAATTGATGCGGAGCACGACTAGTATATGATTATCAGAGGTAGGCTGATTTCAGACAAATGCCGCACAAACAGCTCTAAGTCAATGATTCATGAGTGACTACACTGTTTTGAATAATAGTTATCTTGCCAAGTAACAGGCTGAAACGAGGTTAATGAATTACACTACAAGAGATTTAAACGAGGGATGCAATGTAGCTTTGCCATAGAGTACGGCCTGGATGCAGTTAATGGTTTGAGAGAAAAAAAGAAAAATCATAAACTGTGGCGCACTCTGTCATTCACCGAGTGCTATATTATGATCCGGAGCACTATACGTGATCCTGAGGCGTATAGAGGACGAGTGTTGCGTGATGACCAACTAATCGTGTGCTAAATAATGATTGAGCCACTGTACGATAATCCCTGTGTATATCACCCAGTGATGTATTATGTCTTCCCGGTCCCGTATGAATTGGGTTGATGGCTCATGAACCACTAAGTTCTACGAGTGACCTTCTATGATGGATATTGGAGTAAGAACTAGTGGTGTATGAGGAGCGGTGGGTGGAGATTGGGAGAGGATTCCCGGAGAGTGTCAGGAGTTAAACGTAACTCGCTTCAACCACGTGAAGACACCAAAACGGGCAGTGGTAGCACTCAGTGCAGCCGACATCCATGTGAGTCTAATGAAGACAACATTTTCCGAGATCTTTCTGAAATTCATCCCTACCTGTATCTAGGCTGTAGCTTCTTCAGTGACATATCCATGCTCTGTAACGTGTCAATGATCATTCTCACCATATTAATTGATCGACTTCCAGACATCCCCAAGTTAATACCAAGAGGTAATCACTACGTCTTTCGCACACTAAGCGGACCCGCAGAAAGTAGCTTATTCACCGCCGCGGACCACCTAATGAAGGACGCCTTTACTCGTCAAATATCCTCAATGTTCGAAGCCACTGCCGCGTCGTTTTTTCGACGATGGCTGCCACCTTACATTTCATACAGAAAACAGTGTTAGGATTATTTGAGGTTAACGAGAAGGAGGACCTGACGGCTGAGTACCTCAGGGCAGAAAGCCGGATGATACAGAGGCACAGGATCCGTCGGGTGAAACATATGTCATAGATATGAGCTTCACCTATAACCAGCATCCTCCATAGTGTGGCTTGGCTCCTTGGCGTGGGTTAGGTGTAGCAAATCATGTTCAGGAAATGATGTAAAATGCCAAGGGGGGAAGAAATGTGTCATATTTCATACCAATTCGCAGATATCTGGGGTGGAAAAAATGCCTGCTCCGCCACGGACTAAGTAGCTGATCGTAGGGCCATTTCATGGGACATCACTCGATGCCCTCATTTCAGGCTGGCCATTATAGGAATAATATATTTTAGCCCGGTCCCATTATGTGGCAAGATGACTTTTCTCCTCGCGCTTTATGGGTAATTCTAGACCCGCGGCTTACTAATGATATGTGTCTGGCGTGACCGAACGCTTGCCGTTCTCGTACGGTACGCTAGGGGCCCGACAAATACTAAATCGTGTTAGTATAAGGGGGACCCGTGAGCGTAACCATTGGGAGGAGTGGAGCGACACCTACTTTGTAGTAGTAAATAATAACTAAATCCCCCGTGTGCTAAGTGATTAGATTAGATGACGCCGAGTGACTACATGTACTTTTAATATTAAGTAATCCATTCCTGTCAGAGATAGTATATAAGGGTTGGAATCACTCGTCCCTTCCCTGCTTTCTCCATCCCCCTTACAACGTTCCACTAGGGACAAGAAGGACCAATAGCCAACCACCACCACAACACAAAAACGACGTTACCGCAAGATAATATGCACAAACACCGTAACCGCAACTCATCCAAGTGAGACCTGCTGGCTAAGTGATGGTAAAAAGACATAGCCGACCAAGCAGAGCAACAACAGCCCGATCTTACCATCGTCATAGGTGGTGTAAACGACATGTCTACTTCACAAGCCACCCTCGCTATACAATCCGACCAGATGCATAATGTCCCGGCTTCAGGCCAAGGGGCTCGGATACTGGCACAACTAGCTAAGACCGTGCAGAGGCTCCACAACCTGGAACAAAGAATCGACGGTCGTGAACTACAGTTAGAGGCGGGGTGAGCTCTCTAATCCTCACTTGGCTGCCGTGGCTGCCAAGCATGACCATGATATTCAGAGACTGCAATACGTTGGCTCGCATACAAAATGCTTTCCAAGCGTTTACGTCTGAGGTTCCGGTGATCCAGTTACGGACACGTTAGGACGGGGATATAAAGGGATTCCCGATGACACCAGGGGACATCGAGAGGTTGAACCATGAGTCACTGTTACTTCCGGGTACACGAATTGGTTGCTCGGTTCTCTAAATAGATTGCTTGAGAGCTATGGCTTGCCCACCGCGGGAGCTATCGCTGATCGTCGACGCCCGCTAAACAGGTATCTCAGCATTATCAGGGAGATGATATAGAAGATACTGCTCTCTTCGTTTTTTATTTGTCTGGCGAGTGCCACGACACACGTCGATAGTGTATCGCTCGGGCGGATTGATTTGTCAAACTGACGATGTTCTTAACCGTGCACCCGTCTGCCTCATCCGCTGATATCAAAATATAGGCCGACTCAATTGACTGCTATCATTGAATAACGCTCGAGTTCGTCACTGGGTAGCATTAGCTGAATTGAATACCCAATCATGCTATTGTGACTCGCTGGGATACCGAAATATTGACCAGCAAGAGCCACCAACCCATCCCGAGAATCCTGCATAATCAACGCCCAGATATCAATAGCATAGCCGAATTGATGAGAGCGAAGCAGAAAATAGGCGTAGAGTAATGATTCCGCCTGGAGGTAGGTCCCAATTTAGAGTCCACCATTTACATCCATTTTCGATACCCAAGCTCGACCAGAGAGAAAGGATCAAGTGCGATGGTACACCGTCAGGATCATCTTGTGCCAAAGCGCAAATCGTTATCAAAGAGAGAACTTGCATTTCTGCGAATCGGATCGGAACCAGGCCCAGTATATTTTCAAAGATTGAGAGCAAGTTATGACTTAAGCCAAACACATTCGCAAGGGTTTTTGAGCAGATAATTAAATAAGTACCAGCCTCAGATAGGACCGATCCCTCGGTAGTATTACAACCAAGTAACTCCAATCCATCAAAAGACATGGGCACCTTAAAGCCTTAACGGATGGACAAAAGACAATTTGTTTAACTTGGCTAACAAGATCGGAATACCTGGTCAATGGCTGTGTCAGAATTAAAGAATGAAGATGGATTGTCGAACTCATCAAAAACTACTATCACCAAAGAGTTACATGAACGGGGATTGGAATCTTACAACAGAATGTGAAACGCCCGATCAATAAAGGTGTAAGAAAGTTGAGACTCAGTTGATGTAAAGCTAGATTCAATTGGGAGCCATATTAGAAGTAGTCTTATTGGAAAT
The DNA here is from genome assembly GCA_024713705.1 of Morchella sp. 2018-W38C. NCBI lineage: Eukaryota > Fungi > Ascomycota > Pezizomycetes > Pezizales > Morchellaceae > Morchella > Morchella sp. 2018-W38C. Next base: position 968,483 of record JAMJEX010000013.1, on the reverse strand, counting down.
AGTCAGACGCAATGGCAGTGACAGTTGGTGTCTAGTCATGGGAATCTCACCATATGTGGAGAGGGGGGGGGGGGGAAAGACTAATAAAATCATGACTGTTTGAGCAGGAGGATCAATCAAAGTCACAACATAAGTGCTGGAGTATTATTGGATGGGGTTATAAAGATTCTTTCCACGTATGGGAGACAGAGACGGAGAGGAAAGCTCAAGTATCTGCCACTTGTATTTAAAAAAAAATGCGATTGCGGAAGAGGATAGTAAAAGATTAGAGGCTGAATAGTGGTTGGCAAATTAGTAGAAGGAGATGAAAATCAGATAATTGGTAGAGACGAGTGGGGTGAGAGCAGAAGAGTTGTTATATTACATTTTTATATCCATTTTATTTCCAGACTCTAACTACTTCGGCCTCCAGATAACAGAAAAGAAAAAAGATTGATACACGCCTACCGTTTTGTAAAATACAAACCAAAGAACTAGAGGATGAATTAAAATAAACGAAGAAAAGATGGCATCGGTGCCGGCAGATATGTCACGCACAACACAAGACATTAGTATTTCCTAGTTTGAATGTAGAAGGTTCACTAATATTGATCTCAATACTATCTTAATGGAAAACAATGCGGCAGTCTAGAAAGCCGGCTGCATGAATAGTAAGAGGGAAAAAACATAGATTAGGAGGGTCAATTGGTCTTCCATGTCTCCAGATTTTAGTATTATTGAATACATATGGAATCGAATTAGGAGAGAAATGAATACAAGAAATGATAGAAGTTCTGTGGAAGGGATAAAAGTGGGATTAAGAGAAAGATGGGCTGACATAGGCATTGATAGGATCAACCCAAAGGTCAAGAAACTACCTCACCCCATCTCTGAGTTCGTACCTGCTGGTAGAGGGAATAACATCCCTGATTGTTATCTTTGAATACATACTAGCATTTTGAATCCACGCTTATGACTGGTCTATTACTACCATTGAACTCCACTTAGCACCACGGTAATTTTCCCCCACATTGGATGTGTTGGTTACAATTTTATATTTCAGCCTAAAAGTTGATATTTTATATTTCAGTGTAAAGCTTAATAGCCCTCGTTGCGTCACGGCACCATATTTGATGAGACTCACCCTGTTCTGAAGGCGCTATTGTTCTAGTCCAGATTGGGAAGAATAACTTTGCGAGTATCCCTTGCATAGATCACAAAGTTAAATTTGCAACTTGGTTTCTTTATGGCTGAGATAGGATATATAAACTAGTTTTAGCGTTCATGTGATAGCAGATATTTGCATGATACACAACAAGATAGTTGCCGCACAAAAGAAATTTACAGAGTTGACATAAAAAAAATGTAGTGGATGCCCGTTTCCCCTTTAATTCTTCTTTTCTGAATCCAAAGAGACAACTATCGCACACTCTTTTCTTTTCAAGTTGCAATCTAGATTGCATTATCATATCACCCTTGATTCGCGGTAGGAGTGTATGTACCTTGTAGATATTGCTGTAACCAATTCTACTAATCCTTCTTTTATACCACCTTTGACGCCCACACTGAACATTGTGCTCAAGAAGCTGACCAGTTAATAATAAACCGAACCTTTGATGAGATACATGACTGTGACCTTTAATAGATAATTTGAGTAGAATATAACTATTAACATCAGCAAAAAATTGGGTCCGCTCTGACGTGCTTGGGCGTACCCAGGCGCACCAGACGCAATTGGGCGCACCAGGGGCATGAGACGTTTTCTTACCTGCATCCATACGCCCCGGCGCAAAAAGACATCGTCTCGACGGGAAAATACGAGAATCTCTCCTGTTCTCATCGCGGAGGCGTCTTTTGGTCAAAAGACGAGTTCGTCTTTTGACCAAATTACGTCGAATTATGTCGTCTTTAGACCCCAAAACGAACACCGGGTCCACACCTGGGTAGCTTTTGCCCGGTTAACGGCTTTCGCTAGCGAATTTGCTGGCAGAATGAGGTCACTCGGCAATCGGTACATAGACTAGGACACCAGTTCCGCGCAAATGTCACGTATATTGATCCACATGTCTACGTAATTCTATATACATATTTGCTAGCGACCCACCTGCCTCCGCCAGCGCCCCACCTACGTCCGCTTACTCCTGCCCCGGGCACTGCCCTCCTGCGCAATGAGCTGCCCCGCTGAGCTGCCAGCCCGTTAAGCTCCCTGCTGAGCTGCCAGCCCGCTGAGCTCGCCGCTGAGCTGCCTGCCCGCTGGGTTCGCCGCTGAGCTGCCCGCCCTCCTGCCCGCTGAGCTGCCTGCCCGCTGAGCTCGCTGCTGAGCTGCCTGCCAGCTGAGCTCGCCGCTAAGCTGCCTGCCCGCTGAGCTCGCCGCTGACCTCCCTGCTGCCTGCCTCCTGCCCGCTGACCTGCCTGCCTGCCTCCTGCCCGCTGAGCTGCCTGCCTGGTAGGTGTCAATTAGGACTAGTATTCGCTGCCTAGGAGGTGTCCAAATGGTGCAGTATTCGTTGCCTAGGAGGTGTCCAAATGGTGCAGTATTCGTGACTGGTAGGTGTCCAAATAGTGCAGTATTCGCTGCCTGGGGGGTGCAGTATTCGCTGCCTGGGGGGTGCAGTATTCGCTGCCTGGAGGGTGCAATATTCGCTGCCTGGGGGGTGTCCAAATTGTGCAGTATTCGCTGCCTGGAGGGTGCAGTATTCGCCCCCTGGGGGTATCCATATGGTGCAGTATTCGCTGCCTGGTAGCTGACGATTTGGTGACTGCAGCGGCGTCAGTACAGCGTCAATATACTGGGTATTTGACGCCTCCAGCGGCGTCAATATACTGACAATTTGGTGCCTGCAGCGGCGTCAGTACAGCGTCAATATACTGGGTATTTGACGCCTCCAGCGGCGTCGATATACTGCATGATTTGGAGCCTGCAGCGCAGTCAGTAAAGGCGTCAATATACTGCCCAATTTGACGCCTCCAGCGGCATCTATATACCGACGATTTGGTGCCTCTAGCGGCGTCGATATACTGCATGATTTGGAGCCTGCAGCGCAGTCAGTAAAGGCGTCAAAATGCAGAGTAGGGTAAATACGTATCTAGTAGTAGGCGTCGATACAGGCAGGAGGTCGATACAGGCAGGAGGTAGGTGTCGATACAGGCATGAGGTAGGAGGTGAAGTAGGAGGTGAGGTAGGAGGTGAGGTAGGAGGCGAGGTAGCTAGGTGTATATGTGGAGGTGGAGGTGGAGGTGTGGGTGGATCCTCGAGGTGTGGAGGAGTCAAATCTGACGTCATTAGCTAGCAGTATTAGCATTAGCGCCAGTACATAGGCGGAATATCACTTCCGCGCGACGTCAAAAGACGAGATATCACATTTGGGAGACGAACTAGGCGTCAAAAGACGAGACGCCACATTTGAGACGCATACTAGGCGCCAAAAGACGACCTGTCATATTTCGGAGCTCCGGGACGCGCGGGACGACCAAAAGGCGAGTATCTGGGTGCAAAAGACGAGGTTTTTGTCGCAAAAGACGAATCGGTACGTCTGGACGTACAGTTCGTCTTGGCGGTTCGTTTTTTTTGCTGATGAATTATAATAGTATCTAATAACCAAAAAAAATTAGAATACGGTAACCAATTGCCCCTCACAGTTGATTGAGTAGAGAAATAGCACTGGTATTGATCTGCAATATCCACCTCCCCTTTGTGAACGTTGTACTCATCCGCGATTCTTGGGATTGGGATATCCATTTTGTGTTTATTTCCAAATGAACACTGAGTTACATGGACCCCTAGTACTTGTAAAATTCGGACATTTTCTGGTATGGATAACTGTTAAAAGTAACTAGTACTATTGGAACCTGGATATCATATTAACGTGATTATAATTCTGCCATTGCAAGACTATAACGGCGTCATTGCTACCAGAAACCTGTTCAGCAGCAACCGTATTCCAAGCAATGTCTTCGGCAGTGTCATTGAAGTCGATAGAAAGATTACAGCTTGCAAACGTGCAGTAGCCCATTCACCTATTCGTTTTTTTTTTTTTTTTTTGTTTAATTCATACTCGCATGCAGACCGTAGTCTATGGCGGCGTACTATCCTCTCTAAGCTTCACCTGGAGGGTTCGATCCATGATTGGACCTAATGGAATACCCCAACCGAGCACTTAAGCCCGCCACCTTCACTTAGTCACACTCCTCCGCATCCCATTCACCTATTCTGATACTGCGTAGTTTCTTAAAAAGCTGTACAGTACTAAATACATTAGCGATGAATACAACATAATGTTGATTGGTGTAGGAAAGGCCATGGACAGCAATTTGATATGCAAGGCAACGGTGGGAGTCGGTATATCGATTGGTGCAACCTCAGCAATTCCCTTAATCCTGGAATGAAGCCTCCAGGTGATCCTGCACCCGTGATCAAATATTACGAACACCTTGATACTCACTGTTATTGCCTTATTACACATGCGGACAGAGTGCTTACTTCTTCCATCAAATCGCATCATTATCTTATCCACCGTAATTGAGGTAGACAGTAAGTAGTATCACATGCTGGAACTTCTCAGGGTACTATTTACAGGCTAACGGTTTTTACACCAATTACAACTAAGATTATCATTCAGAGATGATATATGCAAGTAATGTCTAATTTAGGAGAAACAGTGGTTGGACATTTATTTGGAGATGGATTGTCCCCAACTGGGTAAATGTAGTTGGACTCCTCCTTGTCTTCGAGATCTCCACAAACTTGATAATGATTTGCAAAGAACAACACCCATCGTAATGAGTATTGTGAGAAAAATATCAAGTTCAGAAGCTGAATTTGCTTTCCACCACCTCCTCTAAGAATAATTAATATGCTGGCCCCTTCGCTGTTTGGCATAGAAATTTGTATTGTCCGCTAATCTATTCATTGATTCATCAGACCAAAATAGCTCGAAAATTCCTAATGGTCCTACACACTAGCACTTCAAGAGGGTGCCTTTTATCAAAGAAGGAAACCCGCCCTCCCTACCCTTAGGGAGGAAGTGATTGCGTTCAAAGAGCTCATGACATTTCAAGAGGTTTCGGACTTCCTTGGAGAGCCCCAAAAAAGCGGGGAATGAGCGAAAAAGGCGCATAAAGTCAGAAGATTTCCGTTTTCACGTGAGATAGTAAGTATCTTTATTGTTCCCGTTTGGCATCTCGTTCCCCGCCAATTTCATTCTAGTTAGCAGACACTATAGCGACAGTCTCGAGTTTATACAAGATGATATAAGCAGAATCAATGATGAGAGGGAACAGGAAAGGGGCGAGAGGGAAAAAAATATAGATAATGAAAGGGAGAGGGCAATGATATTAAGGCAATCTGCTCTCATGAATAGTGTACACACGCTAACTTTGGATGAATCAATGGCCCAGAATGCAGGCGGTACGGAACTTGGTGCTGCTGACCCGCAAAGGAAGCGGAAGAGTAGGTAGGATAGAATCTCTTCCGAGTTGCCGCAGAAGATAAGACGAATAGATAACGGTTCAGTTACATTCACAGAGCCAGGAATGTCTTGCGGTCAAAACTCAAGCAATCAACGAAGTGTGCCAATACTAACTGCGGGTCCTTTTTCTGTTGCTCCCTATACACCACCACAAGTCCCCAAAACCCAACTGTCCAGTCTCTATGTTGATCTCACTAGAGAGCAGTACCAGCGGGAGCAAGAGTTTGGGGATAGTTACAGATCAGACATTAGCGAATTGAAAGAAATGTTAAAGGAAATGATAAGTGTACTGTCAGATATCCGTCACCTTACACAGCAGACTCGGACGTTCAATAGAGCGTAAAGTTAAATATCTATCTACATCTTTTTAAATATTCTTCTAATAACGGCGGTGCGCAATGAAAATACGATGTAGTTTCCGATCCATAAAGACAAGTATCTATTTTTGTCAACATAACAGCGACACGATACTGAGATCCAATAGGAGATTGAAAGAGACGTTGAGTAACAGAAAAGACAAGGGAAGTGCAAAGATGTAGAACATCACCAAATCCCCACTCTACAGCCTCTCTACATGACGCCATACGTTTATCATCAGTTAGCTCTCTTACCAAATACGACAATGGTGCCAGTAATACAGAGGAGAGGGGATAAGCTGGATCGCCAAACAAATAGAATCCATTTGCAAATTCTTGACATCGTTCTAAGAGAATGTTTTCGCATAATAGTGAATTGTCGTTTCACTTGCCCTCCCACAGGCCATAGAGATGATAGATCAAGTCATCTGGACACTTAACTGCGGAGATTTTAGTGCATTCATGTGTTTGTAACCGTTATAACACTCGCGTTGCCACTTGGATGGCCGACAGATTTTCCGTATCGTGCAATCAATGAAACCCCAACACTTATCTAACGGCGCAACCTTTTCATGTATCATCCTCGCAAACAATGCTAATCTTTCTGGGACAAGGTTCTGAGACTCAGGAGTAAAATCTTGTAGAAGAAAATCCCAAGTAACCAATATATATTTTAACACCCAGTTTACACATTGTGAGATCACGGTGTAGTGATATCCGAACATGAGCTGCATACCTTTTTAAACCTGTAGGCCTAGCTAGACGGGCGCAAAGAAGAAACAACCCTTCCTCCCGGGTCAAAGTCATGCCTGAAGGAAGTTCAAACGTGGAAGGAAGTTTCAGGAGTGCTACTATCCGGACAATATTACCAGAGGTGAAGTGGGTGAGGTGATAAAAGTCTTGCTCGCTTAAAGAAGCAAAATCAATTCTAGATTTAGGGGAAGCATTATAGAAATCTAAGGCTTTGGTAAGATGTAGATACTCTATAGGAGGGTTTGATATTTTCAAAATATCACAGGTTTCGTTATCTAATACATCGTTGATTGAAAATTTTGGGTTTATCGTGATATTTGTTGTGAAGTTGCGGGGTAGAAGGACATCAATTGTACTTCTTATATTTCACTGGAACGATTCTGGTATAGCTATTATGCAACCTGCATGGACCATTACAAACCCCGGTCATTTTCCCTCGATGTTGCCTCGATCGCCAAAACCGTCGGTGGCTAAAACTCTCCAATGGAATTTTGGTGGGGTCTTGGGTTTTGTTGCACAAATTTTAAAACATCGTGATAAGCTGTTAATGACAATAGCCATGTTCGGGAAGTGCAAATACGAGGTAGTGCCGTCATCCTGAGGATAGAAAGGCATTCGCCAACAACCATCTTGCTTATCATTTCCTTGGTGCCGAGTATTGCGATTATAGACCCTGCAATCTACCCATTTTGTTTGCTTGATTCATTAATTGCGTGCAGACGTTCTCCAAGGAACCAGCTCAACTACTCTCCGAAATGTCAGACGAGTGGGTTGGCCATCCAACAAGCATCCAGAATAAGAAAGTGACCATTAGAAGGGATACCCATTCGATGAATGGCCGGTGAGCGGGTAGAATCCGCAAATGGGACAGAACACATTGTACTATAAGGTCAAACTGTCAACATAAGCAGTTGCTATAGTTGGTATAGTTTGAGCTCCTTGATTTAGTGGTCGGGCGGTTTTCCATCATATAATGACCTATTTCTACCGTGAGAAAGCCTACTTACATCAGAGCAGATCAAAGCAAGCTACGTTCAATCCTTGGAGGACTTACGGTATCAAAATATACCCATGTAGTTAGAAAGCAATTGGTATTTCAAACGTTATATCCAAATACCGGCTCCTTCAGATCAAACGGTACTTTCATTTCGCAGCGTCAGGCCAGGCAAAAGAGGTGTCAGGGAAGCTAGATCACTTGAATATACACATGCAAGATCGACTGCTGTATGAAATACTATCAGCAACTGGTTACGAAGGACAGCAGTCAGGATAATAACTCGGTTTTGTTATAAAAACAATTATAGAGTCAGAATGCCAAATAAGCCTATCATCGAATACAATATTAATAAGATATTTGCTATTTGTTATCATGGATATACGCCAAACTAGGGATTCCATCAAAAGGTCAAATCCTTGACAGCAGCGCTTGGCTCTTCCTTTTTCCTCCCGGCTTAACTCATAGCAGCGCTTGGCTCGGTCTCGAGGTCATAGGTTCGAGCTACCTTGGCGTGGGGGTACCTGAGTTCAGAGCTCCTGTACGATTAAATGAAGCCTCTTCCTATACACGGTTGTGGGTATTAACAATTCATCTCATCATATTTCAGAATTTGAGCAACCAGGCACAGGCCTTTTCGAAAGGTTCATTTCCCACTTCAAAATGAGCAAGTTCAAATAGAAGTCACTGTTCGGTGTCTCTTATGTTAGTACAATATTTGTCCGTCAATAGGTAGAATCCACGAATGGGATAGAACAACTATACACTGATTGCTGCCGTGGTCCACAGGGATCCATCACCACAAGATCGGTCGCATTCCCAGTAGGGGACTATATCTCGGGGTCCCCCGCAACACTGCGTCCCTCTATTGGTTCTTTGAAGTGTAGTACGGCCCCCTCCGCCACCATACTCTGGTCATTCTCCCCTCGCGGCCCAGCCTCCTCCAACCCAGACCTCCCGCCACCAAACACAGACAAACAACCAACGCACGCCTCTACGACCGCCACTGCTCTTCTGCTCTACGCCACCGTGTGCGTACTCGGCCCCTTGAAGTGTTGGGCACGACCCAAGCTGGCACAAGCTTTAGGCTCGAGCTTTAAGCTCAAACACATAGAGTTCTCGTTCTCACGAGTCCGAGCCAGCCCGAGCCAATATGAGAAAGACTCGAGCTTCAGCTCCAGGTGTTTAGCATGGTAGTAAGGAGTTGATGATGGTAGAATTGGATAATATCACAAAGATAAATCAACTGAGTTCGGCCTCAAAATTAAACAGTATATGGAGATGACTATCTCCAGCTATAATGATAAGAGCTCGAGCCTAGGCTCGAGCCATCGCCACAAACTGGAACATCACGAGCCCTCGCTGCCACAATCCGAGCGAGTCCGAGTTCCATGTCTCGAACAAGCTTGTGCTCAACACTAGGCCCCATGTTTCTCGTGCTGGATGTTGTTTACAGAGGTTAAGGGATGGACAGGGTTAGGGTTGGGTTCCTAATTGGGACCAAAATGATGTCGGCACCTTACACAGGGGTAAGCTAGAGTGGATAGTGTGGACAATAGTTTTTTACACATACCTACCTCGTCCTCATGATAAAGAGGAAAATTGCGGAGCATGGAGTATCACTCGCTCCTGTGTGCGTCACCGCTGCTGGGATATGCGCCCTGGTCTGGGTAATATAGCTGCCCCAAATTGCTAGAATGATGAGATACACCATTAAGAAATTTCATGGCCACTGATATATATGGTCGCCCCAAGCTCTCTCTGGAAGAAGACCTCGCTTGCTACATCAGTAGAAGTAGCCCAACAAGAATATCACTCCGGAAGGTACCTTCTTCCGCATTTCTGGTGATATTCATTTCTGGTATTATACATCATTCATTTCTGGTATTATACATCTAGTGGCGCCCTCTAGCGACTATACAGTGCATATCGACGCAATCCATACTTTCTATCCTTGTGGCTTTTCGCCCCCACCCACCCTTGGGGAAGAAAGTGTTCTCTTACGTCTTCTAAGCCCGTCACATCGCAGTCTTGTGAGAGCACCCCCATCTAATCGAGAATCTTTGCTCTTCCACACCGCGGCGATTTATCGCCATCATTTCACTCGCAGGACGTAGCCGCCCCGGCACGGCACTCAATGTCTGTCTATACAGACATACCCAGTTACTGTTTTACTGTCTATAACACAACAACCCTGCTACGACTCTCAAGAGCTGTTCCCTTTGTTCGGTCCCCTTCGATACACCACCCCTCCTCCCTAGAGTTTAACCCGCGGTTCTCTAACTATACCCTTTCCCCTTCTCCCAATCTCCTCTCCCCCGGTAGTAGTCGGTAGTACTAATCCGAACAGATGATCAGAGAATATTAAATATTAACCCTTACCCTATATGACTTTTATGTCTGCGGCATTGGCTAGGAATGAAGGTGGGGTTTCTAGCGACGCCAATTGAGGCTGAGAGTGGGGAGGGGGGGAGGGGTTAGCGTTCTGACAGGAAGTGGACCTTCCTGAACTCTGCCGCCCAAAACCGCGAACTTGGCTTTGTTTTGTATGGTATGCAATATGAGCAGGGAGAGAATACACGCATGATGCAGCAACACATATAACGGCGCTCACAACCTCGCCGCCCGCAGGACGCCGCGCCAGACGGGGCTCATGAAATATCACTCGGCAACCACCTCGTCCCGCAAATTCTCTTTTCTTTTTTCTTTTATTTTATTTTGTTGATGAATTACATCCAAACTATCACTAGAGAAATTGATCCGGTACATACATAGTTCTGCCTCGTGTGACTCTGAAAGTTCCATGCTGTACTACGATGCGTGTTGGACCACGGGGGTTTCCCTCGGACCCGGAGCTGACCCCGGCCAAAGGGGTTGATTAACTGTAGTATTCCCACTTCTATAAGTATGTACCCGTTACTTGCCGCGGCGGTTATCTCCTGCGGATTGACCAGGGAACGGATATGTGGACTTCATTATTGCTCGCTGCTTGCCTCCCTGCTTGACTACTTTCTTCATTACCAGGAGTTTATTTTTTTCATCCATTAATTGCATGGAGACTCTCGTCTATCACAATCTACTTACAAGTACTTGCTTAATTAAACTTGACGGATACAGCAAGGGTAGTCTCTACCTCACAAACGCCACGCACGCGCAGAAACCTCCCTAGCATTAGGGACCAAAGGTCTAGTACGTCATGATCGACCTGCCATCGGTGAATGCCAGTTCGTTAGTGTTTATAGCATAGCCGGGGATGTCACATATTGACTGAGCGGTTTAAGAGGCGAGTGAGTCATAGTGCAATGGAAATGTATTTTTGGAAACCCGCCGAAAGGCTGTAGAATGCATTTTCAAGGTTAAACATATTTGACAGGGCTCTAGAAATGGAGGGAGTTGAGGCGAGGTAAAGGTATTTCAGAGACAAGAGAAGATACAGCTCGAGGTTAGAGGGCCAAAATTGTAGTAGTCCATGAAATTACTGGATTGAGCGTCCTGAACCTAGTCGATGAACTCAAGATTGATGTTAACAATTACAGCGGCCAACAAATCTACACTATATTTTGTAAAATATCGAACTACTGGTAAGCAATAGGTGGTCCAATGGTTGGGCCTCCTCCGAGGTAAATTGTCGATAAGGCTATTCGCTTTAGTAAGGCTTTGAGGAAATGTAGCTTGACTTATGTGCTGTTTTATTTGGATTTTCTGTTTAACCCCCTTTGCATATAATATGCATTTCTTGGGAGGTCGCCCTGTTGTTAAAGTTCCTGTAACCCAGAAGCACCCAAACTTCCTGCGCTATTTTCCTACCCGACTACCTACTCTGCGTGACCTCCGGATCTATCAATAAAAGCAAGCAAGTTTGTGTGCGAACACCACTGTTAAAGCTAAATAAGTCTCATCTCTCATCTCATCTAACGCTTGTGCTTGCAAAGTGTTTTCACCTGGCTTGTGGGTGCTCCATACCCGTTCCTCTCGAAGAAGGGACGCTCTCGTCGGGGTGGGCCAGCAACCCGGTCACGGGTATGGATCCTGGTCGCCGTGGCGCCAAGCTCGAGCCCCACGCCACAACGATAGATGCCTAGTTTACCCGCGCATAACGCGCTGCTGGCGCCAATCTAATTCCCTATAAATGCTTCGGCAACTGAATTTCTTGCAGTTGGTTAATGCACATTCCACCCCCCTTATGAGCACCAACCTGTGTACCGCCACCCCTGTGCAGCTCCAGCCGACAAACAATCCGGCACACACACTCTGTTTCCTATCTCTGCCATCTGATAGAAACATTATCACCTCCCTTATGGCGTCTGTGTGTGGAGTGTGGTATTAAACTCAAGTCCTTGAATTAATGGGCGAGGGAATCAGTTTCGAAAGCCACTGCGACGGCGGACAAACCCCCCCTCCCCCCCAACACCTCCGAGAAAAATTGAAATCATACCAAAAGACGCAATGAGACCCCGACAACCGAAATGCCCTAGCACATCTATACCCGAACAAAATTATTCCTTGAAACGGCCTATAACCTGATGCAGATGCCTTGGCTTTGCTGGGGTGAAGTCATTGCGGGCTCGCTTATGATCACTGGAGCCTCAGCGAGAATTCGCATTGGCTTGAGAGCCAGAATCTGCCTTAGGGCTACTTATACGGCTGAGCGGCGCCGCTCCATACAAATGATCTCGGTATCATCAGCTTGCATGTTTTGGTTCGTATGGTCATGTCTCAGTACGCGCAGGAGTAGTTTCCCGGGGCGAGAAGCTATGGAGAACAGGTGTGTAAAGCTCACAGATCTACTCCTACAACGGTATTGGTTTCTTCGGTTTCTATACAAAAATGGTTTCCCGAAGTTAATGTGTCCACCTCCTATGGCTTCACGCGCGATAAATGCAAGAAACCTGTCCAGTTCCCTGCCTCATCGGTGTCGTTGCCGTTGCTACTTGGATCACAGTGAAACATACAGCACCAGCGGAGGAGCGGCTAACTAGGTACTCAGTCACACCCTGCTCCCCGCCCGCGTGGCAACGCACCTCATCTCCGACTACATACAAATGTCATGGGACGCAGATTCTCAATCGGAAATGTAATTTTCAATGGCAAAGCTGTAGGAAAGATTATGATATTGCCTACGGCCAGCATCGGCGATAAGGATAGATGTAGGGTAGTAAGATACTTCTCTCCGGACCACACATATACATACTCGCATATCCAATATGTATTTGCGTAGCCATCAAATCACACGTGGAATGCTGAGAGCTTTCCCATCTCCGTTGAAATGGTGCATCTTCCATCTAGGCACCTGTAAGACTGTACAGGTTGCTTTTAGGCTATATCTACAAAGAACAAATTCTGAAGTTGAAATATATCTAAAAAGGTCCTTTTACTACACCTTTACGGATGTGTCAATTAGGCCAAGAATTGAGAGCATGAATCTGCCTTGCCAAGATTATACTACACTTAGCCTTTGATATTTTAGTGACCTTTTATAAACATAGTTGTTGAGCGAGTACAGCGCTACTTTTCATCGTGGCCCTAGACTATCAATTCTCATGAATAATCCCTAGAATTGGAGAAGTATATTTCTTGCATGTCAAGGATTGTCTTATCAGCTCAAAGTTAAATTATTATTCCTCTAGCATGACCTATATTGATTTTATTATGTTGATTTTATTGTATTCAGTTTCTAAAACACACACCAAGACCACATATTTGTGTGGGATGTAGCCAAATGTCCAAATTACCCTATTTCTAGCTCGATCAAATCTGACCTGAGAGAGTGCCCTTTTAGATGTATGAGATTCTATACCCAAAGTCTTACCCTATAAAGCCTTGTTGATTCCTGTTCGCAATCGCAATTGGGATGTTGCTATGTTTCTGGTTGTCACAAGCCTTCACCTTTTACCTCGCGCTGTACATATGCATGAATGATGTAATTAAATAAAGCGCGTTCTGAGTTTCGTTGTGCTAAAACTATTTCTCCTGTCATTAGTAACGTGAAATCCTCTCACTACCCCTGTTGATATTTACCGAGAACATGACCCATGTGGCTCTTCGATCTTCTTGGATCAAGAATAAGCACTCCTGGATTCTGAGCAGCCAGGATATATAGAGCGTTTTCAGCAATGTCACCTAAACAGAAAATCGGGCAGGTCGGGCAGAAGTTCTTCCTATCTGAGGCAAAGGCTTACAATCATTCAGTTTGACTTTCTGTCCTACTCGTGTAATCAAAACTCCTTTATAGGTCCAGGTAGTGAAGGTCGGGATTCAAGCATTGAATAACTGTGGCCGATATTCCAATTTGCGAAGATCCAGAATTTGATAATTAAGCTGTGTCTGCAATGGTGGCCTATGGTTAGTGGAGCCAATAAACATATACGCAAGCCGGCCGATATTGCGCAGAAATCGATTGCAAGTATGATTGCCAAGGATCGGCGCTGGATTTTGAATGTTTCTACCTTGATCTGTGACCAAGAGAGTTCCATAAAATAAGTATTGAAATCGTTGCTACCCGTGGTTACAGACAACGTAGATCATTCATCGAGCTCGTTGAATCAATATTATGCGCGTTGACTCTGAGCCAACCTGCGCAGATCGTATGTAGAGTAAAAGCACAATTCTTTTGACCTCCCTCTCTCCGTATGATATTGAGGGACTCAGCGAGCCAATCGGTGCCCTTTATCCAATTTGTTCCTTTTTAGTAATAGAGCTGATCCGTCGACACCGCCAGAACAAATTACCGTCGTTCACTTGGTATTGGCTGTTGGGTTATCGGCGAGCAAGAGATGAAATTGAGCTTGGCTGATTCACCCCGGTCGGCGCTAAAACCTAACCGCGTCAATCATACATCGAGGGTCCTACGGAAGAACAAAATAGGCGAAAAGCTTGTGTTAGCCCCAATCGCGGTAAAGAGTCCAAGGTTCAGGCTCAGCACATATCTTACCAAATTTGCTGCACAAAAGCATATACATGGGAGATTTACTGAGGCACAAGATAAACTGATTACTGGTACGGGGTCCTCTCTGCTATAAAACACCTCATTACTTGTTCTGGTTAGCTCTTACCCAGTACCGGAGTAAATCAAAATCGAAGATTCGACGTGACAAGTACTATCATCGCTTTTGTGGAAAAGAGTTAACATCCTATAAAGATTCCATTCCTGTGCCAATGGCTTCTGTCCAGGCGCAAGACCACCACCGTTGAGTACAGTATCAATGGGATGCGGTGATAAGTGTCTTGCCGTATTAGAAGGCCGTCCAAAATAAAATGTAATTGTTTGATTCCTGGTGTTCTTGATCTACCGCTTAATGCTCCTGGCACACCTCACCCAGGTAAAAGGAGGGTGAGATGCCTTGAATACCCGCCTCCATGATCTGTATCATACCTCATCAGTTTCTCTCTCGCCGATTTATCCTTTCAAGCAGCTGCTTCTTCGAAAGCATAGAAGTCCCTGCACACTCCCTTCCTCCTCCTACGTACATCCTAAGCCCATTCTTTCACAATCGATTGCCTCCACGGTTCCATCAAAATGAACACTACTCAACAGGGGACATATCAGCGTGGCCAGACCATCTGCAGGGCTTCGGGGTGGATAGAGGTAGTCCAATTCTTTTTGTTAAATTATGGACTACACGCAGTTACTGTGCTCACGGAACCTGGGAGCACCCCCATCGCCTGTGTCCTGGCATCATTCACAGCTATCTTGATGCCATCAGTAAGCATAGCGCGTGCCGTTTTGAAGAGATGAGCCGCTTTGCAATAAAGGGAGGGACAGATCTTGACGTTGCATTGCGGGCGGGCGCCCTTTGTATGTTGGTGCCCGCATTTCCGTCTAACGAGGACCCGATGGTGGGGGACATGGATAATATAAAACAAACTCCGGTACAAGCAGACACAAATCACTCACCGCCTCAGGGTAGGCAAAACCTTATCTCTTCGCATACATCCTCCGACCGCTCTCAAGCACCCCCGTCGAATACTGATAAACAGACCTCTACTCCCGGCTCGGCGAAGAAGCACTTGAGTGATTATGCCAGATTACTCACGGCCACCTTCCTGCCAGTTTCCCCTTACCTGGCACAGGTCCATGGCGAATATCCAAGAGACCCCAAACAACCTGGAGTCGGAATCGATGATCTGGAGGACAGCGCCCCAAATGATCCATCCCATTGTGATTACTCCTTGATTGCAGTACCGCCAAGTTTTAAGGTTTCCCGGTTTTTGGGTCAGCCCAATGAAAAGAGTCGCTACCGAGTTATTATGGATTCGTTCAAGGGGCGAAAAGGGCGCAAGAAATCGGCTTCACAAAGAGACTATTCACTCACCTCGGATTCGACATCCCTTGAGAAATCGGGAACGACAAACACTGTTACACCTCAGCAGGGGAGACAGGCGCCGAAGCCGGCGCGCCCTCCTTATACCAAGCTTGCCTGTAATTATAACCTCGTCAAGACCATTGCGGCCATTGTTCAAATAGTATATGATTGCTTTGAGCTGTATCAGGTTGGGAGAGAACAACTGGATCAATACGGATATGTCTCTTACCAACTGACTGTCATCCCATATGTCCTCATGTCTTTGGCCAACCTTTGCGCTGGTATCACTGGTCCCCGGTACCCTTCGAGATATTTAGTTCATTACCGCGGGGTTGAGGCTCCTGGACCCGAAAATGTACAACAAATACTTAAACCGAAGTATCCGCGAGGATGGTGGAACGATACAGAAAGAAAGAAGGTAGAGGAAGTGACAAGTGGCGCAGTCGGGCTGGTCTACGGAGTCATTCTCGATGATGTGAAAGAAAGGGAATTGATCAAGGAACTTGACTTATATTGTAAAAGTGGGGTGATGCAGAAGATCTGGCGCCATGCTAACTCGCTCTTACGATCTACCGCGCTGTTTAAAACTCAGGGGGTAGGCTATCTCAGGTGCAAGAGATTCCATCTGAAAGACGCTAATTCTACCATAGGGAAACCCTCTCTGGACGGGTGTACTGTGGCTTCTCTCTCTGGCCTTTATGGTAGCACCATACGTAATTCTATACGTTCTTACCAGGTTTGACACTGGCCACAGTACTCCCAGTCAGCGGACATGGATCATGTGCTGGTTTGTGCTTGGGCAAGTGGGTTCGACGTTTTTATCCATCGTTGTTGGGCTCGATGAGTTTCAGAAGTTTGCCGGACGTTATCGGAAAAAAGCCTTTCTAATCACCGCCCTCGTCACTGCCCTCCTGCCGGTTTCAACTATGGGTGGATTTGTTGTAGTGGCTCAGATGATTTTGGAAAATGATACGTGCCGGAGGTTGTAATTGATGGGGTTTGATAGTTCCTTCTTTACCATCAAGTCTCTTTTGTGACCGTTGTTTGATGTGTTCTTCCTTTTATGTTTATGTATGTATTCTTCCCTTTGTGTTTATTCATATATTACTGAACATAATTTCGGTCTCGATACAGCAGTGTCGAAGCAGGAGGTGCCCAGAGCGAGGGGGATAGCGTATATATAGTGAAACTTTGTCTATTGAGTTCCAAACCATCCCATGGCATCTCCAAAGCTGCGCGTACAGAATAGACATATATATTCGGTCCACTACCGCTTTAGAGAGTGGCCGTTGACGTTTTGATGTTTCCCTTTCGATTATCAGACCATCTTAACGTTAACATGTGTACGTCTTAAAAGCGGAGAGAACTAAATGGGCATTGCGCTGCTAAACTGCCATTTGACCTGGAGCTGGTGGGGTTCTGTGGCAGATCTTTGATTTCATCCAGCGAGGTTTTGTACATCGCTTTCGTGTTCCCACAAAGTGCAATAGGCCAACAGAGACTGAGAAAAGGGCCTAGAGAGAATGATGAAGTGTATGTCGACAAATCCAGGTGTGAGTGATTTGGTGAAAGTGGGGATGTTAGGATTGACATACATCTTCCAACCGGAAGAGCTCCAAGAATCCTCGGCAACGTAGACTAGATTTATTAAACGAATATCTTGGCGCCACTCTCTATAATAATGAACTTCAGCGCTACAAGGCAACCGCGTAAAAGTCTACCACGGGCATGTAGGCAGGGCACGTACTTATTCACGAGTATTGGAGAAGGGTTTTACCTGTAGAATTCTATAAAGCTGTCTTTGCAGGTTTGTTTTCTACATGGTCTCACTCGGTGGATTAAGGTTATTAGATAATAGGGTTAGGGTTGATCATGGTGTTTTTTTCCTTTGTTTAACTCATTGAGTGTGCGGGGGTGCAATAACCACGAAGGCCAGTTAAATATTCTTAGGTCCTTGCATATACATATTTAACACAGTGGCACCACCTAAGATGTAACTGTTGTCAGGACACACCGCCTTCAGTGCCAAGATCAGAACAGCAAAACCTAGCGCTACCCTAGGCGAATTAAGAACGAAAAGAAAAGTGCTACTACGGTCAACATGGGAACGTTGATATTGGAGGAGTCTCCTAATGTACACCGCCCCTTTATAAAGACGAGGTGTCTACTGTCTATCTCGCTTTCCGGTCAGACCACTCATGATCTAGACCTTTCAAATTAAGGAGCACCCCTGCGCTCTTCAATTCCGACGCGAGTATTACAGGGAATTAAAAGGGAGAACGGAAGTAAGGGGCAAAGGATTAAAGAAAAAAATATCGCCGAATAGACATATCTCAGATAATGAAGATAGAGTGTTTAATAACTTTTCAAAGTATACAGTATGTAAAACTGCAAATGATGTGAGTGGCCAATGAACATGAGCACCCACATTAGACGCTGGATGTCAGACATCAGAACACTTTCTCTTGTGGTTAGCAGTAAAAGAAGAGTGCCTGGGTAGCTTGAAGATCCAGCTACTCATGCTGGGTCTATGGAACAACCTCCCGTCGCAGCATACTCGGCTTGCGCGTAGTGTGGTTGACAAGCCGGCTCGAAACGAGCAGGAGGGGAAGCTCGACTTGACTCACGATAGCAGCTGCTCGACTTGTCTTGACTTGTAAAGGCTCGAGCGGCTCGAGCTGAGCTCAGGCTCCCCAGTGGCCCCCGATGATAGTTCCGGAAGTCATTCTAGCTTTCTTTATTCAAGCGTATATTTCTAGGGTTAGGGTTGAGCTCGTCGAGATTTATATATCAAATGACAGAAGGGTAATACAGGAATATCAACTATGATTCTCACGCGAGAGTATTCAGAGAGATAGCACCCAAGAGGCTTGAGCTTTTCGGTTCGGGCAGCAACAAAATCTTGAGCGAAAAAACACAAATTGTAATTAGATAGGACGTGAGGACAGTGAGGAGATGTGGCAGTTGTACTTTTTTTCCTTTTTCTTTTAGTTAGGTAGTGGCGGCGGATGTGTGCAAGCTTGCTGAATGCCCTTCATTGGGTGTGGCCACGAGTGAGCAGGGTAGTTCTGGGGTTGTGATATTGTCATAGACTGCGGTCTGCATACAATCAATGAATTAAACAAAAAAAAAAAAATATTGAGCGAACATTGGTGTACAGGGTTAGGGTTCATCGCCAAAATGCAAATGTAAAATCATTGCGGAGGTCCTAAAGCAATCCTTTTCACATTCTATTTATGCCTAATGCTTCTAAAACAACCCTGGACGCAACACGCACTTGCAACACCGTGCACACATGGGATATCACTCGGTCGTGGACCCTAACCCTAGTGTTCATAGTTTTCGTCACAGTGGGACGCTGACCAGCTGCCGGCCTGACGCAATGCTAGACACCGGGGTATATGGTGGTTGAAGCTGTCCTGACGTGGTAAAATGTATTTCTGATCTTTTCCGCTAAAAATGGGTTCCTGAGAGCATGTGGTTGAAGCTCAGGGGCTGGGTAGGTCAACAATGCATGCCAGAGTCTCGATACACATGTACAGATTTCATGCTTCACTTAACAAAGCGGATATCGGATTTGGAAAGAGTTTCAGGATATGTCTAGAAACTGGTATACCCTCTGCGCCGGTCATGTGCTGCAGCTGTCAGAAACCCCTGGAGATGATATGTTAGTTACTTTAGGCTTGTTTGGCTCTACCACGGTATAAATGCATCAGTGAAAATCGTATGTAAATGCATCGAGTCTACTCCCTAAAATAATACTAGACAATGCATGCCCTAATGCATCGCGTTATTGCATCCCAATCCCACTGAATGCATCACCCAGGTCCATCCATTTTAGCACGACTAACGATTTCAATGATGATTTTACCAACAGAAACGCGGAGGTGGCGGTCAACAGCTACGACTATACTGATAACTTCACACTATATAATCCTGTGCCGATGGGCAGGATTGAACTCCAATAGTTTCGAATATCCAACCAAGAGAATATCACATACGCCATAATATTCAAAGAACTATACTCATGTAGTAGTGAAGTGAATGCATATATTGACGACTTCCCATACCCATTTACCTTGCTGGCTAGTACCGGTACCATACAATTTCCGGTAAGGCCACGAATACATTTTGAGTTACCCTATGATTTCCGCTTGTAAAGACTATATATTGAAAGGAAATAACAGTAAAGGTGGTAAGCTTTAAGTTAGATCATCGGAATGATTGTGTTTCGACCGCACAACATTCCTTTTTCTTTTGCATCACAAAGTTGAATATCTACATGTGATCCATTTACTGATCTATTTACTGACACATTTCATACATGATAGGGAAGCCCGGCACCGCTCATTTATAACTGAACTCTTGGCAAAATGAGACTAGGATCCATTATAGAATCATTCATGGTGCATTTCGGGAGGCATTTTCGGATTCATTATACACACCCCTACGGGTGTTGCAAAGATATGACTAAGAAAATACATTATGGATACATTATGCGATACATTTATTGGGGTGGTAGAGAGAGCCATCAGGGTAAAGTCGTCTATATAAGTGAGGGTGATAGCATCACGTTCAAATATCTCTTCAATTAGTGGAGTCGTATCCATTACACTGGAGCGAAGTCAAAGATTCAGCGACTTGTATCAACATATATATGGGGATCCAATACGTAGATAGCGACATATATCTATATATATGCAGGAACTCAATATGTAGATAGTGACACTGAGGATCGGACTCACTAGTATTGTACTATACAGAGCAATGGCAAAGCGACATATGATCCGCATGACACCCCACCCTTAATGACAATCGCAGCAAGAAAGCGACAATCATCAAAAAACAGGCTCAAAATGGCTATCAGAGATCTCCTGAACTTACCGTAAAACCTGAGTATATACATATATTGCGAGAAAGCAGGGGCATAGGCACCAGAGACAGTCTTTGAGCGCCAATATGCAAGTTTTGGTGTACAATATCCCTGCTGCAGCGCAATATATATTCTCAGATTTTACAGTACGAGATAACCTTTTTAACTGTGACCAGCAAGAGGCTTCATGGCGACAAATCGCCAAGAACTACTATATATAGCACATACTGGCACACCTACTGCTGCCTCCACAGCGACCGTGACGCCTGTTTCCGCCTTGCACTCGTCCGGTAGAGTATCATATCCATTGGAGCGGACATAGCCACAGCCACAGCCCCCGTCGAACAAACTAGATCCCTGTAATTAATCCCTGCCAATCCCCTTCTTCCTTCTGAGCCCCTGTCATGAACCCCTGCCATTGGCCCCTGCCCGATAACCCTCTTGCGCTATTGTGCATTTTATACACCACGGTTCCACATGGCGTTAGGATCCTACTGATTTAATTTAGTAACACGCTCCAAGGGATACCAAACCCCGGATTTACCCCGCACCATACCGCTCTGCAACCTAGAAATACTTAAAGTTCAAAGCAAACCTTAATTGCCCTTACAACAACACAAGTCACAACACGAAGAAGTAGCTACGCCGCACAGAATCATATACTCTAGCCATGAAAGATACGAAAGTCCCATTTTCCTCCATATTATGCCTAGCGATCATCCTTACCTTCCTCATAATGCCTACCTCCGGGGTTGCAATTTCTCCTCACAGTCCGGACTCCGAACCAGGTGGGGCAAATACCCCTGATTTGAGGGACGGTACTCTCGCCGAGGTCCCCCGTGGTATGCAAGCGGACTCTAGTGATAATCCTCCGGCGACTGGGCAGGTCACACCTTACAATATTCTATGGGTACTCGTAGCTCTCAACCTTAGCTACATAACACACCCTTTGAATAGGTCATTGTGGATTCCGCCGTGTGACCAGCTGCACGTTCAATTTTCATTTTATGCTCCTATTCTTGATGCGGCCTTACTTTTGGTCGAGGTCTTCTACCATACACACCATAATACCGCGGGCGGTAACACCCCGGTTAGCGGTATGGTGAGATTAAGGCGCGCGATCCAAAGTGCTGCGTATGACCGTTTGAAGGCTAGCTCTACTGAGACTACGACCGCGTTATCCTTGAAGGCATTCCTCTCTAGTTCACGACCTCTTCTCTCAATCATCACGATCCTGCAATACGTCAAGCTCTGTGGATATTCCAATATCGGAAGCAACTACTTTGCCTGGGCCACACTTCTCCTCGTCTCCTGGTTAGTCCTCGAAACTGTATACTGCATAGCGGGTTGCGCCAAACTATCCGATTTTCGGAACGGTAGCCCAAATAGCCTTAGAAAACCCGCCGATGATGCGATCTGGTTCCTCATGGTCGTAAACGTCCAGTTCGGCGTACTGCTTGTTCTTACAATCATATTGGCAATTGCGGTGGATAAGGGGTTCGAGGGCGCGTTAGGCTCAGTGTTTACTGAGTTGATGGCAGCAATGTTATCAGTGTGGACTTTAAGTTTGACTCTGTGTATGGGCGGTGTCAATGGGCGCGGTGGGGATTGGGGTCTGCTCATCATCACGTCAGTGCTTACTTTAACATCCCAGACTCTGTTCTATGCAAGATTCTTCTACGAACATGACCTATCGCTCTCAGAGAAGGCTAGCTGGACCGAGATTCTGCCTTGAATGTGAAGGCGGCTTGTCCATCAACACGCTTTAGATCTAAAGATATTGTCCATTTCTCAATCGCCAAGTACCATCGCATCCCTCCCAGAGGGCACATTTAACCAGCACGCAGATGTCATGAGGATGCAATGTGTACCTTTAAGGACGGATATTTTCTTTTTCTTAAGCTATTGAATGGGCGAGCCATGTTTACTTCATTTTGGCTTTGATTTGATTTGTACTTTCCTTTGTTTGCGTCCGTCCAAACTTGAGTTGGTCTAGATCTAGTACTGGTACTTGTGCGAGGCGGTGGATGAGAGCGGGCAGTTCAGGGGCAGTGCGATATTACCATAGACTGCGGTCTGTATGTAATTAAATATGAAATAGGCGAGCCAGCTAGGAAGCAAGATTATTTTGGTTTCCGTTTTTTTCTTTTGCTCTCATTCTCCTATTCAGTGATTATTATACACCTCTAGAGTTTCGATATGTTAGTTTGGAGTTTTTCGCAATTGTGCATGTGATATGTTTCTTCTTATTTGATTTTGCTACGCAATATTTACCTTCGCCGCAGCATGGTGATCGTATAAAGAACTCCGTTTCTGGGCAGCGCAGCGGTAGTAGTCATCTCTAGTGATATTACACTAGCACCACCGCATCTATAGTACACCTACGTTTATCTAGTGAAACCCCTCATTCTTCCTTATTCCATTACACCCATCGGCCAAAGCCCCAAACCGACCTGCGATATGTACATCTTGCCTCTTCTGTGATGTTCTCGCACGAACCAATCCGCCGCCTTCTCTACTTCTCCCAAGCCGCTGTGCCCATGAATGTGCTATCCACCGTTATACCTATATCCCATATAGTCTATGGCAGTTGTTACAATCTCATACTGCATACAGGTTGCTACTCGATTACCATAATCACCTCTGTCCTACAGTGCCATCACAAGTAATCAAGATGGTATGAACTCCATTACGCATCTAAAAGCCCATCATCCTGAATATTTTTCTTTTCCGAACGCAAGAGTACGTGATGGCCAGAGTATAGTGTGATAATACATACCCACATAATATTCCTTACCTCTAGCTTGAGCATACGGAGACTAGCCTTACTTGGAAAAGATATGATTGCGTTGTTAATTTAGCAGCTAGTTGGTTACGGGCACTAAATCACAGTGATTCGGCGATAATGATCTCGCCATTATTAGCAATAAGAAGTCGGTGATTCTACTTAATGGATTCAGGGTTCTGTTATACCCTAATTATAATTGATTCATTATCAATCAATCAGCGATTTCCCAACTCATAACCAGACAATTAGTGGGTTAAAAGAAAATTAGGATTATAACCCTAACCCTAGAAGTACCATACACAATTTACATGGAGTAATACGATCTTCAAGGATAGCTTTACGATTAAATTCCAGAGTTATGATATCTCTCAGTTAGAGAGCCTGTTGTTTGGGTTTGGGAGGCTGTGTAACTGCGGTGGTTTTAGGTCACCGTTGGCAACCGAAGCAGGTGCGGCTGCTCTAACCTGGTGGGAATGCATTAGTCCTCATGAGATATAATGATAGAACGAGCACGGAGATGAAAAAGCCAGAGTCTCAGTAGTCGTGTCGACTGATATCGCCACACCTTGTTGCGGAAGTCGCTATCCACTCCTATAAGCAGGCGGCCCATATCTGCGTATTTTTGTCTTCGTTATAGGTTTCAAGGTAATCCGACTGCTCACCCTACACAAACCCTATATAGATATGTGAGCCGACGCAGCCATGCGACATATACGAGGGTCCTTGGAGTCTGGGTTTCTTCAGCATCGAGGATAGTTGGTATCACTGCCGGTGGAAGATGTTGGGCCAGGACGTTGGCCGCCGGGTTCTAATTGGAACTATATAATAGTTGACAGAGGCTATCAGACTAGCTCCCAGAGGCTCTAAAAAGCGTAGATATGCTATAGTACTATCGGTGTTTGTGCCGTGTGGTGGTGTTCTTCCACTAAATGAGCTTCATGGTTTATCACTCGGTAGTGAGCAAGTAGTCTTACGGGTCTATTCCTCAGACGGAGGCGAAGAAGGTCGGCGGCAAGCGTGGGATTACCGCTGTGAGCACAAATAACGCGTTGGTTACTTAATTCTGTCCTGTAGGTATTTTATTCTCTCGCATGTTCATACGATTCCATATACAGCTGGTGGTGGTAGGTACTTAATAACCGAAGATATTTAGTATCATTGAAGAACAGACTTTGGACTTGCTATTTAACGCATTTATAGTAGACACGCTCCAGAAATCCACAATCTGCAGGAAGAAACACGGCAAAACCAATACATTACGGATTCACGAAACACGCGCTCCAACACATGACAGAGCGTACCCGCATCAATAGCGAGACCTCAGAAAGCAATACGAGTAGGGATACATGTAGTAGAATACGAATGCAGACGCCGGGAGCTACGAGAAACCATGATTTCTTCAGGTATAAGTAAATCACCTTGATTGTCGTATCTCCTATCAACACATTGTTCTCGCGTGCAGGAGCTCCTCATGGGATAATTGAAAACGTTCTGATGCAGAAACGAGACGTCAAATACGAAGCTAGAGAAGCTGTTATCATGCCCACGTTTCATGATCAGCATTCCTACACAATAAAACCAGATCCCCTAAACAACGCAATCACCATCAATCACTCGGGTCTCGAGAACATTTCCTGTACTTTTGCCCTGGGAGGTAAATCCCTGGGTAGTGTTATTTCTGTGCGGGTTTATATGTGCCATATCTTGAGAAGCAGTCACGAGGCTTATTTGATAGGGCTTGGAATATCATGTTAAGAGTTTCTAAAATCTGCTGTCGCCGCCTACGTTTACTATATATATTCTTACTACTTACCCCCATGTCGAATGTTTAAGAAAACATAATCACTACTATTTCCGCACCCCGATTTCTACAGTGCCAAACAATCACGATCGTTCTTTGACCCCCATAATCACCCCTACCCAGAGAACCCTTTTTGCTTAGCATCTTGCCATATTGATCTCAGTGCGCTCTGGAGATCTGTAGCGCGACTACCAGGTGCATGGGTTACCGATATCGAGATATTATGGTGAGAAAACCTTACTCAAGCAGGCTCAACAACGTTAAAATTCTAGATAGATCTCCACGACTCTTAGCCCCACTCGCTCACCATCAATCAATTCGGTTGGCTTGGCGGTATGATATGCCAAACGTCATGCCAAGCCAAGCTAGGTTTGGCTCCTCGCCGAAGCAGTGGATCTATGCTTGACAGGCTGGTTTCGGGTAGGTGGTAGGTACTAGAAATCATCACTTTGATCATGACTGTAAAGCCGTTTCACCGGAAAACATGGAGAGGAAAGGCGGGACAGGTCGTCTGAAAGTCCTCGAAATAAAATACTAATAGTAGCTCGTGATTTTGGGTCACACACGCCCCCCCCCCTCCCCATGCCACCGCTAGACAGAGAAATGTGAACCACGATCCGTCGAAGTACATTTTAACTCCTCCCCGCCAACCTCCTATCCACACGGTAGTTCGAACCTTCCTCCCCACCCCCGGGGGACCCAGCCGTATTTATGCCAAGCCCCGAACCATAGCAAGTTGCCAAGACGGGTGATAAACGAAGTCCGAATTACATTGAACGGGTGCCTAGTGCATTAACCTTGACAGAGGTTGTGTATGTGACGTTTTCAATGCTACACATAATTCTACGCCTATTCGGTGCCACCTTTTTTTCTTTTACATCATAGACCCTCGCGCCAGAAAGAACGGAATTAACAACATTCATCTATATCTCTCCAGCTGCACCCATGGCCATCTCCGCCTCTTCCCATTATTTCAACCGAGCGAGCCCTAGCTACAGCATGCAAACGATGGGTCCGCGCTCTGCAGATGTACAATAAATGAGTTAAAAAGAAAAAAAGACAAGTAAAAAAAAGAAGGGGGATTAGAATTGAACGAACCCTGGTAAGAACCGAGTGGTAATCCATGTCGTGGAGGTGAGCACTTGTAACTCATAGAATATGGTCGTATCTGAGAGATTAGATATTGCGCTTAAAGAAGAATGGTAAGGGAGGCCAGGAAGCTATTCGACGATAGGTCATTACTCAAACTTAGCAGGGAAGAGGGGCAGAGATGTGTTACGGGAAGTCGAGTAAGAAGGTATGATGCTTGGAAGTACAGGTAACCGAGGACAAGCATAGGAAGGTATCGAGGTGGTGTGGGGCAGTCCGTGTACAACCACACATGTATGCTACTATTGGGCGGCACGCTTAGAAAGCGTTGCTTACGGCTGCAGGCTCTGCTCCTTGGAGAAGGAGGCCAATGCGATAGTACCGCCAAAACTCGAAAAATTGGCTATCTCCGGACAGGGTTGTGAAGTGGTAGGGGGGGCCGGTGGCTTAGTGGGGTTTGTTGGGTGTGAGGGTTAGGTGAGTTGAGGGAGTTGGGTTCAACTGGCAACTGGCAACTGGCAACCGACTCGGATAATGGTTGCAAATCATTTTTGGTTCACCCTGTCAACCGAGGGTGTACTGCAAATCATTTTTGGTTCACCCTGGCAACCGAGGGTGTACTGCAAATCATTTTTGGTTCACCCTGTCAACCGGGGGTGTACTGCAAATCATTTTTGGTTCACCCTGGCAACCGAGGGTGTACTGCAAATTACTTATAGTTGACCTGTCAACCCGGTTCCCAACCACAACCATCACACTTCAACAACCCGCCCTACAAAATGGAAGCTCCCTATGGCTATACAGCAACTGGTAGGATCAGAAAAAAACCTATCAAAGGGAATGCTCCTCATGCAGCTCCTCCAGCAGCTCCCCCACCAACTCCGGGCCCTCAAGTTGAACCTGAAAAAGCTGAAAGGTTTTTCAGATGTCCTGTTCCCACCTGCAATAAAGACTTTCAACACCGCAAAGATCCTCATAAGGCTGTTTGGCAGCACCTTCATCATCATGCAACTAGCTTTGTGGGTGACCCAGCGCATAAGGCTGCACATGCTGCTATTAAAGAAGAAAGAAAGGCAGAAGCTGGTATGTATGAGTTAATATTCTATTTTTGATATCAGTAGTATTAACAATAATGATAGATGATAAGAAAACACGGGAGAAAAGAAACTCAGCTAGATGGAGAGCAAGAAATGCTAGGAAAGCAAAGCGATCATCAGCTATGGGAACTGCAAAGCGCAAGTTTGAGATTCAATTGAGAAAGGCGGGAGAATTTACAGAGGAGGCATTGAAGAAATTAGTTGATGATAAGATGGCGGAATGGGATTTGAATAACTAGTAGTAGTTAGCCTGTATTAAATTCATTCTCCGTATGCTACAAACTCAGCGTACCCATTGTTGTCATGTTCAAATCCGATATCCTCATACTGATTTAATCCATTACCTCCACCATCTCTTCGACGCCAATCACCAACCTCTATTCCGTCAAATCCTTTAATATCTAACTGACTATCTTCACTACCATCGACTGCTAATGATAATCCTACATTCCTAAATGATCTCCTAATAATATCCGCCTTTTCTAAAGCGAATTCGTACCATGCATCACCAACACACCATGTGGTGAGTATCCTTCTTTCCCGTACAGTCCATTTATCGATATTTGAAGTAACGATCGCTTCATCTGTCAAATCTCTTATCTTATCCTTCAAAGGCTTGTTGATCGATATATCCAGAGGTTGAAGTAAGCTCGTGCATCCAGCTGGAATTAGACTCGGAACCACATTATTATTTCTCAACATTTCAAGTACCGCAGGCGTTTTATGTGATGTGCAATGGTCCAAGGCAAATAGAGTTTGTCGCCCACCGAGAATAGGTAAGAGGTGCTGTTCAATGTATTTGAGAAATAGTTGATCATTCATATATGCTTCTTCGTTGAATTCCACAATGACACCAGGGTGATATTGAGGTGCTTCCATTAGAACCTGGCTCCCCCTACCTGTACCGTGGAAAATAATCAACGGTGGGATCCGGTTGATCCCATCTGCAAAAATGCATAGTACCAATGTAGCCTGGCGTTTATCCCAACCGCTTCTTGTCTCTTTAACCCAAACGGTCCTCGCACCTATCGCTTCATATGTCCGTCCATTGAGATATTCAAAAGGTAGTGGTGTTTCATCAAGGTTACCTATATTGCTTAACAGAAATCGTCCAAGAGTTCTATTAAGCATAATATCCATCCAAGTTCCACCAGGTATCTGTGAATTGCGCCGGTTGAATTGTATCCAATCTATTACCAATACTCGATAATCTTCCGGGAGTTTCTGAGCCTTTTTTGTAATGCATCTTAGACTGACACGGAACCGTCTTAAGAATGCCTCGAACCATCCATTTGAGAATCGGAATACAGTGTGATTAGCGTTGGGGTAGATTTCTCGGAATATTCGAGCAGAATGAATTCGAAACCAGCCTCTTCGTATTGGTTGCCCATTCTCCCTCCTCGATAGGAATAGATTGTAAAGTCGTGTCTCCAGCTCAGGCCATTTGCAAATTACGGCCGCTTCAGTCCGCCTACTGCGAATTCCGCTAGCAAACCCCAATTTCTCAATTTCCTCTTGTTTTTGAACCCAATTGCAGATCGTTCTCTGAGGAACCCCAAATATCTGAGATGCTTCCTCCTGTGTTGGGTGCCTTAGATATGATTCTCCGGTATTTATGTTGTATGCAGGTATTCGGTGGTGGAAGAGAAATACTAGAACGCGTATTTTTTGTCCTTGACTCCATGTTCGTTCTGCTCGCTTAATTGCTTTCAACTCAAGCGTACTGTGACGGTCCTTGATAGTTTTTGGTTTAGGGCCCCTTCTAGGACGTGATGCAGTAGGAAGTAGCTCAGATGCAGTAAGGAGTGGTGCAGTAGGGAATGGTGGAGTAGGAAGCGGTGCAGTAGGAAGTGGTGCAATAGGCACCGTGACCGAGCGGGAGTTAATGGACATTGTGGTTGAATTCAAACATTCATATCTAGTAATTTCAATTATCGTTCTTTTGAAAGTCTATTTAATATGTACTGGAATACACTGACTTTACCTAATACTCAAATAGCTGGAGAAATAAAGCAAACGGAAAATCAAGCACTAGCAAACGGAAAAATAAGCAAACGGATAATTTTGAAACTGCAGTCGCACTATGCCGGATGCTTAAGATTCACCAAATCTTGTATGAGATAGGAAATATTCCCATGAAATTCGGGATAGCAAATATTCCCAAGAAATTCGGGATCGCAAATTAATTTTGCTGTAGAAACTAGAATTTTCAAGGGATCCGGCGTATTGAGTTCCGCCATACTAGAGTAGTAACGAGGTGCCCGAGGTGCAACAGTAATGGCCCCGATGAACACCTGGTACATACAACAAACGAGGTCGGAAGGCCAACATCTTCTGATGTTGGAAACATTAAGAATCACTCGTTTTTGCCCAAAATTGACTTCCCGAATGAAATTCGTCACCTGAATCCCAGTCCGGAGATAGCCAATTTTTCGAGTTTTGGCGGTATGGTACAGCCTGATAGCCGGCAATTGTGAGTCAAAGGGGTTACGTATTGGAATAGAATTAGATAAAAGAAGCGGGCCTTGGCATAGGTTCCAATCATGTATAAATAGAGGGGGAATTACCGCGAGTTGAGGATAGCATTCTCATGATCAGCGAGCGGAATCCGGTTTACAATATTACTTGTTTAAAAGCTACAGAACTATCGCTTAGCATTGCCATATCTTTGATATCCCATTACAAGATGGGGGCTGATCCTGTTAAGGGCATCCTGTATCGGCGCCCAGTGCCCGTTAGATATTCGGTCGGAGGCCACCAGAGCTACAGTAATGAATGCATTGGATCTGTGCAGAGACCATATGTAACAGGAGAATGTCAATATGTGGGACGGAGGATCTAGTTTTGGAGGTCGAATGAGCACGCTTGGAAGGTGTTATTGGCACGAGAAACACGGGTTATTGATTGATCATTAGGGACACGGAATCCGGGATAGACAAGAATAAGGTATGAGCTATATAGCGGTTAATGATGGATGAGATGCAATCTTTTTTCTTTTTTGTTTAACTCATCAATTGCATGCAGACCGTAGTCTATGGCAATATCACAACCCCAGAGGTACCCTGCTAACTCCTGGCCACACCCGATAAAGGGCTTCAGCAAGCTCGCACACATCCGCCACCACTACCTAACCAAAAAGAAAAGCAAAGAAAAATAAATAACACGCCGGATTTCTCCTCACACATTCTCTACTACAATTTGTACTCTCTGTCTTCCTCCTCCCACCTTCAGAAACCCGATTAAGCATTTTCCGTTGTACCTTGCTATCTCGTCTTTGTCTTCCGGCTTTAAACCTTCCGCATCAATGATGTATTTGTCACCTCTCCCCGCCGCTTTGATGTTGTATTTTTCGTCTGAGTGATGAGATGCGATTAGAATAGTGCGAAGGAAATGGTGAAACGCGTCTAATGAGTGAAGTTTAACAGAGAGAACGGCTATCTATTGGAAATATATAAAACTATAGAAAAAAAATATACCGTGTAGATAGGAGCCCATTTTTGGCTATGCCGGGGGAGAGATGAGAGTATAAAAAGACCCGATTTACAATTTTACCTCGCAAAATAACAGCATTAGTCATTATGTTCCTTCCCCTCTTCGCCCCTCTCCTCATCCGATAGAGTTCCTCTCTTTCTTCCAAACAACCTCCTAGAATTACGGATAAACGATGCAGTGTCTCTCGTCTTGTACCACTTCAAGTATTTTGAAACCTAAATCCTATCTCAGTTTCATATGTACGGGTGGAATGGGGAAAACTGACAGGTTGCCACTTGAACAAAAGCCATGCTAGCATGACGAAGGCCATAAATGGGGCCGCCGAGATTGGATACCATTTCCATGAAGGATTGCTTTCGAGAATATCCACGTTCATTCCAAACAGACCCTAGACCGTGTCAGTAGATTTTAAAAGGTACTGAACTCATAGCCTTGCTATACTTACAGTAACAAACATCAAGGGTAGAAAGATAAACTTCGTAAACTGTCAGCATTGTAGGTCACATTTGCGGGCAGGGCTAAACTAACCGTAATCCAACTGAGACGTTTCATGCTCTGTGACATCTTTACCGATTCTCTAGCTTCATATATAGAGACGAGATTGAACTCCTACGTGATTTCATACATTAGCGACCACCAAGATTCGTAGGATTGAGATTAATAAACTTACAAGTTCGATCATCTCCTTAGTTTCTCTATCTAGTCTCGATAAATGCTCTCCTAATTTCTCTATTTGATTAGCTTTTCTTTCCAATTCTCCGATCTTTGGTAGACTTTTAACGCTTGTAGTCTTCGGAGCTTGGTCCGCCCTAAGAGTTGTAGGTGGAGAAAATGCGACATTCTGTGTGTTCTTGGAATTTGTTGTAATTGTTTGTGTCGCCCTACGAGCTAACGTGCCAGGCTCGGGCATAGAAGACCCAACCAACCCCAGACCACCCATCGCGACTGGATCATCATTTTGCAATAAGGTGGTCGGAGATAAAGGTGTTCCATGAAATGTTTTGGTATTATAGTCCTTATTAATCTGCTCTTTTTTCGGGATTTTTCTGAGTGGTACCATCAGTTCGCCAAATAATACTTCGCTTTCCTTGAACTGTTTTACGAGATCACTCGCTTGCTCAACATGTTTGCGCAGCGTTTCCCGAAGCTTGTTCCATTCGCGACTGTGCATGAGTAATGATTTGATTACATCTTTATCTCTTCCCTCAGCTGCTAATTGAAAATCACGCTGGAGATAATTGTCAAATTTTTAAGTTAGAGTAGAATTGGGAACGGTGCATTATGAACCAAGTAACTCACTATTTTGTTGAGTTGTTTCCCCGCTTTATCTAGAAACGCAATCCAATGATCGTAGACATCCACTAGACACCATACTACAAGTTCCGCTGCACTACCGGGAATAGAGGGAACCTTCCTGGTAAGGTTCCCTCTAAAGTGAATAGCTTGCATTGGACTGGCCGCCCCCTTATTGATGTTCCGCTTGGCCATTACCCACGAAATTTCGATTCTGTGTTCGTTGGAAGTAAACCCTGAAACCGCTGTTGCCTCAGCTGTTACATCGAAGATAACGTTGCCTGGAATTCGTGTAGAATGTGCCGTCTTGTTGTACACAGATATGAGGTGTGGAGCATTAACAAATATGTGAGGCCAAACAAAACGAATGTACGGAACAAGAAGTACTAAGATAGTTAACTGATATGCTATACCAAGATGCCCAAGATCATCACGAAGGACTTGTACCATTCAGTTTGATATCCTGGCTGTTTGGGACGCCGATCCGGAACCCATGCACAGTTGTGTAATTGGACCACACGTATCTCTTGGAAAATGTTGACCAGGCCCACAGGATCAGGGACTCACCCTGGGCCATATCCGGGTACTGTGTGTCGGGAAGGAAATCATCCGGATTTACAAAGCTGCTACAAGTTTTGTAGTCATTGTACTCCGAATCCGAGCTTTAGACCAGTACCTATAAGCGAGTGACTTTCCGAGCTGCCTAGGGCACGGGTAAAGAGTGACAACCTCACCTAGGGAAGAGGATGGATGTCTTTGCATTTGTTTCCCACTCGTAAATATTCCACTCGTCAATATCAAACCCCAGTTCGGAGGTTCGTTTAAGATGCGTGCCAGTGCTACGGTTATGGCAGAGTAGTATAAAATGCAAATGCAAACCGTCATTTTCACCTTTTGAGTACTCTGGACATTCATCCTTGAACATATTTACAACTCTCTGCACTTGGTCGGGTGTAAGTCCATCAGTTCTTGCTCCCTTGTTGAGCAAGAGCTTTGCCGTTATTGTATCATCTCGCATAATCGCGATTTTTAACGGTGTGTTGCGTTCAATGTCGTATATCTCCATGTTTAATTGTGGAACATCAAGGAGACAGTTTATCACCTTTCTATGACTTTGCGCCACCGCAAGATGGAGCGCGGTAGACCCCGAGGAGTTTGTTAAATTTAGAGTGTCATCTGTACATCTCTCTATCAACGCGCGAAATAGATCGAGGGTTTCGTCGTTGCATGTTCTGTGTAGTACACTCTGTCCATCAACACCTAGAGTGTCGTGGACCTTTGCACCTGCGTTGAGTAAGAGCAACGCAACTTTGTGATGGTCATCTTCCAGCGCCGCCTGGAGCGCACTTTTACCGTCAACGTCCGCCGCAACTGCATTAACATCTGCCTTCATTGACAGCAAATATTTGACAACCTCAAGATGCCCGCCCTCTGCGGCAGCCTGTAATGCTGTCCTTCCGTTAGTCTCTGATGCTGGCGCATTAACATCCACCTTCATTGACAGTAAATGTTTGACAATCTGTAGATGCCCGTCCCCTGCGGCAGCTTGTAATGCTGTTCTCCCGCCATCCTCCAGCGCGGGGGCATTAATGTCGGCTGTATTGGCTTGAAGGAACCTGACTACGCTGTAAGCACCGCATTGCGCTGCTGCTTGAAGTAGGGTTAGGCGCGTAGAACTATCTCCCTCCTCAGCTTCAACCGTTCCGTCGGCCCTTACTCCTTGGGAATGTAACATTTTCACGATATGTAGGTCCCCTCGAGCGGCAGCCGCGCGGAACGCTAGTGACTTGCTTGCCCCTGCCGACACAAGCATCTGAACAATCTCCTTATCCCCTCCATGAACTGCAGCTTCGATAGCAGTTTTTCTCTCTCCTGAGCACTTCGCGTGGATGTCCGCTTTCTCTGTCAGAAGCCACCGCACCATTTCTCGATGACCTTGCTCTGCAGCCCCTTTCAAAGCGGCTTGGCCGTGTCCCGTCATTGGCTTTGCGTTGACATCCGCGCCGGAAGCGACCAGAAACTTCGCAATGTCCATATGCCCGCTCTCTGCTGCTGCCTGCAACGGAGTTTGTGCAGAATAGTTATTTATCCCATCGACACTAGCCCCAGCTTTGATGAGTAGCTTGACTATGGCAATGTGCCCTTCCCGGGCCGCGGCCTGTAGCGCCATAGTGCCCTGATAACAGCTTGAGGGTGCCGTCACTTTGACCTCAGCACCATTCTCAAGAAGAAAGCGAACAATCTCGAGAGAGCCATGCTCCGCGGCCTCCCGCAATGCAGTTACACCTTTTTTGTCCGGCCCAGTCCCATTAACATCCGCCCCTATAGACACCAACCAGCGCACCATCTTTTCGTGTCCTTCACCTGCTGCCACTCGCAGCGCTGTCGTCCCCAGCCGACTGGTTTCCGCGTTGGGGTTAGCACCCTTCTTAACGAGAAACCGGGCAATCTCCATATGTCCTTTACCCGCCGCGGCTTGTAACGAGGTTAGACCACCCCACCGCGAAGGGGTATCGTTGACACTGGCGCCCCGCGGCCGATCATTTAGTAGTTGGACGATAGCAAGGTTCCCCCCCTCGGCGGCTGCCTGCAAGGCGGTTCTGCCATTTCTAAATCCTGCCTCCATATTTACATTCGCACCGGATGAGAGCAATAAATGGACCATCTGGATATTCCCTTTCTCCGCAGCAGCCTGTAATGCAGTCCTACCGTTTTCTAGCGCAGCTTGATGGTCGACAGTTGCGCCTCGGCTAATAAGTAACTTGATCATATCGCTGTTCCCTTGCTCGGCCGCACTCTGTAATGGCGATCTTCCACCAAACCTATAAATATCGGTGTTGACTTTAGCGTCATGGTTGAGAAGGAACTCTACCACGTTCCAATGTCCTTTCCTTGCTGCCGCCTGCAGTGCAGTCCGGTCTTGCGCGTCCTCCACCTCATTGTTGACATCGGCACCTTTCGTGACTAACAACTCAACAATATCTAGATGACCTGCTCCCGCTGCCGCCGATAGTGCCGTTACTCCAGAATCTTCCGATGAGGATCCGTCAATCCGGGTACCGCGGTCAAGAAGAAGTTGAACCAGATGTAGCTTGCCGCGAAAACATGCAGCCTGCAGGGCTGTTAATCCAAGCTTAGACGCAGGACGGTGATTCGCATCCGCACCGCTACGCAGAAGTAAATCCACGGTTTCCGCGCACACATTTCCTGCTGCTACCTGTAAAGCCGTCATACCGCCAAATCTCGCGGGTGGTGCGTTGACATCTGCTCCTCGATCAAGTAATAGTTGGATAAGCTCAAGATTTCGAGTTCCGGCCGCCCACTGCAATGCAGTCCTACCAATTTCTTCGGTATCGTCATTCACGTCACCACCAGATTCTATCAAGAACTGCACAGTGCTAAGATGACCTCCAGCTGAAGCAGCCTGTAGAGGGGTCCAACCGATAATATTCACGTCCATTTCTTCCTCTCGTAGTCCCCAAGAATATCTCCTCTCAATCAACGCTCTAGGCCGGTTGTCATAGAGTTTAATAATTCTGACTCCACGACCTATGGGGGTTTCTAGCGATGGGATGTAACGCCCCATGACGTCCGCTCCAGCTTTCACAAGGCGTTTAACTTCGTCCAAGTCCCCCTTCGCCGCTGCCAATACTAGATACTTCTCGAGCTCATGCTGGTCCAACTCATTTTCGTGTTGTGATTCAACTGCAGACATGAATCTTCCGGTACTCTAGAATAAACAATTGATATGTATTAGATCCACTCCCGAAACTGTTGCAACAAAAAACGAACGGGGTGTGCTCCATACAGTTTTTCGTGCGTGATATAACGTCAGGTGGGCGAAGCTTCTCAATACTTTTGGGGTCTAGCAGCGCAGGGCGGTTTTCAATTTTAGACAGTTACTACCCAGAAGGTAGATATTCAATCTAGTATAGAGAAGGAACCGCCGGTTAGCTGTTTCGTATGAGACAATAGGATTCATCTCATGATGCCTACTTACTACTGGTAGAGGCGGTTCGCGGTTGGGTCCGGGGGGGGGGGGGGCAGTTGTTACGCTAGTTATCAAATTCGACGGTGGGAAGTATTCGGATGGGATTTTTGATAATAAAGAAAGATTTTGAAAGCCGCTACGAAACCCTTGGCTCTTATAGCATTGGAACCATCTATCCCTGGCTATTGGAGAGGCCAACTCAGACCTGCTCATGATTTGTGATCATGCATGCATTAGGTAGTACTCGGGGTAGGTAAAAAGTACTCGTATTTTCCTGACGTTTGTAAAAGAAACCGCTATTGCATACCATACTAAATTGCAGACTTGGCGCGTATTTATATGGTATGCAATAGTAGTTCCTTTTACAAACGTCACGAAAATACGAGTACTGGACAATGCAGGTTTTTGGTCCACCAATGGGTGCGTGCATGCTAGGCGTGAACTACTGCAAAAAAGCCTAGAGACTGAACCTGCATTGTCCGGTACTTTTTACCTGCCCCGGGTACTCTAGAGTACTGCAGAAACTCGGTCAGGGATCAATGATTGTTCCCGATGATTGGCTTTGAGGCAGCTGCATAGTGATCTCAGATAGGCTTCCTGCAAGGTATTTAGGTAATCGAAGAGTGAAACATACCTACCTACAGAACGCAAGCCTCATTTAACCAGTGATATACTCGCGCGTTAATGAAAATGGGAATTTGGTTGCAATGACCTCCGACTTTTTAATTAAACGAGTGAGTATGTCGGTAGACTTTAGGTGTGGAAGTGTAAGTTTCGAATTAGAATGAACGGGGTTGGATTTTCTCAGCTCAAATCTCCTCATGTGGTGCAAGTGTACGTCTACGATATATTAACACAATGTGTGCTTATCATTGATTGAAACATCTGTCCTTGGCTTCGTATAAGGAATAGTTTATTGCCGCATTAACTGGTGAGAAATCCTCTGAACCCATCACCAGCAGACAAGAACGCTACCCACCTATCAGCACGGCGTTCATTAATCATGGGCAGATAAGTTTGAGACACCAAGGCTACATTTTTGCAAAAGTGTATGGCGGGGGACACCTTGAGATGGAGGTTCGCGACATTGGTTTCTGACGATCAATTTCTTAATCGGGTAATTATTTAATCAATTTACCGATAATAATTCGCCAAAACCAGCCTCTGGGCGCTCACAAAGGCCGTATCTAGATGCAGACGTTCCTAATCGGGAAATTTACCTGTCCCAAATAGGTAATTATGGGCGCGACATTGGTTGGGTCCCCCACCAAAAACCCAGCTTTTAGAATATTCATAGCACCACCACAACGAAAGATAGAATTAATCTGGCTCTGTCACGTTGTAGAGAAGAAGCAGAACTATCGAATAACAGAGAGAAAAATAAATTAGGGTGTGGTTGGGGAAAGTCATTAGCGGTTGAGGTTGACTCCCGAAACCAGTCCGTCTCAAGGTGTCCCGCGCCATAGATCGAACACCACACCATCAGGCTGTAGGTGTGCTCTACCCCTTTTCTGTCGAGAAGATCCTTCGTGTCCCGTAAACTAAACGATTTAGGATGGTGTTACGGCAAGACGGAAGCGGGTATCGGCTAGCTGCATTACCCTACTCTAACAGCCTCAGAATACACTTTGCATACAAGCGCCCACAGCCTGGAGCCAATACCCGACTCTGGCAGAGACCAGAGATCCCGTAGGTCGTTTTTAACGATTGAATCAATTTCGTGATCCGGGGTTCGCCTGTATCCATGGGAAGCCCGCGCACTTTTTTTTTTCTCGTCTAAAAATATACTACCGTCAATTTTTTCGAAATCCACTATCTCGGCAATAGCTCAGGGTACATATGTCCGAACCAAAGGGAGAAAGGCTCGGCGCATATGCGGATAGGTACAGAAACAGGTACAGGTACGTGACGTGACATGATATCAGTTATTCCCCGGCTACTACAAACTCTATAGAACCATTCTCATTGTTCACTCTGACTATATTTGCAAAATCAGAGTTAGGTTACAGGTAATCTCCAATCTCCAATCTCCAAATCTTTAACACCTTTAATATCCAGCTGACCATCCTCGCTACCATCAGCTGCAGGGGGGAAACCCACTTTCGGGAACACTCGCCTAATTCCTTCTTTTCAACCGCAAATAGGTACCAAGCGTCCCCAAATATCCAAGTATTTAATACCCGCCTGTGACTAACCTACGATTTCTCAAATTTATCGACACTTTCACGTTTCACCTTCTGTCGAGCTGCGGTAGTATCCTTTTAGGGGTTTATTAGGGGATGCATCCAATGTCTGTACCAGAGTGGTACAGCCAGTGGGGATAAGAATAGGTGTGATAATTTGAACGAAAGAGCACTAAAACAGTAGAGGCTTCACACGATGTGCGTATGTTCATGACAAAAAGGCAGGGTTACCCGTTTAAGGCCGGTATTAGGTTTCAAGCTATTTTTATATATTTGGTGAACAAAATTTTCACCATACACTTAGTCTCATTGAATTACAAAAGAACTCCCGTGTGATACTTTCCCAACACTGATCCCACACTCATGAGAGATATTCTGTTAAATCTGTCCGCAAAAATTCATAAGATCAGAATAGCTTGACGCTTGTCCCAATCGCTCCTTCATTCTTTGATACAAACAGTGTTCTCTCCGGTGGTACGGTAAGTTTGATCACTAGAATATTCAAATCCCATAAATATCTCATCTAAGTTGCAAATATTGGAAAGATCATAATAGCTTTGCCATCTATTGAAATGGAATCCCTTTCCCAAACTGAACGCGTTGAGAATAAAGGGTTACTTGTCAAACGATCTTTTTTATTATTCACTAATTGCATGCAGAACGTAGTCTATAGGTAGCGATATCGCAACCCCAGGACTACCCTACATCCACCGCCATATGCAAAAAAAGTATCATAACCAGTAACTTGCTCCTAAAAACAATTTGTATAGTCTTCCTTAGCCCCCCATGTACCCTCTTAGTCCTGGTAGCTTCTGCACTGCTTAGCTCTACTTCACCTCCTCATACTATAACAGCATAACACAAGCGAAGAAAATTTCCGAGAGGAAAGTGATTACTAATCGGCATTTCGTTTGTCGTTTCTCTTTTGGAGGTCAAAGTTCTGTTTGCCATTTCTTTCTTTGGGTTTCCATTATCCACATTAGTCATCGATTTTTGAAGAATATATATATGCCTGTATTTTCCCTTTGTCCCTTCTTTCTTTTCCCTTTATCCCAACTTACTGTCATTTAGGAACATGCTCAATTTTTAACCTCGAACTTCTAGGAATCCAATTTCCGTAATCTCTAAGTTGTACCCCTTAGTTCCAGTCCTAGTCCTACTCTCGCCATCGCTTGATGTAATGTGAAGCTCTCTGATATTTTTGCCTTTTTTATCTCCTGTATCATATTTTCAGGAAATCTTGTCTAGTATCTATTGTTTCCACAAGTTGGCCCGTAACACAAACATATCTTTCTCGATCTTGCAGTCTGTTCTCTCCTCGATGTCTATCGTTCTATAATCTCACTTATGTTTTTTTATGTTTAGCCGGTTATCAGGAAGTTGTTTAATAGACACCCTAATCGACATCAAAGCTGGGTAGGCGGGCAGGCAGTCAGGCAGTCGTGCAGGCAGGCAATCAGGCCAGCAGGCAAACACTCGAGCAGGCAGGCACTCGGGCAGGCCAGCACTCGGGCAGGCAGGCACTAGGGCAGGCAGGCACTCGGGCAGGCACTCAAGCAAGCACTCAAGCAGGCAGGCAGGCAGTCGGGCAGTTGCGGCGGGCGCCGAGGTAGGCCGGTAGGTATTCGCGCAGGTGCGGGAGCGACAGGTTGATGTAATTAGCGTAGATAGTATATAGAGTAGTAATAAACGGCGATTCACGGCATATAAGGGACTAATGGCGAGGTCACAAATATAACCTGATTTATTTATTTCATATTTTCCCGCGGAGCAGAATTTATTTCACATTTGGCTCATGGAGGAGACACAAATAGGATCGCTCGATGGGGACAAAATTCCTCTGTGCTCTATGGGATCTGTCGCCTCCATGGAGCCCACTAGTCCAATCTCGTGTTTTACTCTTGGAACGTATTTCTAGTCGACCCTCGACTCGGTACCTGACTCGAATTCTGTCTGACAACCTCGCTCCGATTGAGTCTGGCGGGGGTGTGTGTTCTGATCTTTCTCTTCAGGTAGGAGTTTATGTTCCTACTTTTCTCTTATTGGGAAGATTAATGCTGTCAGTCACAACTTTGTCTTAGTCCCTGGTAAAGTGTCTGTCTCTGATATTGTCTCTGGCGTTGGTAGCGGGAGTCTTATTGGTATTCTGTGTATCGATGGCTCTTTTTTGTATTGGGGTGTGATTGCATTACGTGCGGGCCAGGGATATATTCCAGTATCCTCTCTCCTTTGGGGCCGTGGGTTGGGGCCGTGGGTTGTATGTCCTCCATGTTGTTGTATACTCTTCGTTTTCTTCTATTTTGATTTCTAATAGGGGTTTTTCTTCATTTTTGTCTTTATGTTTATGTATCCTACTACTTCATATGTTTAGAGAAGGAAACTGTTGTAGTTTCATGACAACCGCGTGAATCTAATGCGTGTGTTGATGGTTTCTACTCCTTAGAGTGGTAACGTTTTTGCTGTAATCTAGTCATCTCTTCATATTGCTTGAGGTGCAAGTCTGCTGTAGAAACCATGAGGTTCTAGTCACTCACGACTTCTCTCCCTTGCAAATTCAGTGACATTTGTGCTCGTGGTTGTTGGTATCTCATGGTTAAAGTAAAAGAGATACTTGGGAGCAATTCTGCTTGATTGGAGTTCTAAAGAAGAATATTTTGACAATGTAGCCAAAAATACGTGGCAATCGCTGATTCCTCGCTTCATCATATACGTCGGTTTTCTTTGAAAGCGCTTTACTTGTAGAACTGCAAGTTTCTGGAATTGAATAGAAGTCAAGTGATTACAAGATTCCGGTAGCCTCTTGGTACTCCTGGTGCAGTCTTAGTTATACATTATAAACTCATTCTGTACTGGCGTAGAAAGCTAGGAAAGTCATCTATTGGAGTACCTGAAATGATTATTTCTTCCACCTGAAACAAATTCTTAAATATAGATTCAACATGTACCTATACCAGTCTCGGCATATTGTATAGCTTTTTCTCTTTCTATAAACGGGACTCAAAATCTGTTCAGCTGCAACGGGTAAAGGTAAGAACACAACAAAAAGAACTGAATATTCAAAGTAATTCTATTCAGTACTGTTTCTGTACCTAGTTGCTTAAGGTAAGGTACATTAAGAAACACCAGAATTTGTTTGATGTCTCCATATCACGGGCCGACCGCCTCTTCCGGCCTTGCCGTTATGAAATCTGCAGAATCGTGTCGTTGGGTGTAGGATCGTGTTGATATCAGTTATGTTGGATAGGATGGGAAGGTGCCCGGGAGATTCAGTAAGTGCTAGACGCTTCGGGTTAGGATTGAGAGAAGAATAATCAGGATCGGTGATGGGATTTCATTACGTTCGTCTGGTATCTTTTTAGGGCTGGTTACAAGGGTTACATATTGAATTTCTTTTTGGGTTATATATTTGGGCCACGTTTTCGCTCTCTGTACCTTTTTTCTCTTTCTTCCTCATGCCATATCTTTATTCTGTTTAGTAGCAATATATTTTGTTCCAATCGTTATTCACAACCATTTCCTGTCCTAGTCCTTAAATGTATCTCAAATTGGTTCTTGTCTCGGTGCTTGCATAGAGTTTTGTCCTAAAACACCGCTGGATTAGACTCTGTTTTTGTATGATATAGGAAATCTCCACTAGCAACCTTCAATGTTTTAAGGACTATTTCTACAGGTAAGCAGTGATAAGGAACACCAATGTTCGAACTTTCGGCTATAAGCTCCAAGTGTACCATTTGAAGCAAATAACATTGATACCGCTTGGATACAATAGACGATTTTTGATCAACCTGGATTTTGGCCCAAAGCCGATATAAGGTTTCCTAGTACTCGCATTTTGATGACTCACTGTAAGTTCGTAAAGTTGGCTTAACCTTATCATTGATTGTTCACACTCTGTTGTATGTGATTAAAGATATTCTAATGATCCAAGTTTTAAATTACATACCTGTTCCTGTACCTGTTTATGTATCTATCTGTAATATGTGTTGAGCTCTTTGATTTTATTGTGGATATGTTTTCAGTGATCGCGGGGATAACGGATTTCAAAAAAACTCAGGGTTGCCAGTGTACCAGAATGGTGTTTTGATTTACGTGAAGTAGAGAAGGGTTTCAGGATAAGCATGACACATCACATTTGGTGCATTGATGCTACCGCCCAAACTCTCTAAAACGATTGGCTGAAGGGTACCGATCAGCATTATAAGTATCCGTTTGTAGTGAGTTTGATCTTGTATGCATAGCCAATTTTTCGGAGTGTTTGCTGGTGGAAGGCGTAAGACCCTAACCCTGACCAAATTCTGCACAGCAACCACTCCATGATATTAAGTAACAGAACTCTGTATAATTAAATAATAAGCCTAATTCTTAAATAATCTCGCTATGAGCAGTGGGATTGAAAGTAGGGGGTATGGAGGAACGGTGGAGGGAAGTCTGCGAGTGGAGGGAAAGGTGGGGGTCAGCTGGTGGAAGGAATACGATAACAGTACTGCAGTGGCATTAACTGAAACTGGCATCAATTGTGAGCTGACATTAATTGAGAAACCTAATTATCAAGTGAAAGAACCGGACCACCACCGCAGGGTGTGGGATTTACGGGAGCTGGCCGTGAGAACTGGCCATGAGGTGCATAAGGAAATTATTAATTAACTAATGGATGTGGTGAAATACTGCACGGAGGTGGGAGAGACCTCGCGGTTGCGAGGTGGCCCTAGAAAGTATGTATCTTCGGCTTTGTTTCTACTGCCAAGCCTTCGTAACCCGAAGAGCCTCAATCCGGCAAAGAGCAAAACAAAAACAGGGGAAAGCAACTACGACTCCCACCCCACCACTCCATTCCCTCCCAATCAACCCCTACAACTTTACTTTTCCACCTCTCGCCCCTCTAGTTATCCGCTTTCCACCTCTCCACCCCTTCACCTCCACCCCTACCAACCCATCTTAGTCTCACATCTACCACATGCAAACAACCTTCAGCACCGCATCAAATGCTCACTTACTCTCGTACAGGTTCCATGGACCATCGCACGCATGGCCTCGGACGCTTCACCATGGCCGGTGGAGCAGAACTAGTATTGTTGTAGCGCTATCGCTACCTGGGACCTGGGGACTAGTGGGAAGCGAAACTTGGACGACTTTGAAGATGGAGATATCGGCCGGGTCTCTCACGGTAGAATTACCGTCTCGCCTAGTGCGCCAATAATGGAACGATGGATGGTAGTGGTAAATGCAGTGGCAGCTAGATCTTGTTAGAAGGCTACGGTATTAAAGAATTAGAAAGAGGGAGGGTAGGGCAGTCAGGTGGAGTGGGGGGTCGGGGGTGGTATTTATACGTCGGATGTGGTGAAATCATTCTATGGAGTGAGATGCGGTCTTTTATATGCTTCAGGGGGTTGTGGATGCGGCTAATTCCATCTACCCCCACCATTTAGTCCCATCACGAACGGTCTTTTTCTCCCTAGAGTTTTCTATTCCGAACATCGGTGTATACATACTACACGACCGCATCAACACGCCACAATAGACAGCTCTGCTATTTTGTAATCATCAGCCGTTGTTTCTCATCGCCGGGGACTACCATCGAGCTGCAAAGATGAGGTATCATGCAGTCAACACGCCGTGGTATGTACCCCTCTCAAGCATCCTAACAATCGCCAATACTAGTACTAAGTGGTCGATTCTCTCAGCTACTGAGCCTGGTATAGGTCATAATGGAACAGGGCGTGCTTTTAATCATACTTTTGCCCGGCCTGTTGGAGCTCGCGAGCTCAGATGCTATGGGACACCTCCGGGTAGAGCTATCAGAATAGCCACTGACATGTTTTTCCTTCCACTCGCCTATGGATTGTATACGGCTAGCGGGGGTGATATAGAGTTGGGGTGAGGGATTTCACTGCATCCTGGAACAGATGCGCAAATGGAAGAGAGGGGGGGGGGTTACATGCTGTGAGCGACACTACCGCCTGCCGGTTTTGCGAGGAGTGGTATCGGGGCGCATGGCCATATCCTCGATGCAAGAGATAGGTACAAAGTAGAGGACTAGTATCGTTACTTGCAAAGATATACGTGTACATGTGGTGCACCGCTGATCTGGAAGTTGAGCCATGAGATATCGCTCTTCTCCACTAGTGTCCGGCGAATTGCATTATTCATCTGTCGATTCAATGATACTTTATTGATTGTATGGAGCCTGGAGGCTATGGAAACATTTGACGGTATCACTAGTAGCATCAATGAAATCAGGGATTCATAATCCATTGATGTATTTATATTCCATTCGTTTATGCCTCTCCCCGGCGCATTTCTATGGATAAATAACAGTGGAGGGTATGAGACTTGGTTGCTACCCGGATATCGCACAATAGATACCCACTTATAGACCAATATGCGTAGATGGCACTTTTCGTATCCAATAAAACAATCTCCCACTATGCACAGACATACCACAATATGTAGTTAGACCGAAACTAGCATGGCGCTTTTAACGACTATACCATTGTGCTCAACCTTATAAAGAGAAGTCAA
Organism: Morchella sp. 2018-W38C; assembly: GCA_024713705.1. Classification (NCBI taxonomy): domain Eukaryota; kingdom Fungi; phylum Ascomycota; class Pezizomycetes; order Pezizales; family Morchellaceae; genus Morchella; species Morchella sp. 2018-W38C. The sequence goes on along the minus strand of JAMJEX010000013.1, from coordinate 923,504 downwards.
TTAAGGCCTTCGGCAGATGCGGTATGAAACCCAATGATCTTAGGGAATCAATGAACTTCATACCATCGCTCTCCCTCCGTGTATGTATGGGTCGAGATTCCCGCCGAAGATGTCGGGAATGAGCAATGAGACAGAGAGATTTCATATCATAAAAGCCTGCCGGATGTGTTGAGCCCAGATTTCAAGAGAGATCTTCTAATTCGGACATGTATTTCGAAATGGCAGCCTGTACTGTGCGTAAACGAAAAAAGACTTTGTAAGGAGAGTGGGGAGAGGGAGAGGGGGGTGGCTTTTCGATCAGAGGTATGATCATTAGTATATCTAGATGCTAGGTGGTCTCTAGGACTCTTGCCTGATATCCCCGATTTGTAGGGCACAGGATTGTTTCCACTGACGGGATAAGATTGAGGTGGGATAGATGTTCCCATTTTTCATGACCCTTGTAAGAGTCGCAATCATATATTATCACTCGGCTTTCGTAAACTTGGCATGTTGCAATATTATTAGTGTTATCGATATAATGAGTTATCGATCCCGGGGACCTCTGGAAGGTCTACTCTTGGGGCGAAGGTAGGACGATAACGTCCCATCCGCCTGCCGGCGCGCTGTGAGGAGACCTCGGGAGTGTACCCGTGAAGTGAGGTGATTCAGATTATACGGAAAAGGTTGCAAACTAGAGGTAGTTGCACGCTTTCCTCTGGGTTATGGAGATGAGAAGCATGGCAGGCGAGAGACCCTGGGCTTGAGACGAGGGTGCACAGAGCTAGCAAATTGATATCATGTTGATGGACTAGTCTAATTGGACGGAGCGGTTCCCGGTGGTTTCAATATTGATGTGCTGGTGAACGATGGTGTTAGTCTAGTACATATATATTGACCATGATAGTAGGGTTTAATCTTTTTTCCCCGTGTCTGTTAGATCTATAATGATTCGGGACTAAGAAGTAAAATTATCGCTTCATCGGGACTTCGGAGATGCATACAAGGAATTGTCATGATGAATGACAGATGGAGAATGCGGATTAGAATGCCTAACCATCTGTTCGTCCATATGATCGCTCGTATGTGCTTAGCAAAAGCCGATACGGGGTAGGTGGATGAACGATGCGACTATTTTGGGAGGTAGCTAGGGTTTGCTAGTCGTGCCGCATTGACGCGATCTAAATTCCCTAGGTTTCGGGTAAGTAGGTAGAAGAAAATGTTAATACCTGAGCTTGGTGTTGGGCTCTTCGCGTAAAAAAGAGATGTTCATTGTTGTGGTCAGCTCAGGGCCAGATAACCAGAATTTCACCGCCATTAGAACATCTGCAAGCGGTGCAAGTTGAGGCGGTATCTGGTCCATGTCAAAAGGATATTAGGGCGGGCATAACGTGTATAGCTAGCTATAGTTTACCTAAAACTTATATATAATCACACTCTTCGAGTACTAGTTGCCGTGATGAAACATTACACCACCACCGGCAGCGAATACACCGAGGCTTAGGCCAATGTAAGATTTTTGATTTGCAGTTACTGGCTCTTCGACGACTGAGCCATTATCACTTTGGGTGGAAATGAGGACTTTTTCAGTAATGGATACAGTAGGGACGCTGGTACACGGATGATGGGGGTAAGTATTCATCTGCACGCAATTAATGAACTAAAGGAATCTTGAAATATCACTCGTCGTGCGTATGCATGCGTTCATTTCTTTTTTTTTTCTTTTCTTTGTTTAACTCATCAATCAAATACAGACCGTACTCTATGGTGGTATTACAATGCCCCTAAGGTACCCAATCTCACCCACCGCTTTGCAGAGGAACTGTACTAGAAAGTCGAAAAATAAGACAAGAAATGAAAGAAACTATAACAAATCATCGCCACAAACAACCCGTAGTCAGGCACCCTTGTTATTCAATTGGCCGGGTCCCCTTCGTTGTCTTTAAGATTACCCCATACTTGTCTTGTTTCCCGTTGCTCTACTTCAATCCCTTCGTCCCTTTCCCATATTTCATGCCTCCATTCAAGTTTCGTAAATTCTTCCCAGATTGCAAGCGCACTCCCGATACCCGACTTGTTCCATAGAAGCGTGTGAACCGTCTTTTGTTCTTTTTCTTTGTTTCTGGTCTCTGTTGTTGCTCCGCATGCTGTCAGGATGTGGGCTACATTCTGTTCGCCTCCCCCGTATCCGCATTGTATTCGCATTCTGCTGTCTCTTTTCTCTTGAACCGGTGGAGGTATTGATTGATCGCTGTGTGCCCTGTTTGTAGTCTGCTTATGACCATTCTCTTTCCTGTCTGTTGGTTCGAACCTTAATAGGTGGCCTCGGCCGGCTCGTGTAGTGCGTTCTTGCCGTTTCTTCTTCTTTTCCAGTCCTCTCCCCAGTTCCTGATAGTGATCTCACGCAATTCCCTTTCCAGGTATGGAAAGGATATGAAGGTATCTTTACCGAATGCTCCTCTATCGACTGCTGCATTTGCTGTTTCATTTGCTTCTTCTTTTCCTTTGATATTGGCATGTGCTTTTACCCATTCTAGCCTGATTGTGATGTATTGTGCTTTTGCGGCATCATAGAGCTAACGTATTTTATAGGCCTTCATTTCTCCTGATGTTCCCTGTCTCTTTGACTCCTTTTATGGCTTCTTGGCTGGCGCACACCGTATTGTGAGTATGTGTTTCCTTTCTTTGACGGCGTCCTTCATTCCGACTCCGATTGCTTTCCTAATTCCCACTATTTCCGCTTCCATGATTCATGCACATGTTTAGTTCTTTATTTCAAATGCTAGCATGTACGGTTATAGCTAGGTATTCGTGATTGAAATTTCCGGCGTCCAAGATGTCAGCCTTTATACGCCCAAACCATATAAAGTAGGAGATTAGCGGCTGGTGCATCACATGTGCGTATTTCTGGCCTGATCTATTCCAAGGCTCGCAAAAAAAGAATGTCGTGGCAAACGGGAGGTCCGTTGAGAATTGATATAAAACACACGTATGGCAATCCAGCGCGCCCATGAGTATTGACATACATGCCACCAAGATAAGTGTCAGCTAGCGCCCTGTGGCACCCTACTTCCTGGGTGGCGTTCTCTTATCCCTGAGAATTCAGAAAGCTGGGGTGATCAGCAAGCGTGAGCGTTTTGAACTGAGCAAACGTTTTATATCATTCTTTACTTTATCCGGGAATCTCTGATAGCGTGTGGTATTTCCTTGCGCGTATTTTATATGGTCGGATGTGGGCGATGTATGGATCTATGGTATATGTCAACTCAAAATCGATAACCGCAAAGATATTCCCATCAATTCGCAGGCCAGATGGTCGCGATACAACAAACTAGACAAAGACCCAAGCTTTCTATATGCCTTCGCTCATAAAGTATCAGCTGTATTCTTAAGTCACTTGATATCAGTGCCTAGAGATTCTCGCGGTGCGTCTTTCGGCGGTGGTTCACTGTTTTGTTTGCTTTGAGTCGTTTTGAATCCTAAAATAGACCCCGGCTGCTAGCCTCGAACATAAAGCATTGCCCCTCCGTAGGCTGAGATTATGGAGATCTCCCGCGAGATTGAGCTCCACATAGCTTTCTAAACTACCCTCTTCTATGAAAAGCATATTGAATCAACACTAAACTTGGAACTGATTTTCAAATTGATTGTGATTTGGAAGTCGTGATCACAATAAATTGTGAGAGTCCAATTAAACCCGAATCAAATTGAAAAATCCTAAAGCAACCTGTGGACCATCTTCAACACTACATATGTTGATATTGAAACTTAAGAGTAGAGGTGGCGTACTCATAGAGCGTTCCGGGTATAAAAACACACCGATTGTGTTCAGGTTTACATTGCTTTTGATTACGTAGTGTCTGGCGTCCGCTCGACGATCTGGTGAACAGAGATCTATGCACTCGACAACATTTGTCGGTTAGGCGTTCAACATGCGCAAAAGAGCCTCTTAATTAAAGATATCCTTGGCAGTTGCTACCTTGAACCTCCATGCGCCAAGCCAAATGAGGGGTGTTCCTTTTGGAACATTGGGTTCTGCCTCATGGCTATGCTATAATACCGCAGTATTCTCTACTGAAAAATGTGCTTCGACGTCCAGGTGCTGTCCCTGGTTACCTTACCCCCGCTGCAGGACATCGATATTGCGGTATTTCGCCTTGGCGTCTCAAGGTTAACTTAGACGAGAATGAAAACCATACCATAATCCTCTCTACATACAGCCACTCATCAAAAGTGTTCGTGATTCGGATTTAATGTGACATGTCCGGCTCAAGTTATGAATCAAAGTGCCCATTGAAATGTTCAAAACCTCAACACAGCAACAGTCAATAGTGGCCAAAGTCAATATTAGACATTCATGGTATTTTTATTTTCTGTTACTCACTGGATATAATTATATAGATACATTTTAGTTCCTCAATTTGACCGTAAAGTCTGGTAAGCCACATTACGCACGGGCCAACTTTGATGTGAATCACGAACACTTTTGATGAGTGGCTGTACATAGAGGTTTTTAGAACACTCACGGCAAGAATAGATGGTAATATTAAGAATTTCGGGCACTTCGTGTGCTCGAGGTAATCAGCCTGAGCGCACCTCGTATTTTGTCTCTTGTATATATAATGCATTTGTCAGTTGCCATTCCCGGGATGGTATGGCGGATGTGGGGGTATCCCCGTAATGTATACAGCTCAGCGCCCATGAATGATCATGGACCCTATGAGTGCGGTAGATCGCTAGAAATCTGTTCAGCCCTCTAAGATCTATTCTGATATATAGAAGAAGTCAGCGAATGAGTCAACAAATACATCACAAAATGAAGTGCGGCTTGGGTGTATAAATATTACTTTGGTATATTTGCTCAGATGATAAGCATCGATAATATCAATGGGGAACAAAGGCACAACCACGGTAAACAACTGTAGTTGTTATAAAGTGATCTTGTTGACAGTGTTACTCTTATATCCCGATAAAGATCTGCGACATGGATCTTAGTTGTTCCCTTACGCTGGGAGACTGCGAGTTGAGTTTAGAAATACCTGTCTTACCGGATTATGCGCCAGATAGCTGTGAAGGGATCTTCGGATACCTAGACGATGAGCGGGGCAGGAAGGCTGTGAGTAAGCTCTAATCTGATTTACTGAGTGTAGGGTTGTAGAGTGATAAAACATGATTTCTCAAAGTTGCTATCAACCAATCCTATAACCTTGTGCGCAATCCCACGTTTGCTGAAAAGATCGCAGGAAGCACATTTAAGTGAGTTATCTAGCGGGAGTGCAGGCAAAGCCTGACAACGGTGATATCATCTGACCAATTGTGTCGAACCAGTCTGTGGTACTGATTCCCGGTGACGTTCATTCTCTTAGCTGGGCCAATGATCTGCTCACAGCTAGGCTTGACATAAAATTAATGTTTGATCAACTGCGAACCTCTGTAACTCAACTGCCGTGTTTCGGGAGAGCAGAGAAGTGATATATGGACAAGACGTACGCTTGTCATCCTCCTCTTCGATACTGATGGCAGGTTCAAAGCGCTATTATTGAGTCCTGATGTTTGGTCCTCCTCGAATCGTGGCCAGCGACCGCTATGCCTTCTCGGGGGTGTATCATGGAATGTCACCCGTTCGACTGCTGGGATTTTCTTATTCCTAGGCCAAGCCCGAGAGACTATGCATGAAATCTGGCTTCCCGGTGGAAAAGCTGTGACCCCTATGTATCAGCACGGTTGAGTCATGGTATAAGCTGTTCTAGGTATGTATATATATATCCGATACTCACCGTACTGCCTTCTATTCTTTGTGCCTTCCATTCTTTGCACCAAAGCCAAATTTTCAGTGTCATCAAGCGGACAGCGTGGTGGGGTAGAGAAGGGGTAATATGCCTAGAGGAAATAACTCTACGTTCAGAATCTATCGGCACCAAGGTCCATCCCAGGGGATACATCCTTTCCGATTTGGGGCCATATCTTTTTCTGCGCGCCGGCGTGGGTGCTAGCTGGGAGCTATTGGGAATACGCCAATCTTATAGGTTTAATGTGCTAGTAGACTACTATAACGGTATAAAAATACTGTATTACTTGTCTTTTATAGGCGGCGCAGCGGTACGCCATTACCTGCATATGTGCAGGGGTGACGAATGTGGTACCAGAGATGTTGAATTACTATGAACTAGATGAATTAATAGAGGGCCTACTTTGGGCCTTGCAGAATACCCCGACCATTGGATTTAAGCATCGGTACATAAACCTCGAGATGTGGTTAAGGCTTTCTTGAGGAAGCGAGGCTTTGTTAATGAGTTAAACAAAAAAAAAAAAAAAAAGAAGCGAGGCTTTGCCCGGCCGTTCCCTTCTCTTGATACGGCTGTATTCTGTTGCTAGGGTTCGTTCCTGAAAATACCTCTCAGCCGGTTGCAATCGCCTACAATACCACACTTCTTTGCATGCGCGCACCACCAAGAATGACTGACCGCCATAGCGGGTAATATATGCTTCAATAACCATAAGGGATGGCAAAAATTGAGTAGCGCGAAGCGGCCATGAGAAAAGTATACGCATGTTTGCCAGGAAGGAATTTAGCTATAGACCATGTCTCTTCAGACTGCTGTAAAATAACAAACTTTGAATGAGTTCAAACGGACATGATACGTGGAACGAAAATATTTATTTACCAGTGTAGGTATTATGCGGTGGAGCTGACTTGGATGCGCGGGACACATGAATTTTCGTGCCTTTCTAGAGTATCTATTATTTGTCCCCCAGGGTTCGCACGCTACGACGCCGCTCCCCTAAGATCGAAGACGTATAATTGTAGCTGCGCATTCCATCACTTGCCTCTCAAGCCTGATAGAGATTATCCCAGATGGGTATTATGTCGATAAACCTCGCTTCACACTTGGAACTAAACCACGGCAAGACGTTCCGCAGCAGCCGACCCCCCGAGGGCAGTTCTATAACAATTGACAGTAGCCGAAGAACAACATTCCGTATAAGTAAGATTCCAGTAACAGTGTTGAAAGAGGACTTGCTGTCGATTCTCGGCACATTATTCCCTCCAACATCCTTTCACAGACAGGTAACTACTCCCGGACGGGTCTTGGAGTGTTCAGTTGCCCCTTCACCTATGGAGAGCGGGAGATACCAGGTTGCAACAGTGACCTTTGATTCTATACCTACCCAGCTTCAATCATGCGGTGGAACCGAGGAGTGGGTATCCCTAACCGCCAAGATTGGTTCTACGACAATGAAGTTAGTGTTTGACTCCCACTTCATTGGCTTGACTCCGCTTCAGGATGGTATTAGTGATTCGTATCAATTTGAGTAATATACCCCGTCCTATTTCCAGTGCCATATGAAAATTCCTATTAATCGTTTCAATGGCGTAATTGTTAGTCTTTTTTTTGTTACCGGTCTTGCCGGTCATGCGTTCGGATCGTGGAAAGCGAGGGGTGAACACACCATGTGGGTGAGGGACTTTCTGGCTAAAGACCTTGAATACAAGCACCCTGGAAAGGTTCGCGTTCTTACCTACGGGTATGACACAAAACTGCTTGAATCGAGCTCAACTGCAGGAGTTGCCGAATTTGCATGTAGTCTGCTGGATGCGGTGAAAAATGCGAGGAGATCCAGTGAAGTAATTGAACTCTGGAGAGGTTGTGCCTTAGAGGCTTAAAAGCTCACATCTCTGATTAGGAACAAAGAAGGCCAATCATCTTTGTGGCGCACAGTTTGGGGGGTCTCGTAGTAAAAAAGGTAAATAGATACAGCCCTGGTCCAGTTATGTATGGTCTCGCTGATTGGGGAAGAAAAGGCTCTGCTGCAGGCAGCCGCGGGCACTGAAAGAGACTTAGACGTTTCTCGCTCAGCGCATGCTTGCTTCTTCCTTGGGGTTCCACATAGAGGCATGAATACCGAACAATTAAAGGACATGGTGAAGGGGCAGCCTAACGCCGCTCTTATATCAGATCTTGAAAGTGGTTCACCGTTTCTCGAAGACCTCGAGAGGTCGTTCAAGGAAACATTTACACTAGATTCATTACGCATCTTTTCAGTATATGAAACTAGGTTATCTGCGACGGTTCAAGTATGATGTTACTAGTGCCAACATTTGGGTTTTTACTAACCTTAATAAAGCAGAGCTCCTCAGGCATATGGAACAGAACAGGACCCATGGTGGAGATGGTGACTAAGGAGTCTGCACTAGACTGGTTGGCTAAAGATAAAAGACACACTCGGATACCTAGAAACGTTGATCACTCGACACTCGCGAAGTTTACGAGTAATGCCGATCACGATTATGAAAGCCTCCGCTGCCATATCCTGGAATGCGTTGAAGATGCCTCAAAAATAGTTTCGAAAAATAATGGTATTTTTGTCCATTATCCTTCCGATAGAATACCTGCTGATCTTTGTATCAGTATACGGTGGCGAGTACTCATATAACAGTGCGCTCGACGCCAGCCGTGCACTTACGTGCTTTCCAAGAGTTGGACACCCCCAATTGGCTGCTGACTCGGTTGGGCACAAAAGTAAATTTTTTGCATGTGCCATTCAGTGGTCGGGGACCGGTACACATTCGGAGTTTCTGGCACAGAGCATTGAAGAAGACCAGGCGCCGGTCAACCGCCTATTGAGTGAGCGCTGCAGGGAGAAGGGCAACACAATCGATTCAAAGATTCCACCTCATAAGGGGCCGACACAAGTCGGCATTCCACCTTATAAGAGGCCGACACAAGTTGGCTCTCAAGAGGGAAGGTGGCCTCAGAGCCTCGGGAGGATCGTATCGAATGTTCATCGGTTTCTTAGATCTTTGCGCTATTCGAAGTCCAGACCCATGAGCTTTCAACGGCCCAACGAAATCAGTAGAGGTCGGCAGACCGTGTTCTCCGAGACCTTTACGAAGGCACCCGACTATAAGGAAGGAAAGACTTGGCTGCACCCGAACGAGAGCCCTTCATGCGGAGGTTGCGGCCAAAAAGGTATGGAGCATGAACCTACCCAGGGTGGAAAGGTAACGTATACTGAGTGGGTTTAAGCTCGGGCACTTCTATATACACTTGTAGTTAGCCGATTTACCTCTCTCTGGCTGTTTAGGCTTTTGGAGTTGGAGTTGTTTATCTTCGTTCCCAGCATCACTGTCGTGGTTTCCTAGTTTCTCTCATAGGGAAATCGTTGAGTATTATGAACGGAGGAAGGATTTGAATCTTGGCTTCAAATCTCCGACGGTGCTTGAGGTCAATAGGTGAAGGGGGGTTGCTTGCAATGTGCTTTTATACATGGCGGGCCCTGTATCGGTAAACAGCATAATAGTGATATCTGTTCTGATCCATTCACCAAGACGTCGATTTGGCCAAGTGCGCGTACAATTCCTCAAGATTGATGAAATGGGCGATGCATTCAAAAGTGCCATATTATGACGAATAGGGTGCTCCATCTAACAAGCTCGCATAATCGCTCTCTTCCAGTCAGTCATCAAGTACACACACACGAAGGCTCTGAACTTTATCATCATCAGTGCCTATCTATTCAATAGTGGTGAAAATGCTGACCTATCAAATAAATACATATTGGGTGAACTTTACGACGAGATCTAGTTATGCCTCTCATCAAATAATGATGGTTTAAATGTCTTAGCATCGACAGCATAGGGATAGGTTATGCGTACGCCTCAGGAGAGAGTGTAAATTATATAACACAGCGTTGTCTTTGGAGTATCAAGTTAGCTGAACTCTTTGGCATCTCAGGCGGGAGGACGTATGGTTGGGAGCCGCCGACCTGTCCGCAGACGACGCGGGGTAAAGCTTAATTATATGTCGAAAATGGCCACTTGATAATTGGATCAACAATTCATCAAGACGCCCATTTGGCCAAAGGTTCGCACCGTCCACCATCTTGCTCGATAGGGCGCCCACTTGCCCAAATCGACGTCTTGGTCTATGGATCAGAACAGACCCAACGGAGAGTTAATTTATAGACTGGTAGTATATAAGGCCACCTTCGCCTAACTTCATCGAATTCATGCTTAAGAAACACATTATTGTGTTCTCAACATTATACGACTTTCACATCGGCCAGACTCGACAGGAGGCGAAAAGACCTGCTCAAGACCTTTGTAGGGATGCGTGGGCCAAGAGTCGATGCCTCGGTGATGAATACCACTATACACGTGGAAATACATGTTGACGGCTAGGTCGACCAGTAAACTGACTGAGGCACCTCGGGAGACCGATGAGGAGTTTAAATATCTATAATAGCCTCATTAGGTTCTGTATGATCGTGTATAAGGTAGAAATTTAGGCACATGCATAGGTATATGCAAGTATAGTTTGCAGCGACCCGTCGTCTACAAAACTCCCCCAGGAACCAGTAACCTCGCATATATATAGATTACGCGTTTTGTTGTCCTATGCCGAGGAAAACTGGCTTTTTAGCGTGCATAGGCCTTCGCAGCCTGTTGGTGTATTCTCGCAGCGCGTCCAGCTTCCGAAAACTTGTCAGATCATGTTCTGTCCCATTTGCCGATTCTAGCCATTTACAGGACATCCATTGAATGGGATACCAATTCAATGGACACCTTTAATATTCCGGATGTCTGCTAGATGGGCAACCCACTCGGCCTACATTTCGGTGCATTATTGAACTGGTGCACTGAAGGCATGACAGCAGCCCTCGGCGGCTCAGTCTTGATGTAATAGGTTCTATCTTACCGTCGAGATATCTAAGACAATGAAATAATAAGCAAAGTTTCAATTTATCAATTAATCGGGCGGAGGAGGGGAAGGTTTTTGAATTCCCCAGCTCCTGAGTTAAGAGCTCCTGCAGCTTACTCCGATTTAGTGAAGCCTCTTACTAGACATTCTTGCGGGCGTTAACACTTTATCTCGCCTTGTTTTAGAATTTGAGCAACAAGGTACAAGATTTCACCTGAATTTCATTTTCCAGTTCGAACTAATTCAGTTGGAGTAGATGTCACTTCTCCACGTCTCTAACGTTCGTATGATATATCGAGTTGTCCAGTGGATAGCTATCATCCGCGAATGGGACAGGATAGCATGTTTCAATCTCGATGTCTTCCTTGATATTGTAATCTCTTTCCGTGTCCTTCACACCGCCACCACCCCAACCTCTTTTCCAGGAAGAAGGGGAGAGGACTTCCATATCGAGTGTAAAACCCCCCAAGAAACTGGTAAAGTAAACTGTAAGCTGTGCAAGTTTATCTCCTCTATGTTCTTCTGGACTTGGGTCGGGGTAGTTGTTTTTATTCTGCGTTCACTGAAAAATAAGTAGCTGAGCGTCCATGGAGAGGAAAAGCAAAAGTTTCTCATTTTTGATAGCGCCTACCTCCGCCCAGTCCATCTAGCCATATTGTATATCTTTTCACCGCTGGACATGGGAATGCTCCCTCCTCCAACAATGGAGAGAGAAAAAAAGGCCGGGGTGTTTTCGTCGCTAGTTGGGAAGCGTTAGGTCCTGGTTTGAGATTATTGCCGGAGAGGGAGACAGTAGTAATTCTCCGTAATATCACAGCACGCTTCGAGCCATGGTGACAAGGACGAGAAACTTGGCAGTCTAGCCAAGATCCTAAACAGACTCTCGCGGTCTTCAATCATGACGCGGGTGTTGTTCATAAATATGTTGTGCCTCCTTTGATGGTGGAGTACATCAAGATGATGATTAGTTATTGGCCTGTTTGTATGTTAGTGTTGTTCTCTTAACCTTTTATCACTCCAGTGGAGTGAAGTTCATACTACAGGTGTTTTGCGGAGGAACCTACCTTAACATTTTTTCAAGCCTTTATACGGTGCTATAGCGCATTAATTTCCCGCCGCCAGCAGAGCAGCCCTGATCACAAACTCACGACGCTGCGAGTAGTGATTAGCATCTAGACAACTCTCGGGGGAGTAGATATTTTAATTACTGATATTCCTCTTTCGTCCCCCCTCCTTCCGTTATCCAACCTTTCATGCGGGGAACCGTACGCTCATGTATTACGAAGTGCCATGGCTTCCTAGACTTCACTGACCCTATATCTATCTACCCAGGTGTATATGCATATGACGAGGATTCTGGATCTTTGTGCATTGTCGGCCGATGTGGCCCAGCGTCTACAGGCGCAACGCCCATATAGCTAGCAGTTGTAAGCTCTACCCCGTCCCACCGCCGGCACAACGATCACAACTATAGTTATAGATACATCCTTGGATTGCGTATGCATCTTATTAAGTCACCTACCTGTGCCCCTCTGTTGGGGTGAGGGAGGTGCGTGTAACTTGGATTCCTTTGTCTCGAAGGTGGAGTCTTTCGGTGGTGGTGGTTCAGATATAACTGGATACCGTGCTTCCTTTAATCGAGATATAATCAAGATGCAATTAGTACACTAGCTGGCTGCGTTCAGCTGTATCGCATGCATGCATCACCTTTTTTCCATCCAGCTGGCACCACCTTTCCTACCCACCTGCTGGACTGCAGCGGCGGTGGTGGAGGACCTGCCGCCCCTGCAGGTGCACTCGCAGTCCCACTGGTAGCGGGCCGGCAGTGGGGATTTGGGTTTTATTCCTACTTTCTGGTTTTTTTCTCACATTGTTTTTTTCTTGGGTTTTTTTTTTGTGCCGTGAGCTCCGCCGCAGGCCGGTGCGTAGGCCGCGCTCGAATGGCCGGAGGTGGATGTTAGCATTGTGATTAAAGTTTATAGAGCAAGCTGGAGCAAAAAGATGTTTTAGATTATACCTATACTTATGTACCTTATCCTTATGTTATGCTACACTACACGCACCACCCCTGGACGTGGGAGGGAAGGGAAAATGAAAAGGGAAGGGAGGAGGAGAAGAGGGCAAGGAAGGGGAAAAGGAAGAGGGGAAGGAAAAGAAAGTAGAAAAGGAAAGGAAAGGAAAAAGAGAAAGGAAAAGCACCACCTCGTGACGTGGGAGGGGAGAGAGTAGGAAGAGAGGAACGAAGGGGGGGAGGGGAGGGCAGGGGAAAAGCGAGACTAAAAGGAGAAGAAAACAGAAAACGAAAAGAGAAAAGTGAAAAGAGAAAAGAGGAAAAAAGAGAAAAGGAAAAGCAAGGGAAAAAAAAACCAAACCTAAAAATTCATAAAGTCCAGTGGCGCAGCCCGCCACAAAAAAGAAAAAAATCCGTTCGCCCAGAAATTCTATCAAGACGAGGGAGGTAGTGGGGGGTGAAGCGCCTTATATAGCCACTGCGAATTTTTTTTTCTCTCCTCCCTTACCTGGTGCCAAGCCCCAGCACCCTCCTCGGATGTCATTTTCTATGCCGCGTCTCCCACCGCCGCAGACGTGCCGGGGAAGGGGCCGGAAGGGATGATGGCGGTTGGAACCGGCAAGGGCTGCGAGTTGGGGCTTGGCTGGCCTATTATGGGTGGGAGATAAGCGTAGGAGGTGTGTTTGGTAATGTGGCAGCTGTTTTTTTTTTTTTTTTTCCTTTTGGGGGGGGGGAAGGTGCGGCGGCGCTCACTATCGATGAGGGCTTTTGGTGAACTGGGATGTGAGCTGGGTGGAGATGGGTACCGCCGATGGGGGGGGGGGGGGGGAGGTGATATGTCATCGGATGAACCAACTACGCACAATTCTGCCTGCAAACGCCTACTCTGGCGGCGTTCCGTCCGATGGGGGTAAGAGTGCGGTGTTGGTGTGATATAGATATGGCATTCTGTGTACAGTCGCACCTCGCTATCTCGTAATTCGATATCTCGGATCTCTTGCTGTCTCGTACGGGTTTTCGGGACAAGTACTGCCTTCCTCCACATAAACCTATTTCCTGTCTCGTATATTTTGGTATATTTGCTATCTCGTATGGGTTGGTCTCCCAGAATACGCTAACGACATACCGAGGTGCGACTGTATCTATATGTCCAACAATACACGACAATCCTTGCACCCTGGTGCGCCTCGACTCTCGCGGGCCCCAACAGACCCCGGATACGGGCTCAATGGGGGTTTGGGATCAGGAGATTTTGTTGCTCTTGCTAGACTGTGGGATTGCGACGCGGGCGTCCGCATGATTCCTGATACCCCACGAGGAGATTAGGTAAATCCCGTGTTGTGTGGGGTAGTGTATGGGGGGGGGGGGTGTGGTGTGGGTGCCGGTGTAACATCGGGGGGGGGGCGGGGCGTCCATGCAAACATGCTACATACAGTCGCACCTCGCTATGCCGGATGACCAAGATTCAGTTCATTTCGTCCGGGATAGCAAATCGGCCGGGACAGCAAATAAGTCCTTAATAAATAAACCTAAACCTGGATTTGGTCCATTACCACCGCTGAACCCATTTCTTGTGCTTCGGAGGCTCTTCTGATAGTATTGAGTGCTAGACGGAAGGGGGGGGGGGGGGGCGGGGAAAGAGTTCAAAACTTCGGAATTAAACCTTCAGTGAATAGGAAGATCTAGCTGTATATGGACTAGCGAACCCGGGATAGCAAATACTATCTATATGGGGGTCAGAGAGCTGGTCAGTTTCCCATACGGTACGGGAAGGGCAAAATCCGGGATAGCAAATTAATTATGGTGACGAATGAGAGTATCAGCCGAATCCATCCGGGATAGCAAGGAACCCGGCATGTTGAGTTCCGGCATAGCGAGGTGCGACTGTCCTCGCAGGCGGAAGGGTGGGGTGAGCTGCACACGGGAAAACTCGGGAGCGCTCCTGTACGCACGGTAGTCCTTCGGTCTGGCGGCTGTTACATAAGTGCTTACCATCCAAAAGAAGAGACTTCCGTACTTTGTGTCATGTGGCCTTTACGAGCCTTTGTCAAATTTGTCGTCTCGCGCGGAAAAACAGTACAGGGGTTGTTGCGGGATATATGTGAGCACATCATGGGAGAGCCGGACATGCGCAGAGCCAAAGCAGGGAAAGACTGTGAGAAGCCCGAAGAGGTAACGCAGGAATGCCGTTCATTGGCTGTGGGCTCCTTCCTCCTCCTGCACGTACGCACGCATGGTGAGCCGGATAAACTGGGCTCAATGGCTGCGCGGCCACGCTTTTGGATCATATCGTAACACCTTTTTTTGGGGGGAGTATATATAACTTGGGTCTTTATATCAAGTTATGATCATTGCGGGGGGGGGGGGGGGGGAGCGATTAACGCCGACGAACCCCCTCCCCACCCCCTCTTTCCCTACCCCAGCCCTAAGGAGGTATGGACTCAATGACCCAGAATGTGCGGCAACACACGGATGGCGGGAGTGTGTGCCGGGCCTTGGCATGACCCTTGGTGCCTTGTCTTGGCCTGTGTGACACGGATTACTGTCAAAACACCCGCCCGCTTCAGACACCGCCGCGGTTTCGGCCGTTGAGCGGTGGCATTGGTCCATCCATCCATCCATCTCTCATTAGCCCACTCGCACTCCGCCGCTGCTTCAAGAGGGTGTGTATCTCCCCCCAGCCAGTACATTCACTAACCACACATCCAGTCCCGCCCCCCCCCCTCGTCCCACCTCGCTCAGATGTCCCCCCCCCCCCACACATAATCCACCCTTGAACCCCTCCTCATCTAATACATTATCCGCAGCACTCTACATGCGGAGACAGAGCCTGGCCGCCAGACACAACCTGCTACGAGGGGTTGCGCTGCGTGGCATGCCACCCGGTGGTGGCGAAGGGGTACACGCCGCATGTCCCGCCCGACGGGGAGGCGGCGGGCTAAGCAAGGGTCACAGCGAGGAAAGCGCTTCGTTGGGGCATTTGCGCCGTGCCAACAGCTGCCGGGCGGCTATCCGACGTCGGTTGACGTGCCTAAGCTCTGCCGCGGGGAGGAGCGGGAAGCAGCAGGAAAGGGTGCAGCCCGTCATGTATGCGCACGGTCAGGGGGAACGTGCTGACGTTCCACTCGACGGCGGTCATGGGATGAGGTGTGTTCGCTGTTCAAGCATACTCGTTTAGCCGCCGTGTGGGTGTGGCGAGCCGTGCGGCCGGTGGAGGTGGGTGGGGGTGATGCGCGAGTATAAGCAGCGCGGGTGGGGGTTTGTGTGGAGGAAGGTGCTGGGGAGGGGGGAGGCGGAGGGACCGGGTGATGATGTCTGTTTCTCCATGAGCCCGCGAGTAGCTGTTGCTGGTACTAAAGCCAACGGGGGCGAGAGAGGCCGCCTTCCACCCCCCCGGGCAGGACCCCTTCCGCCGTGTGTGTTGTCTGTCGAGCCGTACGTGGCAGGTGCCGCTAGATACGGCGGGCGTGCAGACGGCGCCGAGGGAGACGGTGCTTGAGGCGGTGAAGGATGATTTTCCTGGGAAGCACCCGCCCCGGGACGTGGGCGTGCGCCTACGTTTTCGCCTTTGGAGGTATCAGGCGCGGGGGTGCGTGTCGGGTGCGCAGCGGAGGTGGGGGTGGAGTAGTGGTGTGGTGGGGAGTGACGTATCCAACCCACCTCGTACCCGTGCAATGTCTCAGCCACTGTCTCAGGTACTCACCGGACTGACTTCAATGAACTACCTATGGTACGGTGTTGTAAAAGGCCCCCAAATGTCAGTAACATACAAATATATATCACATCTAAGCGCATTTGGGGCATGATTGCACCCGTCTCGTCCGCTGTGTTTGAGAGACATGGTTTTGTTCCATTGTATGAGCTTTGGGGCTAAGGAGTCTGACCGAACAAATGGCTGGATACATAGTAGATTCAGCGAAAGCAGGTTGGGGACATTGATTTAGCTCAAAGGACCGTCAAATATCAGCTCTGTATATTGTGGCACTGGTTCCAAGCCGAATCTTGGGTATGCTTATAACCCTGGAACCTGTGGCGCGTGTACACGGTGACGGTGAAATAAGTTAGTCGGTGCTGAGGGAGGGAGGGTGGGCGCGGTGCGGGATGGACGGTGGGTGGGCGGTGGGTTCTGGATATTGTTTTGTGTTTCCCTCCTCCAGTGGTAGGGCTACAGCCAGCGCGGGGTGGGTTTCGAGAGATGAATTGTGTCTTCTACCATCACGCAGACTTCTGAAACCTCTAAAAGCGCACAGGTACCTTTTCTCTATACCTGGCCGACGCAGCTAACACAGCACCAAACTCACACCCATTCACGCATAGTTGCCTGTAGAAGCACAACTAACAAATCCAAACGCAACTCCTGCCTACCTAGCTAGTACTCTACAACGCACAGTGAGCGCGGCCGTCACACTCCCAACCACAATGAACATGAACATGGCGATGGCAACAGGACGAGTCAAGACTGCAATGACAGTAATAACAACGACAACAACCCTGCGGACAGATACATGCACCCAAAATACACCACGCTCCAGCCTGGGGCCCGCGATATTTACATACATACATACATAGCTGGCTTCACCGGCCGTTTTGCCGCTGCTCGTGGTCGGCTTTAGGTTTGGTGGCCGTCCTGACTGCACATGGGCTTGTATTTGTATTTGTATTGGTTGCTCGATGATGGATGATGGATGATGGATGATGGCCGATGAGTGATGATGGTGGTGATACTGGGAAGGAGGGATACGCGCTGGCAGTGCTTGCAA
This sequence comes from Morchella sp. 2018-W38C, assembly GCA_024713705.1. Classification (NCBI taxonomy): domain Eukaryota; kingdom Fungi; phylum Ascomycota; class Pezizomycetes; order Pezizales; family Morchellaceae; genus Morchella; species Morchella sp. 2018-W38C. The sequence continues at coordinate 906,051 of JAMJEX010000013.1, read as the reverse complement.
TGGTTGAAACTAGTAGTGTTTAGAGGTCATGCCGTATACCGGGGTGAACTGGATTATCCACCCTCAAGCGAACTGCGCTGCAATGAACTGAAAAAGCGTGATTTGGGTCATAGAAACGTTCCTTGTTTGATTTGCAGGTTCGTGGGTTGGTTGGGTGTGTTTTCAGGGTCCATTGCCTGGTTTTAGTATTTACAGTTGAGCCCTGCGCGCTCAAAACCGGTCAAGGTCGTGAAATATGACCTCCATGTGACGGTACCTACAAATTAACCGCTTACAAGTATGTTCTGACCAAGTCGTAACAGCGTCCTGTCCACCAGCCTATCCACCAGGTATCGGGGTTGCTGCGCTTTGTTGGCTCTTGTTGACTCGCCATCGAATCGGGCCCGCCGTTGACATAGGAACAACTGTACAGAGTTCCCATTATGCCAGGATTCGAAAAGCCAGAATACAAAAAACAAACTATGAAAATGGACCCCTGCTCTCTTGAACTCTGCGCTAACTAAATCACAGCCTAATCGTCGCCTCTCAAATAAACTACGCCCAGCCAGAAAAAGAAAGGAAAGAAAATACAATAGCAAAATAGACGCAATCTAAAGTACGTCTGAATTTAAATGATCACTTCTATTGATGATGATTCCCAGACGAAGAGTGATCCTTCCGCTCTTAGCCTCTGTCTATGATAACATTCTGGTCCTCTGCCAAGACTACAATTTGACCACACTTCCGCGCTGAAACCTTCTCCTCTACGGTGGAACCTTCTCCTCCGCTTTTCCCGTACTCTGGAAGTGATGACTGCTTCCGCCGCTGCGTTTAAATTGGCGTCGGGGATAGTGCGGATGCTAAGTGTGTCGGAGAGATTGCTTCCAACGTTGTCAGCAGTATTCGCCGGAGCAGTGAATGATTGGTTCTGATAAAAGGGTTTGTGCTCCCTATTAGGGTAGGGAGAGATCTCCTGGGGCTGGTCGTTGGGGAACTGGGTGGGGTCTAGTTGCCTTTGGTGATCGATAGGCTGGTAGGGGTCTTGATAGACCGATTCGGATGGGGTGCTATAGGCACCGGCGTGTGACACTAGGTGTGTTTCTAGCTGAGGGGAACCTTGGGGTTCTTGTAAGGCTGCAAGTGCCGCTGTAGTGAATTCCACAATAGCTCGGTGTCTGGATGTAGGTATAGTGGCTGCGACTCTTTTAGCCTCTCGATTGCGTCTTCCGGGGTTTCTATGATTTCACGTGATGGGAGAATTGTCCATGTAGAAAGATGAGAGATAAAGGTTTTATCCGGAAGAGGCGTAGTGATGTGCGGAGCGGAAGACGAGATAATTTTTAGGAGGTGGAGTTTGTGAACGCGTTATTTGTGTGAGAGGAAAGATTTTCCTCCTTGCAGGCGCGTTTAGCGAGTACGCAGGGCAACTCACATTCTGGTTTTTCTTTCAATCAGCGAGGAGGCTCGCGATCTGTAGGTTTTATCGATCCTTATGAGGTTCTTCTTAATGTGTTGCTACCAATTGCTACGCTCTAAGCCGGTAGCTGGTTTTCTTGATGCCCAGCAATAATCGCTTTGCTGCCGTTTCGTCCTATCTGGAGGAAGGTTGCTCGATGTTTTCCCTTGCCTTGCCCCAGAGACTTTCAACAGGTATAGACCCCTGACGATGATCCTGTCTTTGACCTCGCCTATGGCACAACGTCTCCGGCTACAGGCAACAGATATCGTCTCCAGATGGGAAAATGTGGAACATCGACGGGTGGAGACCGCCGTTAGTATGCCGCCTCTGTTGGTACATCATTTAGTAAGAGTTCCTAAAATAATGTCAGTCTAGAAATCTTTGATAAAAGCAAGAAGAAATGACTCGCAGGGAATCTTTTAATACCTGCTACTTGTCGACCGCGGACCGAGGCCTCGGATATTCTGGGCTTTGTTGGCTTGTCACCGTCGCCCAGGAGCTTTAGCTGCTGCTGGACTGAACGTTGATAACCCGTTAGCGATACAGTAACATTTCATTTCTTCTACAGCTGAGATACCTGTACGGTAACGGCCATATGGGTGAATTATACTTTGCCAGAATGCTCATGTTATATATAAAGCGCTAATAAATTTAATATAGCTGATGTTCGCAAGAACATCTGGCTGGGTGTGTACAACAGCGATGATGAAGGATGTTGAAACCCATCGTGAGAAGAAGAAGGCGAATTAGAGGGAAGAAAATTGCCACATTCCTGGGTGTTACTCCATGAACACCTCTCCCGTGTAACTATAAGGGGACCATTCCAAAGAAAAATGACATTTGAAAAGGGGTACCTAGATCATCTCAAAGAGTGCGGGATTGGTAGAAGAGATGGGAGAGGATGTGGGTGCGGTGCTGATGATGGAGAAGGAAGAAGGGGAGAGGGCGGGCAGGGAGAGGTTTAAATACCTTTCCCGAGACAGGGGTTCTGGGGGAGGAAGGAAGGTGAAAAGGCCCCGTTGCTTTTGAACAGCACGGCAGAATGTGTGATAGATCCAAGGAGCACAGTACCGATTACAGTATGCAAATGTGTTCTTGCTCAGCTAACGTGCAAAGAGTGGTAAACCAACATGCAGATACTCTAGGGACACATGCGCCATGCATCCCGACACTACTATCCCATCGCCCATGCAGGCAGATGCTCGTATCTGTCTTTCTATCAAGTTACATAGACATTCACTTCACGTTCTCACTCAATATATACACACATGTATATTCGATAATCTGTTCCGTTCCACAGCTCATGCCCGTTTTGGGTCCAGGGCTAGGGTTCCCACGAACATAGACCAAATGTCACGTTGCCCAAAGGCATAATAATAATAATACAGATCGTTTTCTCTTAGATTTTTGAATGTCAGGGGAAGTTGTGTCCGCACTGCTCTGGTGAGGATTGAGCAGCCTGGGTGGTTCGGATTGACCAGCCTGGTAAGATTAAATACCTTGCTGTCTACCTGCACCCCGAAGGACAGCTGCGAAGGACACATCGAGTATTCACATATGCCATACTCACTCACTCCAAAAACACTCTCCACATATCTTCACACCGATTAAATCCGTGGTCTCCACTTCAAACCCGATATATATAACCGCCACATCCCCAACGACCCCTTACACCGCCGACTCACCACTCTCCCCCCATATCACCACTTCAGTAGTCAAGAATGCGTACCAACACCCACAGACCCGCAAGAATGCGGTGCCGCAAGCCGGTCGCCAGGATCCAAACCCCAACTCCCACCCCACCTCAGCCCCCCTACAAGACATCCAGGAACGACACTCCTGAGACCATCCTACGCAGCGACCAAGCCACCGGCACCACCGACACCTCACAGACCACAGTCCGGCAGGGGATCGACCTCAACGAGGCCGAGGAGCACGACACAAGCTTCGAGCACCCCATTACAGACGACGACATGGGGGCCCTCGAAGACGACCAGAGCTGCGGGGACCTCACCGCCGCCATAGCAGCAGCAGTGCGCGACATCACATTCCGCTACGTCTTCGGGCCATCGACTAGTAGCAGCGCACAGTCCGAGCACATCGACGTCCTCTGGGGGTGGGATGTAACACAGGGTAGCTACACGCAGCCAAGGCCCCCACCGGCGGAGGGGGCGGCAGCGGCCGGTCGGAGAGAGGGAACTAACGAGCTACTTCTGGGAGAGGTTATGGCCCTAGTGGCTGAAGCGGAAGCAAGCGCAGCTGCCGATGCACGTCGGGAGGCTGCACAACAGCATCTGCCTGCAGCTGCTGGTGCTACGTTACCGACGCTCGACACACCCGCCGCCCGCACCGTCCGCGAGATGACACACACGCTTCGTGAGGCTTATCACAGGCTGCGGAAGTACGAGCGGAGGATTAGAAGGGTAAAGCGGAAGCTACGTATCGTATGTTCGCCCAGCTCCACGCTCCTTGTTATGTTGGGTCTAATGCTAACGTGATATTAGTACAAGGCAGAGTTGAAATACTTGAAGAGCAAGAGGAGACGGATTTGGAGCCTGTTGTAGGTGGCAACTATTAGATACATATTGGATTATACGGCAGGGCTCCCGAGGGGGTATGTTTGTCCTGTACACAGAGCGGGGCGACACAGATCAAGATAGCTACATAAGTAGATCTGAGACAGCGGAGGAGGGGAAATGAATTATCTCTATCTCTGATAGGATTAGTACGCGCAGCACAATAAAAGAAGTATAACATATACCATGACCAGCATGAACACAACGATTACCATCAACCACAACGTAATCAGGCAAAAAATACTCCATTTACAACTATAAACATCAACACACGTATTTCCGCTCTAACACCCCCGGTATACCTTCTACAGGAGTGCATACTGTACTATACACTCCACATTGCATGTCCCCGGGGGTTCCGGAAGGTAATGCGAAGTTTAACATAGCAATGCGGAAAGGCACTCAGAATTTCGATTTTTAACATGGATCTTTTAGCTATACACATGTTATGAGTTTCTGGAATAGAGTCTGCATTTTTCCACGTCATTGATTTCGGGTTTTTAGCCTGAAAAAGGACAAGTGACCGTAATAAAAGGCAAAGCAATAGCGATTCATATTAACTCTTACCACAGCTATCATCCCTAGCTTCTAAATTGCCATAGATTCGCTCTACAGTCTGTTAGCTAGCCTGGTTGTTGAGGAATACGGACTATTTGATCGTTGCATCACCTTCCGGCACCCCCAGGTACCCCCACACAAATGCACAAAACAATAACCGGGAGTGCATCGCCACCTATCACAGCCCTGGCAACCGCCCGCCCAAGCGTCCTCACTTCCTGTCCCCACCCACCACCCACCCCATCTACAAACCGCCCGTTCAATATCACCGCATTCCCTATATATATGCCTAAACCCCACCCAACCCGCCAACGCACATCCATAACCGCCGACCGAGTGACACCCCATGACACACCACCGAGCGACCACCAATGACACCCCCCCAAGTACCCCACGCTCTCTCCTAACTACTCTACACACACAACCCCCCGTGTTAGTACCCTACATATCGGCCAACTACACACACCTCAATGACACAGAAACAAGTCGGATTTCAAAAGGTATCTAGAGTACTATTCCTAACTAAATTAGCCACATGGCGTATTCCTCCCGCTATAGTCGACCCTCTTTCTCAAGATCGTGCGGATCGTGGTGTGTCATGATGGATGGGTACATCCAATCAACGTATTAGCTTATCGATTACCACGTCGATACCGATTACAAGATCCTGATCCCGAGTGCAAACCCTGCTCGCCTGTTACTACACTCCTCAATACAAGTCACGGGAGCATCATGTGACTTGGCCTACAAGTAATATGTGCAGCCACATACTTCTAATATCTACCACCGGTGCAGGCAGGGAGGAGAGATAAGACGCTACACTGCCAACATTTCGCAGGGGGGTGTCATGCCACTTACCGCCCTCCCCCCCCACCCCACCCCTAAAGTACTATCCTTCCCTTTCTGTGATCATTAGGCCCTTATTGGATGAGGGGGCTGGGGGGTAGTTTAGTGAGCTCGCCACATCCAAGCACGAGAGCACTCACAACTGAACGGAGGAGGGACCGAAGAAGAAGCGCGGGCCTGAAGACCCTGCTCATATAGTGTGGTCCACGAGACGAGCTTACCCGAGTCCTCGACTCGAGCCCAAAGCTCGAGCATCAACGAGCAGCTACCCTCATGAGTCGAGTCGAGCGTTTTCCACTGCTCGCCTCGCTTTTAGGTATTCTCTCTCTGAATATCCCCGCCTAGATCATGGGATCCCGAACTAAACCCTAACCCTAATAATATGTATTTGAAACGAGAGACCTGGAAGGACTCTTGGAACGCTTATCTGGGGCCGCTGAGAACCCCGAGCCCAGCTCGAGCAACTCGAACTTTTACAAGCCAAGACAAGTTGAGCAGCTACTATCACGAGTCGAGTCAATCCTTTTCTCCTGCTCGTCTCGAGCCGGCTCGTCAACCTCACTACGCTCATGATTCTAGAATGAAGTACATAAATTGCATCAGAATAAATATAATCAGCTTGGTTGGCTTTTTATTAATTATAACTGTGATGATGATAAGAGGGAAAGCTTCTCTCGCTAAAGTGATACGGTCTTGAACGGCCGATAATAGTATTTCTATTCAAGATCCACTTTCCCCTCTAGCTCTCCTAATACGGAAACGATGCGGCTGCCAAGCCTCTTCACTCTCTTCTTTCACCGCTTCTCAGTGTCACTGGCACTGGGGTACATAGTACCCAAAAGCTCTGTCACCTAATATATAATACCACCACCGCTGAGATGCGTTGATAGATGGTCACCTATAAGGGGAAGAGGGAAGCTCCCACTCTTAACCTCCATGTTCTCAATCGAATAAGGACGCTACCTGCCGGTCTGATATCGTTAAATGGCCCGCCCCGTCCGTAGACAGTAGTGACTGATAGATGGGTAACCTATTCAGAGATATTGCATAAAATACCTGTCCAAATCACAAGCAATATAAAACACCGAATACTTAGTACCGCGATAGATGAAATATCAAAAGCGGGTAAGGGCTTGTTACCTTGTTCCGATTATTCGACCCATCCAGTACTCGTTTCACCCCTTTTTGAATTGTATGTATACCCATATTCTCGGCAATGAACTTCCGTGTTAACTAACTGTGTCTATTCAGTCGGGAATTGAAAGCTGACAAGTGGAAATTAGAGATGGGCTGCCACCGACCCACGTACAGTTCAATAATTGGGAGCCCACCACTCATTGTTCCATGATTGGGGATCCAGTTTAGTCGATGCTACCCGTTGGTGGACCGGTAGCGTGGTGCGATTATAGCAGTCAAGTGGGTCGGCCTATATAATGATATCAGCGGATCGGACGCGACGTTTGCCTGGGTCTTTTCTTTTTTTTTGTTTAACTCATTGATTACATACACGTCTGCCTGTGCCAGAACACGGTGATCAAACAGAGCACAAGGCCCAGTTGTGGTGGAGGATTCTCACATAATCATCCTCAATGTGGGGCATCTTCAGAAGAAGACTACCTCTGAGACATAGGGGCGTAGTGTAAATATCTAAAGACAGAACCACGATAGTTTATCAGTCTCAGTAGCTCACTCTACCGCATATATAACGGAGCAAAGCAGAAGGGTAAGTAAACGAACAGAAAAAAAACTGTCTCCAGGGGCTGGTGATGGTGAGAAAACTGTTTGAACTACTTTGCGTAGCTCCTTGAAGCTAGATAGATGTCAAACGATTGAGCACAAATACGTCAACCCTGAAGACACACATACCCCGGATTGACCATTTCGATTTCACAGGAGTAGGTGGTGGTGAAGCGAGTAGTGTTTTCGGGACTTAATCGGCGGCGCAACACCTGGGGATAGAGCAGGCAGCAGAAGAGAGAAGGAACGACCATCAAGTCTGCAGGCGCATCTAGATCAGCGGAAGAGCAGAGAGGTGCGGGTGAAGGACCACGATGATATGGCGAATAGACTTGATGTACGGGATGAGGAGACAGAGCACGGAGCGAGTGTGAGACGACCATCAGTAGTATATATACCCTGGTTGAGTGCTACGTGGATGTATCCTTTGTGGGCATGTGTGAGAGACAGGCACATTGTAGGCAGGTGTGGCTTGAAGCGGAATTACCTGTGTGTGTCCGGGTAAAGCAAGTATACGCCCAAGTGTATTAACACCTGTTGAGCCACATGTGCGAATATCGGTCTCCGGAGCAAACGTCCCAACACCCCATGCAATGCCTCTTCTTATCTGACAACCGGAGGAAAACCTGTACTTTGTAGTTCACAGACCACATCGCCGAGCTGGAGACCAGATCCACAATTCATGCGTCGAGCAGCGAACTAACTGCAGGTGATTTCTCAGAATGACACATTCCTTCTGAACAATACGCCAGAGACGATCCAAATGCCCAACACTCCTCCCATCCCACAATCCTGCCCCTTCCCAGATTCCGTCCCTAGATACACAATCATCTTCATTATGAACACCTGCCCCCACCGTTCGGTTTCCCTCGTGGAACTCCGCAACCTTACCCCAATACCGTTCCGCCTCTCCCTTGATACGACCATTTCTAAATCGTTATCGTCGTCCAACTACCAGCTCTACCGGAAATCCCATCTCATCATTTCTCCCATCCCCTTCAAACTTTCAATTCACCATTCCACCTCCGCCAAGTACTTCCCTTCCACCGAGCGCACCTCAGCGATCTCAGATGAATCAGGATCCCTTCCAGCACCACCATACCGAATATCACTGAAGCATTCGTTACCGCCGCCCGAGGTCGGATCTACAAAGCGTCAGCGGCTTGACCGTTCTCAAACCAATCTACCAGCACAAAAGACTAACCCCATCGACCATCCCAGAGCCGACACGTCTGCTGCCCGCTCTCCGCTGCCTTTCCCGGCTGGCAACCAGCTCTGCAGTTCTAAACGGAAAGCTATCGACAATCCACCGCCATTGTTCCATCACCCAGCAGCTACCGAGGAACCCCCCCTTTCAAGGCGTAAGCGGAGGCGGCGAAGACAGAATCGCCGCCGGGGACACAAAGAACCCTCTCCCGCAATCAGTGACGATAGCGTAGACCGGCAAGTGATGACCGCCGCCACCGCAGAAGAGATGGGTGCCGCAGCGGAGATGTGGATCCAGAAGACGATGCGGAAGCTGGGGTATCCCGAGTTGTTGACCTCCGGCGACAGTGGTTAGTCGCCCATCGCGGTTCAATAAGGCTCCGGTCATGTTGAGAGGATCACGGGGATGATGCGTATTTTTGTTGCTCTGCCATGTTACTTAGCTGTCTCTTTCTCAGGACGTTTTTCATGTACGGTTTCGTTCCGTTCTTGCTCCTTATTACTGCTCATGTTTAGTGCGCCTTATTCGGGGTTGATATTCATAGTACAATACACGAACAAAGTTTTTCCACTGCCGGAGTTGGATGACAGCTTGTGTGGCCTTTTCATCTCATTGCACCATAAGCCTTGGAGCCTATTGTAATTTCCCATCGCTCTCTCCTTCCATTTACTCCTCCTTCAAGGCACAACTGACTAAGGTATACCACCCAGAGCCCAGCACCGCCCCGCGCCCAGACCTAATGCCCTTCCATCCCCCTCTACGTTACCGACCAGCTAGACACCCAATAACCCCCACCTCCGCCGTACTCTAAAAACCACCCAACCACAGCCACACATTCGACCCTCCACCCCTTGCTACACCACAGCGCCTGAAGCCACATCTCTCCTCCACACACCTCGCCTCACAGCCCAGCCGAGGTCCGCCGATGATATGACAAAGTGAACGAAACCACCTCCGAGTGACAGCACATGATTCCGCCGCAGTTTAGGTGGTGCCGAGTTCCCACTGTGCATACGAACTGTGCACGAAACCCGGCGCTTTTTGTGCGACATATATATCTAATACCAGCGTTGGTTTTAGCTGTTAGCTTTGATTACCCCTCCCAAAGCGCCTCCACCCCATCACATCCCCCCGCGCACCCCCCTCCCCCCTGGCAGCCATTCCCCGCTGCAACCCTGTCTCGTACCCAGCCAAGCCCCTTGGCGCCAAGGTTCGTACCTCACCCAGGTTCTGCGTAGTTAAGTACTGTCATTCACGGGGTATTGGCGGATACTGGGTGATGGCGGACAAGGGTTCCAAAGCCAAGGACAAAAGCAAACAGGGTTTTTTCTAATAATAGGTACGGAAAAAATACAGAACCCCGGTCCCCCTCCTAATCTCAATGACCGATCCCGTCAATATCTTCCGCCCTGTTGAACCTTTTAGAAATGTTTTTCGGCCTATCTTTTTCACCCCTTTTACGCTTGAGTTCTACAAGTACGTCTCCCTTTTCTATATTACATGCAGCTTGAGAATTGATATTCAAGCGTCTTGTATCAGGTTTTGACTTTTCAACTAACTGCTTTATTTGCTCGCGCAAATGCGCTTCACCGGTTTCATGCATAAGTGCTTTGGCGGCTCCTTTTTCTGCACTCATTTTCAATTTGTTAAAGAGTGTCCGTTGTTTAATAGAGCGAGGGCTGCTTGATTTGATAGTGGATAAAGATTCAACATACATATTGTGTATAGATTCTGGTGTAGTGGGGTTGTAGGCCGGAAAGTAATGAGGTCCTGAGCTGTGAGAGCAGAAGGTGGTATGGGAGGTACTATAGGAGTTTCAGATACAATCGGTTCAGGTAGCGAGAGGGTTTGGAGTACCGTCAGCGGATCGTATGGCCAAATACCGCACTTTCGGAATCCGGAAGTTATATTTGCTTTTATTAAAGCCTTTGACCATGCTCTTGCCAATAAATTCGGAAAAATATTTTTGGTTACTGGAACTCTTAGGGTATTGACTTCGGTTTTGTAATATTTTTGTAAAGCAGAGAAAACTCCAACATCGAGAGGTTGTAAAATATGCGAGGTATGTGCAGGGAGACTAAATGGAAGTATTTTCCGTTCAAGGAAGTATTAAATTTAATCCAAATCAATATGTGATTCAAATCCATCAAATATAAGCATCTGCCATTCATCGGATGATCTATATAGATAATCAAGTCTATTAGTTTAATTAATATAATATCGGAAGATGTTTTCTACCTTGCTGATGTTTCCGAATCAAAAGTCTGTTTGATATAATCAAGACATAATTCACTATTATTATATCCTTTAGGAGAATAACCGAACCGAAACTCAATCTCTTTCCTTTCTCGATACCAGCCAGCAAGGTGATTGTTGCCTTTGAAAATAAGCAAAGGTGTTAAACGAAAACCGTTTATGGCTATTAATTCAACCACTGTGCAACATTCGCAAACACGGTGTCATTTGTAGACTGGATCACGACGAATATTACGGCAAATCCGTTTCACAAGATCATCACCCATTCCCAAGACAAATCCCTTCTGATCGAGGTTGTAAGTGTTACGCGGTGCAATTTGGTATTTTTCCGTTGCGGTTTTCAACTAATACATATAATAGTAATACCTCAACCATTTCATTCAAGTTCTACAAATAAATTTGTTTACTTACCTTCCAGTAAAAATCATCCATCACACCCCAACCTTCCGCATTGGCTCGGTTGCTGGCAATAGTTTTGGTGATGACATATCGACACTCACTATGTCGACTCAAAAAGCGGTAGATCCAATTGCGACCGATAGCCGGAGCATTGTTGCCGAGACGAGCATGTAAAAGATTATTTGCTAGGGTGTAAAGAGTTCCTCTATTTACTGGCACATTACAGTCATCAAGAAATAAGAGATGGTCAATCAAAACCTTCTCTTCCGCTATTGTCAAAATTTGACATTCTTTGTGGACATCCTCAAGAGTCTTTTTTCCGGGATTTTTCAAGTGACGACGAAGAGTTGTTTTACCGACATCGTAGGATTTTGCTATCTGGAAAATTGTAGGTTTTGTATTGGACGGATCCGGATTGCTCATTTGAAGTTCGGCAAAGTAATGACTTTGGGCAAGCGCAAGCCTTTCATATTTGTTGTAAGTACGGGTATGGTCCACAAAAGTTAGAGTCGTTAAGGTATTTGCCGACATGGTGACTGGCATTGTAACTGACATAGTCACGGTAGATACCTTCTGATAAAGAGAACTGAATTGAATACCGATTGCAAGCTGAAAAAATTACTTCTTATCTGTTAGAGAAAAATCTATATCATACTAGTATTAAAAGGACAAACGCTGTGGCAACGGGGGCGTAGGAAACGAGGCGTAAGCCTAATGTGGTGGTGTGGAAACTCAGCTTTTGAAACGTGCCGGCTTAATTGCTCTGTACTTATAGGGGTGTCTCACCCATATGCATGTAATCATAATTGTTGATCATCAATATAATTTCGTTTGTCTTAACTATTAAGTATTAAGATCATTTCGAGCCAGAGCATAAGCGAGTATGTTACAAATCCTTGACCAATTCGCGGAACACTCAACAGGGCCCGAAAACGCTTTCAGTTTGCTATTTAGCCCAGTTTGCAATATACAATAATACACCGTATTTTAATAAACCTTCTTTTCTACCGAATGTTTCCATTAACGGTGATTGCTTCCATTTGTTAAAAATAGTACCCAAAACGGTTCAAATTATATTTTACAATAGGTTTTGAGAATCCCATTCCATCATCTCTTTATTAAGAATTTCCTAAACCTTTTCCACCGCAAACTCCCCTGTTCGTCTCAAATTCTTCTCAATCCTCACTTTGCAGCATTCTTCATTGAAGCCTGTTTAGCATTCAAAGGGTTTCAGGCCCTCCTGTTCTTTTTTCTTCTCGGCTATTTTGGTCAGTGTATATTGATATTAAATTTGAAGCAAAAACATACCAGAGGGTTTCCTATCTCTTATTTTCTTAAGCGTATCATGCGCCTCTTTATGTTTCGCATCCTTGGTTGCAAAGTGAAGAAGATGTTGCCAAACAGCAATATGGGAATCTGGACGGTGTGCAAAACTTTTGTAGCAGGCCGGGCAATTGAGAAATTTTTTGTGGACAGCCTTAACTGACTCATAAAAGTGTGCTGTTGCAGTAGGAAGAGGAACAGCGGATTTCAAAGGTTTTTTTCTGATCCTACCTGTAGGCGTATAGCCATAGGGGGCAAGCTCTGGAGTCAACATTGATGAGTTGATGGAGATGGATTGGGGGGATGGGTGGATGGATCATGGGTAGGTGAACGGGGACTTGATCTAATATACGGAAAGATGATACAACGAATGCGAACATGATCTAACGAACGTGAATATGATCTAACGAACGGGAATATGATCCAAAGTGAACTTGGTCGTCCGTATTCTAACCTAATTCTACTAACCTGGCCCACACCCTAACCCTAACCCGGCCCACCCTAACCCATGCATGTCCGCCAACACCCAGGGCGCGCCAATACCCCGTGAATGACAGTACTCACACGATTATTGACCAATCAGAAGAAGGCTGGGCACGAGACCCTCTGTCGCATCACATACCCGCCCCAGCACGACCGTCAACAAACACCCCACTATTCACCATTGTGCAGCCGGCACGTCCAGCAGCTGCAGCGATGGGTGGACTATCCAGTGATAGAGGATTGCCACAGCTACATACAAGCCAAGAAACATCCGTAGGAGAACACACCCCCGACCATTGAGTGTTGGAACGGAGTTAAAGGCGTCAACTGCATGTGGGATATTTTGGATTTTGGCGGAGGCGCGGCGGATGTGACCATGTGCTCCACTCTGGAATGGTACAATCTGTGTTCTTGCAGTCTGTTAGTACTTCAATAAGTGTTTCGGTTGTATGGAGCAGGTAGTGTATGGGGTTGGGTCAGGTTCAGATGTTGAGTGATACTTTGTGATCCCATGTCGGCGCGTGTTTTGCTTGGGATACGGATGGGTAACACCAGATTATGTGGTATCCGGATTTCTTGCTACTTTCACAGCTAGCTGCTCCGGGAATCGGGGGTTGATGAAACACCACTGGGAAATGCTGTTTCAAGACGAAATTATAATATCGAAAATGTCTGGCAAAGAATTTCGAACTAGAATTATGGTTTTCTCCAGTAACATCAACCTCTAGGTGACGATCGGGCTAAGGATACAATTACTAGAAACACTGCAAATCCTATTTCTCCACAAAGTACCCCCGAAACAACAAAACAAGAAAGCACCAGCCTCCGGCAGTGTTACGCCTCCCATGACGCACCTATAACCGCCTATCATACTAAGTCGCCGCGCTTTACCGACTCTTCCCACCACCTTGAACAGACCCACCCTTCACCCTCAACCTAGTCCCCTCCCCTACTTTCGTCACCTCCGTTCTCATCCCACATCCACCCTCCACGGCCACCCCATCGCCACGCTTCTGTTTCTCTACCTGTTTTCCCCTCTCTCTGTACCTCTCCCTCCTTACCGTCACCCCCGAGTCCACTCCAAGTACCCCAACGCGATCGAGGATCCTTACCGGCGCCACCCCCAGCTGGCTCATCCTCTCTCCCGCAGCACCACCCCGCAATGCTAGTGGTAGCGGTCGTACAGGCGGCGTCTTCAGCGGCGTGACACGGGGTGTGAAGCTGTGAGCGGTAGTGTATGGGAGGCGGCGTGGTGTCGTGGCTGGTAAGGAACGGGGGTGATGTGGTGTGGTGGGGGCATGGATGGGTTGCGTCTGCATCGCTGTGTAGTTTGTGTTTCGAGTTCTGTCTCATGAGTGAGGAGGTGAGATGAACGGCGAGATGAGGTGTGGTAGGATGGGTCGGTTGTACTCGGGTTGGAGAAAAGGGAGGGGATATAGCTGTCAAGGGGAATCTGGCCATGTGGTCGGTGATAGGTGACTAGAAACCTGAATGACAGATATCCAGAATTACTGGACGACGCCGGACTTGCACAAGGAGAACCGCCCCACCACCGGGGTTATGTTTTTCGGGCTGGAATGCTGGAATGGTGAGATACCACTCAACCACCTCACTCCAGAATCAGAGATGCTCCAGTCCTACTACCACCATCAAACCCCGCCCTCCCTCCTACTCCCCCACACATCGCCGAAAGCTCCCCGCTGATTCTACCTATTAGTGTTATAATCAACACCCACCCACCTCTCCCTAGCATGTGCTTCTCACAGATCGCTATACATACCAATGAGCCGCGACCGCCAGAAAACAACTAATCCATACACAACCACTCGGAGGAGCACAGCTGCTAGCTGTCACATCTGCCAAGAAAGCGATGAGGGATGCAACGACCGCCGAGTGTTCTGGGGTTCTGTTACCGCTCCGCAGCGTAATCCTGAGGTGCTCATTGTGGAATGTTCGACATGCTGATGGTTGCTAAGCGGTTTAAAGTGCTGTCTTGTCTGCGGAGAGTGCGATGGGGTGCCAAGACCTGCTGATCATTCACGGCGCTGATCGAACACTGTTGGGCGCGGTGATGCGGGGTGTGGAGGGTGGCGGGAGCCCCAAGGTGTGGGCAGTGGCGCAAGCAATTGAGCCGGGCAGCCGGGCAGCTATGGACATTGGTATCAATTTATGCCATAGTAATTGTTGTGCTGGATTGTTGGTTATTCTTGGCTATTCTTGGCAATTTAAATAACAAACCTTGGCAATTTCAACTGGATTCTTGGCACCGGGTAGCATCTGCAACTAACTGGTTTATCAAATGGGGTACATCTAGAGAGTGGCTAGTCATACGAGAAATCCATTATCTCCGCTCCGCTAAATCTTAATTCCGGGCGAGAAGAAGCAGATAGGTGAAGTTTGATACGGCAATTCCCCCTCTCCGGAGTTACCACATACAATACGGAAATAGTGGATTATTCGAGAATTAGCGGTACCTCCTTACCCTACATGCCAGAGAGATTCCAGTCGGCATTGCTAGTATAGTCTTGAGAGCACCGAGCAGCTAGAGTACCTGTACTACTATATACGATCTGTGAAGGGAAAATCTATTATAATCGTGATATATAATTTTTGACTGTCCCCCAGCATCAACACAAAAAGTCTAGTACATGCACTTTCATGCAACTCGGGATACGTGCACCTTTCAGACAATTCTAATCCAGCTTGCGCAAAGTCAATAATGTACAGAAGTGATATATAATGGCATAATTAGGATTTCCAGGAGGATTAAGAAAATTTAATCTTCTATCAGCCCTTGTGGTGCATAATAAAAGTATTTTGAATATATAGTGGACCCAGGCTGAGCTTACCCCGCACGCTGGCCAGCTGCCAACATCTCCGGCTCCCGCAACAGCATTCTATCCCTTCGTCTGTATTGATGATAGTAGACTTTACCTATTCAAGTGTTTTTTACTCCTAGTGAACCTAACCCTCACTCCGTGAACCATTTTCGCAGGTAAGCCACAGCCTGTGAGCCAGCCCTTCCCTTTTATTGCAGCACCAACTCCTCTTCTTGGCTAGATTCTTGCTAATCACTATTGTGAATTTCGGGCACAGACGAAGGGATAAACCAAGGCGTATCTATAACAATTAATCGACAATGGCACTAGTGAAGCGTAGCAACCAAAGCATCATCGAATATAAAGGCAACCAGATAGTCAGAAGTCCTTACGCATCGACATTTCGCATCTCGGATATCGATATCGCCTTATCAAAGGATGATCTGTTGCGGTACATACAGGAGAAGATTTTGACCGATAATGATGAATCGCTTAAAATTCTATGGTTATTGCTTGCGCCTTCCCCGGTCGATCAGGATAGATATCAGGTTGCGACTGTAACATTCGATCGTATCCCGTCCGCGCTAGAAGATTGCTTCGGATCCCGGATGCCAAGAACGTTGTTCCAGATAACCCCTGGGGATCATCGATCGAGTATATCCATTGACTCCGATTTCATTGGGTTGACCCCCCTAAATGACAGCAGTAACGTGAATTTTGACGTTGAGTAAGTTATATTCCACAAACACCCTATCTATGCTTGGCCTGACTCTAGATAGTCTTATATTTGTTACGGGACTTGCGGGGCATGCATTTGGCTCATGGAAAGCAACCAACTCGTATACGATGTGGGTCAGAGATTTTTTGGCGAAAGATCTTGAGCACCGCCATGAACCCCGAGTTCGAATCCTCACTTATGGATACAATTCGGGACTTCTGTCCAACACCTCGACGGCCGGCATCGCCGAGTTTGCCCAAGGTCTCTTGGAATCTGTGACGAATGCCCGCCGCTTGTCTGATGTATGTTGCAATCTGCGATGTTTCCCAAGGTTATGCAAATCCAATCTTTAATACAACTGGGAAATATAGCAACAGGAGCGTCCAATCGTATTTGTTGCGCATAGCTTCGGAGGGATTGTAGTCAAAAAGGTAGGCCCAATTTCATTCCGAGTCCAAAATCCCGCAAAAACGGTGGAACGCACCAAACCCCCTGATTCTATTTGATGATCAAGCGACTTCATACGTGATATGGCCGTCCCACCATAAGATATTTGCATAACGCCCGTGGAACCTACACCATTATAAAGACGCAATAGCAAAACGCCACCCCGCTAACACATATTGAAATCACTTTGTTGGCCCTTACTATCAGAAATTGTTTCATGTCCTGTTGTGGTCCCGTTTAAACATGATCATATATCAGCTTTTAAGCGACCAATGTCGCAATACAATTAATAAATCAATAACAGAGGCTGACTTTATGAATTAAGGCTCTTGTGAAGGCGTCAAAGGGCACAAACCATCAAAGAAAAGTGCTTCGGGCTACATATGCTTTAATCTGCGTGGGTGTGCCTAACCGAGGCATGAGGAACGACGAATTAAGGACGATGGTAAAGGGACAACCCAACGAGGCGTTGATATCAGATCTGGGCATGAAATCAGAGACTTTACAACTATTGCAAAATGCCTTCTCCAAAATCTTCTCCAACTCCCGCGTTATCTCCGTCTACGAGACACAACTATCAAATACTGTTCAGGTAGAGTTCACGTAACCCTAACGACACATAACCTATATTGCTGACGATTGTGACAAGAAGGGTGAATCTGGGAAATGGAATAGAGATGGCACACTGAGCCTGATGGTGCCCAGCCAATCAGCAACAAAGTCTGTTCATACGGAAGCATCATGCGATCAGCTGTCGAGGAATGTGGACCATTCTGCACTGGCCAAGTTTAGCAACAGAGATGAAGATTACTTCAATCTTCGCGGAAGAATCTTCGATTGTGTCGATAAATCTATCCCAACAGTCCGCGCTCGATTTGAGAAAGATATGCAAGGTAATACCTAGTTTACAAACTCAAATAGAAGATATTAGCAGCACTAATTCCTTTTCTATGTATAGAATCTTCTCACCTCGGTTCTGTATCAAGCAAGCTTTATCAATTACCCTTTGAGCTGGTCTTTGCCAGAAATTCGAACTTCACTGGGGGGGAAGATCTACTAAGCAATATCCACGAAAGAATCATGGACAGAGGATTCAAGAAAGTGATTCTCTCTGGTATCGGAGGTCTTGGCAAAACCAATATTGTGTTGGAATATGCGTACCGATACCAGCAGTTTTTCACATCTGTTTTATGGGTCAACGGATCAAGCAAAGAGACAACACTTCAAAGCTTCAGAGCAATCGCGGTGCGATTGATTAATCACTATGCACGAAATTCGAAAGATGCTACACCAAACTATAACCTCATTGCGTTGGAACTTGATCTCAACGGCCTAGTCGATGAGAATGGGCAGCTCTCGTTAGGAAATGAAAGTGCAGAGCCAATTGTAGTTTCAGTAAAGAAATGGCTTAACCGACAAAGCAATCAAGGATGGCTTTTGATACTCGATAACGTCGATGACCTAGAGAGCTTTGCAATAGACTCCTTTATACCACTATGTGATCACGGTGCTGTCCTAATCACAACCAGAAGGAGGCGGCCTGATTGGCTAAGTAAGTCAATAGAGATGGATGAAATGCATCCGGAGGATGCCTTGCATCTACTCCTGAGGATTGCTCGTCTCAACGGAAGAGAACTGAAAAATGAAGGAAAGTGGCCTACCCCACTTGGTTTGACATGTTTTTAACGTGACCGTCTGCAGATAAACAAGCAGCAACGGAACTCACCAAACGACTTGGGAATCTACCACTCGCACTTGTGCAGGCCGGGGCATACATTAGCGCAAATCAAATATCACTTAGAACCTATCTCGAAACTTTTAATAAGCAGTTCAAATCGGTTTTCAGCGACATACCACTTGGGAGCAACTATACGAAACACGACAAAACCGTCTTTACTACATGGCAAACATCGTTTGAAGCTATCAAGAGAATATCAGCAGACGCTTCTGATATTTTGGAAGTTTGCTCGTTTTTCTCCAATGAAGACATAGGGGAGTTCATGCTGCAGCATGGAATGATGATTGATGGTATGCTATACATACACTTTCTCGGTGTGATAAGACAATCTGCACGGAATGTTTCTAAAGACACTAACACCACTGGTAGCGATGACTCTGAGAAGATCTCTTGAACCTTTATTCTCGTATTCCTTGGCACAACGTAAAGAAGCCAATGACAGCTTCTATATACATCCACTGGTTCATCTTTGGGGGCGAGAGCGCCTGAAAACGGTAGAAAAGATAGAGAACATAAAAAGAGCTGTACAAATACTTCGAAACGCTGCGGAACACCCGGGTGAATATGCACAAACTCAATGGCTCCACGGACATAGAATGATCGCACATCTAGAGGCTGTCCGTTTGGATGTTGAGAATTACAAGATCATCGAAATGTTGGATGAGAAAGATGATAGTTTTCTCAGTGATTTGGAGGGGATATGTGGGATATACAGGGGGACAAGATATTTTGAAAAGGAGGCTGGGATGTTAATGAAGGTATTGCAGGCGAGGAATAGGCTTACGCCTGGTATGAATAGTGATACTGTCGAAGTAATGACCGACTTAGCGGTATCTTATTGCCGCTGTGGTCGGTGGGAAGAGGCGGGGAGACTGGGGCTGCAGGTCCTGGAGACACAACGAGAGGTCCTGGGGGACCAGCATTGCGACACACTCAACGCAATGGCTCTCTTGGCTGCAACCTATCGGGTAACTGGTCGGTGGGAAGAGGCGGAGAGACTGGAGCTGCAGGTCCTGAAAACACGACGAGAGGTCCTGGGAGACCAGCATTCACACACACTCTACGCGATGGGTAGCCTGGCTGAAACCTATCGGGAAAGTTGTCGGTGGGAAGAGGCGGAGAGACTGGAGCTGCAGGTCCTGGAAACACAACGAGAGGTCCTGGGTGACCAGCATTCCGACACTCTCAAAGCAATGGATGGCTTGGCTGCAACCTATCGGAAAACTAGTCGGTGGGAAGAGGCGGAGAGACTGGAGCTGCAGGTCCTGGAAACACGACGAGAGGTCCAGGGAGACCAGCATTCAGACACTCTCAGGGGGATGGCTAGCTTGGCTATAACCCATTATTTAAATGGTCGGTTGAAAGAGGCGGAGAGACTGGGGCTGCAGGTCCTGGAGACACGACGAGAGGTCCTGGGGGACCAGCATTCCGACACTCTCAAAGCAATGGATGGCTTGGCTGCAACCTATCGGAAAAGTGGTCGGTGGGAAGAGGCGGAGAGACTGGAGCTGCAGGTCCTGGAAACACGACGAGAGGTCCTGGGGGACCAGCATTCCGACACTCTCAAAGCAATGGATGGCTTGGCTGCAACCTATCGGAAAAGTGGTCGGTGGGAAGAGGCGGAGAGACTGGAGCTGCAGGTCCTGGAAACACGGCGAGAGGTCCTGGGAGACCAGCATTCAGACACACTCTACGCAATGGCTATCCTGGCTGCAACCTATTATGTAACTGACCGGTTGGAAGAGGCGGAGGTACTGCAGTTGCAGGTTCTGGAGACACGACGGGAGGTCCTGGGAGACCAGCATTCCGACACTCTCGGAGCAATGACTGGCTTGGCTGCAATCTATCGGGCAACTGGTCGGTGGGAGGAGGCGGAGAGACTGGAGCTGCAGGTCCTGGAAACACGACGGGAGGTCCTGGGAGACCAGCATTCCGACACTCTCGGAGCAATGACTAGCTTGGCTGCAATCTATCGGGCAACTGGTCGGTGGGAAGAGGCGGAGAGACTGGAGCTGCAAGTCCTGGAAACACGACGGGAGGTCCAGGGAGACCAGCATTCCGACACTCTCGGAGCAATGACTAGCTTGGCTGAAATCTATCGGGCAAGTGGTCGGTGGGAAGAGGCGGAGAGACTGGAGCTGCAGGTCCTGGAAACACGGCGAGAGGTCCTGGGGGATCAGCATTCCGACACTCTCAAAGCAATGGCTATCTTGGCTGCAATCTATCGGGTAACTGGTCGGTTGGAAGAGGCGGAGGTACTTGATCTGCAGGTTCTCGAAACACGACGCAAACTGCTAGGGGAACTCCATCCAGACACACTTTGTGCAATCTCCAACCTGGGCTTCAGCACCTGGTATTTAGGTAGGTTTGCCGATGCGGAGAACTTGCTCTCTCTTGCCTTAGAACATCAGAAAGTGGTACTGGGCGATGAACATCCAGATACTCTTCGAACAGCTGGGTATCTGTCGCGTACTTCTAGATCGCTCGAAAAACATAAGCAAGCCGCTGATCTACGCCTCGAGCGCGGGCTCACGAACGCTAACATGGAGGAATCTACGGCTGAGATTACGGCTACGGAAAGTAGTCCCGGTCGCTCGTCCATGAGAGATCTCTTAGTATGCACCCTTTATCACCCTTTGTTCCTCTGTGATTGAGCTAACGAGTTGAGAACATTAAGAAGGAACTGGACGATGAACATTCAGATTATCTCGCAATAGCTGAGCTTCTGCAAACCGACGATCATTCAGATGATCTCGCAATAGCTGAGCTTCTGCAAACGGACGATCGAGCAAATGAGTATATGGAACGCGAATTACGGCTCGCGAGCCAAAGATACATGGAAGGGTTTACGGCTGTGGAAGGTAGTCACGGTCTCTCGTCTATGAGAGATCTCTCAGTATGCACCCTTTATCGCATTTTGTACATCTGCGATTGAGCTAACGAGTTGAGAACATTAAGGAGGAACTGGAAGATGAACATTCAGATAATCTCGCAATAGCTGAGCTTCTGCAAACCGACGATCATTCAGATGATCTCGCAATAGCTGAGATTCTGCAAACCGACGATCATTCAGATGATCTCGCAATAGCTGAGATTCTGCAAACCGACGATCGAGCAAATGAGGATATGGAACGCGAGTTACGGCTCGCGAGCCAAAGATACATGGAAGAGTTTACGGCTGTGGAAGGTAGTCACGGTCTCTCGTCCATGAGAGATCTCTCAGTATGCACCCTTTATCACATTTTGTACATCTGCGATTGAGCTAACGAGTTGAGAACATTAAGGAGGAACTGGACGATGAACATTCAGATGATCTCGCAATAGCTGAGCTTCTGCAAACCGACGATCATTCAGATTATCTCGCAATAGCTGAGATTCTGCAAACCGACGATCGAGCAAATGAGGATATGGAACGCGAGTTACGGCTCGCGAGCCAAAGATACATGGAAGAGTTTACGGCTGTGGAAGGTAGTCACGGTCTCTCGTCCATGAGAGATCTCAGTATGCACCCTTTATCACATTTTGTACATCTGCGATTGAGCTAACGAGTTGAGAACATTAAGGAGGAACTGGACGATGAACATTCAGATGATCTCGCAATAGCTGAGCTTCTGCAAACCGACGATCATTCAGATTATCTCGCAATAGCTGAGATTCTGCAAACCGACGATCGAGCAAATGAGGATATAGAACGCGAGTTACGGCTCGCGAGCCAAAGATACATAGAAGAGTTTACGGCTGTGGAAGGTAGTTACGGTCTCTCGTCTATGAGAGCTCTCAGTATGCACCCTTTATCGCCCTTTGTACCTCTGCGACTGAGCTAACGAGGTGAGGACATTAAGGCTGGAATATTCAAGTAACTACGGACTGGCGTGGGAGAAGCTGACCGGTCTTCTGTCGGCTGTAGTATCGTGGAACTTTGTGGGGAATTTAGGCTTGGAGAGATTCAATTTATTATGTTGCTACTAGGTTATGTATCAAGCACTGCAATATATAGAATTGTTACACACGAATAGGGTATTATGTTTCCAATGTAGGGCATTTCACGAGCCAGTTGCTCAGCCGCAACCAACGTGCGCGTCGACGTAGGCACGCCATGCGGGATGCAGAAAGAGGTCCATCAACGGTTCTCTCTGTCCACTAAAACTGACACAAACCCACACTTCATATATCCCCCCGTCAAAGCGGTCCATTCCCGAGGAGCCAGCAACGGAACAAACCGAGTGACACATATTCCGGGTTTATATCTTCCTTCATTTTACCACAACCCCTACCAGAAAGCAAAACCATGCGCGTAGTCGAAATAGGATCATGCTCCAAGAGGTGAGACAGGCCTACCCGGGAGTACTTCAAACTATAGGTGTTATCATATACCGCCGACATAGAGCACCCCCGGCTTGGTTGAAACAGGATTTTGGGGGATGGATCACATCCGGCCTGATGGGACTAGTATCACGGGTTTGCTAAGGTAGAGATGATCTCAGTTGTGAAAAGTGGAGATCTTTTGTAATGAGCATAGAAATCAATCATCAGTGTGACGGGCACTCGACAGGTGGTAACTGTTTCCAAGTAAATCCCTTCTCAGTGCGCCTTGTGCTTTGGATGTGGTGATCGGAAATCCCTCCACGATTATTAGTTGAGTACAATGAATTCAACGAACGTAGATCAGAAATGAATATACCATTTTTCTTACAATATCAGGGTCGATGTTCGCATCCTCTGGACCGACAATGCGAAATCACTGGCACAATCTGATCCGGCGAGTGCCTGTACACAATTGGTTAACCATATTAGTTATACACCCGTAGATTCCGCGCTCAAAATTAACCAAGACCCGGTCGTCGCAGAACCAACTGATTGCCGTATTATACCGCATTAATTCAAATGACCGGCCATATACAAGACATCCAAATACTCATCATAGCAGTTATCTGCGAACACGAGACCCATCTTTGAGCAAATAGTCACAGCGCGTCTACACAATATCTACAGTTGGCACTCCTAAGGAGATACACTCTCTCCCGCCCCCCGGATTTAAATTCAAGTTAACAGGATACCAGCTGGGTGATGCAACTGCCGGCGCTTCGCCACCGCAGATAGGTAGGATACGTTGACTACCCCGTATTAATCGCCAACGGTTAGATGTGGATTCGCCCTCTCCCGCTCGTCGCCGGTGTCTCCGCCTCCTGAGACCGAGGTTCATATCGATCAGCAGAACCCCAGTGAAGAGGCCGAGGTTCGCGTCTTTTTTCTCCGGGAGACGGACTACCCTCTAGGCTCCACGCACACCATCTAGACCCCAACAGAGCTTTCCCGAGGTCATCTCCTCATAAATGAACTCTGCAACTTTGTCAGCATCATGTCTTCCATAAGAGCTCTAATTTAGGGCGGATTCAATAAAAAGTTTACCTCCACTGTTCGTATCTCTTGCAATGTTCCAAGAACTGAGGTTGAAAGACCTTGGAATCTCGATGCATGACGTTGCACGAACATCAGGCGGAAGTTGCCGCATTGCCAAGACCCCACAAATCATGTGGGTGGCCCTTGCATATATGCAGCTTGACGGAGAATCGCAGCAAGGATCAGCTGCAGGGACGCTCTCGGTTATCTCTGAACCATCCCTGTAAATCCTGCCAAGCCCCCGGATGATGTTTAAGCTGTGTGCCACCGGGGAATGACAAGCACACTTGAGATTCTGGAACCCCAAGAGAAACTTACTAGGTTCTTATTTAGCACCCGGGTGTGACGCTCACTAAAAACCGAAGGATTCGCCCCAGCTCGAGCAAAAATCGGTGCTTTTTTATTACCAGCATCTTCCCTCTCGCCCGGGCTTTACGCTCAAAATCTTGCGGTACCGGAATCATCGAGAGAATCTGAGCTCGACATCTATATCATTGGATGATGACTCACGCCGAACCTAGGTAGCTGAGTGTCCGGCATAGCCGAGATCCCTAGGTAAATAGTTTTTTTAGTTCATCAGTTGCGTGCAGACTTTGGCATATGGCAACATCGCACAGACTAGCCCAGAACCTCCCAACAACCTCTACTACCACTCGATTTATGTTCAATCGCGCATCAGATTTTACAATCTCTTCGACAAACCTGAAGCTCTACGCAAAATCGCATATATAGCGCGAATATCCCGCCCGACCCGCTTCAAACCCTTAGAGAACCACGGGCCCACGGTATCAGGGGAAGTACCAATCATTATTCCGTCCAAGTCCGGGAACGAGACTCTCGGCCGAATGAGATGCCAAGCCGGAGAACTCTTTTTACGTCGGGAGTGTCCAAATCAGCTATGGTGCGCACCAGCTTAAAGGTGACAGATTGCGACTACATTTCAAAACCCTAAGGCTTTTCAACGAAAAGTGTTAAAATAAATTTAAAAATTGAACTCTGGTGCAAGAGCTAAATATCAGTTCTATCTTTCTCGACTTTTGATATCTCTCTTAGATGAAAAGCCTTAGCAATTTGAAATTGTGGATTTTTGTATGTAAAATGCGCCAAGCATGCGCCGGGTGAGACGGGCTTGGCAGGAGGCAACAACACCCCAGATGCCAGCCCTGGAACAGAACAGCCAATATTGTAGATAATAAATCGCAGTTTTAGGGCAGGATATTTGATTAGCCTAGCAATGGATGGAAAATTTCAAACTAATTTTTTCTTGAACACATGGTGATCATATTCGCGTTTTCAGTGTTTAAAAAAATATAAGGCAGTGGATAGTTGTATTTAAAATTATTTATAGTATTCTATATTGTTGAGACACCTTTTATCTATCCTGATTTTCAAAGGTAGCATAATACCTTGTGTGCTTGTGCTGCTAGAATCATTCTTGAGGAGAGAGTTATGTACCTAGCTAGAGTTTGCTGCCACAACCACCACCACTAGAATAATTCTAGCGCCACAACCACACAAGATAGTATACTGCCCCTTGGGATCAAGATAGATCAGAAGGGTTTTAACAATATAAGATACTGTAAGTAATTTCAAATACAATCATCTACTGTCCTATACCTTTTTAAACAATGAGAACGCAAATATGATCACCATGTGTTCAAGAGAAAATCAATTTTGAATTTTTTATATACTATCTGGATGACCGACTATCACCTCCCAGAACATCGATATAATACCTTATTATTTGGTGGTTTTGCAGCAAAGCCGATTCCGTCACTTTCGATGTCGTTGCAGCGCTGTCCAAGCCTGTGCCAAGCCTGTCTCACCCACTAAACCTGACTTGTCACCTGTAAGAGGGTGCGCACCATACGCGGGCAAGACAATTCCGCACACAACAGACTAGACCAATCTCCGACGAGCCTACCTTTCACCCGACAACGAGATAACATTGATTTCCAAACACATAATATTGTCTGTCCAAACATATATCCTCTTGCACGGCGCTGTCTAGAGTGTACCCATACCGAAAGTCTGCCTCTCGAGTGTTAGGTCATGACGCATCCCCGCCTCAATATTGACGGTCAAGGCAAAACAGTACCAACTGTACCAACTGTTAAATCTCCATCCTCAAACTGTAGCAACTAAACCAACTGTTTATCCTCAAAGTAATGAACCTGTTAAAGCCTGCATGCAATTACTGAGTTAAACAAAAAAAAAAGAAAACCTGTTAAACTGACTAACCGCGGTTCTATGTGTTGATGGGTAAATATACGCATTATGGGTGTTTGAAGTCTGGAACTCGGTGCTCGAAATTAGGAACTACGTTTTCAGCCGACTAAAGGCGGTGTTCGAGGTCATGCACGGGTCTCATACAAATAGTTGAAACCGCTAGTTTAACTAGTTTTCCAGATTGATAAACCGTATACCCGTTTACCCAAGGAGGTAAGAACTGTACCAACTATTTATTCAAACGGCTGAGTTGAGCTAGTCGAAACCAGATAACCGGTAAACCACTAGAAACCCTGTTGACGGGGAATATGCCCCATAGGGACATGGACCAGCCCCTCACCTTTCTTTCTCACCCATTTAGCCAAACGTGAAATGGGGAAAGCTAGTAAAGCGCGCTAAGAATTACGCACAGGATCCCCAGTGATATACACAACACATAGTCCGGTACATTATATCCAAACAATAGAAGACAAATACTACAGAATTTACCTATCTTATAAGTATATAGATATACCGATATGCAATGTACTGTTTAAAGATTTTGATTGGCCAGGTAATAGATTTCGTTTTCTTAGAGGATTGATTCGTAAGAGTGTGGTAAATTTATTTTTTGTCGATATAAGCAACAAATTGAGGACCAGGTTTTTTTTCAGTATTGATGTAATTAACGATTCAGAGGCTTTACCTTTTCCCTCTATTGATATTATTATCATTAGTGGTGAATCGGGACCTTACTTTTTTCTTCTATTGAATTCGGGTATATTGCTTCTTTCCTCCATTGAGATGAGCAATATACGCAGATTAATCGATATTTGATGATACCCCTAGTTAGGTTCTGATATCATTACCCTCAAGCTCCAAATTAACAATATCGGGAGAACACTCTCAGACATCTACGCCTGAGCAGAGTATTAACACCGTTATTTAAGCTCAAATACCGATATTCCTGATCGAGTACCGAGATGCATATATTAATAAGTACCCAGCGCAGGATGAGGGACTCTGGCTTGATTGACTCGGGCAAGCCTACACATCTAGCGACGCCTCTACTTTCACCTGCAACTCTCAGAATCTACCTCAGTGTCCGCGGTTACAACCCATATATAGGGGGCTAAAAACATCTTATCCAGCGCTCGATCATGGATTAGGACCCGACAGCTCCTGACCCCCACACCCACAATATGTCGGAGTAATTACAACAAACGCCCCAACACCGAGATTCTCTCATGAATTCAACCATATACGCCAATAAATGGGTATGTATCCAGTCCGGACGCTACACGAGTGAGTGAAGCTTAACATAAACCGGAGGTACATCACAAGGTATCACTCGACTACCACAAACTCACTCAACTTGGGTTTTTTTTTCTTTTCGCTTAATTCATTAATTGCATGCAAACCCAACCAGGATAGCGTTATTTCTGTTCTGTTTAATTCATTAATTGTGGGTACGTACTAAATTCGATTTGTTAGGCGTGGGGTTAATCATATATGTAGCCGATGAGCACTCAATGTGCCCAGAAGTTGCCTGAATAATCTACAGATATACCATTACGTAGTCGTTGCATTGCGCCGCATTTCAAGTGCTGTCATGCGAAGTCACTCGGGTTTGGAGATGGATATGTAAGAACTACTTTACGCTATGACGGCAGGTGAGACGGGGGTCACACACCCGGGCTAATTGATAATTCTGAACAACGGACTAAATCAATGATAATGAAGGTGAATGGCTGGCCTCCTGGCGGTGAATTTCTTTGGATTGGCAAGTTACTCGCTCCGTTATATATCAATAACTATGCAAAAACCCCGGATTCTGTTCTAACTACAAGGTGTATGCCCTCACTAGGATATCTTGCATCCATAAAAAATTGCATGTGTAACCAGCACAATGCATGAAACGCAAACTACTCGTATCACCACACCGTATTATCATTGAGAACCATGGCCGCCATCTAATCCCATGAAGGCATCTATACCGTCCTCTGTGTCGTCATCATTGCATTTCAATGGCCGTCCCCAGAGTTCCGGCGGTGGGGTAAAGAGAAATATATCTGGCATCTCAGGCAGCGTAACAGGGCGGGAGTGTCAGTGCAAGACATCACACAAAGCCTAATTAATAATCCCTACCACGCAACGGTGCCATTGTAGACTAACACATGAGGGTAAGGGTTCTACCGGCGCCGGATGTATATCATCGGTTAGGAGTTAAGCATGTCATCATATATCACAACACACCTCGAGTACCCTACCTTTTCATTAGACCCAGGACATGTTTCATGACCACACACCATCTGGCAGTTACTGGAATCTGCACCCCATCTCCGCCCCCATGAGTTACTCTGAATCAATGTACCATAAACCGAGAGTAACAACGATTTCATTGTATTATAGCCAAGCTAGCTACATCACTGCACATTCCATCGCACCATCAGGTCGCCCCCCGCCCCCGCCCTGATACCGGCAAACCCTGACGCCGTCCCTTCACCCCCCTTCGCCTTTCCGGTGGTAAGATTTGGGCAAAGCCCCCCGCGCCCTACGGAGCAGCGGCAGCAGCGGCGCATCATAGCTACGGGATGAAGGAACCGATGAGCGCTAGAACGGGGGGCAGGCTTGCGAGCGGCGAGGGGGCGGGAACGGGGATGGTGATGGTGGAGGGCAAGCTTGTGGGCAGCGTGGGGACGGTAATGGGGATGGGGATGATGGCGGCGAGGGTGAAGGTAGTTATGGCCAGGACGACGGGGAGGATGGAGAGGGCTCGCATGGCGGATGATAGCGGTTAAAAAGTGGGAGCTTTTTCTTTTTTTGCTTGATCTTGGGCGCTGGGAAACTCGAGGCGTAGCTTCTAAGGTTTCTTAGTGGCGGGTGAAGAGCATGGTGATCGCAGAGGGGTGGCATTGGGGGGGCTTTTTATACCCCACCCAAGCCCGTAAGACAAGGAATGGCTGTGTCGCTGGCTGGAGGAGCTTGGGACACAAAACAATAATTCTTCCAGATCTATACAATCGGTGTATGCTGTGAACCAGCGGGAAGTATATTTTACATCACGAGATTGCGGAGGTGAGACAGCACCTCACCTCACGCAACATCCTCATCGCGTAGCACAGCTGCTGTTGTGCACGGGAGGACTTCTCCGCCCGCACCTACCCACACCATCACAGCATTTACCACACAGATTGCAGCAGCCCAGGATGAAGGGTGGGGAGCAACCAGCACCCGTCCCCACCATATATCACGGGGGTAATTTAGGGCGGCGCACATATATACCACCAGTACCATATTGTGCCCTCTTAAACACCACTCTTCTCACTTACTCACTCAAACAGCAGACAAAGCTCTCAATGCATTCTAGTCCAGCTAGCTACCTACAGGAACACACACCCACACCGCAACCATGCACTCCCAACACCACCCTCTCTGGATCACATGTTCCACCACAAGTCAAAAAAGGCCAAACACCCCCCAAACCGCGATGCCCCGCGGACTACGGCGGACAACTAGAACTACTCCCTACACACCCGCTATCGGCCAACGACTCGTCGATCGCCTCGCCAATCGCCTTGCCCGTGAAAGACTCATGAAAGCCCCAGAAACACCCCACTAGGCCACCATGATCCCGTCTATCATGCCTAGTTTGGCAGTCGCCTCCTCAACTCTCGCTATCAAATCTGCGACGGTGGGGATCACAGAGCCCTGAGCTGCAGCAGCGATCGTTCTGCTGGGGATGACCGTGAACGGAACGACAG
This sequence comes from Morchella sp. 2018-W38C, assembly GCA_024713705.1. NCBI lineage: Eukaryota > Fungi > Ascomycota > Pezizomycetes > Pezizales > Morchellaceae > Morchella > Morchella sp. 2018-W38C. The sequence continues at coordinate 876,134 of JAMJEX010000013.1, read as the reverse complement.
GGAGGGCGAGGGCGGTGGTGGAACGGAGGAGGTGGTGGAAGGTGTGGTGGTAGTGCATTATACTTGGTCGAGCTGTGGTTGGGAGGGGTATATTAAGATTCCTTTATCTATTTTCTCCGTGAGAGTAGTGAGAGAACGATGTTGGTTACCTCGTTTCTGTTGATAGGAGATTTGAGACATGGAGCAAGCAGCGAGTCTCTAACGTGGTATAGAAATGAATCCCCGAATGCATCAGGAGTTGTGTATTCCCTATTTACAGGCTAGCAATACATCGGCAGTGTATATATCCTGACAGTGTGGTGACAATGTGCTGGCAATCGGAAGGCAATGCATCTGGGATTGAGTGGGAAGTTAATCGGCGATGCATCTGGCACTTGGTATTACACAGGAAATACACAGCCGATGGACAGGGGATGCAGAGGAAATGCAGGGGAAATGTACCCGCAATGAATCTGGGAATGTAGGAGAAATGATTTGGAAATGTGTTGAATAGGTTGAATCTCTCGAGAAAAACATGCTTTGGCTTAGAGGGATCCGAACCTGGGAGCTCCTAGTCCTTCGCAGATACTCCGCCATATCAGCCATATAACATTCGTTATACCTTTAAACTTTAATAAGAGTGCTGTGCTTTATATCTAGCAATATATGGAAATACATCATGAAAGGGATCATAAAAGCATCCGGAAAGGTAATCCCCAAAACATATCAGATGACGCATCAGGAAGGGCATCAGGAAAGGCTCCAGGAATAGTAGCCCACCAGTAAATGCATCACCGGCCAAAGCAAATTAAATACATCAGCTAACTCATTTACCAAACTCCCCAACAGTAAATGCATCAATTGAATTATTTACCAAGATCCTTCACCCTAATCTCATCACTGGATCGATTCTCTCCACTGTAGGACCTCATCAACTCCCGTAGTACAGCGTGCGCAGGTAAGACACCCAGCGACACACGGACACCTCCGCATCCCGATATGTACCGCGCACCAACGCGTACACCAGAGGAAACGCCAGCCAACGTACCACGTATACATACCGTACTGCGTCCAGTAGCTGCAAAGTAACATCGGTGTGTGGGGGGGGTATCATGGTCCGTTTACTACAGTATGAGCTTCGGGCGACGTTGCGGTGGTTATAGTGAGACATGCCAACTGCCGCGCCTAAGCCGATACAGACCAACTAACTCACCAAGTGGGACGGAATATGGGTTTGAAACCCTCCGCCGTCTTCGATAGAACATTTGTCTGTCCCCCGCAGAGCAGGAACCTGTCGAGAACCCTAACCCACACACCCATCTAGATAACTGGACTTACTGAGACCGCGCCGGCACAGCCCGCGCAATACAGCGAGGTTTTGCTCTCGGGTATTACAATTCCAGACACTAAAGTCTATGGCATACCCACTCTTGCCCATCCGAGAATGTTGAAGATGCGGCCGCCTCCAGCCCGCCATCCTACCCCGCACCGACGTCATTTCCAGCAGTAATTCCTCCCAACACACGCGAGTATACCAAACACTGGAACCAGACTCTCCCCGATGCCAACCGCCCCTTTTCGCAGAACCCCCCCAGTCTCTACCATGCCCACAAGCGGCATGTCTTGGCACGCAACCTCCCCGCCTGACACACCTCGATCAGATCTAATCAGATCACGCCATCAGCACCACGCCCCTTACTGCCCAGTTTAGTAGCAGGCGTTAGGGTCTTGCCGGAAGAGGTAGAATCGTAGGGCTTCTCTCTCGCTCCACTTCTAACCCTCGATGGTTGCAAAGACCCTAACCCACCCGCCACCACCTCCGCCACCACTACGACAACCCCCACCCCCCCAGGTCCGGGATGGTGTTTGGTGCCGTTGCGATCTGGATTTACAGCCAGTACACAAATACAATGGTTCACGCCATAGCTGCTCTAGCACCCAGGATCGGTGCGACTTTGACATGAAAGAAAAAGCAGAAAAAACACAAACACAAACACAAACAATCCACCAAACAGCCATCTGGTGCCGCGAAAGCGTGACCAAAAAAAAAAAGGCCAGGCGGTCAATAAAACACATATCCGAACTCTCTGTCTCGCCGCTGTCAAAAAAGCGGCAGGCATGTATTTGAAAAAAGAAGGAAGGGGGGGGTTACAGAAAAAAACACGGGGTGGGATAGAGAGGGACTTTTGTAAATACCATTCCGGAACAAAACACTAGGCGCAAGCGCTGGCAAGGGATAGCCTAGGCAGGGGGTACATAGACACTAATCCAAGTCCATATTTCCACTAGGCAGGACAGCTATCCCCGGCCGTTTACCACCCCGAAGCCTTGCCACCCGCTGCATCACCACCGCCACCCGCCCCTGTCCCCCCCACACCCCCATACACAAACACACACACACACACACACACACACACCACTAGCACGCCTCCACCGCGGAGCTAAACTCCCCGCCCTACCTTTTCCCACCCCCCACCACCCCACAAGCGGCAGTCTTGGCGCACACCCACCCCCTTCACAAACTAATCAGATCGCCCCACCCCACCCCACCACCACCCTACCCCTTCCTTCCCACTTCAGCAATGAGCCTTAGGGCCTCGCCTGCAGTGGCAGAACCACAGGGCTTCTCTCTCTCCCCCAGCACACTCGCAGCCAGCGCCACAACGAGCTGGCGCGTGTGTGTGGTGGACGAAACCCTAACCCTCTCACCACCACCGCGGCCGCCACTAACTCAACGTTATTCCGAACGCGGGTAGTTTGAATGTCGAGCTGCTGCCCGAAGCGGAAGTACAACTACAACTACAAGTACGGCTGAGGCCGAGGGCTTGTGTTACGCCATAGCTGGCCATGGGTCAGGCGAGCGATGGTGGAGTTAAAGCGGAGGAGAAAGGCAAATGCAGTGGCTATTCTTGTTCTTGTGCTGCTGTGGAATCAATCAGGCTATGGTAAAATAAAGCAAGACAAAAAGATCGGGAACCAATTTTGGAGGGCGGCAATAACTAACTGCAGAGCAGAGCAGAGCAGAGGAGAGGAGAGTAATGGTGAAGCCGGGGTAGAGAAAAAGAGAGAAGAGAGAAAGAAGGAAAGAAGGAAAGAAAGAAAACAGGCACTGGGCGTTTGATACCCGCTGCGGAGAATCGGGCAGCATGGGTTTGGAAAAAAACAGGATGAAACGAGGAAAGGGGGAGGATGTAGCTGTAGCGTGCATGCGAAAATAAATACACCATCTTAAAATTTAAACCATGGACAAGTAGCAGTGCAGACATCTCTGCCCCACCGGGCACCACCGGGATTGCCCCCCCCCCTACCACCACCTGACAGCCCAATACCCCTTCCTACAACCCCTTCCTCCCCCACCCCACAACCCCCCACTCACATCACGCCACCGCCCCCCACGCCCTCAACATCCCCACCACCCCCCACCACCCCTCCCCCGTCGCCACCGCCAACGGCGTATTCCCACCGCCATCCATGTCGCCCACCGCCGCGCCCATCGCCAAAAGATACCCCACCACCGCCTCGTCGCCCAGCTCCGCCGCAAAATGCAGCACGCTCCTAGCACCACTAATCAGCACCTCGCACAGCACGGGGGGGGAGGGGGGGGGGGGAACAAAAAAGTGAAAGAAAAAAAAAACAGGGGAGGAGGAAGGAAGGGGGGGAAGGGCATACTTTCCGCTCTCGCTCCTCACCGTGACGTCCGCGCCCCAGAGCAGCAGCACGGCGACGGAGGGGGCGTACTGGACGCCCACGGCGTGGGCGAGCGGCGGGCCGTATTCGGGGTGGATCGTGCAGGTGCTGTGGCGCTGGGCGAGGAGGTAGGAGAGGGTGTAGGTGTCGCGGCGGCCGATTGCGTCGTGGAGTGGGTATTGCGGTGGTTGCTGTGGTGTGGGGTAGGAGTGGGTGTAGGGGGTGGAGTAGGGGTTGAGGTGGGAGTAGGAGGGGTTGAAGAGGAAGGGGGTGAAGGGGAAGGCGAAGCGGTAGTAGTTGAGATAGGGGGCGGTTTGAGTGGCGGTTGGGGGGGTGGGGGTGGGGGTGTAGTTGTAGTTGGAGTTGGAGTTGGAGTTGTAGTTGGAGTTGTAGTTGTAGGGGAAGTAAGGCGCGGAGGAAGGGCGCGCCCCGAGGTTGGGGGTGTATTTGTAGTAGGGTTGGGCCAAGCTGTAGTAGAACGCCGTGCAGCCGGGGGCGGGGGCCGCTGCGGTGCTGGTGCCGGCTCCTGTTGCCGCGGGCTGGGATGGATATGGTGCCAACGCGAGACTCGATCTCGATGCCCCCGCACTAGCACCCCCGGGCGGAGGTGCCGATGCGCTCTTCTGCGTAAGCTCTGCAACACCCCTCCTTGTCGCGTCGTTGCAGCCGGCGTTGTCCGACCTACACACTCCGTGCCCTAAGCCGCACAATCCTTCACATCAACAAGCGGGGGAAGGGTCTCAACCTTGCCAACACGTTCAGACACAGCAGCAGCGTCAACTTATGGCAGCACAGGCGGTCGACCAGCGCCGCCAGCGCCTTCTCGCTGCTCGCGTACCTCACGCGCTCCCAGAAGCGGGCGCCCCCGCCGGCGGTCATCCTCGTGAGCTCTGTCTGCAGCTCGGTGAGCGTTGTGCGGGCGGCGGCGAGCGCGCCGGAGAGGTGCGTGTCGAGGGAGGGCAGGGTGAGCGTGGGGATGGTGGTGAGCACGTGTGTGAAGGTGGTGACCTCGCTGGTGAGGAAGGCGATGGCCGCGGGCGCTTGGTGCGCGGCGCTGACGAAGCGGGTGAGCAGGTCTGCGATCTGCGTAGCGACGGCAACGAGACCAGCGATGGAGGCGGCGGCTTCCATTGGTTTTGTTGCTGGGTTTGGGCGGGCGTGGGGGAGGGTGGTGGGGGGGGGGGGGTTAGTGGTGGTGTAGATGGGACTTGCTAGATATCTTTAGTTCATGCGAGGATATGGAGACCAGTGAGCAGGTGTGACAGCTCTAGCTCTGTACTCTCAAGAAAATCAGTGGTTCTTACCTGGGATGATCCTACGATGTCTGACCCGGGCGATGAAAACATCAACCACCTCGACCCCGCCCAAGCGAGTTGGCCGGGCTTGGCATCGCCGGGACGAAGTGGTTGAATCGTGAATTCTCGTGTGTGATAGGTATTGAATTCTCGCAAGCCACGAACGTGGCAACCACCGTATGGCGGTGTTGACTTGGCGCGCTGGTTCAATCAGCATTCTCGGTGGTGCGCCCAGCCTGACCGCGTCCTCCACCGCTGGGAATGAGCCCAACATCACCTCCCCATTCATGTCCGCAATTGGCAGAGGCAGTACTTGCCGCCTAGGTGTATACCCTGCTCCCGGATACTACCAAATCTACTATGCTCGCGCGCCAGATCTTACCCGACCGCGCCACTCTTATCCAAGAGAGCCAGCCGAGTGAGATACAATGATGCGCCCGCCGTCGGAGCCTAACCATTGGCAGGGTGACAGTGCCAAAGATCTTCCCACCTAAGATTCAGCCGGAGAAAATAAATACAGGAGCGATGATAATGGCACAAGGTAATTCATTATACGCTTATGAGATCAACCTAACCACGTCCATCAACGTAAGGGTTGAAATGGGCTCACACAGCCGTTCTACCGCCGGATCGCACAGATGAGTGGAATCGGCGGTGGTGGGTACGCGCACATTATGGACCTGTGAGTGTAGGGGTGATCCTCGCTGCGGCCTCTTCGGCTCCGATGCTTCTACAAGGTCGCTGAGCTGCCCTGGTCTTCTCAATGCAGTCACTGGATAGTAGCGCTGGTACGTATCCGGAGGCCTCAACCAGTGATGCAATTATAATATAATGCACAGTCTTCTACAAGAAGACTAGCCAACAGGAGGCGCAGCTCGACTCCCGGTAATCCCCAAGGTGGTGATTATCCTTTTGCGACGATCCGAGGTGGTGCGCCTTTGGAGGATGAGAGGTTGTGGAATCAAAGCCCTCACAACCGCGAGACTGCGGCGTCGTGCGTTCTAAATGGGTTTCTATTTCATCCAGGGCCATGGTTTTATCATGCTACGTTTACCTTTGAAGTCCAGGTTGCCTTTCCGGTGTTGACAGTCCAACAGGTACATTAGCTTTCTATGTGGGCCGCATGATGATACACCTACCGGCATCAAAATGGCGAAGTTACCCATGGTCCCGCCTACTTTGCCTGGTTTATTTATCCAAGACGAAATCCTCCCCGAACTTAAGGGAACACCGGGTACTATACCACGCCACATGTTCCCGTAACAAAGCGGCCCGTCGTCCAGCGCCGGGATCGGGAAGCCACCCACCGCCCGTTGCCGCAGCCCGGAGATACAGATTCAGGAAAGCGGTCGATACAATCACTACCTAACGCAATCCGGAGGTACAAGATTAGAACAAGACCCGTCGGCGCAAAAGATAACACTGTTCGCTTCCCCCACTTTCCTGAAGCCTTATATATACATGTATCTCTTCTTCGGACAAGCGGCGTATGGAGGAGCAGGCGGAGGTGCTTTCTAGACAGGAACACAGCTTCCGGACCTAGGACGTCATTTTGGTTTCCGGGGGGGCCGCAGTCTGTAGTGGATTGCAGAAGCCTTTGAGCCCGCGCGGCTTAGTATGCGGCACCACTAAGGGTTCGTGGTCCGAGAGTGCTTGAGCGAGTGATATTTGATGACCAATATGACAGCTAACCCTAACCCTGTTGGGTTTTCCGTATTGATATTTCTCAGTGGCCTCACTCTTTATAGCTGCTACATATGTTTTACACTACCGAGTATATTAATGGAAAGAACCTGATGGATTGCCTTGACACCTTGGCTGCGGGTGTGTGGGTGTGTTTGTGATAGTTTATCCCGCTATGCATGAGCAGGGATATTTCAGCATGGCATTTCGGGGGACAGATAAACGAGGCCTAGGCGTTTAGAGATCGGCTAGAGCTTGGTAGGCTGTTAGGGAGTGTCTTCCATCTAGCCGCGGTGGTGCCATGGACCCGTGCATGTGGAATATCTGAATGATTCAGCCGGACGTATCAATCAGATAGATATTGACGTCTCACTCCTCCTGGATCAGTTGGCCACCTTGTAACTGAAAGGTACAATATTGAGGCGGGGGGGGGGGAGGGTAGCTTGAGTGGCTGCATGTAGAGGTATAGTAGGAATCGATCCACGGCCCGACCACCGATGACGCCCCTAAATATGTCTTTTAATGCTGACCTGGTTTACGCTGTAATATTAGTCTTCAGTTCTCCGGCATTATGTAACTAACTAGAGCAGCCTCCGAGAAGAAATGCATCGTTATGCTGCTGCGAATACCACATGACGAGGCGTGTCTGCGTGGCAGCAATTACTCTGGACATTATGGAGTGAACCAAGAATTATCGGTGCATGTATATATCTAGATTCAAGATATCTCTATTCAGCCCTCACCGGGGAACAGTGTGTACGCGATTCTTCTTCTCGGGGTGAAACCGGCCAAATTAGCAGCTCGAGGAAGGAACTTTTGGTCGTTTCATCTATATCTACTAATATCCTGCACTTGAATTGTCAGACTCCAGTGCCAGCACCACCACCAACGGTCTAGTCCCGAATTGCATAGAGATGGACGGGACGGACTGAACCGTCCAGTCCATCCTGTAGTCCGCTATCTAGTCTAAAAAAAAAAGCAATAGAGAGAGGGGAGAGGGATTACCTTACTGGAATCTGTTCTCTTGTCCGTTTGTCACACTCCCGCCCGTAAAATCCCTGAAATCACAATTTCAAAAAAATGATAATGATTTTCAAACAGGATTTTGGCTGAAGTTTGAATGTGCGATGGGGTGAAAGATATTTTTCGGTATCAATTTTTTGTGATGTTTTTCGGATTACACTAAACTCTTTTTGTATATTATGCAGTCCGTAGTCCATCAGTCGACTGACTCTTTGGACGGACTGCCAAGCCTTTTCATGCAGTCCACATGCAGTCCGGCATCAGTCTGAGTACTCGCAATGTCCTGACATTTGCGAATAGGGCCGCCTATGCATAATAGGTACAGTAGGTCGCGCAGCTGCATAGGCCAATGATAGTACCGGCCCATAGGTAGTCAATGAATCATAACAATGCGTACTCTACAGTGGAGTCTCGATAGTAGCATATCTTGATTGTAGTACATGGTAGTTAATACTAAAAATTAAAGTTGTTTCCGCCTTCGTCTGCACTACAGGCTTCTATCCTCCGTGACATTGACAGTACATGTTGATTGACTCTATCCGCTGGGTAGTTCCTCCATTCACTCAAAACAAGACGTCGAATAGCAGGAGCAGCGAACTATACCCCAATTTGGGTCTTAATTTTATCTTTAATTTCAATCCAGATCCTTTCAATGGGGTTGAGGTCCGGTGAATTAGCAGGCCATATCAGTTTAGTAATAACTAACTGTTCACGGGGGTAATTCTGATATTGATGGGTATGTGATGGTGCATTATCCTCCATTATCAATACTCCATCCCGCAAAGCCATCTTCTGCAAAACAAAGGGATGGAGTTCGAGGTTTAGAATTCTTTCACGATATAAAATCCAATCTATACCCCCTTTCCTATCCTTCTTACGTATCTTAAGCCCTGATGCTCTGTTCACGCGGTCATCATTAGCAAGATGAAATAACTCTTCGCGTAATTCCTGCTCATATTCATTCTGTAGGAGAACATCTGCCGCAATCTTCTCTCTTGCTATCTCGTAGGGAGTTTCGTAGATATGGAACGGTAGCTGGTTACCACTATAATCGTATAGAATTGCCCCCCAAAACATTACTGTGGATCCGTTTGCAAATCGGCGGTAGATATTACGAGGAATGTATGCTTCACCAACATGACGGAGTACTCCTCCAGCTCTTTTCATTCTTAGATCTCCAGTCTCAAAATAAATCTCGTCTATGAACACTACTGTTCTCAAGTCTTCATCGCAGTACCTGCAACAGAATTTATGTCGTCATGCTTTGTGTTGAGCAGACAAATAAGGCTTATGCATTGCCTTTCTTCTGTGTATATCATCCTCTGCTAGGATATTCCGAACAGTTTGGCGGCTAATATCAAGCTCTGCCTCCTTTGCCAGTTGAGTATAGGTCATATGACAGTGTGTATAATCTGATAATGTAAGGGCAATCAATGCTTGCTTCTCTTCTGCTGTTACTACAGCATTACAGCCTCTCGTCGAGTTTTGTTTTGGTTTAAGATATTCATCGGCAGATAAATCTATAGGTATTAGTACTTGTATATCAAATGCTACAGACTGGGCACGAGAGTAATCAAATACTACAGTTGGCAAACCTTGTATTCCACTTTCCAAGGACCTCCTTTTCGCTTCAGTAATTATATTGTGGCAGCTTGTCCGGTTGACTGGAGAATTCAGGGAAATTTCTGCCAAAGACATTCTTCGAGCCCCAGTCAGTGAGGCAAGGGCTAGGATCTGTCCTCTTTTTCCCATAGGCGTGATCTTCCCTCGAGGAACTTGAATATTCAGCATAGTATTCAGTTGAAGCCCGTAGTTTAATTGTGTATTTGAAACCTGCGCCGGAATGAATAAATTTCTCGCGTTGTTATAATTTATCTGCGGCGGTACTATCGTTAACTTTTATCTTGTTCTTTGACCTACTGTACCTATTATGCATAGGCGGCCCTATTTGCAAACGTCAAGACATTGCGAGTATGGATTGGCTTGTACTGTAGTCAACTACGGCGTTAGGAATGATCGATGGAAGGAACAGTTATATTGTGCACAGACATGTCGCACAAAATTTCACCTCCCTCTGTTCTTCCATTGTTCATTCCGGTTGCTGTACCTCACGTGCACGTTAGATACCGAAGCGCCTTGAATATTGTATGGAAACTGCCCATAGCAACCAAAAGATGGCGAATGAATTTTAGCCTTGGCCCTGACATTTATATAGAAGGAAGAAATATGGAGACATTTTAAAAACTAACCAGTGAATAGCCCTTTCCAACAGCTCCATCTGGGCATTGATCCGAAGTTATAAAAGAACCTTTGGCGAAGTTCTAAAAGAACAGCAGTGAAAAAGAGGGAATGGAAGCTGCGTTGCAAAAGCTGCAACACACATAATTCAAGTACTCCCTTGGCCGCCAAGTCTCATTTTCAGTAAAGTCGACCAATAGGAGACACACGCTGACCCTGTCAGCGCAAAAGGGGGTTCTCAGTACTTACCCTTAAACACCGGCACAGTCGGACTGAACAGTTGGCCGTATAATAATAATACCGCCAAAACTCGAAAAAAGTAGTAGAGGAGGTGGTGACGTACTATGGGGTTAGGTTGGGTGTGAGGGTTAGGTTGGGGGTGAGGGTTAGGTGAGTTGAGAGAGTTCATAGCAGCGGGCGTGATCAACTGCAAATCAGTATTGGATGACCCAGACAACTGATGGTAGGTTGCAAATCGTCTTTGGTTGACGTTGGCAACCGGTGTGGTTTCCAAATCATTTTTGATTGACCCTGGCAACCGATTTTGAGTGCAAATCACTTTTGATTGATCTTGGCAACCGATGTTGATTGCAAATCACTGGTAATTGCCCTAATGACCCTATAACCCCGGGTTGGTTGCCGTTCCAAACCACAACCACGACCACAACAACGGCTGACCCTACAAAATGGAAGCTCCTTATGACTATACAGCGACTGGTAGGATCAGAAACAAATCTATCAAAGGAACTGCCCTACTAACAGCTCCTGTAGATAACCTTCAAAAACGTGAAAGATTTGTTAGGTGTCCTGTTACCACCTGCATCAAAGACTGTCAGCACTGGAAGGATCCTCACAAAGCTATTTGGCAACATCTCCTGCATCATGCAAATAGCTTTGTAGGTGACCCAGCCCACAAGGTTGAACATGTTGCGAGCAAAGAAGAAAGAAAGGCAGAAGCAGGTGTGTCTGAATTAATGTTCCATTTTTTGATATTAGTATTTACTAATTACTTGTTTTACAATGATCAAAATAGGGGATAAGAAAACACGGGAGAAAAGAAATTCAGCTAGGTGGAGAGAAGGAAATGCTAGGAAAGCAACGCGGTCATCAGCTATGGGAACAATATAGCTGAAATTTGAAATTCAATTAAGAAGAGCAGGAGAATTTTTGGAGGAGGCATTGAAGAAATTAATTGATGATAAGGTGACAGAACGCGATTTGAATGATACGGATCACAGTTTATAAGAACTTAGTAGCCTGTAAAGGAAATGTTATCACTGTTTGCGAGAATTGAAATTTGTCACGGTACACAATATTTATTCTCCATATGCTACAAGTTCGACAAACTCATTGTTGTCATGTTCAAATCCAATATCATCATATAGGATTGAGGTAAATATATGCGTATACAATTCAACTCCACCCAAGTCACCTCTTTGATACAAATTGCCAATCTCTATTCCATCAAACCCATGAATATCCAACTGATTATTATCACTACCGTCAACTGGTAAGGACAGTCCTACATTCCTAAATGCTCTCCTAATAATATCCGCCTTTTCTAAAGCAAATTCATACCATACATCACCGACACACCAAGTTGTGAGCATTCTTCTTTCTCATAAGGTCCATTTATCAATACATAAAGTAATAATAGCCTCGTCCGTCCAATCTCTTATTTTATCCTTTAAGGGCTTATTGATGGATATATCTAAAGATTGAAGTAGGCTTGTGAATCCAGCTGGGATTAGACTCGGAACTATATTATGAATTCTTAACATTTCCAGTACAGCTGGCATTTGATGTGATGTGCAATGATCCAACGGAAATAGGGTTGGTCGTCCACCGAGAGTAGGTAACAGGTGTTGCGCAATATATTTGAGAAATAGTTGATCATTCATGTATGCCTATTCATTGAATTCAACAATTACACCAGGGTGGTATTGAGGTGCTTCCTGTGGAACAAGGCTTCCCTTGTCTGTACTGTGAAAAATCATTAAGGGTGGTATCCGGTTGATGCTATCTGCAAAGATGCATAGTACTAAAGTAGCCCGGCATTTATCCCAACTGCTCGTAGTCTCTTTAACCCAAACCGTCCTTGCACCTATTGTTTCGTATGTTTGGGCATTAAGATGTTCAAAAGGCAGTGGTGTCTCATCAAGTTTGCATATATTGCTTAGTAGAAATCTTCCAAGATCTCTATTAAGCATAATTTCCATCCAACCTCCACCTGGTACTAGTATTTGTGAATTGCGGCGGTTGAATAGTATCCAATCTATAACCAGTACTCGGTAGTCTTCTGGTACTTTCTGAGCCTTTTTTGTAAAGCATTGTAGACTAACACGGAACCGTCTGAAAAAGGCTGCGAACCATCCATTTGAGAATCGGAATACGGAATGGTCGGTGTCGGGTAGTTTTCCTGGAATATTTGAGCGAAATGAATTCGAAACCAGCCTTTTCGTATTGGTTAACCATTTTCTCTTCTCAATAGAAAAAGATGGTAAAGTTATGTTTCCAACTCATGCCACTTGCAGATTACGTCAGCTTCAGTCCGCCTAGTCCAAATCCCGCTTGCAAACCCTGACTTTTCGATTTCCTCCTGTTTCTGAACCCAAGTGCAGATTGGTCTCTGTGGAACACCAAATATATCAGATGCCTCCCGCTGTGTTGGCTGCCGTTACTATGATCCGTTTATGGTGTATACAGGTATTCGTTGGTGGGAAAGAAATACTAAAACCCGTATTTTTTGTCCTTGACTCCATTTTCTTTCTAGTCGCTTAATTGCTTTCATTGTGAGGGTAGTACTGTGACGGTCCTTGATGGTTTTTGGTTGAGGACCCCTTCTAGGACGTGACTTAATAGCAATTTGAGTTGCAAGAGATTTACAATTGCTATCGACTTCAATACTGTCAGTCAATCGTTGTAGCACCGACTCGGAGTTAGGCATTGTGGTGGCATTCGTGATCATTTCAATTCACGACAATTATCATTCTTTTACCTCTATCAGGATCTTCAATAAACGGGAAAATCAAGCAAACGGAGAAATCAAGCGGACGGAGAAATTTTGCAAACGGAGAAATTTTGCAAACGGATCATTTGTTACCAATACAACAAACGGGGGTCCTTACAATCTGAAACCAACACCTTCTAAATTAAACTCATGTTGGCAGTGCTAAGAACCATGAAGAATCACTCATTTTTGGCCAAAATTGACTTCCCGCATGCAAGTTGTCACCTAAATCCTGGGGCGGAGATAGCCAATTTTTCGAGTTTTGGCGGTAATTGGGTAGATCCGTACCTGCATATCATCCCTGCTCTGGACCTGCATGACGCTAAACAGCAGCGGGATGCCGTTCAACGACGGACGACGGGCCAATTTGTGCCAACGGTTCGCTCAAGATGAGCCAAATAAGTTTGCCAAAGGCTGCAGGTGGTCACAATACATAATACATTTAGTTGCATAAGCTACCAATAATTGCAATTCTTGGCGACCATATCTTGAGCCTAATACGTCTCAACACCCCCACCGCGCAACCCATAAAAGATAAAGCATAGATCAGTATCAGAGAGATATATTTTCTTCCTGTGCTACCATTTCAATAACAAGTTAATATTCGGTGCAGTTCTTGTCACCCTCCATACATGGTTTGAACAGTTTAGAAATCTGGAATCCCGGTTATACCGCGCCGGGTGTAAAAACCGCTAATATATATATAACACATGCTCGTGAGGACATGATCAAGAATGTCGGTTCCTAACCCCGATCGCCCTGCTCGATAGCCAGGTATCTCAGGCCCAGTAATAGACAGGCGGCGTAAGTTATCGCCTGTTCCTAACTCTGAAGCAGAGGCACGCCTAACGTTACTTGGCACTGCATATCTGGACTGCCGCCTGCTGATGCGGTTGATGAGGAAACTGCACCCACAAGACTAATATCGGAGTCCGGAAGCTCTAGTTGCGGTTATGGCTGGCGGCTGTGCGGGGATTCTCTCCAGACGGGGTAGGATAATTGGGGTGGCGGAGTCGCTTGGACGGGTGTCTCGGTCATCTGAGTATTGAATTTTATCGGACTATCCATGCCATAACACTACCTCTTTTCTATCTATCGCACTCCCTGTGGTTCTCTGACCTCAATCTCCATACCCTCTCCTATGTAGCGAACTATCACCGCTTTCGTCCCTAAAATGTTTGCTCTCTCTACGCACCGGCCACCGCTTAGACTCTGATATATTGAGTTTCTCTGTTTCATTTTCTCCATCTTGCGAGTCCTGTAATGTTAAGCAAGGGGAAAATGGCGTGCATTTGCATAGTAAGAATTATGTGAGTTCAGAAAGGGAGTACATTGATAGATGTATTATCCTAATTTGCATCAACAACCATTGATGGCAACATAATATTTCGGATCCAGGAGTAAATACATGATTTTTATGTTCATTTCAAAGCCGCTCGACAACAATTTAACAATAGCGTATTAAGGCTTGAAATATGAAAGTGTCATATTCGTGAAATCACCAGAAATGAATTATGGCAAGTAAAGGAAAAGAAGAATAAAGTAAGAAAAACCGGAAAGCCACATGATAATGAAAGAACCACACTTCACTCCAATATCCTTGAATATATCATGGCAATCCCTCTGTAAGTACGACCGATTCCGTGCTGATGGCGATCCTCTTGGCTTGGTAATCACCCCATTCGAATATCCGCGGTTCCCGGTCTTTTATTCGGCTATCGTATCTAATTTCCTGAAGGCTTCAGTGGGCTGTGTTGTGGTGCTGCCCGAAGCTATTTCGTTCCAAATGCTAATGGGCAGTCTGTTCCCTGGGACCCCCGTTCTAGGTTGGCCCACCAAAGCCGGTCCGGGGGTGAGCACGTGCGGAAGCAATGCCCGGCGCCTTGCTTCCCCTGGACTCACAAACCATGGCAGCTCCAAAGCCTCCAACGCCGATAATCTTGAGGATGGATCTGCTCTCAAAATTGCCCTGACCACATCCATGGCCTCCACACTTGCTCCATACTGTTTTAATGCCTCAATAGTCTGTGTCTCCTCGCCATCACAGAATCGGAACAGTGAAGGCATATCTAACTCTGTTGGGGTCTCACCGCAAACGCCTGAGACAGAGCCCTTTGCCATCTCACCGCTCGCGCCTGTATCGAAGGGCCTACGAAACGATAACAACTCGTATAGGATGCACCCCATGGCCCAGAGGTCCGCTGGGTACCCATAGAGCCTATTCCGGGCGGGCGTCCGCCATACCCCAAGCTGTTCAGGTGCGATGTAGCCAATAGTACCGACCATGCTGCGGGCCTCCGTGTTCACCAGGCGCTTGGACACACCAAAATCCGTTATCTTGACATGGATAGGATCAAGCGCGGCGACAAGGATGTTCTGCTCGTTACGTTTATGTCAACGGGGAACCAACAATAGGAATAGTGATATGTATACCTCCGGCTTCAGATCCCGATGGCAGATATCTCTCTGATGCAGCACACTAATTCCCTTCAAGACCTGCCTGGTGATCTCTCGGCATGTCCCCTCAAACAACGGCGATCCCTCCTGTGATTTGATGTATGTGCTAAGATCTCCATTCCTAATGAACTCCATAGCAATACATAAGAATTCTCGGCTGGCATACCAGCCAAGGAATTGAACGAAGAGGTCTTGGTTCTAAATTCAAGAGAAATTAGAACAATTGTAATCGTAAGGAGATGAGAAGCTTATCTTACATCTGAAACTGCCGACAGGGCGTCAATCTCTTTGGCATAGGTCGCAGTAGATCCGAGAACCCGTTTAACAGCACGGAGATACCCGGAGGGCCCTGACTGCAGTGTGACAGTGGTTCCATTAGAGCCACTACCCACGATGCTCTTGTGAGTCCACTCGGCAGTGGCGGTTGTGAGGCCAGGGTGCGAATCGGTGAGCGTGTGGACAACAGAATTGCCGTCTGGAGAAAAGATGGTCTCGAGGTGGTGTTGTATAGCTGCAGCAGAGAAATATGACATATCTGGAGCTGAGATACTTTCCTCTGCATTCCTTTCATTGTGCTCGACTGCGGCTTGAACCCTGTGTCAGCGCTGGAGTTAGTAAACCTAGCTAAATGTGCCCAACGTAGTTGACTGATTCCAGTTTCTTGATAACGCGGGAGGGTATCAGAGTGAACAAGGGCAAATATACCTGGGAATAAGTGTGAGGATGAGATGCAAGGAGTTCTTTTGGTCTTGTAACCGGGTGACAATATTATGAAGATGGTTGGCTCTGCTTATGTGTCTTATCCTCATTAACAGCCTCAGCCTGCCGGGAGGACTCTGATGATAGAGTTCTTTCTTCAGTTCGTAGAATGTACTCATCGCGTTGTCTAGTATGGCGATAAGAGGTGGGATATACGTGGGCGAGGTCTCTCCCGGAGCAATCCCGCGATGCTCCTGAAGAATCTGCTCAACGCTTCTTATCAGAGGGGGGATGAGGGCAATTTCTTGATTAGCTTGGGCCACCAGGCCTGGGTATTTCTCAACCATAAGCGAACCCACAGAATGAGCTACAAAGGCCGTTGCTGCAGTAAGGACTACTAATGTAGCAATGATATCCAGGATAGGTATAATACTAGGAGTGCTGCGTAGTCCTGAAATCACGCGCATGCTGATTTCGTCCGCAAACTCATCCAAGTAAGGAGGTGCTCGAGCATTCACTTCTGCCATTTGGTGGTTTAACAATAATGACTTGTGACTTGTAGAATAGCAAGTCAGAAGAGCTGTAGGGCGAAGATGTACCCCGCCCCGAGATGTGTTCGAAGGTTTAGTGATCAGCCAGGCAACAGCGAGGGTTAGGGTTGAAGTCAAGTGGTTTACCGCCTAAACGGGTATTTTATAAGCACTATTTTAGCCTGATATGCGTGGTTTTTTGACGAGTTTCTCTTAATTATTTTTAGGGTCCTTATTTCCCTATGGTTTCAATACATCATAATGTAATGTACAGCCACCCAACAAAAGTGTTCGTGGTTTGTTTTGATGTCAGTGCGTTGTGTGGCGCACCCGAAATGATGTTATCTTTAATGTTGAGATTCAAAATAGCGAAAGATATATAGCATAGTTCGTGACTATAGATTAAAGAAGATGGTCATTTATCTTATTCTTCATTGATTTCGGGTGCCATTGGTCACAGGGAAAGTCTCCCCTTGGGGTTTTCTTGATAGTCGGCCATGATTACATAGAGAAATGTCTCCCTCCGAAATCCGAATCACGAACACTTTTGCAGAGTGGCTGTACCTATTCCTGCCGTCTTCAGCTGGCTCGGTATACATTGTAGCTCAAAATTTTTACCAGGCTGCAATGGGCCAGCCCGGGTCTTACAAAAAAGGGTGTTCGTCGATAATAACCAGGTGTTCATCGATACGATCTGGTTTCTATCTCTTTGACTTATCAGTATACGTGGGCTGAAGATAGAGAAGATCGAACATGGCACAGCTTTCCTGGCTTTTATGATAAAATGGCTTCGAATTATCCTTCTGATCTAACACCAGATTATTATAGGGGGAGCGGACATATATCATGAGATGAGCGATCGTCTTTGATCGCTAACCTTTACTGATAGTACTCTTAGGTCCAAGATCGAGTGCTTCACCATGTCTCACTGAGATATAGTCATGGGGTCCACTCGAAAGAAATTGAAAATATTTGTTAGTCCCAAAATTAACAAATTTTAATCCGGCAGGAAATGAATCCTCAAGGGTCCCTGTTAAATTCTTTTAGCAATTTTGTATTGTGTTGGCGTATTCATTGGTCTTGCGATGTTTAAATTGAGTGATCGATAATTCGGTAATTGTATGCGAAGTAGTATATATAATATATAATCAGGGCCTATTCGGTTGTATTCAAGGGTCGTGGTATTTGGCCTAAAAAGCAATATTTGTTACAGACAAGCCATGATCCTCTGCGTTCTAGGTGGAATATCATGGTATCTGGGTGAACCCGAGTGGATCCATAATGGGGTAGTTTGCCGATTCGTAGTTTGGTGGTTATTGTCCCTACGATGTTACATACGACTTGCCTTATGATATTCTCTACGGCCCCTTATACCAGGACATTATTCCTGACACATTTATCTACAATCTTCCGTATAAGGGGGGTAATGACGACATTCCTGACTAATTTCCTCTACTAACATGGTCAGGAAAGTGCTAGGTAAAGTCGTCAGGAATATAGTCCACGTATGAAGGGTTGTAGGGAATATCGTAAGGTCAGTTGTCAGGAGTATTGTCCTTGTATCAGGGATCATCTGTCAGGAATATTGTCCTTGTATCAGGGATCATCGCAATGATTGAGGTTCAACCCCACAACATTTCTTTTTGTTTTGCACCACAAATATGTACATGTGATTCATTTACTGACACGTTTCATACCGTGATAGGGAAGCCCACCACCGTTCATTTGCACTTGAACTCTTGACGAAATGAGACTGAGATCGATTCTAGATCCATTAATGATGCATTTCGGGATGTATTTTCGGATTCATTATATACACCCCTACAGGTGTTGCACAGACATGACCAACCTGATGTATTATGGATATATTATGCAATGTATTTATTGGGGTGGTAGAGAAGGTTAGGACTTGGAATGAAGAGATTATCAGTGACCAATTGTTGATCAAGCAAGAGCAAAGTAAGGAAAGCAGATCCAAGGTTGGGTGCTGGTCGAGCAAAATAACCTGTGAAGTGAGTTCGTTGTGGAGTCACAAGCTTCTAGTGTCTTGGGATGAGGGAGGGGAAAGGGAGGAAGGGCCGGTATATATACCCCTGGAAGCGGAGTTTCATTTCAATTAGGGCTAGCGGCGCTGTGCTAGGGCATAGGGCCATGGTGGCGAAAACAGGACCCAGGCGGCGAGATGTAGGGCTAGGCGGTGATGGATTAGCGCTAGAATCCCTCTGATGGTTCGAAAACATTCCATGGAAGCAAACATGGGAACAACGAGTGGTTTAGAAGGTTCCAGTATAGAAATCTTCCGAGTACGCAGATATCTCCAAAATCATATTATGCTAGAAAGTTTCAGTCCATCCAAGCAAACCTGCGGCAAGCCGGGCCGAGGGTGAGACAATGGGCTAGAAGCTTCTACTCCATGTGAGAAAACCTGCTCCCAGCCTCGCAGAGGTACTATTAGACACTCTGCGAGAATCCTCCAGGGCTTCGCCGTAAACCTTCAGGACCAAGAAACCTTTGACCAAACAGTGCGCCAACCGATCGGAATCAGACACGGAAACAATTGGCTTATGAATCTCCCGGATAAGGGCAAAATAGGCAAGCAAACAGAAGCAGGAACAGAGCAGGGCATCAGACTAGTAATATCCGTTCTATACCTAATGGTGTCCAGACATGTTGCTCCTAGCTCGTTACACTAGGTTTCTCAAACTCGAAACAATGCAAGAAACTGAAAACATAAAAAGCTCGAACCGAAATCGGTTTTTTTTACAACTTCATTATAATAGGCATATATCTCGCTCTCATTAGGGCAGTCGGATTCTGAGTTTAGCCTTACCGCCGATGTGTTCCCGCACTCGTTAATAGATGCGTGTTTTAGAAATATCAAAGTGTATATTGGGCAACTAGCATAAGCTAATCTATTATACAGGGACGAAAAGATGACTCTCAGAGACTGTGCTTGGTACAACCCGGAATTACAAATACTCGTCGGGAGATCCGATACGGATAGAAGTTACAGAATCAACGCCAGGGTAATTGGGAAAAGTTTGAACAGGACTTTGGTCATTGAAGGGAAGAATGTAAGACCTGAGGATAAAAACGAGATTGGAAAGTACAACGGGAAATATTTGATGGGGCCACAGGGAATACAGAGAACACAAATTGTTATAAAATAGTGCGCACGATATCTGTTTTTTGTTTTTTTATTATTTCTTTTTAGTTAGGTAGTGGCGGCGGATGAGTGTCAGCTTGCTGAATGCCCTTTATTGGGTGTGGCCAGGAGTTAGCAAGATAGTTCTGGGGTTGTGGTATTGCCATACACTACGGTCTGCATGCAACTAATGAGTTAAACAAAAAAAAAAAAGCTAATCCATTACCGGAATCGAGTAAGGGCACTGATCCTGCATGTAGTCCAATCGTTTGAGACTGTTTCAATACGGTATATTACACAGTTTCAATCAGAAGCGTCGCGGCCTATCACGGAAGACATGTAATTAACGAATTAAACAAAAGGAGAATCATCACGAAAAGCGACATCACCTGCATTCATCATAATCTATCACTCGATCACCGCCTGTCACGTGTTTGAGGCATCATGGGTTATCACTCTACTGTCGGTCCTCAACTCTCTCCTACATCCGAGGGGATACCCCATGATATCACCAACTATTACCTCGTCTTCAGACATGGAGAGCCATGTCCACATATAATGCAAGGCGTGATTGATTGCCCAGATTGTGGCGGTTTTGAATCATTGCTCCCTCAATCGCGCAAGAGCGAGCATACAATGTTGATATCCTTGGTATGCTGTAGATGACCACCGATTCCCGAACGTTGCGCTTACTTTCAACCACCCCACACAGCCGCTGTGGGGAACCCCGACTCCTACACTGCAAGGTCGCATCTAAACTTATCCTCCGACGCCAAAGCTCAAATGAAGACAACCCACAAACCTGTGGTGAGCGCGGTTTGAAAATATTCTACTTTTTCGTACGCTGCAGACGATAACAAACAACGTTCCGGATATCCTAGTTTGAACTATCAAGTAACAGACTATCCCAATATCTCTCTCCCTTTTCAATTTTGTGCCATTCGGGGGTGGGTTAGGTGCGCGTTGCCATGGTAGTTATTGGTTAGGGTCAACCACCAGCCCGCTGTGCCCCTACCCACTACATCCCCAATTGCGCGCTGGATTAACTGCGCTCTCTATCGCTCGGGCGGATGACCTTTGTCAAGCTCGCGACTTCGCTCTTACAGCTATCCCTTCTATGTGATTGTTGTAAACTCGTGATTGGTTCAGTTGTTCTTAGCATCCGTTACTAAGGGGTGCACGGTCCAGGTCGCGAATTTGACAGAATTCATCCGCGCAAGCGATAGGTTGCACTACACATTCAGGTTACGATGAGATATAGAGAACAGCAGGAAAAATAAACATAATTGATTTTGCCGTAGTAGCGGGCATCAGTAACAGCAAACACACTAGCAATCACACGTCCTGGTCGTTTTTTGTTTGAACATTTGATAGCTTAAAGTAAACCAAGTAGTTTCAGCACAAAAGCGGGCCAGATGTGTTGTGCCATCCAACAAAAGAGACAAGGAACGAAACGCCCAACCACCCCCGCGGTTTCCCAGCACAGAGGAGCAGCGTTATAAGTAACAGAACCACTCCGCACGGGGTCATGCGAACATCGCTTATCTGGGATACTCTATTAATTTACAACCCACGCCACGAACTAGACGGCGCCGGGTGGCGGGGGTGCGTCATGTTGTATCACTCGGGTCACGTCACGTGGGGGCGGTTCGCTATCCTTTATCTGCTGCGGGGTGGTGGGGTTAAGGCGATCGCGTGGGTACGCTTTGACCTGGAGGGGAGGTGGCAGGGATAGTGATGCAGGAACACGGTAGAGAGATGGGGTGGATCCCGCAGCTGGGGTGCGAGATGCTCCCGTCTGCAGTCAGCCTCTGTTGCGGTGCAGGGTGTTGTCATAGTGCAGCAGCGGGGATTGGGTAAGCAAGCGTCCATCCAACACCATCACCCCTGCATCTGAGGGGCTCACGCTTAGTCAGCCCTAGCGGCTAAAGCGGAACCCCGGTAAGTTAGGCCCCCCACCAAAGGCAGGCTTATCTCACAACGCCGTTCCCACCACCTCCACGCCATCCATCCTTCGTCCGCCTCGACTCCCTTCCCCCGCCACAGCTCCCCATCCAACTCTACAAACAACCTTACAATCCTCATCATATCACAGCGAGTCCCATCAACAGCCATGTCACTCGGGTACTCCCCTCCCCCATCCCTCTCACACTAGCACCCCACACACCCACATACTAACCACCAGCGCAGTATAGACACTGCCAAGATGCTCTATCGGAACGTGGACGCGCTCACCTGGATCTTTGAACCGAGGCAGAGCGGCGGCTTGAGCCAGAACGAGCGCGCCGTCGTGCTGAACGCGATACTGGTGACGGCCGAGGCGGGGGGCAAGCTCGCGGAGGCCGTGCTTGTGGACGCCCTGACGGAGCACCATAAATCGGGTGCGAGGGGGGAGGGCGCAACGCTCAGTGACGCATGTCCGGGAGGTGGGTCTATTGAGTGAGAGACCGAGTGGGAAAAAGGATGCGGAAGTACCTACACTCCACAGACTCCATTCTTGGACCTTGAGTAAGTGATGGGACAGGGCGTTGAGGGGGTTCTTGCGACGCTGGAGCAGGTTTGGTCGGAGGTCTACGGTGGCTTGGCGGCATTTTCAGGGGAAGCGGTGATTGTTAAGTGTCAGATGTATGGGGAACGTGTATTACACACAGATACATATATATATATACGAGAGAAGAATTAAAATCCTTCTGCCACCTACATGTCTGGAGAGAGGTACTTACTTCGCTCACTTTGTCCGCGGCTATCGCGCCAGTGGCAAGTGACTACCTAGGTTGGTACCCACTTGCACTCTACACGTCAATGAGGATTGCGCTGCGACCCCGCGTAATTCAGGTCTCCAACTATGCTTATGTAACAACCCCGGCCTACCCCCGCCCGATGCAAACCCCCCAACCTTCCAATCCACAAAACACCCCACACCCTCCCCAACCTCCGCACACCATGTCTGAATCACAAAGACTCATGCTCGCGTACGTATCCGTGCCCCGCCCCGCCCCACCCCCCACAAACGCAGCTGACATTCGACCAGCAACACTATCCTCGCCCAACTGAACCACAACACCGATACACTCAACCGCCTAACGGCTACCGAGGCATTCGCAAAGATGTCCGCGGACGAGCGCCACAACGCCCTGCTGCAGCTCCGGGTGAGTGCCGAGGTGCTGTGGAGGGTCGCGGACCTTACGCGTGTGGAGGCGCAGACGGCGCAAAGCGCGGCCGCAGAAGCTCGCAGCGGAGGGGCGGCTACGTGAGGAGAGAGAGATGGGAGGGGGGGGGGGGGGACAAAAAGATGCGTTGCGATGGATTGGGTTCCTAGTGCGTGTGTGTAAGAGTTGTTTCAGCCATTTCTTTATACATTGATGATGTTCCGGGGGTCTTATCCGGAGTCCTCCATACTTGATACTAGCTACTTGTAGCTGATGATGACAGCGTGTGGTCACTTGGTTGTAACTGGTGCGGGCTATGAATGTAGAAATACGGGCTACTCAAGGTGGTAACAGGGTGGCCCGGGCAGCATGAGAATATTTATAGGTGGCTCTCGTTCTTCCTCGGCTGCCCGAGTTCGTATTTGGCCTGTTCATCCGTGAATATAAAGAGTAATCTGATCATTTCTGGGCTTCTGGCTTCTACTGAGAATATCGTTGAATTCTGAGATTATGGTGGCGGTGTTGAACTACCAAAAGAATTGTACAAAGATAAACGGGAGAAAGAACGCTGGCGCATCTTTACTCATATATGGCTGAATCGCGCAATGGGCGAATGCATTTCTTGTACGGTATCTACTTCTCCTCCCGGGGGTGGTGCTTCACGATTTTGTCCGAGGTTCGTATCAGCTGCTAGCTAGTATGAGAGTTGTTCTGCCCGCTTCATAGTGGTCTGGAATAATCCTGATGTGAAAAAATGGCAATATTGATGTGGTCAGCCAGGAAGGTGTTGATTCACCCGGGAATATTCCTGCCACTCTCTTATCACCTCGAGTAGCCCATATTCCCAGGCTGCCCGGAACATGGCCACCTTTACCAGCTACGTCACAGTCTCTCGCCGGTAGCCTACCGCTAGTCCCAAGTTGCACCTACCTCACAGTGGGCTTTTGGTGGCGGGGCGGCGGGGGATGTCAAGGGTGCGGAGGGCATACTAGTAGTCTTGGTGTGCCGTTGTTAGTGATGGGAATCTGAATGGTTGCTGTTTTGGAGGCTGTATTTTGTAAAGAATTAAATACAATCTTCACCGTGGCTGAAGAGCCAATCATGAAAAACTACATCTACCTCGGGGTTACATATGGATGGCCCAGTGAGAAGAAACCTACCCTAAAGTACATACATACATACATTGAAACCCCGCATGATTCAGGCCTTCAACTATGCTTATGTAACAACCCCACCCTACCTCCGAATCCTCCAACTTCCCATTCCATAAATCATCCTATACCCTCCTTAACCTCCGCACACCATGTCTGATACACAAAGAATAGAACTCGTGTATGTACCCCCCCCCCCTCAGACCTCACCTCGCACAACCACAACTGACACTCGACTCCAGCAAGGAGGTACTCGGCAAACTAGGCCATAACAACGATTTGCTGGACCGCCTAACGTTGCCCGAATCATACAACAGGTTGACAGCAAAAGAGCGCCGGACCGCGCTGCTGCAGCTCAAGGTGAACACGGAGGTGCTGTGGCGGGTCGCGGAGGTTGCGCGTATAGATGGGCAGATGGCGCAAAGCGCGGCCGTGGAAGCTCGCGGCGGGCGGCGGTCAGGACAAAGATCCCTGAGATGATTAGATTGGTAAGGGGGAGTTGAAGAGGTGGGTTTTGGGCGGCGTGGCGGCGGGGGGTTGTCTGGGGTGCGGGGATTGGGGGGGAGTCTTGCTGAGTTGGCGGCTGTTTTTGTAGAGATATAAATATAACTCTCTACCCGCCGCTGAAGCGCCAAATCAAAGTCCGTGGGTATGGGTAAGTGAGCAGAAACCGCTTATCCGCACCCTCGGAACCCCGCATAATTCAGGCTTCCAACGGTGCTTATGTAACCACCCACCCTTGCCTCATCTCAATGGCAACCTCTCTTCCGCTTCACTCCCCAAACCACCCCCCCCTCCGCGCAGCATGTCTGGAAAAGAAGAAATCTCTCTCGCGTACGTTCCCCACCTCACCTGACCTCGCGCAGCCCTACCTGACAACACCCGCCCAGAAACGGCATTCTCGTCCAAATGGGCCACACCACCCATGCACTGAACCGCTTGATAACGGCCGAAACGTATGCCATGATGTCCGCAGACGAGCGCGGGAAAGCGCTGCTCCAGCTCAGGCTGAGCGCCGAGGCGCTGTCGAAGCTCGCCGAGGTTGTGCGTGTGGATGCGCAGAGGGCCCAGACCTCGGCGCTTGCAGCTGCCGGAAGAGATGCGGCTACGTGAGGAGGGAGAGGGACAATGTACGTGTTTGGTTGGATTGGTTTGCTGGGGGCTTTAAGAGGGGGAAGGACCTTAGTGTCAGGCACGGTGGGCGGGGGGGGGGGGGGGTGTTTGACAATCTACGGTGCGGATCGGGGTACAGTGGTCTCACCTTGGCGGTGTTCTGTGACGGGCGGAGATGGTGTTGTTTTGGAGGATGTCCTTTTGTAGAGAAATAAATACAACTATGTACCTACATATAGGGGATAAGCAATATCTCGTCTACCCTTACTTGACCCTCGCGCGGCTGAAGCGCCGGCCTGAATGACTACGTATATACAAACCAGAGTAGAGATCATTGATACCCCGCGTAACTTAAGCCCCCAGCTATGCTTATGTAAAAGACACACCCTTACCTCCGCGCGGCTGGCTTAATGTAAATCTCTAGCCGGCCTCACCTCCCCTTCATTGATTTTCCCATCCCACAAACCACCCCCGCGCCCCAAGCTCCACACAGCATGTCACAAACACAAAGACTCAATCTCGCGTAAGTATCCGCACCCCGCCGCGCCCCCCCCGCCGCGCCCCCTCACCCCCTCAGGCCCCCCAGGCCCCAACACTCACAACCTCAACTGACACCTGGCCAGCTCCGATATCCTCGGCCAAATGAATAAAAACCACGATTTGCTGGGCCGTCTAACATCGCCCGAAACATACAACATGATGTCCGCAGACGAGCGCCGGTTGGCCCTGCAGCAGCTCAAGGTGAACGCCGATGTGATGTGGCGGGTCGCGGATCTTGGACGTGTGGAGGCGATGACGGCACAAAGCGCGGCCGCAACATGAGGGCAGAGGGAGGCGCAAAGTATGTGTTGAGATGGATGGGGTGGGTACGGGCTTGAAGAGGTGGGTTTTGGGCAGCGCGGCGGCGGTGGGGAGGAGTCTAGGGCTCGGAGAGAGTAGTCTTGATGGCTTTTAGCGGCTGCTTTTTGTGTAGAGAAATAAATAAATAAATAAATACAACTCTCCACCGTGCGGCTGAAGCGCCAATCCCCACCCCCGGAGGCATTACATATGTAGTACCGAAGAATGCTTGGGAACCGCGGATAACTCAGCCCTGCAACAATGCATAGCTAACAACCCATCCTTGTCAATGGCAGCCTCATTCCCGCTCCATTCCACAACAACCCCACACCATCCCCTAACCTCCTCCACACAGCATGTCTCAACTAGCAGCAATGGCAATGGCGTATGTGACCCACCCCCCACCCCCATCTCCAGCAACTACAGCTAACACTTGACTCCAGCAGGGATTTACTCGTCAAACTGAGCGATAACACCGAGATGCTGAGATACATAACGTCGCCCGGAACATACAACATGTTGTCAGTAGATGAGCGCAAGAATGCCATGTTGCAGCTCAGGCTGGCCTCTGAGGTGCTGTCTAGGGTCTCCGAGATTGCGCGTATGGATGCAGAGATGGCGCGCAAGGCGGCAAAGATATGAATGCGTTGAAATGGGTTGAGTTGCTAGGGGGGCTTTAGTAAGGGGGTGCGGGGGTGGGGGGGGCGTGTGACGTAGGGCGCGGTTCGGGAGAGAAACGATGCTGCTTTGGGGGAAATTCATTTGTAGAGAAATAATCATAACTGGCTGGCTACCTACATACAGCGATACATGTACTTACCTCGCCCACCTGCTTACCCACAGTCCCCCCACCAATCATGAATGATTACCTAACATACACTCGCGGTCGTTTAGTAACGGGACACCTGCCCAAATTCGGGGGAATATCTTTTTTAAATAAAACAAAAAAACATCGACACCAAGGAATAACCTCAGCTTTTATGGACTTGTAGACATGCTCATGAAGCTTTATGGAAATAGTTCTGATGGCCATTGGTGATTGTATTATTGAGCGAGAAAATTCTAAAGCGCATGACGTTGGTTGCTCCATCAAATTCTCACCAAAAATCGTGATTCTACTGCAGTGGCAAGAATATTGTGAGTTAGTTTTCCCTCCAATCATTGGGTGAAAGTTGGCATTTTTGGGTTGTCCCGTTACCAAGCGACCTTAGGTTTACAAAGTACTGCAACCCCGCGTAATCTAGGCCCCCAACAACGCTTGTGTAACAACCCAACCTTACCTTCACGCAGCTCCGCTAAATGCAAGTCTGTAGCCATCTCCTCCCTCAACCTCCCATTCCACAAACCCCACCACAAGTCTAAAATCCAAACAATGACCTTCGCGTACGTATCACCCACCCCCCCGCCCTTCCCACAACCACAACTGACACCCGAGTAGCGCCGATATACTCTTCCAACTGACCACAACCCTCGTTACGTTGAACCGCTTAACCACAGCCGGCGCATATCCGGCAATGACCACGACCCAGCGCGAAGACGCCCTGCTCCAGCTCCGGGTCAGCGCCGAGGTGCTACACAAGCTCGCAGAGGTTGCGCGTCTGGAGATGCTGGCGGCTGGCGGCTCTGGGCCACCACCCGACACGCCCGCGTGAGGAGGGAATGACACAACACAACGTGGGGATTAACCCAGGTCGGGGTTAACTCGTAGGGGGGGCTTCAGGAGGTGGGTTGTTACCGAGGGCGGCGGCGGCGGCGGGGGCTGGGGGTGTGACCAAGGGTGCGTAATATAAATGATCATGTATAGTCCTCATCTTGGCTCGGGGGTTGTTTAGTGACGCTCGCAAACGGTGTGCTGTTTTTGGTGGATGGTTCTGTGTTTGAATACGACTGCCCCCCCCCCCCCTATGTCGGGACAAGTATCTTATCAATAATACATGAAACACTCAGCACTCCCGTCCACGCGGCTGAAGCGCCAAATGCGAAACTAAAGAGAAAAGCCCTGACCCCCCCCGCGTACATACTCAATTCAGGCCTCGAATTATGCTTATGTAAATAATCTCGAAATAGTACGCTCGGCACGATTTCATTGTATGGTGCGAGAGGGCTTGGGGGGGCGACGCTGTCAACCCTAACCATACCATTTCAGCGAATTCTGTCATTGGATCTTGCAACCAGATTTGCACTTTCACGAGGCTCAAGTAGAAAGTGCACTCTTGGACAGGCATATAGGGATGGAATCGGGTATGGGACTGGTAAACCATACAGAAGTCATAGGAGAGTACCAGATCTTGAATTAGAGTAATTACTCGGTACTCCGTAAAGCTAAAGTCAATATAAAGCTAAATAGCGCGCGTTCATAGTCAAGCCTCACCAGTTTTCTCTGTCAACCCAAAATGTCTAAATGAACTGTTCCGGGTGCTGGAAACCAAAAGGAATCCGCTCTCCTAAATCTTTGATACCATACTTGCAATATTTCCTGATATAGTATTTGGCCCTGCCCCAGTAGTACTCAATCAAATTCAGCTCGCAGTGAAATTTTGGAAGTAGAAGACAGATGTGTCCTCTACTTTAAATTGCTTCTTCAAGTTTAGATTTTTGTGCCCAAAAGTCTGGCTTATTATCCATCAGTTACCGAGCACAACAAAACCCCATTTAGTTGTTATCTGCCATACTGCTTTGACACTGCTTGACTGTTTTACAGTTTTTTTTGGGCCCTTCCTGCCACAATCCACGCTCGTGTAATAGCAATTTAAGCCCGTTTCGTTTACCCCATACAATCTCCGGAAGATTTGGGTTCCCAATAGCAAAATTGGTCCCATGAATTTCGGGATCTATTATGTCATACTATCTTTCTGTATTTTTTTCTTCTTATATCATTTCAATTTCTGTTTCTACATACACAATCATTGCAGGAAGTATAAACTGTTGCATAAAGAAACCTGTCCCTTTCCGTCTCCTGACGTTCGACCACTAAGAGAGCACAACTCAAAATTCAAGAATCAAATATATAAAAAGAAAAGCAGTGGCAGAGATATAACAGTGAACAATCTAAAATTGTCTGTCTTTGCATTCGAAATCTTTCTGGCCGTTGACGATTTACTCTTATTGAAGCTGTTTATGATCCATAGACGGTGGGTACCGCGTTCATGAGTGCTGCAGATGATTTGGTTGAGGTGGAGGAGCTGAGGGTTGATGAGTCCCTCGAACCTGGTTCAAATACGGAGGGTCAACGGCTGGTCGGGAATCCTGTTCTGATTGTGGTTATGAACGAGGCCAAGCGGTGGATCAGTGTATAAATGTCCCATATCTCGTTGAGTGATTTTATTCCTTGTTATCACGGCCGGACCGCCCCCGCCTGCACCTCCATCTAGAATGTTGCAGAATCAAGTTGTGAATTGAAGGACTGGGATTGAGTCGGATAAGTTGGATGAGCCAGGAACCTGCTCGGAGATACAGTAAACGCTAGACGCGTTATAATTGCGGAAGGAAGGATCGGGATTGGTTATGGGCTTTCATTACTTGGACTCGCTATTTCTTTGGGTGTGGGTTCGAGAGTTAGTTATTGGGTTTCTCCTTGGGGTTTATATTCGGGGCTTCCTTCCCCTTCTCCGTACTTCTCTCTCTTTCTTCGTTACGCAAAGTTTTCATTTTGTTTGTTAGAAATATATCCTATTTGATCGGTACTCAAGCCCGATCTCCTGTCCTTGTCCTCAAAAGAATTCTGAGTCGATTCTTGCCTCGGTGGTTGCCTACGTCTTGATTCTAGAACCCCGCCCGGTCAGAGTAGATTGTATTGAAAGGGTTTTGTTCCGAGTTAGCGCTGTTTTTCAGTACAGCGGTGGGTAATAAGTGATGGAACGCCATCAGCAAACTCTGGTATTCCTCAGGGCGCAGAGCCTACGCCCTGGGCGCCACGGACGCCAGGCGCCGCCAGGGCAGAGTGCTGCTGCCAGGCGTCGCCAGGGCAGATCGCTCGCGCCTGGCGTCGCCACAGCAGTGCTTCCGCCAGGCGTCGCCACACAGCATGATCGCGCCAGGCGTCGCCAGGGCATAATCTTCGCGTAAAGCGTTCGCGGAAGCATAATCTTCGCACCAGGCGATGCTATTACGCGCCAGCGCCTCCAGAGCAGTATGTTCCTCTCTGGCAGCACCAGAGCGCATAATAATCTATGTACTCCGCTCGCTCCAAGCAGAAAGACTTCGCTCCAAGCAAGACTTTCCAAACAAGCACTCGCTCTGTGAGCACTTCGCTCACCAGAAGCACTCGCTCCACCAGAGCACTTCGCTCCTTGCAGAGCACTTCGCTCCACCAGAGCACTCGCTTCCAAACAGAGCACTGCTCTAGCAAAGACTTTCGCTTCCACCAGAAAACTTCGCTCCACCACCAGACTCGCTCCAAGCAGTACCGAATAGTCCTAATGAAACTTTTTCTTTCCGCTAATGCTACTGTCTACAGAGTGCTCCTAGCGATATCACATACATCTATAGAGCACCCAGCAATGCTCTCTCCGCGATCTTCTCTAGGCGCGTCGTGCACCTTCACGCGTCGTGCACCTTCACGCGTCAGGCACGTCCAGGCAATGTGCTGATCGTTCTGAGAGCACCCGGCGATGCTCTCTCCGCCATGACACGCCTGGGGTATGCCTCCTGCGTCTGGATAACGATCAACAAATGAGTCTCCGCCCAGGGACTGGCAACGAATCACTGACGCGTCGGGGACCGCCAGGAGACAACGCCAGCGCCCTGACAGCACTTCGCCACTAATATCTCTGCGCCAGAGATCAAAACATAACGAGCAGCTCGCCAGGCGCCGCCAGAACATATCCTCACGCCTAGAAAGCACTCGTGCTATCTGCGCCAGGAAACATTCTCACTGAGATCTTTCGCCAGACACCACGGGAGCATATCGCTCACGCCAAGACACTCTTCGTCAACAAGGTTTGCAAGAGATATTGCCCACATCCGGAGAGCCCCATGGCCGCTTTCATAGCACTAACCAATGCTTTCGTGAAACGGAAATATCTTTGATAATACTATTCAAGGTGGGACATCCCCACTTAGACCCATATGAATCGTCTGCTTTCTTCAAAGGCGAGGTAGGCATTGCCAGTCTCTCAAACGATATCTCACGTGGGTATTCTTCACGCCGCTGAACGGTCAGTCGCGGAATACTGATACGAGCACTGTCGTGTATACTGGAGATGGCTACCAAACCTTTGGCGATGGCGTATGTATCTGCCGATTCGTGAAAAGGCATTTAAGCGCTTGAGGTTTAGGCCGTAATGCGGCTCGTCTGAAAAGCTCAATGCCTGCCTAAGCAGCACTCGGTAGCGAAATTGCTGGAAATCATTTCATGCATAAGCAGCATTATGCTTTGGTGGAAGCGAGCTTGCTGGATAACAGACTCAGATACTGGCGGCGAAACTCACTCTCTCTTCCAATCCGCATGCGTACTAGCAGAAACGCAATTTTGAATTAGACGGTATTATTGGTCTAACTTTTCACTCGTGAAACTTCGCCATGCGCTATTAGCGCTAACCTCTACGGAGCACCCGGGACTGCTGTCATTCAATAGCACTCGGTAATGCTCTCACATCATTGGATAGCACTCGGGAACGCTTTACAGCACTTACGACCGCTCTCAGCATTCAACTAAATTCATTCCGTCGCATAAATCTATCCTAGTATTTACCAGCCAATTGCCAGCATCCACCTCAAATAAATGGGCCATTCCTAATATACTCCGAATATTCACGACCCACATCCTCTTCCTCCTCCGCCTACAGACCTTCAGCAGCCCATGAGCTATCGGCGATCTGCGATCCTTCGCCTCAAGTAGCTCAACTGCACATAGTCTATCGCGCTGCTATCCCGCACCTTGAACAGAGCCTCACTCGTCGCAGTAAGCGTCAAACACTCCCCACTGCTCTGAGGAACCTACCGATACCCATGCCCAATCCTTTCTTATTTTCCCCTTCCTAAAAGATGATGTTCCCGTACACCTGATATTGTGAACCTCGTATACGTCAGGCCTTTGGAAGATTGGTATCGGAACCTGCAAGCATGTGAAAACCTCCACCGGCTCCAAAATGCTTCTCGGAGCTTCGGCAAAGCTCGAGCATTCCGCATCTTCGGCATACTCGCTTTATCGAGGCGATATAGCGTGATATGGCTCATTTGCAATCTGTCTGCTCGTTGAACAGTCTTTCCGATTTAGCGGAGGGTTGCAAAAAAACGCTTCAAGGGCAGTCCGCTTTCTACTATTGAGCGTTCATTCGGCGTTTTCTTGCGGTCCTCGATTTTGAAAATGTCGAGCAACTCCTTGAGGTTATCCCGATGGCTCCAGAGGATGTCGTCGGTGCTCTCAGGACCTCCGACGATATCTTTCAGATTTAGAATTCGGATCTCTAACGCCAATCGCCTTCCTCCATAGTCCAGTATCTGCGTTCGTCGGCCTTGTTGGGCTCTGTAGCCTCTTTACCTGCCGTACATGGGCAAGCTCGCTAACGTCCGTGGAGTACTTGAGAATGCTCCCAAAGCGCTCAACGTGCTCGGTAGTGCGTTATCGTGCAATTTGATGAAGTTGAAGTCACGATCTTTCCCGAATCTCCGGATCTCCTCCACGCGCGCTGGAGTCTTTCTGGGAGCGTCGCTGAGCGCTCTGGGAAGCCACTTATTGCTTTCGTTCGATCTCGCATCCTTTAACGTCTTCTTTGTACGCCCTGAATTCTAAAAGATATCCTTGTATTTATGGAAATCGTCGAGATAGCTCTCCATATAGTTCAATGTCTTCGTTGTATGACTCGTATTATTGCGCCATTAAGTGGAAGTCTATTAGACTTGACGCATTTCAAAAGCTTTCATGAAAGTCGCTCTTGACAGCCACCCCCGGATTTCTCAGAGCAGCCGCGAGTGCTCCTAGAACGACCCGCCCCAGATTCCGCATCTCTTTCCTTGCCATTGGGTGGTAGAACGATATCTTTGTTTGGTACTGCCAGCCCGGGGTAAGCGCAATCGAAGCCTGCGTTGTCGAACTCCTCCAATCGGTGATGCTTCTTCAAGAAAGCCTGAATCCACTCCATCATGTGCTTCAACATCCCCAGGTAGATATTGTGCAGTATGTCCGGTTTATTGAGATCGTAGGGATTAACCCTCGGCATACCCAGAAAGCATTGAAGAGTGTTTTAGCCGGATCTGCAACAAGGTATTCCACGGTTCTAGATTGCCGGGTTCTCGCCGAATAACTGTACCCTCTCCTGTAGTCGCCGTGGTTCGCATAGAGCCGGCGAGTGCTCCCAAGATTGTGAAACTTCGGCGCCGCATCGTCGCGAGCAAAGCAATGATGATTTGCAAGTTTGAATCTTTCGGAGTTGATCGGCGATCCAGCCGAGAAACCGGCTTATAGTCGTTAAGTAGCGTCGGCGCATTTGATTAACTTCGCCCTCCTGAAACACTTCGTGAATGCTTTGAAAGATTTCCCCAAGTGCGATGCAGTGCCATTTGACTCTGGCGTCTTAAAAGCGGAGTTAACGAGTGTTGTGTTCTTTCCGAGCCGGTGGCACTGGTAGCAGCCCTAGGAGAATGAATGAATGCCCTGTGGGCTTATTGCGCACCGGCGACTTGATGTTCCCGATGGTAAGATAGATTGGCCAGGCTTTCTTGTCGCTGAAATTTGTCAGATGTGTGCCATCCGGCCAGCGCAGATAATTGGTACAACAGTGGACCCCTCGATAGCGTGTTCTGTCGAAAGCATCAGCGACTGCTCCTGGAGCACTCCGACTTGAAGTGGACAGGTCGAACTTACGGACCTGCATCTCCACCAATCTCCTGTATGCATTTCCCCATACGTTCGCTCGCCCGAATTCATTATGCTCCTGCGGTAGCGTACACCAATGACTCCCGGAAGGCACGTTGCCCTAGAAGATATCGGACGACAACCATTGGATCGCGGTAGTAGTAGGAGATCTTCTCCCCCCCAATATCCACCTCCGAATGATTCCAGCTTGCCTTTCCCAGTATGTCGTTCATTTCCTCCAACCTCTTGATAAAACCCGCCGGTGCTGTAGGAGCACTCGCCACTACTCGGAGGGCGTGTAGAAAAAAGCTGTCGATGTTTCCCTGTGAGGCTTTGGATAGTGTGAAATAGCGTGCCATTCTGAACTCGTATGCTGACCGAAATGGGTGCCATGGGTATTGAAGAAGACTTTGTGAGCACTCGTCGTAGTCCTCCGAGCGGTAAAGTGCTTCCCCAGCGCCCTCGTAAACTGTAGTAGATGCCTTATGCCCATTTGAATCGCCGCCTCCCTCCTCCATCACGAAATATGATTCGGATTCGAGGTCCGAATTGTTATTACGAATCTTAATTAAAGTGTCGGACTCGAATCGTAGTCGTCTCTGAATATGTCGGGAATGCTCTCTGGGCTCTCGTCAGTGTCGTCGGGGGTTTCTGCTGATTGATCGTGCTCCGGCAGTGAATATTGATTTCCCAGCCATTCATCTGCTTCCAATGGATGGATCGTTCGAAGATGTCTGTCAAAATTCGCGGAGGAGCTGTACCTCTTGCTGCAAAAAGAGCACGACGATTTCATTGAACTCGAGAATTTGCAGTCTGCCAAGGCCGAGGAGGCTCTTTCCTGCAGGCGGTGCAGAGTACTCTACGAACAATCTGTCATCCAATGAGGCTCTGGCTGCAGAGCGCTCGCCCGGCGATTGTGCAGAGTGCTCTCTAGCGATTTGTCACCAATGAGGCTCTCGCTGCCAACAGGTTGTGCAGAGTGCTCTACAAGCGATTAGTCGCGCATGCAAAGTGCTCGCTTAGCAGAGTGCTCGTCAGTGATTATAAGCCTTCTTTCGCACCTCCAGCAGAGCAAGGCTGACTTTGGCGTCATACATCTCCAGCGGAATACTGCAAACACAAACACGAGCATGCAGCGAGAGGAAACAGCAATCATGCCACCAGCTATGCTCCGTTCTGCCCTCTCAGCATTCGCTCATCCTCAGTTAGCTCTCGCGAAAGCTATTCAGATCGAGAAACCGTTCTAGCGGAAAATTCAATACCAATATCGACTCTGAGCTCAAAGCGATACACACTGTCGACTCGGCTTCATAGCGCTGTAGCCCGACACCAACAAGAACAAACTCCAACCCAACATTGGAATCAATCGATACGACACCAATGTTGGGGTCATTCATAATGCGTATATCTCGTCATTCAATTGAATCAAACCACCAGAGTAGAATCTTGAGTCGCCTAGAAGCGTTGATCTACGTCGTGTATTGGAGCAAACATTGAGGGCGAACTTGGAGCACCATATGCAGCGCCGGTCGAACACTCGAGAGTCTTTCGTATATAGCATAAGTGGGTGGAAGCATGATGAGCTCTGGAATAGCTGATTCTATTCGGTATAAGAGCACCCTTCTCCTCCTTCCAGATCGTGAGAGATTCTAATCATCCATCTTAGCGCTACCTCTTCTACCTCTTCCAGCTACCACTCATACTTTCAAGATATCTCTTGGAAGCGCATTCAACTCACGTTCAAGTTTACGGTTCAAGTTTCAAGTTTCAAGTTCGAGCTTTCAAGCTGCACATCTAGCAATCATATATAAGATGGTATATCCTCCTTAATTCTATTGCTCTCAGAACCATACTCATCAAATATTCTATATTCACTATAGTCACCTTCACCCTGCCCTCAGAGCACTCCACAGAGCTCACAGAAGAAGCGAGATCGCGATCCAGACACCGACGATTCAGATAGCAAAAAACGCCGAAAGAAGGAAAAGAAGAAGGAGAAGGGGAAGAAGAAGCAGGAGATAGAGGAGCAGGAGATAGAGGAGCAGAAGGAGCTGGAGATTTTGCAGAAGAAGGTGCAGGAGCTACAGAGGAAGGCACAGGAGAAAGAGAAGAAGGCGCAGAAGCAGAAAGAGAAGTCCTCACCTTCGTCGTCTCGTAAAGAGCAGGAAGGCACCCAGCCTATCCCAATAGAGATAGGAGAGACGCCCGCCCGCAGTCGTCGGCGTTCGAAGCACCCGCCACCGCCCCCTCAGCAAGCGCCACCGTCTCCCCGGCACCCACGAATTTTCCCAAAGGAGTGGGAGAAAGAAGGCGATAGCGATAGCGACAGCGACAGCGATAGCGATAGCGATAGCGATAGCGATAGCGATAGCGATAGCGATAGCGAGGAAGGGCAACCTGAAGTCGAGCCCGACAGAGAACGTTCTGCAGCAGGCACAGCAGCAGACCCAGCAGGCCCGGCAGCACCCAAGCCCACAAAGCGTTCAGCAGGCACAGCAGCAGGCCCAGCAGGCCCAGCAGCACCCAAGCCCAAACAGCGCTCAGAAGGCACAGCAGCAGGCCCAGCAGGCCCAGCAGCACCCAAGCCCAAACAGCGCTCAGAAGGCACAGCAGCAGGCCCAGCAGGCCCAGCAGCACCCAAGCTCAAACAGCTCAGGAGTTAGGCAGCTCGCCGCCACTACCACCGTCGGCCCCTGTCCGTCAAACCGAGCTCTCAGTTCGTGCCTGCTCCAGCAAGCAGCCAGTGCTTCAGCTCTCAATTCCGGCGTCGTCGGATACCAATCTGATTCCTCCACCGGCAGAGCAGAGGCAAAAGCGGCGCCGAGATCCTGCCCCAGAAACTCCCCAGCGTGCTTTCGGTTAGCGTCGCCAGTCCTCCAGAAGCGTTCCCGGTGCTGCAGAAGCGTAAATCCCCAATCTCCCAACACACCCACACCATGACTCAGGCGAACAAAGCAAAGATGACTTTAGGTTTTATCAACCTGCCTAAAGTGTACACTAACGTCATAACAGCCTCAAAGCGGAGATGCACAACACCGGCTGGGTCAACAAAACCGTCTCCGGAACAGCAGCGTTCGATGCTCTATGCCTCCATTTATTGAGCTTCTGCGCCTCTCAGCGGTTTCTTACCTATGTGGAGCGGAAGCAATACCGCAACCCGCAGAGCACTCGCCGGCGCTTTGAAGTGGCTCATTGCGATGTTGGGCAGAGCGGAAAAAGCTATCGAGGGCAGGAATCGCGAGTTTAGAGAAGTTGCTGGCAGGCGATGATGATGACGACGGTGGGCCCCGAACGCTCTAGGAAGCGTAAACGCCATCAAGTGTCCGCCGAACTCGATAGACCTTCCATAATGGTCACGGTGGTAGACCCGGATGCTCTGGGAGCATTCTCCGTGGTTCGCCCGTATCTATGACTGGAACCATCGACGAAATCAGAATTCGTTCATTGGTATTCTGACAAAGATAACGTTTCCAGAGCTCTGCAACTGGATCCTGAAGCACACCCCACCCGACAGAGCAATCAGGAGTATCTGGGGAGCACTCGAGAACGTTCCACCGGCATCCAATCCTCCTGTCCGGCCGCAGGAGGTCCAGATCACTGATTCGGAAGAGGTCGAGGGTTGGTTGAAGAATAGTACTGGCAGGCCTCGGAGGATACTCGCGGTGCTCCACAGAAGCGGTAGCGCGGGTGCTAATTTGGGTGGTGCTGAAACACCGCCGCTATCACGAGCATTCCCTCATATCGAGGAAAGCGATTACCATGATCGATATCAGCAGAGGACTCTGACTACGAGGAGAAATCATCGTGTTAATGCTAAGGACTGAGGGTATATTTGCCCAGAACTGATGCCAGTAATCAAAGGCTAATCCAGACTCTTGTTAGGCGTCGCGATAGACAGCAGGATGCTATCGGCGACTTAGACCCCAAATACCTGAGGAAGTATCCTCTGGGTGTAGGGGGTTGCTGATAAACTTTCTTGAGGGAGTAATCTGGGCGCCTGCGGGATAGCAGCCAAGAGAGCTGCTGGCCTTTTCAGACTGCTGCTGGAGGCGGTGGTGGTGGTGGGGGTGGTGGTGGTGGTGGTGGTGGTAACCCTCCTCCGGGCGGTGGTGGTGGTGGTGGTGGTGGTGGTAACCCTCCTCCGGGCGGTGGTGGTGGTGGTGGTGGTGGTGGTGGTGGTGGTGGTGGTGGTGGTAATCCTCCTCCGGGCGGTGGTGGTGGTGGTGGTGGTGGTGGTAATCCTCCTCCGGGCGGTGGTGGTGGTGGTGGTGGCAACCCTCCTCCGGGCGGACCTCCTCCTCCTCCTCCTCCTCCTCCTCCTCCTCCTCCTCCTCCTCGGTGGTGGTGGTGGTGGACCTTCTGGTGGCGGTGGTGGTGGCGGTGGTGGTGATGGCGGGCATCATTAGTTTTCTTTGGTATAATCTCGCGTCTCTCTTTTCTGCTCAGCGAATCTTCCTCTGAATAGCGGTATGTATTGTTTTCTGAGCACTGCGAGTGCTACTGGCGTCATTAGTTTCCTTTGGTATAATCTCTCGTTTCTCTTTCTGCCGAACAATCGCTTACCTCTGAATAAGCGGTATGTCTTGTTTTCTGGCGCTGGCGAGTGCTCCTGGGATTGGGTTGATGCTATTATGAATAGATGGGATCATCGTTTTAGATTTATTAGATTAGATTAGATTAGATCAGATTAGATTATTTCATTTCTTAATTGAATTACAGTCAAGCCAAACTCTAGATTGCTCTCAGAGCACTCGGTATCGCTTCTGAAAGTGCAGTAAAAGCAGTGATTAGAAATGACTCGGATTAGGTTGAGCGGACCAGGATGCGGTTGAGCGGATCGCTACCCTACGAGGTTAGCGGTGAAAATTCTTCTTGCTTGGCGACGAAAACTCTGTCGCCAAGCGTTGATTTCTAATCAAAACACGCAAAAGAATGCTCCTAGAGCACATTGGATACTCCTGCCAGCAAGCAGAATGCCTCTCAACAAGCGATCCGCAGGTTCAGACTTCTTTCCGCCAGCGACCACGACTCCCAGTACCACCCGAAAGATGATGATTCACAGACTGGACGAGTCTGAAATATCATTCGAGCATTGACCGCACTGTCAACCAGCACTCGGAGTAGTCAATCGACCAGCACCCGGAGCAGTCAGTCGACCAAGACCGGAGCAGTCAGTCGACCACCGCCCCAATAGCTCGTAAAGGGCTTCTCCGTTCTACCGACACATCGACTGGAAGAAGCAGCCCTAGAAGGGTAGAATTCCATCTCCCCGATGGCAATACTGACATCACTGAAGTGCAGGAGCAGCAGGAGGATGTGCCGGAGGTGGAGGAAACCGCCGATACAAGCCACTCCGAGTATGACGACTCCCCAGAGAACGCTCAGGAGAGCTCTGAGGAGAATCTAGATGATCCGGAAGAAGAACCTCAAGCATCCACCCAGCAGAGATCCCAAAGTACGGGGAAGAGACCTCGTACCGTCCAGCCGACTACTGCCAGAGCACTGGGCAATGCCGGAGGAGACCAACCGGAGGCGGTAGCGGAGGTTATTGCTTCCTCCGGCGTCGGTGGATGTGGTACAGGTTCGACTCCTCCACCCATTAATGTCAAAGACAAAACGCTAACGATTCAGAGGAGCACGTCCGGGTGCAAAGGTAGTACGGAGAGCAGCACCCACTTCGGTACCCAAACAGAATGCATCCCAGGAAGCCGCACCGCATCCCACAGAGCGCCACTTTGGCATCCAGCCAGGAAGCATCTCAGAGATCATCCCCGCATCTCAGAGAAACACTCCCGGCATCTCAGAGAAACATTCACAGCATCTCGAGAAGCACCTCCGATATCCTCACAGTCCATGCCTTCTTCAGTGCCGTTTATTCTCGCGATATTGACTATAGCTCTTCTTACACGGCACATAGACCTTTCCTCGTCTCGAGTACGGGCGATTCCTCACCCACTTACCGCCCTATCGCTCCTCCCCTTTTGAGGCGTTGGCGAGCTCTATGAGCAGTCCCCGGATTCCCTCAAGCCCTCAGGAATATTTACCAGAAGCGCAACCAAGATATGATATTGCACAGTTTCCTTCATCTATCAGGGACGAAGGAAATGCTCCTATAGCAGAAAGTGAGGTTAGTAGTATTCCCAAAACACTCAAGACCGCTTTGAGAGCATCGTTAACATTCGTGCGAGTAACCTATCTCAGAGGTCCTTGTTACCAAGCTCGAGGAGTGCAAACGTTCTCTCAATGCAAGCCCAGAGGATTGAGAAGGAGTGCAGCACGCTAATCGGGGACCACACTCTTCTACACGAGCCTTTTCCCCCTGCAGCGAGGCTTTCGGTACTGGTAGTAAATATGTGGGCAACTGCCAGTCGCAGGATGGGATGTGCAGTAGATCTCGGCAGTCGTTATCAAACAGGTGAATCTTTCTTGAAAGCGTTGGCGAGTGCTCTAGAAGCGTAATTAATGACGATAGGTCAGAAGTCTACACTCAGTCTTATTTCGCACTTGATGCACGCGAGGTTAAAGGCGCCTGGCAGACTCGACCATCTATGGGCTTGAAAGCTCGAGTCCTGAGGCGAGGGCTGCTCAAGAAGTATCTTTGAAGAAACGATCGCTTCTTGAGCCCTCGCATTACGAGGTATGATTAATCCCCAACGAGCACTCGGGGTGCTAATGAAGCACTCGGTGTCAATGCTCGGAGAGCACTCGCTAACGGCTACCTAACGTTTACGACCTCTGCCGGAGATTATCGACATATTGTACTATAAATACTTTGATGGGGTCAGGATGCGAGGGTAAAAGACGAGTTCCTAGAGCGGATTACCTCGTTTATTTGCTGATATCCACTGCGATTTGGCATGGCATTCGGGCATGGTCAACAGGAACATACGTGAAGCCTGACCATTTCCAGTCACAGAAGAGTGTTGTCAGTAAGCATCCTGATCCCCTCATATCCCTTAGGCGATAGCGAGTGCTTTGGGAGCAGTAACGGTGCTCTCAGGGCTATAGTAGATCTCGCGCTGACATTGAATCTGGTAAAGCGTTCAACAGAATGAGCAACACATGGAAGGGAGGTAGGCAGAACCAGGAGAACGCGTTGGAGGTGATTAAGGATAACCTCCAGGAGAAGGTATGCTATAGATGGAGGTTACAATGGCAGAGTGCTTTCTGAACACTGAGGCTAACGTTGATAGATACGAGAGAAGAAGGGCATCACTATCGAGGTGATACCGGAAGATGGATTCAGCGAGGACGAAGCGTTAGCGGCCGATCTTGCGGCATTCGAACGCCGAAAGCACCCGAAGTGCTCAGGGGATATCACTGGTTCCGACCATGGTGGCGGCCAGGATGAGGTGGTTCACGCTCAACTTCGGGGCATTGAAGCGGAAGAGGAAGGCGAAGAGGAAGAAGAGGAGCAAGAAGAGGGTGATCACGAAGGGGGCGAGGAGGAAGAGGATGTGTAGAGCACCCGCGAGTGCTTTGGAGAGCACTGCCGAGCGCTTTGGAGGCGAGTGCTTTCGAGAGCACTGTGTGGCGCTTTGGAGGAGAGTCTTGGAAAGCACTGGCGAGTGCCTGGAGGCGAATGCTTTGGAGAGACTGGGAGCGCGGAGGCGAGTGCTTTGGAGAGTACTGGCGAAGTGCTTTGGAGCGTGTCGAAGTGCTTTGAAGATGGGAGTACCTATATACCTATATTATATTCAATTAGCGAGTTGAAGACGGTTTGTAGTGTTAGGATTTAGCAATAGAATCACGGTTTTGAATGCTCTTGAGAGCAGTGCCCACTAAAGCAAAGAGTAGTATGCATTGTAAAAACAGGGCACTGAAGGGTAAAATCTGATTATGTCGAGCTGCTGGAGCAGTCGAGTGCTCCAGAAGCATTAGCTATATGCCCAGGAGTCGTCAGAGAGCTCCAGGAGGCCCAGGAGATAGGTAGTAGTCTCCGGCGAAAGCATTGTCGCGAGCGTCAGGCGAAGAGCATTCCGTCGCCGAAGCGTCGGCGAAGAAGAGCATTCCGTTGCCAGAGCGCCAGGCGAGAGAGCATTCCGTTGCGAGAGCGTCAGGCGAGAGAGCATTCCGTCGGGATAACGTCAGGCGAGAGAGCATTCCGTTCCGAGAGCGTCAGGCGAAAGAGTACTCCGTCGGGATAAGCGTCTGAAGCGAGTAGCTCCGTCGCGGTGGCGTATTGCTCGGGGCGCGCTAGATGCACTAGTGCGCGCCTGGGCGCAGGGGGCACTAGTGCTCGCCAGGGCGGAATGCTATGCGCCAGAAGGCGCCAGGAACGCTCCGTTGCTTCTCTGGAGAGGCAGTTTGTCTACCGAGCGCCCTGGGCGCCT
Organism: Morchella sp. 2018-W38C; assembly: GCA_024713705.1. Classification (NCBI taxonomy): domain Eukaryota; kingdom Fungi; phylum Ascomycota; class Pezizomycetes; order Pezizales; family Morchellaceae; genus Morchella; species Morchella sp. 2018-W38C. Next base: position 834,007 of record JAMJEX010000013.1, on the reverse strand, counting down.
GGAGCGTCCAGAGCGTCTGGCGGAGGTTGGAGGTTTGCTGATGGCGTTCGTGCGCGTGCCACATCTCTCAGTTACCGGCACCGACATCATTGACCTCTCGAACGGTCAACAAGGGAGCGCGGCCAACGAGGGAGCGCACTCAACGGCAACGAACTTGCATATAATATCAAACAAGAACAATAATAGATATTATAGATTAGAACTACTACCTATATGATCTCAATTAATCATGTGTCACTCAGCCCCGGTTCCTCAAACACTCCTGTATTTTTTTGGGCATACTCTCTATCAGTTTCCTAAAATCCTCTGGTGTAAAGTGGTCCAATTCTTCCTGCAATGTCCTCCTTAAGTCTAAATCTGTAGTAATATTTCTTTTACTAATTCTAGCCTTCAGGATCCTCCAAAGACTTTCAATAGGATTTAGGTCAGGTTGTTGTGCGGGCCACTCCATCTTTTCTATTCTTAGCCTGTTTCTAGCTGCCTTAGCAGCTTTAGATCTAGTGTAGGCGAACCATCTTCCATCATAATAGCCTTGTGTTTTGCTCTGTATCTCTCTTTATAAAATGGAAGCAGGGCTGGTTTTAATATTAAGTTAACATAATCTTTCCCTTTGTGTCCCCCAGAAGGTAGAATAACCATCGGACCCTTGTGACCCAATTGAATGGAACCCCAAATCATGACTGATGTTCTCCCACTCTTAAATGTCGTCAGTAGACACTCAGGGTTGTCTTCTTCACCGACTGCTCGATATATTCAGCAAGTGCCCCCATGATGAACAACCTCAAACCATGATTCGTCTGTCCAAATCACCTCACCCCAATCCTCCATTGTCCAGTGCTCCCTTTCCTTACACCAAAGCATTCGTTTCAAATTGTGTAATTTAGATAGGAAGTGTTTTCGCTTTGCCCGCCGCTTATGTAGACCGCCTTGCTTGAGGTATTTTTGTGCAGTTTTCATAGTTACTTTGGTACTGAGGCTCTTTGTAAGACCATCAAAATGCATCCGCCAGTGACGCTTTGCTAAGGAAATCTGGTGTCTCTTCTGTCTTTTACTGAACTTCTTGGGATGACCGCTACGAGGTACCGAAGCTGTATAAGGAATAAGAGATCCAGGTTTCCGCCTCTCCTTATCTCTCTATATGATATGCCAGCAGGTGATTTTCTTAACTCCCGTCTTTGCAACTATCTCAGTGTAGGTAAACCCTAACTCAAATAGGGTAATAACTTTAGACCGTTGGGCGTCTGATGTTTCAACACGGCGGCGTTCTTTAGTGATATTTGGAGGAGGTGGAGGTTGTTGCACAACCATTGCTCCTGCTGCTGCATATTGCCCAGGCCTGTCTCCCAGTGCACAACCCATTCACGATTATGCTACCTCTTCGGGGTTCTCAACCCGAGATAACATACTAAAAAACTACAAACAAACCTACAATGGAATCTACAAAGGGATATACAAACCAACACACCCGAGATTCTCAAACCAACCTACTCGTAATACTAAACGTACTTTCTGGAATCCGCAGCTGAGACATGCGTGTCCCAGCACCGGCGCACTGGCACGTGCGTTCCATCACTTATTACGTACCGCTGTACATCGGTAATGGCTTCAAAGAAAGGTACGTATACTGAGAATGGAAACTGGGAGGGTGGAGGAGGCTGACTGACTCTCTTCAATGGTGACGGTAGGGCATTCGTTGGGCTGACCTGATTCTGTGAGGCCATGAATTGGCAGAAGGTGAGGAACAGTTCTGCTGATAGCATTTCAGGAGATTCGAGGGGTTTGGGGATCTGTCTGGTTGCAAAGAACCTGCGTTGGACTGCTGGGAATGTCTTTGCTCCTGTTTCCTTTGCTTTGAGTGTGATAGTGGAGCAATTCCTCTTTCGGTCAACGTCCTCCGATTGGTGGAGGTTGGTTTGAGCGACTTGGATGTATGAGAGTGCTTGAGTTTGCATGATGGCTCTGTTTGCCTCTGTTGTGGGCTGTTGAGTGGCGGGTTGTTGTGGTTGAGCAGGGTTTTGGATGGTATGTGGGGTCCTTTTGGGAGCCGCTTGTGGTGTTTGGGAAGGGGAGTTGGGCGCTCCTGAGTTGGGTGTCAATGCGATCATATACTCTGTCTACTTTGTTGGTGGTGGTGGACATTTGGGTTTCTATTTTCATGATTCCGAGGAAGTGCTCTTCCTTGAGCTTTTCCATCTGGCAGTTGAGGAATGCATTCCTGTTGACAATGCCAATTAGGATGGTCAGGAGGATACCTTTGAAGTAAGTAATGGACTCGTCGTTGAGGAGCTCGGTAGCTTCGCTTGCGAGAGTTGTAAAATTAGCGATGCAGAGGATATTCTCATATAACTCTGGGCGGAGGTTGCCCATGACATTCAGCATGTCCTGGATGGGGCTTGGCATTGTGGCAATGTCTCAACGTTAAGCTTTAAGGACTTTTGGCTTTGTGTAACCTGGTTGAAACGAAAAACCTGGTGGTGTATTTCAAAAATTCCAATCAATAGCGGGAAAGAAGGTGCATACTTTCTTTCTGTTCTACCTTTCTCAGTATAAATACTGGGGCTTTTCCCCGCTAGTTAGTTTCATGATCACGCTCAATATACTACATTCTCCTTATATATTTCTCTAAACAACCCATCCCACACCTCCGCGCTGCCCGCTTGATGGAAACCCCTGACCCGTTTACCCCCCGCTCCTTCGCTTTCGGCGGCTCACCTTTCGCGCCATCTCAGCCCACTACACACCCACCCCAGCACAACCCACCGCCTACCCTGTCTACAACAAAATTGCAAGCCATGAGACTCGCGTTCGTATCCCCCCACCCTAACATGCCACATCCCACAGCTACAACTGACTCTCGGCCCCAGTGAAACTGTGCTCGCACAATTGAAGGACAACACCAACCACATGCTCTGCCTAACGTCGCCAACCCGTGACCCCACGCTATCCGCGGAGGCACGGGGGACTGCCCTGCTCCAGCTCAAGATCAGCGCCGAGGTGCTCCTGAGGGTCGCGGAGGTTGCGAGTGAATATGTTGGAGGTGCGGAGCTTAGGAGCACTAAGTGAGTGAGGGGGGGGTGGGGCTGGGGGGTGGGGATAGGGTGCCGGTCCGGGCATGGTAGTCTTTTGGGATTAGCGGTGTTTCTGAAGGACGGGGATGGTTGCTGTATTGGTGCATGATATTTTTTGTAGGGAAATGAAAAACTCCAGCTGCCTATAGAGCGTCCGTGCTGGAAGCGGCGGCGGCGTCGTGACCAACCAAAAAAAAAGTGTAAAGACAGTTCGCTACAGGTCTTGATCAAGCTTGTTTTTTGCATGTCCAGTGCAGGCAAAGTTCGTGGTGAGCCACAACAAAGGAAGGGTTAGGTTACACGCCCAATTAGTCAGCCCCGTCAATGGGTTCACATAATCAAGGCCTGCAACTCTTCAAAACACAATCTTCAACACACAAACCACCCCCATTGCACACTCCATTCTCCAGACAGCATGTCCGAGACACCAAGGATTAAGTTCGCGTACCTATCCCCCTCCCCTCTCCCCTCCTCACACTGCACCGCACTCACTCACCCTATGACCCCCACCAGCTCCGACATACTCGTACAACTGACCCACACGATCCATGCGATGAACCGCTTAACGTCGCAACTACCCCCGCAGCCGCCTGCTGACGACCGTAGATCCGCCCTCTACCAACTCAAGATCAGCGTAGAGGTGCTACACAAGCTCGCGGAGGTTGCGAGAGTAGATGCGGTGATGGCGCAACGTGCGGCGGAATCTGCAGCTGCCGAGGGGAGCGGCAACTACCTGGTGGATTAAGGGGACAATGAACGGGTTGAGCGGGATCGGGGCTAGTAGGGGGTTGTTGGCGGGGGGCGCCGGCGGGGACGGTGCGGAGAATATAAGGTGTAGTAGTCTTGGGCCGACAGCGGCTGTGACGGAGTGGCTGCTGTTTTGGCGGATGCTTATTGTAGAGAAATGAACAGCCCTGCCTATACAGATTCCGTGACCAACCAATAAAAAGTATTAAGAGAGTTGTTTAAAGCACTACATACCTGCCCTATCGAGTCTCTCCGCGTGACGAGTGCAGACAACGCCGCACCGCCGAGGGCTGCCCCCAACGCAGCTCAGAATGCTGTGTGGTGCAGGAAGCGTTAGAAATCTATCTTACTGAGTCAGCCAACGGGGGGTCTAGGCTTTTTCCGACTACGTACACCTCACACGGCTCACCCAACTCCCCATACCACAAGGCAATCCGCAAACATTGACAACTGTGCAGCATGTCGGAAATAACAACAATCCAACTCGCGGATGTCTCTGCCCGCCCTTCCCCCCCGTCCACAACCCAGGACACTGCACTAACACTACGACCCCCCCCTCCTTCCTCCACCCATAGGCTCTGACACACCCGGGCAACTGAACCATACCGCCATGGCGCTTGACCGCCTAATGTCGTCTGGGGAATGTGCGCTGCCGTCCATGGACGAGCGCAAATCCGCCATCTACCAGCTCAAGGTCAGCGACGGGGTGTTGCACAGGCTCGCGGAAGTCGCGCGTGTGGAGGCGACGATGGCGAGAAGCGCGGTCCCTCGCAGCAGCGCCATAGTTGGAAAGGAAGGAGATCATGTACGTGCTGAGCGGGATCGGGGGTTGGCGAGTTCTTTAAGAAGTGGGCTGTTGGCGGCGGGGTGGCGGGCGGCGGGAGAGGCCGGGGGTGGGGTTTCGAGTGTGCGGAAAGTATAGTACAGTATGCTTGGCTTTGCGGTGGCTATGATTAGGATGGCGCATGTTTTTTCTGTGTAGGGAAATGAATACTCTCTCATGCCTAGTGAGGTTCTTGTGTTCATTCCCACGAGACAGGGCCTCTAAGCGTACTGCTGTTCTGACCCAAGTAAGGATGCTACCCGCCGGTCTGACATCGTTATATGGCCTGCCCCGTACACAGACGAGTAGCTACTGATAGATGGGTAGCCTATTCAGGGATATCGCATAAAATACCTACCCATATCACAAACGATATGAAACACTCAAGTTTCGGTACCACATAGATACAATACCAGAAACGGGTTGTCGGATTGCCACGTTATTCCCAGGAACACACTAGTGCATGGGTCAGACCACTGCCACTCAGGCCAGTGCTTCAAACGATTGTCACTGGTTTATGTTTTCAGCAGGATGAACTGAACCCAACTGACCCGAATAAAAATGGCCTAAAGCTAAACCGGCCGAATCAAAACCCGTCTGTATAGTAATGCAGAACGTGCTGATGTCTTGGCAGTCGTCCAACTCTGCGTGACCTAGTCTGATTAGGGTTAGGGTTCTTATAAATAGGATGTTTGTAGAGTTTTAGCTGTATATAAACCGAACTGGGCAACCTCTTGTTATCTTTAAATAACACAGTTTTAGAAAATCGGTTTGAACTACGAAACTGAGCAACCGTTAGAACAACTGCTCGGAGTGGTGAGAACGCGTCGTGACCAGCCTAAATTGTAACTGGCATCTACCGCCAAAGCTTGAGAAATTGGCTATGCATGCAATATCGAAACTACTACTAATGGACACTGCTGATGCTGGTCTATCCCATAATCCGGCGATGCTGCCCACTAACATACAGGAATCAAATTTTCATAGGAGATCTATTACTTGATAAGGGAGATAACAAGATCTGTTGGTAAACCCACATAGACTTTACTTTTTGTGGAGGGGCAGCACTTCTTCTTTTTTATTGTTTAACTCAAGTAGGCAGCACTTTGCGCGCCGGATTATAAGATAGCCTTCAACCAATCGTCAAAGAGCTTATCCCTAGCCGGAGATAGCCAATCTTTCGAGTTTTAGCGGTAGTAGATATCAAAGGTTCAAGTTGGAGAGAGGTACATGAAGCGGTGGATCTTGTGCCACGTCTGGCAGAGTACTGCAAGCTTGCGGATATGATGGTTGGGATTCCGAGTACATCTTGTTTGATTACTTAGCACCCTGCAGGCGAAGCGTCAATCACGGGAAACGTTGCAACCCCGCGTAATTCAGGTCACCAATATACGGTACCATACTTAACCAACGAAGGCACCCACTCCAGATCCTACAAAATACTCAAACTTGCCAAATCTCTACCCTACCCCTGAAGTCTCTCTATTTTCCGCATAGTAGGCCTGTAATAACGCCAGCGAGGTCGCTCGGGTATACGTCCCATCCTTCCTCCCCCCGCCGCCTCCGTAACACCACACTGCACTCACACTAACAACCGCGCCGTACCAGCTCCGGGCTTCTTCCACAAGTGAGCCACATCATTAACAGACTGACAACGCCCACCTCCGACTTCACAAAAACCCCACCACAAGACGAAATGGTGCTTCCAGGGGCCCAAGGAACCATGACACCCGAGTATGTACGCCATCCCGCCCCCCACCATCATCCATAGAGGTTCCACCTCCGAGAACCACAACCACAACTGACCGCGCCTACTACGTGATGAACCAGCCCAAACCTTAGCCCACTCGAGAAGCGGGCGGTCGAGGACCTCACCCAACAGCTATCGGACATCCGTGAAGCCCAGTTGAGCGTGGCCAAGAACACCACGCTGCAGCACCACGCGGCCAAGGTCGAGGCGGAAGCAGCAAAGCTTGCCGAGATCACGCCCGCTGAGGTCGTGCGTAAGCGGTCCCGCTGGGATGGTGGCTCAGAATCGTTTGCGTGGGCATTAGAGGCAGAGAGAGCGCAGCTGGGAGTGCAGGTGGAGAAGATTCGGAAGGAGCTGGAGAATCTACGGGCGTGCGCGGAGCAGGTGTGGGCGGAGAGGGAGAGGCTCGACAAGGAGCTGGAGAAGATGATTGAGGGGGCTATCCGGGCGATACGGGAGGTGGCGCGGGTGAGGGTTGAGTCGGAGAGGACGGGTGCGGAGGAGGGAGTGACCAAGGATCTCGCGAAGAAGAAGCAGGAGACGGCGAGGCTACTGCGGGAACTGAAGCGAACGACCAAGGAGGGGGCGAAGATGCACTACAATGATTTCAAGCCAATGCCGGAAACGGACAGGTTGGGGGTTGAGAGCGAAACACTGAGGGTGGAAGTGGATGCTCTAGTGGTCTCGATGACTGAGGGGAACTGGCGGAAGGCTGCGCGGGATTAAAAGGTAGTGGTCGCCTTTTCTTGAGGAGCCTTTCTGGCGGCATGGTTATTGGCGGCATGGTTATTTGTTGGTTCATTAGTTGATACTACCTGTTGAGAAGTCAGCATTACACAGGATGTTTCTAATAATACACCGGATGGGAGGTGCAAACCGATATAAATATAAATAAGAATAGGACACATAGTACAGTTTAAACTTCAGGCGATGAGGCCAGTGTGCTCCACCAGCCAGCTCGGGACGAGTAGGAGGAGGAACCTGACTCGACTCGTCATAGCAGCTGCTCGACTTTTATGTCCTTGCAAAAGCTTGAGTAGCTCGAGCTGAGCTCTGGCTTTTCAGTGGCCCCAGATATGAGCTCCAGGATTCCTCCCAGCTCTCTTATTGCAAATGAATAAACTAGGGTTAGGGTTGCGTTCTTTGAGATATTCCTAGCAAATGAATCTAATGGTTCGGATGTAGCCGAGAACACAAACCGCACCAACAGTATTCCCCAGAGTCTTGGTCGGTTTGTAGTAGATATACCGTGGTGCAAATACTGAGCCTACTAATGTAAATTATCCTTTGGACGGATGAAACTTGTCAAATTCGCGACCACTCTCTTTGGACTATCACCAGCCGATTGTGGCAAGTGTTAGAAACTCGTGATTGGATTTGTTCTCCTTTACCATAAAAAGGAATACAAATCCTTTACTATGTAGTGCACGGTCCAGGTCGCCAATTTTCATCCGTCCAAGGGATAGATGACAGTTTTGCTATTACTTAACTCTGTATTAAATGAAATCTAAGCTATTAGGTTGTCCAAATACATGGTCTAGCCTCTAATATCAACTTTGAGCTGTCAGATGAGGTCTTATTTGCACGAGAGTTGAATGAGTCCAGTTAAACTAAAAACCGGTGTTAAATCAAGGTCTACCAAAACTCGAAAAACCTCGAAATCGCTATATTGCTACCAGGGGCAGAACAGAACTCAGATTTCATACTAGGTAATCTTTTTTCTTTAGTTTACACCTATCTAAGCATCTCGCGAAGTCTCTTACTTGAGCAATATTGATATATACGAATTCCGGGTAACAACCGTTCCTTACGTTACTTAGTAGCTACATGTTTATGCAGTTGCTAAGTGCTGTGCGTCTGCATTCAACTAACGAATGAAATAAAAAGAACTTTCCCTCGGCCAAGACTATCATGTCATTGGGCGCTCTCTGCCACACGCCCATCAGGAACATGCGGGATCTGCATGTCTCACCAGCTGAAGCTTGTCCTCCGCTCGCCTAAAGCGCGGAGGATAAATAGGGAGGCGTTGCTACCAGCTTTTTGGCAGAGTACCACAAGCTTATTCACAATGGCGAGCACATCTCGTTTGATTACTCAGCCCCCTGCACGTGAAGCGCCAATCCACCCCAGGACAGTTACAACCCGCGTAATTTAGGTCACCAACAGACACTACCTACTTAAGCAACGACGTTACCCACTCCAGATCCTCCAACCCTTCAAAGTTGCCACATCTCTACCCAACCACCAAAGTCTACCAGTCTTCCGAAAAGCAGGCCTGCAAAATCCCAAGGATGACACTCGCGTACGTACCCTCGCCTCCCTCCATCACACTGCCATGCACTGCACTCGTACTAACAACCCCGCGGCTATCAGCTCCGAGATTCTCGTGCAACTGCACCACACCATTGTCGCAATGAACCGCCTAACGACGCCCAGCCCCCAGTCACCAATGGCCCAGGACGAGCGCAGGTTCGCCCTGACACAGCTCAAGTCCAGTGTCGATGTGCTGGCGAAGCTCGCGGAGGTTGCGCATGTGGAGGCGCTGACGGCGCAGGCATCGCAGACCAAGGCTGTGCAGCAAGGCCCCGCAGAACCAGCGGGTCTTTTTACATTGAGAAAGTGAGCGTTGGGGTGGCTGCATGGACGGATAGGAACGGCGGAGGAGAGGGGACTTGTAGGGCCTTGACAGGTGGGGGGACGGGGGTGAGGATGAGCGTGGGGGGAATTATGAGATGGGGGGGGGGGTAGTGGGGTATTCTTGGCTTGGCGGTGTTTCGGGTTGAAATGCGTGTAGATTAGCTATGTATCATGCAAAGAGAAAGTAGGTATATGTACGTGCTTGATGTGGACGCAGTGAGCGCCTAGTTGTCCGTGCTACCACACCACCGCGACCTATTAATAGGTTTACTCAAACCCGGGGGTGCAGCTTCAAGTGCTGAAACCGGATCGCAGAGCATGAACTGTAACCCACACCTTGAAACTCACTTTATATAATTATGATTACAGCATTAGGTATCTCGCCCATTTCGCCGACCCCCGACTCACAGCCGAAGCCCCAATCCCGGATGGATACACGCCAAGGCGCAACCCCGCATAATTCAGGCCTCCAACTACCTGTGTGTAACCACCCGCGCACTCCTACAACAATCGTTCGTCAAAGGTCACACCACGCAACCACCCACCACGCAACCCGCTTCTAGGACCTCAAGAAGTCATGCCACTCTAGTATGTGTCCCCCCCACAATTTTGCTCGCCCGCCGATGTCCCCCTTCAACTACCAGAACAACTGACACCCACCATCGACCAGCTCTAGGACCGCCACACACAAGATGTGGCTCATGAATGAGCTCAACCACCAGTTTTCTGTCACCCAGCACACCCAGCGGTGCGCAGACAAGCACATGTCCGCGCTACGGCAGCTCGCAGCGATGGTCGAGGCCCTGGCCGCGAGGCTAGCGGAGGGCCATATCGAGGCGCGGATTATGAGGGGCCGTAGTAGCGCTGATACCGGTGCTGCTGCGCGGACGTGGAGCATCAAGGCAGAGAGAGCGCTGCTGACGGCGGAGGTGAGCAAGATCCGCAAGGAGGTGGAGTGGGCTCGAGAGTGGGCGGACCGGGTCTGGGCGGAGGCGCAGCGGCAGGATAAGGAAATGGGCAGGCTGGCGAAGCAGGCTCTGCAGATGCTAGATGAGCAGGAGTTGTACCGTGCTGAGGGTGAGAGGATGCGCAAGGAGCGTGTGAAGACAGGGGTGAAGACGCGGCAGACGACCGCGGAGGTGAGGATGGGCAAGGTCCTTGCGAGAATGAAGGAGGAGATGATGGGTCTGATGCTGGAGATGGAGAGGATGCGCGATGAGAGGTCGAAGAAGCGAGCCGATGCTTCCAGATCGATCGCGGAGTCGCAGAGGCTGAGGAAGGAGAGGGAAAGACTGCGGGTGGAGGTTGTGCGAGTTATCACGATGGCTCATACGGAGTGGCAGCACGTTGCGAGAGATTAGGTGACAGTGGTGGTCTTGTGTTGGGGAACGCTTACCCCTACTTCCTTTCCGTTTCAATCTTTAATTGCATGTAGACCGTATTTTATAATGATTTTGTTTTGGGCACGTTTTGGAGGGAAGTTTATTTATGGGTTGTAGGTGTGAGCCAGCTGGTGAGGAATGAGCATAAATACACAGTTAGCGTAGCATGTCCAAAGGTGCCCAGATACTACTCTCGCACCCATCCCTACGTAGCAGAAATGCTGCTCGCCAGGGGGTTGTGAAACATCATCTTCCCGTCGAATGTCGGCCAAGTCTCTCCTCGGCCTCCAGAATATAATGTCGAGCTCTAGATTGTGATATGGGAGCCAGATTTGTGATATAAACCCCGACAATCTTATATAAGAGCCGTGAATAGGATATAGAGGCCCAATCTCTGGTATACGAATGTAGAAACCCAATCTTTCATATGAAAGACCGAAAACTGATATCGTAGCCAGGACAAACTCGACTCTGATGTCGGGAGTTACATCAAGTCGGAGAGGTAATATTGGATCATCCCGTCTATGGAACGACTAGGGGGGTCCTAGGTATATATAGTAGGGTCCCGTGATAAACCTAGAGCTGGAGTTACCAGCTGCGTTATAAACTCGGGCTGTCATAAACTAAGACTCCATCTTCCAGTTTTCACCACCAGATTACCATAATCCACCCCAAATTCCAATTTTCATCTTAAAAGTAACCCTAACCGACTCCCAAAATGGCTGTTGAGTTTATGACCATGAGACCCACGTTTTCGAGAGCCCGGCAGCTTTCAACCAGTTTAAAACTGTCTGTCATAGGCCCAGTTTCAAGCCCCCGGGTGTGTGACGGGGCCCTAATATTAGATACACGTAGGCATGTACAGCCACCGGTGGAACGGTTGTGGAAATGTCAGCGTTGAAGGATCGGTCTAGCACAGACTTTGAGCTGGATGCATCCAGCTTTCTTGTAGTCTGCCATTATATGGACTTTTGTTGATTTGAGGAGGTCAAAAATGGAGCCAGATGTTGCTTGCCACTGATCGTCGTTGCACAGCTTTTGGTGAGAGAACAAACTCAACTCGATTACTTCCCCATCCACACGGTTCCCAAATTCTTGTGCATCTGGACCATATCATAAAGCACACCCCATGGAAAAATTATCTTCACTTGGTGATTCTACAAATATTAGAAGGAGTGGAGGTACAATTTCCCGATTTTCCCTCTCTCCTGAAGTCAGATGTAGAGCTGGATCTATAAATCTTGGCTAGTCAATGCCAAGCCTGTCAAAAAAGACCCCGGACCTCCGAGCGCAAAGTCTGTAGTGTCGGCATGCAGGGATGGTTGAACCCTGTCTAGCGATAGCTGGTGTGCATCTTAAATACGCATGGCAAGTCCAGTGTGACCAATGAGTTCCAGAGTTACAACGGGCTTAGCCACACAATTTGTATATTGGAAAGAAATCTGAAGAACTCTTGCATATCTTCACTCAAAAGTCTAAATACTCAATTAAAAATACTAATAAATAACCACAGGGTAGGGCTAGCTCCCTGCTTGATCTGACTAGTGCTGCAAAGTCTTCAAAAGGATTTGGGGGGGAGTTCCAAAAGATCGGGAGTGAGAAAGAGTCAAATTGCGGTGGTGGGGTTGCAAAAGCTGGGGCACACACCCCTCCAGTACTTGCTTGGCCGCCAAGTTGTCACTTTCTAAAGGTTCGACCAATCGCGGACCGGTCCAAAGTAAAGTTTTCTATGGTTGGGGACGCCTAGAGCCAGAGTGTCGCGACATTGGTATCTGATGATCAATTACCCAATTCGGTAACGTGTTTCACCGGGAAAGCGATCATCACCGGGAAAGCAACCTCACCTCACAGAAGGGCATTATGAGCACCAATGATTGCAATACCAATGAAACCATACATATACAGGGAAGTTCTTTTGGTGTTTTTGGCTAATTCTTATGATCGTAGTGAGTATATAGCTGCGGGGGGGGTTATCAAGGCTTAATGGCCCTCCCACAGCTATATGCTAGCTACCTATTAGTAACGATCATCAGAAATGTTCGAAAGATATCTCAAAATGACTTTAGTAAATTTAGTTCTGTAATTCTGGGTGATTCTGAATTTTCACATCAATTTTCGATCCCGTTCATGTCATGCTTGATTGCTTTCCCGGTGCCGATTGCGTTCCCGGTGAAACAAGTTAATTGTGTAATCGTTTACCGCCAGTAGTTTGCCAAGATCAGCTTGAACGATGATCTCTCGCTCAATACAGATGAAACCTTCCTAATGGGTCAGTTTAGTTATCTCAAATAAACAATTATGCGGCGACATTGGTTGGATCCCCACGAAAAACCAAGCTTTTAGAAAATCCATAACCCCACCACAAACGATAAGATTAATCGGGCTCTGACAACTTGTAGAGGAGGTGCAGAACTATCGAATAACAGAGCGCAGAATAAATTAGAGTGTGGTTGGGAACGTCATTAGAGGTTGCAGTTGACTCTCGAAACCACTCCGTGCCAAGGCGTGCCCAACCGTAAAGGAGGGTTCTTCACACGCACCTTGAACAACCTGTACCTGCATATGTCTCGGTTATCTGGAAGCGCCAATGATAAGGAGGTTAGCGTTACAAACCCTTGTAATTTAGGCCTCCAACGGTGCTTGTGTAACCACCACCCGCGCACTGCTACAACCTTCGTCAAAGCTTCAAGCTCCCCTCCCTCTCCCCTCCCCCCTCCACAAAACACCGACAAACCAACGAACCTCGCAATGGCACTTCCAGGGTCCCAAGAAATCATGCCACCCAAGTATGTATCTCACCCCCCCGCCCCCTTCCAACCTACAGGATGCAGCTGCAGCAAGCACAATCACAACTGACCGCCTACGCCCGCATCAACCAGCTCCGATCTTTCCCCTGCCGAGATGCGGACGATCGACGAGCTCAACATGGATCTATCGCATATCCAGGGCGTCCAGTTGAAGATGGGCCAGCAAAAGTCCCTTCTGGTTCAACACGCGGCAAAGGTGGAGGCCGCAGCGGCCAAGCTCGTGGAGAGCGCGCCCGTCCAGATGGCGCGTAAGCGGCTGCGCTGGGATGCTGGTGCAGAATCGTTGGTGTGGGGGGTCGAAGCAGAGACAGCGCGGCTGCAAGTGGAGGTGGAGAAGGTGCGGAAGGAGGTGCAGACGGCTCAGGCGTGGGCGGGGTCGAAGTGGGCGGAGGAGGAGAGTGTGTGGGGGGAGGTGGAGAGGCTCACGAAGGCGGCTTTGAGGGGTGTGAGGGAGGTGGCGCGGTTGAGAGGTGAGGCGGAGAGAGGGCGCAGGGTGGGTGGGAAGAGTAGGGCAGAAACAGAGAAGGCGGGCGAGGAAGAAGAAGGAGGTAGTGGTTATGCGAGGATGAAGCAGGAGTTGAGCGATACATCATTGGAGCTGAGAAGAATGAGCCATGAGAGTGCGAAGGTGATATGGGAAGTTTTCAGGCCAATGGCGGAGACGGACAGGTTGGCGATAGAGGCCGAGAGACTGAGAGCGGAGGTGGACCAAGTGGCCTGGATGTCCGTAGCAGACTGCCAGAAGGCTGCGAGGGATTAGGGTGGAGTGTTCGTCTTGTCTTGAGCTTTTTTGGCGGGGAGGTTGTTTGTTTGTTCGCTAGCTGAAGCCAGGTGTTGAGAAATGAGCATTATGCACAGTCTCTTGAAGCAGATGCCGATTAGGCGGTAAAAACCGGTATAAAGAAAAGTAATAATGAGAGAGGCGTAGTAGGTACAGTGTGGGCTTCACGCGATGGTGGCTATACTGAGGCATGCTGCACACTGCGGTTGCGCAATTGAACAGACCAAATGATTTGGATTATCCCCTGGATGGCCGAGGCATGTGCGAAATCTCTCATGCATACATCTCGAGATTTGGGAGAGGCGTCGGGCTAAGCTTCTCGCCCAGTTTACCAGCCTGCCGAGTACAGCCTTGTGCCGTGAACTTCGCACCTCGCTGATTTATTTTGGTAAATCAATTCACAGATAGGACACGCGGAGCATTTGCCTCTACGGAGGTCTGAGACTGCTGTCATGAACCCTAACCCTGACACAATCTTGATATATGGATTACCGCCTTTACCATCTTGGAAAAGACGGGTAAATAGCTGGTACGGCGCCGCTGATTATGGTGGTACAATCCAGAGGGCTTTTGAAACTGGTTTGTATCATTAAATGATAACACTGATAGCACGAGATTTCAGCGTAGGGTATCCAAACATGCCAGAGACCGGTAAACACAGCACCGGAAAGGGTACAAACTCGCTGCCGTACTCAGGTCAACACATTAGTAATGCTGTAACGAATTTTACCCTCATTTCTAAGACAGTATATCCTTATCTCACTCACTTGGCCCGCTCTTCACGCGGCTGAAGCGCCAATGATAAAGGGTTGGGCGTTGCAACCCCCCCCCATGGTTTAGGCCTCCAATCACGCTTGTGTAACACCCCGCGGCACAGCTATAAAGCCTCCCATAAACCACGGATATATCCCACCCCACGAGCAAAAGCCAAAACCACCCTCATCACATCGCTCTCGAATCGGACAGACGATCATGACATCACAGTACGTATCGCGCCCCTCCCCCCCCAACCTTGGCACCTAAACGTGCAACCCCCATAACAGCCACCACCAGGAATGACACTAGGCCCTCATCTTCCCCACGATCCACCACCGCGATCTCCTCGGTCACGAGTTGGGCCGCCGGCACACTCAACAACCAGCCCTCGGACAACCACGAAGCCGAGTGTTCGGCGCAAGAACACAGGTCAGTACTGTTGGATCTCTTTGCGAAGGCCGAAGACCTGGCGGCGGAGCTCGTGGAGCCGGTGGCGATGAATGGCTCGAAGTGGGACAATGGTGTTCCGGATATGCGGATAGTGCGAATAAATGCTGGGAGAGCGCGGCTAAAGATGGAGGTTGACAAGGTTCGTAAAGAGGTGGAGACTGCGCGGGCGAGGACGGAGTGGCTGAGGGCGGAAGAGGAGAGGCTGGATAAAGAGACATACATGCTCTGTAAAGCGCTCCGGCGGGTACAAGGGCAGCCGGACCAGATGAGGGCCGAGGCGGGGAAGGTCTGCAAGGCCTGTGGGGCCGCGATGGTGGAGACGGAGAGTACGAGGGCCGGGGAGGGAGTGGGATATGATGTCAACAGGATGGAGAAGGATTTAGTGATACGGGAGTTAAAGAGAGTGAGAGAAGAGAGAGTGACGATGGAATCCATGGATTTTAGATTGGCGGGGGAGACACTGAGGTTGAGGTTAGAGATTGACAGAGTCAATTTCGTGATGAGGTGGGAGAAGTTTTTGACCGACTAGCGAGACCTGGCAGTCTGGTCTTCGGTGAACATTTCCGGCGAGGGCTATGTGTTTCCTGTATATGTAGCAGCCATCTGTTGAGAAATCAGGTATGAATAAATTACTCGCAAAGAATATCCAAAGTGCTGTGGGTTAAAACCTTTTTTTAAGTCATGTCAATTAGGTTTCTAGGTACAAATTGGTTGCATAAAGTTAATACTATGGCATAAAGAAACATATCCCCATCAGTAACAGCGTAGGCCCCGATAAAATCGAAGTAACTCAATTCCAAGAGGAAAGTTTGTACAAAAGAAAGGTAGAACAAGTAGTGGTATATAAGAAACTCGTAATCATGTTGAGGTCGATCGGGCTTGTATGTCTCCTTTGTTTCAGTCAATGTGCCATGGTGGGACTTTCAGGAAACTTAGATGGTGTGCATGGGGTCCACTACAGGTGCGTTTGGTGTATGTGTGGAGGAGACTGAGCTCAATGGTGAGAAGAGATTCAAGAGCGAGCTCAAATTGAGTGGGGATATGTTCGCTTTCAAGGGGTATGCTACTCTGGGGATCACGAAGTAGGCTCCGAGGTCGATGGTGAAAGCGTGGTCGTCCCAGATATTGTCAAGGTTTTGGACTGTGTAGGGGTGTTTAATCTTTGGAGGGCTGTTGCTGGGTAGCGTAGGAGTGCGTGGTCTGGGGTTTCAGCCTTGAGGCCAAACCGGTCGTAGGTTGTTGGGAGGTTGATGTTGATCCAAGATTTTTGTGGTCGGATATAGATTTTTCCTTTCCTGGTACTGATGGTTTCTGCGAGGTATGAATCTATTTAGCGAGGTGGAGTATATTGGTTTGGTTTCGAGGGGGTGTGGGTTGTGGTCGGCAGTTGGGTTATAGTGACCGAGTTTGTTACGAGTTGAGCCTTTCTCTCTGTGCAATGAGTGTTATATGGGGACTGTAGATGTAGGGGTAAGGTTCCAAGAAACAAAACCAAAGTAGGAGGCTTAGAGGTTGACTTTAAGCAAGTGAAGTATCTTGGAACTCTCTTGGCCGTTGAGACCAAGAGATTGTAGGCGTTGGATCATGGGGGAATAAAACTGATAATATTCTTATAATACGAGAGGTTGCGTGAAGAGAAAAGGAAAGGAAGAGAAACAAGACGTAGAGTGGAGACAGAAACCTTTATATAACCAAATAACCCTTGCCCAAGTATGACTCATATGTCCGCACAAGGAAACAGATAGAATGTAACCAAACTAAATAGAAACACGTAGAAACCCATATGACTCATCCTCCGACCGTTGCTTCTACAGTTCTCTTCACGCTACAACACATTATTCTATTACTTTCCATGAAGATATAACATTTAGAGTCTACCTCTAAGCCTCCTGCTTCGGCTGTCTTCCTTGGACTCTTACGTCTACATTCGCCACTTAACAATGCTATAATAAGTCTGGGCTGGATCTGCCTGTCAATAGGTTGGCTATAGGTGATGCGAATAGGAATGTGATTGCATATTTGATTTTGTGGAAATGGAGATACAGATCTAGAGGTGGGTTTTTTCCTCTGCCCATAGGATTTTGTTGTTGGTTGATCTGAAGCACACTGATACCCATCTGAGAACAAAGTTCCAGGAGTGTTCATGTCTTTTAGTGCAGAGGCGGAGGTCATGTCATTAGAGCAGTACGTCAGAAAGGCGTGGATTGTGTGGTGGGCAACTCGTCGGCAGTTGGCGGAGGATAGGCCTTTTGTTTGGAAGGATAAGTCTTGGATTATTGCGAAGGAAGTTCCGGCGTGGATGAGTGTCAGAGGAAGTATGTGTTCCAGTTCAAGGCTGGCGTAAGCCAGAATTATACCCAGCGCACTTGGGTCTGTGGTTGGACGGTGTGGCCACCCAGGAAGATTGTTGAGTGGCAGATTGGTAATTTGTCTTTCGGGGTGCGCGAAGTGCTGTAGATCATGAATACTTGTATTTACATATCTCGGCCACTTAGTCAGCTCCCTGCGCGGCTAAGCGCCAATGATAAAAAGAACCCGTGTGATCCGATTTAGGCCCCCAACCAAGCTAGCTTCATGCATGCACCTCGACACCTCCACTTTCACCCCCGCCTCCACCACCCCCACCACGCATCCCCCTTCCTCCTCCCTCACCATCCCCACCCCCCGACTTCACCACTAGCTACATCGCGTTCCATCTCAAAAACTATCGCACCCTACCTAGCTCCATCTGAGCAGCGAGTCCAAAACCCCCCCACAAGACCACAATCAGGGAAGACGGGTATGTATTCCCAGCACCCTAATCCGCCCACTGCACCTCACTCATGAGAAACAAACAGGCCTACAGACACACCCATCAGATCCGAGACCGCCGAACCCCGGTGTCCCACCAATCGCTGCCCACAGCGCTACCGTCCTTGAGCCAGCGTAAGCCGCAGATGTCGCTGTTCGGGGTGTTAGGGTATATGGTGGCAGCCGCGGTGGGCACTCCAATCATAGTGGTACCACCGACGGGGTGTGCCCCACCGCGTGATCACGAGGCGGAGGCCGAGAAATCTGGTAATGGGGTAGAGGGGGCGTCGGGGGCAGCGAAGGGGAGCAGGGCGGGGGTGGGCAGGTGGGGGAAGGAGATGGAGGAGCTGGCTACGGAGGCGGTGCGATCGCTGCAGGAGAGGAAGCGGGCAAAGGATCAGCTGGAGGAACTCTGCGAGAAGAAGGAGAGGCTGGCGGCGGAGGATGAGACGTTGTCAAAGGAGTTTGATGAGGTGGTTGCTGAGGCTATAAAACAGGGGGTGGAGTCTTCGCACTGTTTGTGGGTCAAGGCGAGGAGTCTATCAGACCGCCTTGAACAGATAGAGGAGGAGGAACAGGGGGCGAGGGTTGAGGCGGAGACGGTGGGTAAGCACTTTCGTAGCATGGAGAAGGAGGCCGAGAAGCTGGTAGTTACGCTGGCGGCGCGGGTAGTTGATGGTGGGCAATGGATGGGGACAGGGGCTCGAAGATCTGTGGCTGTGGAAGGGGGGGTTGGGGCGGGGGTGAAGGCGGAGGTGGACAAGGTGGAGGTGGACGACGTGAAGGTCGAAACCGAGTGCGCAGAAGAGGTTGCGAGGGATTAGTGAGTCCTGGCTGTCTGGCCTTGGGGGAACATTTCTTGTATATGTAGGAAGAATATCAATATCTCGTTCACTTTGTCATCTCCTCGTGCGGCTGAAGCCCCAATGATAAACAGTGGTGTTGCACCTCGCGTAAGCTCGGCCCCTGACTAAGCTGGCTTGATGTGTGTATATAGCTCGACGCCCCGACCTCCACCTCGACACCCCATACCTTCACCTTCATCGCCACCACCTCCACCGTTCCTCCTCCTTGCTCCTCCCCCGCCCCTCCATCTCCTCACAGACTATCGCACCTTATCTAGCCTCATCTGAATATCGAGTTTAAAACCCCCCCGAAATCACAATCATGGAACACGAGTATGTACCCCCATCATCCTAATCCACCCACTGTACACCACTCATCATCACGACTAACCAACAGGCCTACCGACACTTCCATCGACCCCGAGACCTCCGAGAAGGGGGTGCCCGCCCACCAGACGCCGCCCGGCGCGCTACCGGCCCTGGGCGAGCACCAGCCTTTCTCGGTGTGGCAGCTCGGGGGGGTGGTGGGGACTGCCGCGACGAGGTTCCGCGGGGTGGTGGGGACCGCCACGACGAGGTTTGGCGGGGTGGTGGCTGCGAAGGCGTCGGCGCTGCGTCATGGGGCTCTAGCAGGTCATCTCTCTGGTGATGGCGATGCGCTAATGATATGGAGGATCCAGACAGAGGCAGAGCGGCTGGAGGTCGAGGGGGAGGCGGGGGAGGACTCTGGTAATGGGGTGGAGGGGGCGTTGGTGGAAGGGGAGGGCCTGCAGCCGAGAGTGGCAACTTGGAGGAGTGAGATGGAGGAGCTGGCTACGGAGGCTGCGCGGTCGGTACAGGAGAGGAAGCGGGCAAAGGATGAGTTTGTGGAACTCGGCAAGGAGCACGAGCTTCTACAGGCGGAGACCGAGAGATTGCGTTTGCAGTTCGTTGAGGCGGTTAGACAGGCTCAGAGTAATGCGGGAGATTGGCTCCCACTATGGCGAACGGCGAACGGGATTTTGCAGCAGTTTGATAGTACAAGGGCGGAGGGGGAGAGGGTTGGCGCGATGGTGAAGACGGCGAGCAGACATCTCACTAGGACGGAGCAGGAGACGGAGAAGCTGATTCTTGAGCTGGGGAGGGTGATGAGTGGAGCTCGAGAATCTGTAGCAGGGGTAGGGGGGCCAGGTGTGGGGGTGCAGGCGGAAGACGTGAAGGTCGAAACCAAGTCGGAGGAAGTTGCGAGGAAATTTGCGAGGGATTAGAGAGACCTGGCGATCAGGCCTTGGGGGGAATATATCTTGTATACGTAGGAAGAATATCAATATCTCGTTCACTTTGTCATCTCCTCGCGCGGCTTCAGCCCCAATGATAAACAGTGGTGTTGCAACTCGCGTAACCAACCAAGCTAGCCTCATGCATGCAGCTCGACACAGCCCACCTTCACCCACCCACAGCCACCACTCCACTCGTCCTCCTTTCTCCGCCCCACAAACTCCCAACTCCCAACCTCCTCCACCATCAGCGCCATCCCATCCCATCTCAAGAACTATCGCACGCACCCTACCGAGCTTCATCTAAACTGCGAGTCCAAAAGATCACAATCATGGAACACGGGTATGTACTCCCAGCATCCTAATCCACCCACTGCACCTCACTCACGACTGACCAACAGGCCTACAGCCACACCCACCAGATCCGCGACCGCCGAACCCCCGGCGTCAAGCCACCAATCGCCGCCCACAGCGCTACCATCCGTGGGCAAACGCAAGCCTCGGATGTCGCTATTCGGGAGTATGGCGGAGGCGTTGTCGGCGATGTTCCTCAACGTTGGGCCGGCGGCGGAGTCTCCGGAGCCGCGTAACGCGGCGGTGGGCGGCCATATCGATGGTGAGGCGCTGGCGATGGGGACAGCTAAGACACACGAGGAGCGGCTAGCAGCTGAGGAGGAGGCCGGGAAATCTGGTGATGGGGATGGGGTAGAGGGGGCGGCGGTGAAAGGGAAAGGGCTTCAGGCGGGCGTGGGGACGTGGGGGAGTGAGATGGAGGAGCGGGCTGCGGAGGCTGCGCGGGCGATACAGGAGAGGAAGCGGGCAAAGGATGAGCTAGTGGAACTCGCCAAGGAGCACGAGTTTCTGCAGGCCGAGACCGAGAGATTGCGGTTGCAGTTTGTGAAGATGATTAAACAGGCTCAGAGGGAGGCGGGAGACTGGCGCGACCCGCTATGGCTTAACGCGAACGGGGTATTGCAGCAGTTTGATAGTACAAGGGCGGAGGAGGCGAGGGTTGGCGCGAAGGTGAAGAGGGCGAGAAAATATCTCGATCGGTCGGAGAAGGAGGCGGAGAAGCTGATAGGTGAGCTGGGGAGGGTGATGAGTGGGGCTCTGGAATCTGTGGCTGGGGTAGGGGGGCCTGAGGTGGGGGTGCAGGAGGAAGACGTGATGGTCGAACCCAAGTCGGAGGAAGTTGCGAGGGAGGTCGAAACCAAGTCGGAGGAAGTTGCGACGGAGGTTGCGAGGGATTAGGGAGACCTGGGGATCAGGTCCTTGGGGAATATTTCCAGCGAGGGGTATTTTTTTTTGTAGACATAGGAGCCATCTGTTTATGAATCAGTCTTAAATAAGATATTGACGACCTCAAAGAAAGTATTTACACATCTCGTTCACTTAGTTAGCCCCCAGCGCGCGTTAAGGTCAGTGATAAGGAGCAATCCCGCCCCCACTTAAGCCTGTGTAACAACCCACCCACTTTCACAGCTAGCTTCCCTCAATGACATCAGAGAATGTATCGCCATGATAAGAAGCTACAACGAGATATGCAGCAGAGTTGGACCTTCAGGGGATGGTGGGTATCATACTTGGATACGCTGCACAGAAATAAACGAGCAAACTATACAAAGAATATAACCTTTGACCCTCCAGAGCACTGAAACACCAGCCAACAACCCTAACCCACATGGGATCTAGAGAAATAATAACCCCGGTTTAACAACGTTGGAAAGAGTGGTTGAATTCTTAGTACAATTTAACGATCCTAAGGTCCTGGTGGTGGCCATGGTAGCGAGTACAATACCGGGTAGTTCAAAAACTCATCTGTACCATTGGGGATGGCGAGTACTGGAACTTACATCTTAGGCAATGGTGCTAGAGGTCGCGTCCGCTTAGTCACCCCACCGTGGCTAAAGTACCAATGATACTTTCTCCCACTCCACTTTATCCACCGCACAATCATTCCCCCCATCCCCCTCACTCCCCCAAAGCCGCATCCAATCCCATCCCAAGAAGTATGAGCAACGAGTCCAAAACCCCACATGATCATAGTCATGGACCCCGGGTATGTAGTACTCGCATCATCCTAATCCACACTGCACATCACTCAGGGCTAACTTTCCATCGTCCAGCGCTGGAACCGCCACGCACCGGGCCGGGCTGGGAGCGTGGAGGAGGAGGCTGCGGAGGCTGCGCGATTGTTGCAGCGGCAGAGGTTGTTGGAGGAGGAGGTGGAGAAACTCGTCCAGGAGAGGGAGAGGCTGAAGGGGGAGAACGAGAGGGTGAAGAAGGAGGTGTTGGAGATGCTTGATGCCGCTGGTAGGACGGAGGAAGATGAGGCGTACATACTGTGGCTGGAGGGGAGTGTGCTGACTCGGGGCCTTGAGGGGTGGGAGGTGGAGGAGGAGAACACGAGCGCGGAGGTGGTGGGGGAGGGCGTGCACGTTGAGAGCGCGGAGCAGGAGACGGAGAGGCGGGGACTTGAGCTGGGGAGGGTGGTTGGAGCGTCTCGAGAGGCTGTGGCGGAGGTGGGGGAGGTGGAGGTTCACCAGTCGAGGGTCGAGACGGAGGGGCAGGAGGCTGCGAGGGGTTAAAGAGACGTGCAGCGGGGGATATTTACTTCTGATAAATCGGTCATAAAGATATTGGCGTAGAAAAACAATTCATGTATCTGTCCGTATACATCTCGTTCACCCGAGCGCTAGGCGCGCTAATGATAAAGACCACAGCGTTGCAACCCCGCGTGATTTAGGCCACCCACCCTCACCCAACCCACGACTTCCACCACTCTTCACTCCCGAGTTCCTCTGCCTCTGGCCTCATTTAATCTATTCTATTCTATTCTATCCCATTCACCCATTTCATCCCATCCATTGCCTCCATCCCCTACATACTATCCCATCTCACAAACTACCGCCCACCCTAGTCTAAACAACACCCCCAACATAGATCATGCCACCCCCCAGGTATGCATTCCCCCCAAGACTCCAGTAAACGCACCCCACGTCTAACTAGGCTACCTGCGCGGCCAGACCTCAAGTCCCCGAGACCCCCGCACCCCCTGTTGCCCCCCAGGAAATGCGGCCAGCCTCGCCAGTGCCGCCCCTCTCCGAGCACAGGGTCGCGCTGCTGGAGTTGCTGGAGTTGCAGGCGACGGTAAAGGCTGCCGCGGAAAAGCTTGCCGAGGTCGCGCGCGCGGAGGCGTCGGCGAAGCACGATCCGGCAAGCGCCACACGTGGTAATGATGGTTCTGAGGCGCTGGGGGGGACGGCCCAGACAGAACGGGAACGGCTGACGGCAAGGTTTGAGGAGGTTGGCGACGAGCTGGAGGATCTTCTGGTGGCGGTGGAGAGGATCTGGGTGGAGGTAGGGGGGTTGTGGGTGGAAATGGAGCAACGGGCTATGGAGGTTGTGCAGTCGTCGCAGGAGAGGAGGCGGGCGAAGGCTACGCTGGAGGAGCTCAGCATGGAGAAGGGGAGGCTGCTGGCGGAGGCGGTGAGATTAGGTTTGCAGCACAGGAGGGGGGTTCAGGAGGGGAGGAACAGGAGCATGAATGTTGAGGATCTTGCCAGTATAGTAGAGAAACTTCAGAGTATATTGATGGAAACGAATAGGGTCAGCGCGGAGGTGGATAAGGTGAACCCGGGGGTGGAGCGGGCCAGCAAACATCTTGATAGGACAGAGAAGGAGCACGAGAGGCTGATACTGGATCTGGAGAGGGTGGTTAGTGAAAAGCGAAAGATGGAATCAGACGCTCGCAAGTTGGTGGCGGAAACGGGGAGGCTAAGGGCTGAGACGGAGAAACTGAGAGTTGAGGTGGACCAGATGAGAGTCGAGACGGAGTTCGAGCCAGTTGCGAGAGACTAGATTGGGAGGAGTAGCGGTCTTGATTGGGGAGCGTCCCTGCCGAGAAGATTATCTACTGGTTAATTTGTAGGAGTCCTCTATCGAAGAAGGAGCGTGGAATATAGTTAAATGCATACTCTGCGTGACATATTGTTCTCTTAGTCAGCTCCTCTCGCGGCTGAAGAGCCAATGATAGAGATCACAGCCTTGGGACATCACGTGATTTAGGCCACCAACCTCTCGCCCCAGCCACACGCGTGATTCCTGCACAACCCACGACTCCAACACTCCGTCCTCCTCCACACTTCACTACACCCATTGCATCTCATCCTATTGTATCCCATCCATCCCATCGCATTCTATCCCATCCCATTCCATCTTATTCCATCTCATCCATCCCATCCATCCCATCCCCATCCCATCTCATCTCACAAGCTACCCCCCACCCCAACCTCTCAGGCCCATCTGAACAGCTGGTCCAAGGCGCCCCCCACACACAGGTCATGGCAGCCCACGGGTATGTAGTCCGCCCCCTCCCCCCACTACCCTATTGAACACACCTATTTAACACACCCCACATCTAACGAGGCCCCCTACCCACCCCAGCCACAACACCCCGGTGACGCCCACGCCCCCGGTTCCCGGGCAGCAAACGCCTCTCACCGTGCCACTTCCGTCCCTCGCCGAGCACAGGGCCGTGCTGCTGCAGCTGCAGGCGACGCTCAACTCGGCCGCCGCGAAGCTTGCCGAGCTCGCGCCCGCGGAGCAGTTGGCGAGGGATAACACGGCAAGCTCTAGCCGTGGTGATGGTGATCCTGACGCGGTGGAGAGGAGCGCTAGGGCAGAGGGAGAAAGACTGAGTGAGAAGGCGGAGAAGATTGGTAAGGATGTGGAGGGGATCTTGGGGGAAGCGCAGGGAATCTGGGCGGGGATGGCGAGGTTGGGGTTGGAGATGGACCAGCGGGCTGCAGAGATTGTGCGCTTGTCGCGGGAGCGGCGGCGGCTAAAGGGTGCGATGGAGGGACTCTGCAAGGACAACGAGAGGCTGGTCCCGGAGATGGAGAGATTGAGTTTGAAGTACGATGAGGCGGTTGAGAAGTGTCCTGGGAAGGTGGAAGAGTGGTACCATCCACTACGGCTTAAGGAGAATGAGGCGTGGGACGAGTTTAATAAGATGCGGGCGAAGTGGGTGACGGTTAGGATAGAGATGCAGAACGCGAGCGAGGATCTTGATAGGACGGAGCCGGAGAGAGAGAGACTGATAATGGGTCTGGCGACGGTGCTCAGTGAGAAGGTGAAGGTGGAATCAGAGGCGAGGGGATCGGTAGTGGAGACGGCATGGTTAAGGGTAGAGGCGGACAGGCTGGCAGCGGAGGTGGTCCGGTTGAAGGTGGAAGTAGAGGCTAGGGAATCGGTGGTTGAGATGGAAAGGTTAAGGGCAGAGGCGGAGAGGCTGGCAGCGGAGGTGGTCCGGCTGAAGGTCGAGGGGGAGTCGGAGACAGCCCCTAGGGATTAGGTGAGCGGGGGCCTTGTCTTGTAGAGCGTCCCCGGTCGAGAGATTATCTACTAAGCCGTTTGGAGGAGCCCTCTGTTCAGAAAGGAGCGTTAACAAGATATATATATTAGCATAGAATATATAATTGCACACTCTGCGTGACATATTGTTCTCCTGGTCAGCTCCTCCCGCGGCTAAAGAGCCAATGATAAAGGTCATGACCTTGCAACATCACGTCTCTAGCCCCAGCTACACGCGTGACTCCTCCACAGCTCCACCGCTTCCCCCGCTCCGTCCTCCACACCTCACTGCTCCCCCCCTCCCCAAGTTCCTCTGCGTGTGGCCCCATTGCATCTCATCCTATTCTATCCCATCCATCCCATCCCATTCCATCTTATTCGATCTTATTCCATCTCATTCTATCCTATTTATCCCATCCATCCCACCCCCTATCCCAGCTCATCTCAGAGGTTGCCCCCCCGAACCTCTCAGGCCCATCTGAACAGCTAGTTCGAAGCACCCCCCACACAGAGATCATGGCAGCCCGCGGGTATTCCCCCCCCCCCCCCCACCACCACCACCCCACAAGACAACGTGGACTGTAGACTATAGACTAATAAAATATTTATATTCCTAAGGATAGTATGTGTACTCATACTACCTGATCGCCCGCACCTGCCTTGTCATCGAGAACTGTTCGGGGCCTTATTGTTGGATGATGGATCGGTGTAGGGTTGCATCTGTTTGATGGTGTAGCAAGGTGCTCGGAAGGGTTGGTAGGCGATAGACGCATCTGATTAGGAATATGGAAAAAGGATTGGGATCGATTATGAGGTTTCATTAGTGTTTGTAAGCAATAGACGCATCTGATTAGGATTATGGACAGAATGATCGGGATCGATTATGAGGTTTCATCATGTCTGTCTGTTATTTCGTTAGGTGTGGTTATGAGGGGTAGTCATTGGTTTTCTCTTTGGATTTATATTCGGGGCTTCGTTCCCCTTCTCTGTACCTTTCTTTCTTTCTTCTTTACACAATCTTTTCTCAATAGTCTTATCTTAGTATCGATATGTTTTGTTTCGGTTGGTATTTGACCCAGTCTCCGATTCTACTCTTGAAATGTATCTCGAGTCGATTTTCCTCATAGTGCCTATCTCCGAACCCCGCCCTATTAGAGTTATTTAAAGAGAAAAGAATAGGAAGAGAAACAAGACATAGAGCGAAAACAGTGCCCTTTAGATAGCTGAGTAGCCCCCGTCCAAGTATTACTCATACCTTCGCATAATAGAAACCCGTATCCCCAATCCTCTGACCGTTACCATACTATTTCTCTTCATGGCACAAAATATTATCCTAATGTATTGCCAAGACGCCGTAACATTCAGAGGGTGGCTCTGGCGTTGTTTTAGGGTTGGTGGTGAGTGTATTTTTTGTCTCTCTTGTGCCTGTGATTGTGTTTCTGGCAGGGGAGCCTCGTTCGAGTGTGGTACCTGGCACATGTCCCGGCACCCTACGTCTTTAATAGTTGTGGGTTCTGTTTCCTCTATCTTACTTATACAAGAATATTGTGCCTATACTACTATATATATGATATATATAGAAAATACTCATATAAGTATTAGGACTTCGCTCCTAGGCTCGGAACATAATTTCCAGGTATCAAAGTTAATACGATAAGAGGTTAACAAAGTATCATGTAGGTTGATAATGATTATAGCTCGAAACAATTCTGACCACATCGCAGTTACGTGACGATTACACCGATAGTTATTCTTGCAAGCACCGGCGAGTGGACTGTGTTGTGGTTCGTTCCCGGCGGGAAGGTTATCTACTAGTTAATCTTTAGGAGCTATATGTTGAAAAATGAGTATTTAGCAAGATATATATTAGCGTGTACTATTGCATAATTTCATATTCTACTCATATAGTCCATTTAGTCAGCTCTTGCCGCCACTTATAAAGAGCCAATGATAATCAGGAGAGCGTTACAACCTTGTGTAATTCAGGCCTCCAACGGTCACGACACCAACCACCCCACCGCTTCAAGCCCACCTCTCAAACTATCGCACACCCTGCCCAACCACATCCGAACAGAAAACTCAAAACACCCACCGCACACACATAATGGCAAACGGCGGGTATGCATTTCCCTCAGGACCCAGTGCGCATACCGCACAACTAACGAGTCTACCTACCCCTCCAGCCCCGAGTCCTCCGAGACCCCCGAGACCCCCGAGACCCCCGAGACCGCCGCGACACCACCACCCCCGGCCCCCGGACAGCGAACGCCTCCCGCTGCGCCACTGCCGTCCCTCACCGAGCCACTACCGTCCCTCGCCGACCACAGGGGCGGGCTGCTGCAGCTCCAGGCGACGGTCAACTCGGCCGCGGCGAAGCTTGTCGAGGTCATGGGCGCGCAGGCGTTCGCGAAGAATGACCCGCTGAAGAAGGGGGCCGAGATAGAAGGAGAGCTGCTGAAGGAGGAATTTGAAGGGATTGACACGGAGCTCGAAGGGCTGTTGGCGGAAGTGGAGGGGATCTGGGCGGCGGTAGCGGGGTCGTGGTTGGAGATGGAGCAACGGGCTACGGAGGCTGTGCGGTCGTTTCGGGCGGGGAAGCGGGCGAAGGATGAGATGGAGGAAATTGGCGAGGTGCTTGAGAGGGTAGTGGCGAAGACCGAGAGACTGCAGAAGGAGGTGGATGACGCGGTTGAGGAAGCTCGAATGATGGAACACTGGAAACTCTCAGGTTGGCCTGCGGTGAGCACGCTGAGGGAGCAGCGTAATATTGCAATGGCGGAGCAGAGCAGTGTGAGCGCGGAGGTGCAGAGGGCAGGCAAACGTCTTGATAAGGCAGAGCAGGAGCGCGACAGGCTGATGCTGGATCTAGAGACGGTGCTCAGTAAGAAGCTGAGCATGGAAACAGAGGCTCGGATATCGGTGGCCGAGACCCAGAGGTTAAAAGTAGAGACGGAAAGACTGAGAGTTGAGCTGGACCGGCTGAGGGACGAGACGGAGTGGGAGAGAGCCCCAAGGGATTAGGGGTGCTGTGGCCTTGTCTTGGGGAGAGTCCTCGGCGGGAAGATTGTCTACTAGTTGGTTTGTAGGAGCCGTCTGTTGAGGAAGGAATGTTTAACAAGGTATATATTCGCGTTGAGGATGATTGCATACTCCATATACCCTGGAGTGCGGAAGTGATGTAACGTTTGACCTCGCAACGCGGAAGGCACTCGGAATCTGTATCTCTTACACAAGTTAGAGCTTGAACATCACAGATAATCTTGTCATATGCATGATACATCGGTCTCCAAGGAGGAGACTGGTTTTTATTTAGGTTTTTTTTTTTTGTACTCATTGATCGCATGCAGACCGTAGTCTATGGGAATGGTTTTTATTCAGCTCATTGATGTGGGGATTTTGGTGGTTTGTGACAAGGGATAGTAATAAAAAAAGACACAAAGGGTATTCACATTAAATCTCACATAATCCTGATAACCAGCATCTGAGTTACCATAGATTCGCTCCACATTCTGTCAGCTAGTTTGGTTGTTGAACAATATGGACCATTTGATCGTTGCGCTATCCAGCACCCGAGTGCACATATCGTTCACTTAGTCAACTCATCTCGCGGCTGAAGGGCCAATGATACACAGGAGAGCGTTGCAACCCATAAATTCTAGCCCTCCAACCGTGGCGACACCCACCACCCCTCTTCCTTTCGTCCCTTTCCCGCCTCCAGCTCCGTCTCATCCCTCCGCACGTACTACCACACACCTTGTCTGGCTACAACTGAACAGCGAGTCCAAAACCACCCACACAGAATCATGGCATTCAGGTCTATTTTCTATCCCAGTCTACCCACCGTATATCACTAGGTCACTACTCACGAATAACACGTGAGCCTACCAAAGGAAAACCTGGCGAGCGCCGGAGGTGGTAGTGTTGATTCCGGTGGGCTGGATGAGAGGACCCATACACAGGAAGAGCGACTGAAGCCAAAGGCGGAGGAGGTCAGAAAGAAGGTGGAGGGACTGTTAGCGGAAGCGGAAGGGATCTGGGCGGAGTGGGGGGGGGGGGGGGACGGGTTGTTTATTTCTTCTATATGCTATATCCCATACATCAACTGCCGTTATCCGTCAACACTACTGTACGGTACGCACTACCTATCGGTCCGCCGTTCAGCACTACGGCGGTTCACCATTGCTAAGCTCAATAACAGTTCAGTTATTACAGCAATGAGGTGTAGTAAAATGATAAATGAGGATATAAACCAGCAACTTTGGGAATTCAGTGAAAAGCATGACAATTGGACATACTCCACAGAGCTAGGTTAACATCATCGCTGCAGCTATCCATAAATGCACCAGCTACCCGGTTTTGCGCCCATTGGCTAACGCGCTATGTATGGGGTATGGTAGCTGGAGTACCTCTCGTCAACCTCTGCTACATCAAACCGTCCATCAAGGGTAGGTATACAGATGGGGCAGAGGATACATGCCCATACTCCTCCCGTTCTCTTAGTCAGCTCTTCGCGCCTGACGCGCCAATGATAAAGAGCAGAGTGTTGTAACCCCGGGAATTCAGGCCCCCCACCTCCACAACATCCAGCACTCGTCACTTTCCTACATCCACCCCCATTACATTCCACAGACCTGGTTGGTAGAACTGAACAGCAGGTCCAAAGCTCCAAAGAAATCATGTCACTCTGGTCCGTATCCTCATCCACTCCACCTCGCTCTTTCACTAAGCCTTGCTAACGGGCTTACCGAGACATATCAGCTCTGAGACTGCCGCGCCACTGGCCACCGGCCACGGGCTCCCATCCCTAGCCGAGCACATGTCTGTGTTATCGCAGCTCAAAGGGGCGATTCAAGCGGCGGCGGCGAAGATCGCCGGGGTGGTGTGCACGGATCCAATGGTGGTGAGTAGACCTGGGGGGCCTGGAGCCGTGGTGGTGGTGGTGGTAGTTCTGGTGCGCTGACGACGAGATAGAGGCAGACAGACGCGGAGCCGCTGAAGGCTAAGGCAAAGTGGCTTGGCAAGGAGGTGGAGAGAATGCTGAGAGAAGCGGAAGGGATCTGGGCGAGGTTGGGGCCGTGGAAGAGGGAGATGGAGGAGCGGGCTATGGCCGCTGCGCGGTCGTTGCAGGAGAGGAACAGGGCCAAGGGTGAGCTGGAGGAACTCAGTAAGAAAAGGAGGAGGTTGGAGGAGGAGACTGCGAGATTGCTTGACCTGGTGCTCGGGCAGGATGTGGGGGCTAATAGGCGGTGCCAGCTAGTAGAGGCTGAGGCGCTCAGGCCACGGGACGAGTTCAAGAGGACAATTACAGAGAGGAATATTACGATAATGAGGGAGCTAAGGGCGCGCAAGCATGCTGATTTGGCGGAGCAGCAGACGGTGAACATGATATTGGAGCTAGAGAAGGTACTGAGTGAGAGAGGGAAGATCCAAGCGGAGGCGCGAAAAGCGGTGGCGGAGACCGAGAGGTTGAGGGAAGAGACGGAGAGACTGACAGTGGAGGTGGACCACGTAACGTTCGAGAGGGAGGGGGAGAACGTTCCGAGGGATTAGAGAGGAGTACGGTCTTATGGTGGCGTAACAAGTCTGGCAAGGGATGTGGGGGCTACGGCGGCTCGGGCGTACAGAAGTGCAAAACGCGGATTCAGCAGTTTCGCACTCAATGCAGTCGAAGATAGAGTAGGTAGTAAACGTTGATATTTTAAAGTATAGTTATCGTTTTGTGAGATTCCAGACATTTTGGGATGGGAAAGAAAAAGGGGTAGTTCTATCTCCTTCAAACCTTGTTATATACTGTTCCAACAAAGTAGATTCGACTATAATGACGTCTCCAAACTCAGGTGCAGGCGGGATTTCGAGAGCAAGAATCAGATAAACCTTAGTGACATTGCAGGTACATATAATCCTGTGAATAAATGACTATGTGAATGCTACTACACACCGAATTCTTTCTGCACCTACCGATCTGCCCATGTCTGCACCTAAATGTCTATCCTCTTCTCGACTGCTTATATATAAGGGTAATAGCATATATATTTCCGTACTTTGGATACCGAGCTGTATATCATCAAATGCTGCGTACAAGGCTATTTATAAAGAACTAAAATCAAAGATGTAACATTGTCCCCCATATGAAAGATACATGATCAAGTATTGTCTTTCCAATTTGTAATTGGTGAGAAGCGAAAAGCTCTGGATATAGTGACGGCAATCTATATATACCTGAAGGATATCACTCTACATAGATACTTTCCTTTTTCTTTTGATGAATCGTTTTCTCTACATGCTCTTTCTACAATATACTCGTAGAATTTAAAAACCACTCTACTTCACTGCCTTCTTAGCCCTGCCTTCTACCGTTATAACAGATGAAGTTATACCCCTATCAATTCTTCATACCACAATGATTTGAGGAGTGCTCTAAGCTCACTTCTACTTACACTGCATGAACTCCTGATTATAATCACATTTATACCCTTTCTATCGCTAGGGATGATTGCTGATGCTATACCTTCTGCGTTTTTTTTCATTTTTTACATCATGTCAATTCAGTTTCTAGGTACAAATTGGCAACAAGGAGTTAGGAACATAGCGTAAGGGAACCTATCCCCTTAACATAGCACTATTCGTCCCCTGGAAAGCAAGATAAGAGAATTTCAAAAAGAAACTTTGTATAAATGAAATCAAAAACATGATAAAGTACATACGAGTCTCATGTTCAGAGTTAAATAACTCTGCCTTGTTTATGTCATTCACCTCAACCGTTTGTCCTCAGTAGTACATTTTTTTGAGAGGCGTGAAAGCTGGCGATTTGGTCCACTACTGGTGCATATGTTGAGTTGGAAGAGGAGATTGAGCTAAGTGAAAAGAATCTGATTGGGTTTGAGCGCGATTTGATCCGGCATTCGATTGTCTTTATGGGGTAGCCTATTCTTGCAGTTGATGTAGGCTCTGAAGCTTGGATTGAGACTCTAATTATCACAGCTTCCTTCCAAGGATTGAATTATTTCGTGAGTGTATAGTTTTGAGGAAACTGGTGTTACGCAGCAGAGGATTGGGTAGTAAGAGGCCTCGTCATTGAGATAAATTGTTCCCGGTTCAATGGGAGGTGGATGTAAATTGAGGAATGTTTGCGCAGACATATCGACAGTATCACGATCAGACCGCCACCTCCTAACCTGCTCTCAAGAACATTGCGGAATCGAGTGGTAAGATGAAGGATCAGGATGGTGTTTGATAAGTGGGATGGGTTAGGAAAGTGCTCGGGAGATACCATTAGCTCTACTCGCTTCGGATTTGGAATGCGTTCGGAAGGATCGGGATTTTTTATAGGATTTCATTATATTGATCCGCAATTTCTCTAGGTGTGGTTGCGAGGTTCAGTCATCGGCTTTCTCTTTGGGATTTATATTTGGAGCTTTTTTCCTCTTCTCTGTACTTCTCTTTCTTACTTGCTGAAGTAATGTCTTCATTCTGTTTGTTAGAAATATACTTTATTCGATTGTTATCTAAAGCCTGATCTCTTGTGCTTGTCCTTGAATGTATCCCGAATCGATCCTCATCTCGGTGCCTGCCTACAACTTGATTCTAGAACATCATCCCATTAAAGACAACCACCATTATAAACAACGCGACCAATCAGCGATCGCCAAATATCTCTCACAACACTACGAGAATACCCCTCTTTGGAATTCTGACCAACCAAAATCCTCCCTCTCAGTATCTCTTTGGCTTCAACCTTGAGATATCAACAACAACAAGCGCAGGTTTTATTGAACTGGAGAGAGAAAGAACCCATGAGTACTCAGGAACTCATGGCTGCCACAATGCACCTACACCTTAAACAGGACAATGAGATTATAAGAATAGGATGCAACCTCAGTAGCTTGGGGAAGAAGAACCATGGACTCATATGGGTTAAGTCAATGAGTTCGAATCCAGAGTACGACAGTACCCTCCCCCGAGGATACTAGAGGATACTAGACCTGAATCACAAGACAATAAATACAGAAAGACTCCTCCCACAAAAGGAAGGCGAACACCCAGATGAAAGATGTCACCTAACTACAAAGAGACAAGGAGTGCAGCCACTATAGCTTGCTACAACCCAGATCAACAAAACCAACACCGCAGCAAAACATGGAGTACAACATACTATCACACACTGTAAAACTGGCAGTTATACTCATACCCACCTCTCTGCTAGTATGAAAACCGACACCAAGACTACAACAGCTATCAGTACTACTACCATCACTATCAACAATGCAATTGAGATCACCAACACCAGAGATGCCAATGAAGACAACGATAGAAACTGACAGCCTCCAATTCTAACAAACACTTTCAATGAAGACTACCATACGACTAAATCTGACCTGGAGGAGGAGCAATATGAAGAGCATTTTGATTGGCGATCACAGGAAAACCAAAGGATGTCGAGAGGATGGAACGCGTTGAAGAGAGCTAGAAATAGGCTAGTTGGAAGAGAAAAAAGAACCAGGGAATGCATGATCAAAGTGACATACAAGTTCTAAAAGAGGGGAGGAAAAAAATGCATTATTAACATAAAAGTCATAGAACCGGCAAACAGGAACGTGATAGTTCAGCAAAATGGAGAATACTTTGTAGATCATGAAAGGTTTATAGAGCGTTGGATAACGCTCAAATGAAAAACAAAAACCGTAATTATAAACCTGCCAGAGACAGCCGGCGTGTATTTTGTTTACATTTCTTTCTTTTATTTATACAGTGGTGGCGGAAGAGTGCGAGCCTGCTGAATGCTCTTTATTGAGTAGGCCAGTCATCAGTAGCGTAGTTCTAGGGTTGTAGTATTACCATAGACTATAGTCTGAATGCACTCAATGAGTTAAAGAAAAAAAAATAATCATACAAACGTTGATTTCCTCTTGAAGTGGTAACAAGCCCAACAACTATAGATATACGATAACAATTATAAAGATCCTGGAAAGCAGACATACCCTATATCGTTTTGTTGACTTGCTTAGTTCTATCATGAAGTCTTTCCTCTATTTTATAGTTTGTTGTTCATGGTCGTTATTTCAATACATTCTAATCTAAAAATGAAAATCTTGTCCTTCATTCTACTCTTCTGTTTGGGGCCCTTTGTATACAGTCTGCTTTATCTGCTCTTGATAGTGCAAACAGTACAGGCTTGATTTACATGTTTTGTGCAACTTTACAATGTGGAGTATTAGTGTATTTCTTTATCTCTATTGCAATACTAAATTCATTTACTTGATTGATAAATCATGATCATTTGTTATATTTGATATATTTCAAATAATAACAGTCCGTACTATACAGGCATATTTTTGTGTGGGATGTACCGGGCAGGATCGTCCATGGCTGCCTAATCTCAATCATAACCATTATAGTTTTCTCCTTTGTATACTCGCGCGTTCATTAAATTGTCGGATGTCGTTGCAACCAAATCCCCACACAAAATTCCGACCATTTAATGAATTCGTTAGTATATTATTGAAAAATCAAGGACATCATTAAGTAGGTTCTCTCATAAGATAGTGGTGAAGTTCGAAATATACATTGATTTGGTAGTCGAAAGAGACTTGGAACTATTTTGTCTTATTTTGATATACACCCGCCAGCTGAACAAAAACTAACTGTAAACATATAACGTGTTTCACAGTGGAAGCAACAGTCACGGGGAAACGATCAATGATTACATAATCCGCTTTTTCACTTAGGTTCGGATGCGGGCCATGGGGTTTTTTCCTGTACAAGCCTCCATTCAAGTTCACGCTCACAGTCCCTTGCATGATCCGCAAGTCAGCCTAGTACCAAGCCCGTTCAAGAGCCTCCAATTTTGATTAGTGAACAATGGTTACTTGCCTCTGTATGAGGTTAAAGCCATCCGCCATCCCAACAATTGAGGGCCGTGTTAAATCAGCGATCAAAGACTATAAAATTAGGAAAGTTCAAAGCATCAGTACTACAGCTTCAAGCCTGTGATGCAACAGCAAGAGAAGTGGAAGGGAACTTTTAAAAGCAGAAGAAAGCTCAGGAGAAATGTGTGTGATGGATTTTGCAGTTAGACAATTGGGGCTTCCCCCCAAAAATGAAGTATGTCAAAGACATGGCAACTAGTTTCTTAAGGTCTCGTGAAGGAGGCTTAGCAGCGAATTTGGGAAAAAATTGGACAACTAGATTTTTGACGAGGCATCCTGAATTGGAATCCAAATTTGCGGTTCGCCTAGATAAGCAGCGGGGTTACTCAAACAATCCGACGATCATTAAAGATTTCTATAAGCTGGTAGGTATTCTTCCAATATAATAACTGATTGATGACAGAATTTAATGTTTTTTGATAGCTATTGGCAATTGTAGTCAAATACAAAATCCTACCGCATAATACATACAATATGGATGAGAAGGGATTTTTGATGGGACGGTCAACTAGCGTGAAGGTGATTTGTAGAAGAGGGAAAAAACGAAATTTCAAAATCCAGGATGGACTACGGGAGCTTATCACAGTAATCAAGACAATATCAGCTGGAGGAAAAGTACTTC
This sequence comes from Morchella sp. 2018-W38C, assembly GCA_024713705.1. Lineage (NCBI taxonomy): Eukaryota > Fungi > Ascomycota > Pezizomycetes > Pezizales > Morchellaceae > Morchella > Morchella sp. 2018-W38C. The sequence continues at coordinate 798,012 of JAMJEX010000013.1, read as the reverse complement.
CACCGTCAATAATCTACAAAGGCGTGGCAATATATCGTGGCTGGATGGCATTGGTAAACGCTGATGACAAAGCGCATTTTAATCCATCGAGTACCGGGTGGTCAAACCAAATGCTGATATCACACCCAAAACTTTGAACCTAATACCCGAGTGATATTAGTTTATATAATCCAAATCATTGAAGGGCAAGGTAATGATACTAACTGATTTGATTCAGCGCAGATAACGGTAAGGCTACGAGGCTTCTGATTCTTGATGGGCATACGTCACACGTGACTTGGGAGTTTTTCGAACACTGCCTATCAAATAATATCATACCGTTGTTTTTTCTACACACCTTTTACAGCCTTTAGATGTCGGAATTTTTGGCCCACTTCAACGGAACTATTCTAGCCTGTTAGACGATTTTCTAGATGGTGGTGGACCCGGAATCCATAAAGGAACCTTTTACCCATTATTGGTTAAAGCTCGAGAACTTACATATACATCCAAGAACATTCTCAGTGCCTTTGAGGCTACTGGAATAAGCCCTCACAATCCTCGCCGGGTCCTCAATACTTTAGAATCAATTCTAGGAGTTGGATCTTCTCAAGCATTCAAGACAGCCCCAAAATCCGAGCCCGCCATTCCCTCTACACCTCAAAATGGTAGAAGTGTCTTCTTTCACACTCGGAAAACAATGAATTTATTCAGAGGAAAATCACCTCAATCGGTATACAAAAAGGCAATGGTCTCAAAGTTAGCAAATGCGGCAGCCCAGTCTAATGCTGAATTGGTACTACTTAAAGAAGAAATCAAAAGGCTTGAAAAGAACTTAAAAGCAACTAAAATTAATAATACAGCGAAGGTTAAGAGCCGTAAGGTATTAAGTAAGGCTTTAGTATTGACTGTTGAGGAAGTGATTAGGTTGCGGGAGGAACAGGAAAAGAAGGAACAGTTCGCCGCCGAGAAAAAAACCCGCAATGCCGAGAAGAAAGGTGTCAAACATGCGGAAACTCAAAGAGGCCTGGCTAACAAGAACATAAAGGGTAGAAAGAAGAAAAAAGAAGAGAAAATCCCGGTCCCAATTATTGAAGATAGTGAGGAGTATACATCAGAATCTGATTAGCTACTAGAATGTAATCAGTATTTATTTCCTTTTTATTGCCGAGACATTTCGACTCTTTTACCCTGTATTGGATACTATCACGCGAAGGGATATCCAAGACCATAAACATATATTTTTAAGATTTCTTTTGAATTTTTTATCATTTATTTTGTCTAAATATGGTAGTTCTCCAACCTGATCGTTTCCCCCGTGACGGCTGCTTCCACGGTGAGACAAGTTATGAACACACTCTCTTTAACTGGTGAATATCCCACTTGTAGGGCTTTTTCTTTTTTCTTTTGTTTAACTCATTAATTGCACTCAGACTGCGGTATACTGTTAATTTTTGGGAGATCCACTATCCCCGCAATAGGAGGGGGTATGTCCGGACCAAAGAGAAAAAGGCTGGGCGCTTATGCAGACAGGTACAGGTAGGTTATATTATATCAATTATTCCCTTATCAATTATTCCCGGATGTAAAAAGTTCTGTAGGATGGTCCTTATCATGAACTCTGTCTACGTCTGTATAATCAGAGAGTGAGGTTTTGGGTAATTTCAAATTGCCAATGACTCAATTATTGAAGCCTTCGATTTCTAACTAATCATTATAGCTACCATCAGCAGCACGTGAAAGACTCACTATCCAGAATACCTATCTAATTAATGCATCTTCTTCAACCGCAAATTGTTACTAAGCGTCCCCAACAGTCTATGTAGTTAATGCCCGCCTGTGACTAACTGTTCATTTCTCAAGTGTCTCAATACTTTCACAATCCCTAATTGCCTCACCTGTCAAGCTACGTATGATACGCACATACCTAAAGGTTATATTGTGGCATATGGTGGCATACGGAATTGGAACAATTTTCGCTGGATTAAGGCATCAAGGGCCAATAAGAAGGCCATTCTGCTGCATTACTGCAAAGGATCTATCAGGTTGGCTTTCTGGGGGTACAAATAAGGGTAATGCTGTTCAGTTTGCTCAGTCTTCGAACATTTTACATATTAAAATACACAATTTCAAATTGCAAAAGCTTTTGAGCTTATACAGATATCGAAAATTGAAAAAAATAGAACAACACTCCGTCTCTTTAGGTAGAGTTCAATTTTTCCACGTTTTTTATCTAGTTTTCCATTACAAAGCCTTAGGCTTTTCAGATTTTGTCACTTTCAAGCATGGGCGCATCATACATATTCTTTGTAAAGGCTTGTTAATAGAAACATCTAATGGGTGTACTAGAGTCGTAAAATGTTATCGCGTCGTGGCAAGTAATAGAATAATTTCTTGTGACGTGAAGAGAAGTGTGGTAGCAACAGTGGGAGAATGAGTCATATGGGTTTCTACGCATCTCGATTTGGTGCGGCTACATTCTATCTATCTCCTTGTGCGGACATATGAGTCCTACTTGTACAGGGGTTATTCGGTTTTATACAGGGTTTTATTTCCACTATACGTCTTGTTTCTCTTCCTTCCTTATCTCTTCAAGCCACCTCCTATATTCTAAGAATATTATTAGTTTATTCCTCAATAGTCCAATGTCTGCGATCTCATGGTCTTGTCGGACAGGAGAGTTCCAAGATACTTCATTTGCCTAGAGTCTACCTCTAAGCCCCCTCTTTCGGTTGTGTTCTGTGGAGCTTTACGTCTACGTTTATTGTCTCCACGTAATATATAGCGAGCGGGAAGAATGCTAAGTGGGATTTGATTTACACGGAGGAGATCTAAAATAGCGGGTGTTTTATGTAATATCCATAGATCCATGCCGAAGAGGGCTTGTTTTCCATTTAGTGCCGGTAGTAGAAACTTTCCAATGTATACGATGCCTTGAATTCTGGTCATATACTTAGTGTCGTTGAACTTCACAATCACTACAGCGTCAGAGTTTTCTGGCTCCGACCCCAACCAATTGCCCTGTTCATAAGAGATAATCACAGGAGCTATTCTATTATATCCGTCTGAAAAAATACATAAAACTAAACTAGCTTGATGTTTATCCCAGCAGCTTCTTGACTCTTTTACCCAAACTGTTTTTTCTCCGATATTATTGTACGTGTGGCAAGCAAAGTGTTCAAGCGGTTTAGGTGTCTCACACAGATTGCAGATATTTGATAAATCATAACAGTTCTGACCTCAATTGATGTGAAATCGATCGCTAATCTGAGTCTGTTGTAAGAATCAAACTGTGAGTTCCGACGGTTAAATTTAAGGCAACTGATTGCAAGATTGTGATATTCCCCTGGCACTATCTGGGCAGTCTTTGTTATGCATTGGAGACTGATTTGGTATTAGCTAAGAAAACAAGAAAACTATCTATTCGAGAATCGGAAAATAGAACTTTCTACTACAGGAAACAAATCCTTGAATATATTCTCAGCTTGTACCCAGTCGCTTAGTGTACGCCGGGGAACGGCAAATAAATTTGATGTTTCTATCTTTGTTGTGCAGCGGAAATACCCAGTCGCAACTTTCAATCCTTTCACAACAATTTCTACTGGTATGCGGTGATGATACAAGAATACCAGCGCTTGTACTTTCTGCTGCTGGCTCCAGGTGCGTTGTTGGAACCGAATAGGAATGATTTCACTTGGCTTCAGGATACGGTCTCTGATCAACTTGGGCTTTTGCCCTGGTTGGGTACGGCTCGGAGGTTTTGCACTACTGGCATTTTGTTGACTCGTTCAAAGTTTGGTTAATCTCGTCATTGACGGTTCATACTCTTTTGTCACATTCAGAATGACTTGCACATTCACAACAGGTTGCTACAGGTGCCCATCTTCAACTGCAGGTAAATTTCGCCCTTTGCATTAGTTCGGACATACCCTCTCCTGATGCGGAGATAGTGGATTTCCCAAAAACTAACGGTATGACAACAGCACAACCCCAGATCTACCTTGCTAACAGCTGGCGACACCCATTGAAGAGCATTCAGAAAGCCCGCACTCATCCGACGCCACTATCTAAGTAAAAGAAAGAGAAAAATAATACATGCATCCTGTACCCTCATGTGTCCCGAACTACAGTTTGTATTCTCTGTTTCCTTATTTCACTCTTGTACCCTGCTGGCCTCCACTGATCCCTCAAGTAGCTCCCGCTGTACCCCACTATTTGGTTTCTGTATTCCGGATTTAAATCTTCCGCGTCAATAGTCACCTTATAATCATTCCTTTCCGCTTTGTACTCGTACACCGCTTTAAGCTTATACTCCTCGTCTGACTCTTTTCTTCCAATTAGCATACTTATTTCCTTTCTCTTGAACTCAGTCTATCCTTTTAGCGTTAGCTGCTTTTTCTGTGACTGCTGTTGTGATTACCTCGATTTTTCTTGCCTTGATCCTCTAGCACTTTTGGCCTGCGAGTGCGATGTAACCTACATCCTCCTTGTCCAGGTGAGTTCCACCGGTATGGGAGTCTCTGTTGGGGGTGTTTGTACTACTCGGACGGTGTTTCCACAACATGTAGTAAACTATGCAGCTTGCCTTGTAATGATGGAATATGAAACTTAGGCAAAATATTTATACTTTTTTTAAAAGAACCATATGATGTGCCCTTTTTGGGAAGGTAGAATGATAATCAATTTCACTGTAATTCCTTGTAGTTACCAATCCTAATCATCACTAGCTGTTATACTTAGCTCATACCAAGCAAGGGCACAGCGTTTCTCTATTCAACCCGGGGATGTCCGTGAGCGGTATATAGCACCGAGGGATGTCCCTGGATAAGCTCTGTCCCCGGCTAGGACGTAATATATCCAACGTCACCGTAGCGTACGTTAAATTCAAACCGGCGTAGTGTAGGAAGGTTGTTTCTTTCTTGACCATATAGGAGCCATCTGTAGAGCAAGCGTTTACAAATAAGATATTTCTTTAGAGCCAGCAAAAGAGCTAGAGATATGGAATGTAGAAACTTGTACCCAGGGTACATACATATGTATCTCGATCACTTAGTCAGCTCTCCGTGCGCCTGACCGGCCAATCATAAAGAGGTAACCCCGCGTGATTTAGGGCCGCCCACCTTTATGACATCCGTCCCAGCGCTACCCATCACATCTCACGAACCACACCTTTGCCGGCCGCAATTGAACAGCGAGTCGAAGCTCCACGCAGATCATGTCACTCGGGTCTGTACTCTAGCCCTATCCCCCACTGCACTCTCGCCAATCCCCTACTGCACTCCCTCACTCACCACTAGCTAACGACTCTATCGACACATCAGCTCTGAGTCCGCCTCATCCCCGGTTACTGTCCACCAAACGTCGCCCAGTGCGCTGCCGTCCCTGGGCAAGCACAAGTCTGTCTTATTGCAGCTCAAGGTGACGCTAGAAGCTACGACGACGAAGCTCGGCGAGTTGGTGTGCGTGGAGGGTTTGGCGGTAAGTAGCCCGGTAGTGACTGGTGGTCGTGGTGGTGGTGGTGATCCTGGTGAGCTAACCACGGCGAGGTTCCAGGCAGAGTGCGACCGGCTCAGGGCAGAAGCGGAGAAGATTGGGAATGAGGTGGAGGGGGCGTTGGTGCAAGCGGAGCCGATCTGGAGGTCCTTGGCGGGGTGGCGGAGAAAGATGGAGGAGCTGGCTATGGGGGCTACGCAATCTTTGCAGGAGAGGAAGCGGGCAAAGGGTGAGCTGGATGAAGTCGTTAAGGAAAAGGAGAGGGTGGAGGCGGAGGGTTCGAGATTGGCTAAGGAGTTGGATAAGGTAGTTACTGAGGCTATTAGGACGAAGGTAGAGTCATCGGACCCACTGTGGGTTGAGGCGAGCAGGCTGTGCCAAGCTATTAAATGGACAGAGGCAGAGAAGGAGAGGGCGAGAGCCGGGGTGGAGAGGGTGGGCAAGCATCTAGACAGGACGTCGCAGGAGACGGAGAAGCTGATACTGGAGCTGGAAAAGGTGCTTAGTGAGAGGGGAAAGATGGAAACGGATGCTCGGAAATCCGTGGCGGAGACGGAGAGGCTGGCGGCGGAGACGGAGCGACTGAAGGGGAAGGTGGACCAGGTGAGATTGGAGAAGGAGGTGGAGAAAACTCCGAGGGACTAGAAACTAGTGAGAGAATATTCCGAAGCACTACAGAGGAGTCGCAGTATAGACCTGGAATAACACCTCTGGCGGGGTGGGGTGGGGGGAGGGGCTTTCAACTCCTCTTATACACAGGGGCCATCTGTTTACCTTTTGCATTTTCTATTTATTTGTTTAATTACATGCAACATTCCGGTTATGGTAATATCACACTTAGGCGTAATCTGTTGAGAAAGCAATCATAAATAAGATATTGGCGTAGAAAAGCAAAAGATCGGAGAGAGGCGCCAAGACGTGTGAATACGGAACTGGTCCACTCACGCCTAGATCAGTGCGTTGCAACCCGTGTAGGTTAGGCCTCCAACACAGCTACTTGTGCGCACCAAACTCAACGACATCCATCACCCCTCCTCATTTCGTCCCTTTTCCGCGTCCAGCTCCATTCCATCCCATCTCACGAACTACCTTACACCCTGGCTGGTCACAAACGAAAAGCGAATCCGAAACCTCATACGAATCATGGCACTCAGGTCTGTATTCTTATCGCATCCACTACTACACTCACTCTAACTAACTCCCGCCTTCTCAGCCCCGAGAGAGCCGCAACCCCACTCTCCGCGACGCACCTGGAGATTGACCAGCAAACACCGCACAGCGAACTACCGTCCCTGGCTGAGCACAAATCCCTGTTGCTGCAGCTCAAGGGGCTTGTCGAAGCGGCGGTGGCGAAGCTCACGGAGGTCACGCATACGGAGTCTTTTGTAAAGTACCCCGAGACGGACGGTGGTGCGGAGTCCATAAACCCCGAGACGACGCTGATGAAGGCGGAGGCGAAAAGGATTGGCAAGGCGGTGGAGACGGCGTTGGCGGAAGTGGAGTGGATCTGGGCGGGGTTGGTAACGCGGGGGAGGGACACAGAGGAGCGAGTTATGGAGGCTGAGATATCGTTGAAGGAGAGGAAGAGTGCGAAGAGTGAGCTGGAGGAACTCTCCAAGGAGAAAGTGAGGCTGGAGGCGGAAAACGAGAGATTGAAAAAGGAGTTAAGTGACTCGGTTAAGGAGGCGGAGAGCGGGGCGAAAGAACAGTGGGGCCATTCACTGTGGAAAAAGGCGAATAAGGTGTGCGCGGACTTCAATAGTACAAAGGCGGCGAAGGAGAGGGTGAGCGTGGAGGTAGAGAGAGCAGACAAGCATTTTAATATCACCGAGCAGGGGACGGAGAAGCTAATACTTGAGCTGGGGAGGGCGGTTATTGAGAAACGGGTGATGGAAGCAGAGGCTCAGAGGTCTGTGGCGGAGACAGATAGATTGAGGGTAGAGATGGAGAGATTGGGACTGCAGATGGACCGTTTCACGGTCGAGAATGAATTGGCGAAAGCTCCGAGGGATTAGGGGAGCGTTGGTCTGGTCTTAGAGAGATTTTTATGGCGGGAAGTTGTTTTAGCGGTTTAATTTGTTAGAGCCATCTGCCGAGAAATGGGCCTTAACAAGATATAAGAGTAGAATCTCCAAAGCCGTTACAGATAGGTATATTGCATACACAAATCGTTCCCTTATTCATCTTCTCTTCGAACGAACGGCCAATGATAAAGAGGCGCAAATTAGGCCCTTCCTTAGATACACGAACTAGGCTACCCCAGTCGATAGGGAGGTAGGCGCGATAGGTAAAAGCTTTCCTCTGGACTAGTTGATAGGATTGGTGCTGCACTAGTTGAAGGAGGGCCTCTCTCATGACATCTCGGAGATTCTCACTGGGGTTTCATGGCATCTCAACGGCTGCCTCGGAAATCCCATACAGTTCAGGGACTGGAAAGATACTCCAAGTACTATGAAAGCTCGAGGGTATTCTCCTATCGACTGGTCAAGCGGGGGATGTCTCCGCATAAGGCCCGTCCCTCTGATGTCTTGTGCAGTGCCAAAAACATCTCTTCCTAATGAAAATGATGAAAGAACTCTCTATACCGGATGGTTCTGAATTAAGGTTTGAGCTACCTTAACATGGGCTTGACAGAGGAAATGACAGCTATCGTGACCTAGTGTAGTAGTATAAACATTGGACATATGTCGGGGTGTCTAGGGTTCTACCCCGGCCTGTCATGTGTCAATAGCAAACGTTATATACCTGAGGAGCTCATGGCGCGTCATATAGTCCACACATAATGAATAGATGGCCCGTCATATGAGGAAGAGGGTTTTCCGATTAATGTACCATGGATATATTCCTCTGGATATAGAGCGTAAGACTCCAGCAGTCTATTCGGTTCTACCCTTATCACGGTATAAAGATATAAACTTGGCGTAAGTAGATGTAGTGTTCTTAGACAAACCGAGTGATAGTTAATAACGTACTGTCTTCCCCTGGCACATGTACACGCCCAATGAGCCCCGTGGTCAAGAAGAAGATATCCCCTCGGCTACAAGCTGTGCCAGCCCCCTTACCTGCCCCAGGAGCTCTCTCCTCGCCCCGGACGCTCTAATAGCACCTGTAATCGCCCAGGAACTCACCCATGCACTCTCTGCACGTCCAAGGAGCTTCTTGTTAGCCACACGGACTCCCTGCTTGTCCCAGAAGCCGTCCTCTTGTCCCAAGACAGCCATACTCGCCAGGGCATTTTCCCATCAACCAAGGGTTCTTTCCCTCGTCAAAGTTCACTTCTTCTCATCCAAAGGCTATTCTTTCATCTGATGGTTTCATTCTCATCCGATATATTTCCGCTCCATTGATTGCCAATAGTTCTGTTCTTGCTCACCCGGGAAGATCGCTTATACAGGAAGTTCTTCAATTGATCTGATATACTCTGGAAGCATCCTGGTTGGACTGGATTCTTCCTTATTTAACTGGATTTGTCAGTCGCCAGTCCATCGAGGAAGGTACAGGTATAATTCAGTTCATACAGTAAGTTATCACACTTGTCTTTAATCTACCACGGCATCGGTTATCATATATGAATGAGAACATTGTGCCAATCTCTTGCAGTGATAAGAAATTCGGATGAGATCAGCAATAATAGCAATTGTACAAATACGAGTACAGAAATACGTAAACCCTATTAATCTACTAACTTTGGCATCTATATGATTATATTATTATTGAGGTGAAATATTATGCAATGACCAAGGAGATGTTGAATTTAGACTGGTGATACAATGTTTTTCTTCTGTTTAATCAATTAACTACATGCAATCTAACGGTTATGTCAATATTACAACTCAGCAACTAACCTGCTAACTGATTTATACCCCCACCTACACCTCTTGAGGGATATTTGGCAAGCCAACAAAGTTCTGCTATCAGTTTCTGATTAACTAACTGTAAATGTTTCTTAATTTAAAATCTATATTATTGGTAGTCCCCCCGTCCAACCAGATATTGGCTTTTGTTTTTTTATCTCAGTTCTACCCTCATGTCTTGTAAATCTCAATAATATTACATTCCTGATGCTGTTGGTTTCTTCAATATATTAGTATCGGATCAAGCTGTCTCTATTGGAATAATGCCAAACACAACCTCTAGAGTGATCGTTTCGTCTTGTATCGTATTCTGTTCGTTTGTTTGTATGTACTTATTTCTTTTACGTCTCAATTCTTTGGTCCGTATCCACATGTTGATTTCTTGATCGCTTGAGTGAGAATGGAAAGGTGTTGATTTTGGATTCGGGAAGTTTTGTCCAGTGGTATTAGGATGATTTAGGTTGTATGACCAGTTCTGTCTTTCACTCTTGCCCTGTATTCTCTGTAGGACTATTGGTGGTGTTATAATGGATGAATGCTGTCATAGTGTTTGTATGTTCCATGGTGGGAGTATTTCGTATTCCATATAGATGGAGGTTTGGAGTGATATATACCGGTGATACTTCATTGTTGAATTTCAGAATTTACAGTAGGCTGACAGATCTGGTTTTTCGAGGAAAACCTCAGCTTGAACTAAAGGCTTCCTGTGTTGGTCAATGCACTCGGGAACCTTACGGAGCTGCAGTGCCTCTGCGAGCGAATGTGCTCCATATTAGTGGGATCTCAGGACATCAACAATGAAACGATAAGACTCAAATGTGTTTGATATCTGTGCAACTTCAATATACACCTCACTGATCTGGCCCAGTTTCGAACAATTCTTAGCCTCAAACGAAATTTACTAGGTATACTTGTTTACAAAAGAGTGAGTTTGGGAGAGAGGTAGCCCAGTTACCGTTGGGACCAACATACAGAGAAAATTGCGTTTTTTTGATATCTGACACGATATCTTGACATATTATGTTCATACTCGTCACCTAACAAAGCCATATCCCCTTTTCCGTCTTTAATGTATGCATGGTCACCCCTGATGGGCAGCTGCATCACTACATCAAGCTTTGATATACTGTTCCAACACCTCTCTAGATCTAGCTCTAACGTATCGCAACGTATATCAATCTCCAGCCCCTCCAAGGGCGTCAATGTGCCCGCGCCACCCATGCTATCCAAATCATGGCCTGGCACAAGCTAAGAGCCTGTGCGAAGACCGGCCTAAATCCTTGTGGCTCGGGTTCCAACGAATAGGCTGTTCGTCAAAATGCGTTTGATTTTTCTTGAGATAAAACTAGATAGTGTAAAAAGGCGCTACATGTTACCCTCCCTCCTCAGGTAAAATATTGATAGTTTCAGATTAACTTTCTCTTGATAGTAGTATATGTCTATATATCTTGGAAAAGAAATGCTAGGTTCGTATTAGCACTTCAAGCCCGGGCCTGCCCATATAGCCCGGGCTATATATTAGACTAAGGCCAGCCCGGCCCATCAAGTAACAACTAAGACCCGGCCAGGCACGCCCAAAAATTGCCCGGGCCGCCCATCTCAAGCCAAGGGACATTGATGGCCTTGAGAATCTCCAGGAGACGGAAGTTCCTTCTTGGGTTGGTTATCGCTACTGAGAAGCAGTGGCTTTTGCAAAGATCTAAAGGTTGGAGGGCAGTATGCTGGAGTTCATTTTTCCTCTCTGGGCAATCATTTGCCCACCCGCGGCGACTGTCCTCCTTCTCGACAAACGCTACTCTTTCACAAATGGGCACACCCAATCAGTTTTGTTCGTCGCTAGGTATACCTAGTCACGAATATTCGTGACCGGGTAACATTCCCCGCTGCGCCAGATCATCACTACAACCCGGTTGGGCTAGTTTAGTACGAAATGCCATGTCTAAACTAGCTTTGTGGGTGACCCAGAACCCATGTGAACTAGAAGGGTGAATAGTGAGAAATACCACACTATACAGTCTAAACCCAACCGGACGAGAAACCTCACTGAATGGGGGGGTGGAGTCAGACACAAAAGTATCAAATATTTGGTATTTATGTGCAAACTCCGTTTAATTTGTGAATGCTTAGAATACTAAACCATCTTATGGGCGAGCACTACAGGCAGACAACAGTTATAGGTAGGAATTGTGGGTGTATGCAGGGCTTATAATGGGCCAGCCCGGGCACAGAAGCTCCTCTGCCCGACAAAGCCCAGGCCACGAACCACTCTGCTCAACCCAGCCCAGCCTAAATAGCAAAGGCTGGACAGACCCACAAGTCCATATATGTCACCGCACTTGATTGACGGGGATGTGAAATACATATTGCATAAGTGGATACCTAATAGATCCATCACCCCAAATTGTATTAATCTTTAATCATCTTGTTATTGGTTTTATGGCAATTGTCACTGGGTGTTTCTGTAGGGAATGAAGTTTATTGGTATCGATGGGGCATATTTTTGTTTGAAGAGAAACATACTACAGCCCGGACTCCAATGAAACCCAGCCCGGCCCGGCCCAACCTGCAAAAATTGAACCCCAGCCCGGCCCGACAAAATACGGCGCCGGGCGAGCCCAATGGTGCCATGGCCCGTTCAAAGCCCTGTGTGTATTCGGGTAATGGCCTGTGACCGCACCCTCTAGTGAACCCATGCAGCCACAGCCCTGCCATAATTCCCCAGTAATAAGAGTATATGGCCAAAGGTTTGAAGAGTTGGCGACACCAGACAATTTCCTCAAAGCTTTTAAAACCTTGTTCAAAAGACAATGGGAGGCGATATTTTTGTCGTTTTGTCCTGTCCTGTCTCGTCTCGTCCCGTCTCCTGTCTATTGCGAGTTATATGACCCACCTTTCAGGGCCTACATTATTTATCGTAGGGCCTCTGGCCTGTTACAGGTGAAGGGGTTCAATCCTAGCCACTCTGAAATTTTCTAATGTTTATACTACAATACCAGGTAGTGAAAACTGTCAATGTTTGCAGAAGGTAAACCTTAAGCGCGGCCAACAAACTTAAAGCCTATACCTCACCAGCGGTGTGCACCTATCTTAAAATATCATAGTGCCCAATTCTTAGCCCTATCGATCCTGTGTACCTACTTAAATCAATAGAAGGATCCGGCACGCCCAGAGAAAATGAATCCACTCCCTGTCGCTTGCCCTTGATGAGGAGCGCAGAGAACCCAAAGTCCGGCAACCCATGAAAAAAATGGTAGCGAGACTAACACCAGTTGAGTTGGTTCATTTTTCCTAGCGTTAGGAAAGTTCAACCTCAGGTCCTAAATCTCGTGCTCTTTTCTAACAACCTTTTATCCTAACAACCTTTTATCCCAACAACCTTTTATCCCAAAATTTATTCACAACAATAAAATAAAATCTGTTGGTTTGGTCTTCATCTTCTTTGATAAGGTGTATAGTACTAACATGTATAGTTGCTGTCTCTATGTCTTCAAATCAGTCCATCTCCGCTACTACAGGAATGCCCGCTGCTGTTCCTGCTTCAGGAGTGACCGCTCATGCGCCAAATCCAACCTGCGTGCCGAGACCTGTAGGCCCTACAGGTGTAGATGTATCTATTCCTATCAGTAGCGGTCCTATTGAAAGTCCACAACAAGTGGTTATCATTCCTCCAGCAGTGACCGCTCCTGCGCCGAGACCACCCTGCGCGCCGAGACCGCCCTGCGCGCCGAGCACCATGAGCCCTACTACTGCAGCTACTATTCCTCTGGTTACCTCAAGAGTGCCGGTACAGAATATAAGGGAAGATGAACTGTCACAATCAATCTTTCCTATGCCGAGCTCATCTGTAGGAGAACGAAACACTGGCTTAACCTATTCACTTATGCCGGGTCAGTACTATAATTTGCCAGGGCCGGTACCTGTTTCCAATGCAGGTTTTCTTGTCACTTCTCAAGGCTTCTCTTCGGAATCAACTACTGTTCCCGCTGTCAACACAAAACCTGTTCGACCTTTACCCGTCATATCGAAGAATAAATTGACATCTAGCCAGAAGCTAGTCATCGTACAACAGTGTATTGCGAATGCAGAGGACTTCAAGACCATGGGTAAAGGGGAGTACTTCGATACTCAAAGACAAATACTGAAGCGTTCCCATGGGTTTGACTGCAATGTGGACGCAGTTATGAAAGACATTCAGATAGTGGCAAAGGTGAGTCTTTATTCATTTCGCGTTTGTAATTGTTAGACGGTATAGCAAAGTTCAATACTTACAATGAATTAAATACTTTAGTTGTTCATTTCCAACTGTTCTGAAGCGCGTTCAGGTGTTGCGGTCGCTGAGAATGATCTTGATCAAGCTTCCGTCTTGTGGTTGGAAATTGTTAAGAGCAAGGAAGAGGCATTGAGCGATGCTAGAAAACCGGAAGAGGAAAAACAGTTGGATACTGATAATATGGCAAGGTTAAGAAAGTCTATGACTCAAAACCTATCTGCAAAGGATACAGACAGTACGAGACAATCAGAATTGAGTGACGAAGAGACTTCGAGTTTTGAAGTCAAGAATACTTCTGGTAAACGAACTGCGGACAAGACATGGATAGAAGCACCAGGGGCTGGCATGAGCGCTGGAAAGAAACAGAGGCTATCGCGCCTAAATGATGATTTCTTGATGGAAACTCTTCGGGAGCAGGACGATAAAATGGCAGCGATGTATCAGGAAACAGTCTCCAATAGTATTGAGAAATTAGTGAATGCTATTTCCACTACACATTCGGAATCCCCCGGTACATCATTAGAGCAATTACGGAAAGATCAAGAAGAACTACGGAAGGAAATCAAAAACGTTAGCGTTGATCTTCAATCACAAATGAGGGAAAATCAAAGTCAGCTTCTTACTTTATTGCAAGGATTAGTACGTACAAAGGAGTCAAATATGTACATAATAGCTCTAATACGGTGCTACTCATTCGGGTTCCAGTGCAGATATTCGTGTATAGTTGGGGGCGGGCAATTGAACTTTACGGCCGTTGCGGATCCCCAATAACATGTATGAATATTAGAAAGAAGGATACAGACTGCGTAATAAGCACCTATGGGTGACAGTCCAATCTTAAGGTTATTCTTATGCGCAAGAAAATTCCACTGCTGTAAAGCCTTCCCAAATCCCCATTCAATTGTCATGCGTTGACGGGCCATATGACGGTTGAACATGAGTTCTTCTCGGTTCATATTCCTCTCTCGTTGATGCCGATATGCACCCATAATACCCCTGGCAAGATAATACGCTGGGTCACCGTAAACCAAAGGCTCTCTACCGTCAGGTAGTCGCAAGTTTGATTGAACTCTGTCGGAGAATCCTGATAACTGAAACATCAACCAATCACCTATTATCCCCTCGTAAGGTCCATCCCAGTGGGAGACCAACCTATCAGGGGTGGTAATCGCTTGAAATTTGATTGCGTGAACCTTCTTATAACCGGAATAGAATGTACGTTGAGGTAGTGAGCTTGGTCGACAGATCGCTTTGAGAGTACCATCAATAAAGCCGTAACACAGATTTTCTGGTGTATCTATCGCGAGACAATAGATATTAATCTGATCAGGTGTTAATCTGATAGGATCCCAATATAATAGTTGTTGATATCGATTGTAGATAAACATGATTGTATCGTTGAAGATAACTTCTATCCATGAAGTACCATGACCGAATATCTTAATCTGATTGTCAATATCGATCTATTAAACAAAAATAGATTCTATTTACCTCACAACAGTTCTTATATCTTGTCGGATAAGAAGGTCTATATAAAACGAGAGACAAACAGGTTTCTGGCTCTGTTTTGTATCTTTTCCGGAATATAAGGTCCTGCAAGCTCATTGCCGCAGTCATCTCATATATTTGATGCCTGGTAAACCTCAAAAATTCTAGGCACCAAGTATCATTTTTCGTCGCTAGGGAAAATCGTACGGTAGGATCATATGGAGGTCGTCCTCTACGTGGACGTGAAACCCGGAATCTATCTTTTGAAAGTTCCTGTCTCAAAGAGTCGGTTCGCATATAGGTGAATAAAGCTTGGCGCTTCCGCATGCGCATTCGCATAATCTGGAATGGGTCTACAGCCATGATAGCCTTAGCTGAGACAATCACTGTCTGTATTACGGATTCCGACATTGTTGTTTTGACATCTTGGCCAATATTTTTCTCGATTTAGCTTTGTTTATACCTGCGAAAACTCTCGGCATTTTCTGAACCCCCTGCTTCACGGTTCTGATTTACATGGGTTTTCACAACCCCTACAAAAAATGGGAATCCCAGTCGCACTATTTTACTTGGAGTTGCCCTTAACCCTTTCAATCAATGTTGCTGTGGTAACTGCATTTTTTCTGGGCGTGCCGGATCTTTCTAATGGCCTCCACTCTCGTATCTAGATCCTTGTAGAACGGTACCGTGGATTAGGGCTTTCAAACCTAAGGACAGGCATGTTGGGAAGCAGTGTCTGTTAGGATTTCCGGTTACAAACATTCCCGAATGACTGCTTGTAAACTGTCTTTCGCTCCCTCAACGGACTAAAACAGGTGCACATAAATACAAATGTCACATGAACGTACCTATAGCGGTGCCCCTAGTACGAGGTTCAGGAAAGTATATAAACGATTCTGTTTTTACTCAATCGAGAGAGTAATTCAATAATAGAATACCATTTACTTCACAATGAAAGTTGAGATAGAGAATGAATAAATGATCTCGTTGTTCAGCAATTTCCTGCAGCCTATTACCTTTTGATATAAAATCAGGCTGTAGAGATAGTAGTGTCTAAGCCTCCTGCCATGGTAATTTTACTGGTCGCTCTACTTTTGCACTTTTTCTTGAGGCCTGTCTGCCATAACTCTCTCGCTTCCAACTTGATTTTAAGTTCTTTAGGTTTCCACCCGGTAGATTAGGTGATCAGGATATCCACCGTCCATTTTGGTTTGAAAACCACTCATTTCTCATATTTGGATTTGTCTTTCTCATAGAGCTAATGTTCATTCATTGAGGTAAGAAGGCATCAGACCTCTATGGTTGATTGGACAAGACATTGCTAAATAAGAGATTGCCTGACATACAGGGAACTGTGGTTTACATATTGTGATTGCAAACTTGAAAAGTTGTGTCCAAAGCAAATCTCCATTACATCATACATGACCACCACACTCTATCATTTCTATAGCTTCCCGTCAAAGTCCATAATGTTAAACTCCGTTGTCACTAACTGTAACAAGTGTAAAATGGGTAGAGATAGGAGTTAGAAAACCAGATATGTTTTTTCCCATGCCTTTTTCACGTAAAGGGTGACTGATTCTTTTGGGTTATAGATAATTGGTTAAATCTTTGACTGAAATGTACACCCATTATGTGTTACCAGGACACATAACGGTTCCCCAATCTCAGCCAAAATCTATTCTTTTGTACATAACACATACCCACTCTCATTCCACTCTAAAAGCACTGGCTTCTAACCTAAATGAATGGAAAATATTCATTTTGGTGGTAGTTGACCACATTTGTACCCTCATTACCATTCTTATACAATATATTTTTCGCCTCTATTCAAAATGGACCAATTGTTAAAGCCATTAGATTGCGATTGCATGAGATAGTTATCATTTGTTTTTATATACACGAAGCCCAGGTTGTTCAAGAATAGTCCTGCTTACTAGTTCAATATCAGCCGTTGAATAGTCCAATTTTGCAGTACAATTTTAATAATCCCGGGCCGCTATAGCACTAGCCAGATCATGAGTGGTAATTTTCTGCCCGCATTCAGAAATATATTATATGCATGCTTGTAAAGATCATTCGGCCTCTAATAAACTCTATACCTTGCTGAAACTCCCTTGAAATAGAACGATAACGGGTTAAGCCCCTCTCCCATTCTTTAATTCCACTCATGAATTTCCGGCGCTTGTTACAACAATTTGCTACTTGCAGTTCAAATATCTCTCGTGTATTACCAAAACCTTTATGCATTGGCATTTTCTTTTGAAGATTCATAGATTGGTAAAGCTGCTGGTAGCAGGTATGGTTTCTGCGTATTGGGCATCGTTTTTTGTTTCTTAAAAGCTTCTTCATATCTTGTATTGCTAATCATTATATCTAATAAATATATCTATTCATCTAACAGTAACCCGTATCAAGTATCATTATTCTGAAATCATTATATTTTTGAAGTCCAGGAGGCAATGGACAATTTTCGACAGGGTCGCAAACCTGTGGACTATTGAATTTGGTCTCACCCGGGCTTGATATAGTTCGCGCAACCATAACCTCGGCATCCTTATCTCTTGAACCAGGAGAGAGGGGAAGTTCCTTTTGCAAAGCCAGATTCATTCGCCTCCAGATCCCCTGGCTAGTCATTGGCTTTGATATATTAGAACTAATGATAACGGCTTGTGAATAAACATTTTTATTGTCAACAAGACAAACAGGTTATGATACATCAAGCAGAAGTACTACATCAGCAAAAAAAAAAATCCTCCAAGACGAATTGTACGTCCAGACGTACCGATTCGTCTTTTGCGACAAAAACCTCGTCTTTTGCTACCAAATACTCGCATTTTGGTCATCCCGCGCTACCCGGAGCTCCCAAATATGACCCGTCGTCTTTTGGCGCCTAGTATTCGTCCTAAATGTGACACCTCGTCTTTTCACGCCTATTTCGTCTCCCAAATGCTCTTTTGACGTCGCTCGGATGTGATATTCCGCCTATGTACTGGCGCTAATGCTAGCGCTAGCTAATGACGTCAGACTTGACTCCTCCACACCTCGAGGATCCACCCACACCTCCACCTCCACCTCGACATATACACCTAGCTGCCTCGCCTCCTACCTCGCCTCCTACCTCACCTCCTACCTCCTACCTCACCTCCTACCTCACCTCCTGCCTGTATCGACGCCTACCTCCTACCTGTATCGACCTCCTGCCTGTATCGACACCTACCTCCTACCTGTATCGACCTCCTACCTGTATCGACCTCCTGCCTGTATCGACGCCTACTACTAGATACGTATTTACCCTACTCTGCATTTTGACGCCTTTACTGACTGCGCTGCAGGCTCCAAATCATGCAGTATATCGAC
The DNA here is from genome assembly GCA_024713705.1 of Morchella sp. 2018-W38C. NCBI lineage: Eukaryota > Fungi > Ascomycota > Pezizomycetes > Pezizales > Morchellaceae > Morchella > Morchella sp. 2018-W38C. The sequence goes on along the minus strand of JAMJEX010000013.1, from coordinate 779,568 downwards.
GCCGCTGGAGGCGTCAAATTGGGCAGTATATTGACGCCGCTACTGACGCCGCTGCTGACGCCGCTGCTGACGCCGCTGCTGACGCCGCTGCTGACGCCGCTGCTGACACCGCTGCAGACGCCAAATCCACACCCCAATGCAGCGAATACTGCAGCATATGGACACCTACCCGGCAGCGAATACTGCAGCATATGGACACCCACCAGGCAGCGAATACTGCACCCTCCAGGCAGCGAATACTGCACCCCCAGGCAGCGAATACTGCACCGCCCAGGCAGCGAATACTGCAGCATATGGACACCCCCCAGGCAGCGAATCCGGCATCTACCAGTCCTCCAATACTGCACCATATGGACACCCCTAGGCAGCGAATGCTGCAGCTACCAGTCACCAATCCTGCACCATTTGGACACCCCCAGGCAGCGAATACTGCAGCTACCAGTACTCGAATACTGCACCAAATCGATACCCCCAGGCAGCGAATACTGCAGCTCAGCGGCGAGCTCAGCGGGCAAGCAGCTCTCCGGCGAGCTCAACGGGCAAGCAGCTCTCCGGCGAGGTCAGCGGGCAGGCAGCTCAGCGGCGAGCTCAGCGGACAGGCAGCTCTGTGGGTAGCTCAGCGGACAGGCAGCTCTGTGGGTAGCTCAGCGGGCAGGCAGCTCTGTGGCGAGCTCAGCGGGCAGGCAGCTCTGTGGGTAGCTCAGCGGGCAGGCAGCTCTGTGGGTAGCTCAGCGGACAGGCAGCTCTGTGGGTAGCTCAGCGGGCGGGCAGCTCAGCGGCGAGCTCAGCAGGCAGGCAGCTCTGTGGCGAGCTCAGCGGGCAGGAAGGAGGGGGGAGGGCAGGAGTGAGCGGAGGTGGGTGGGGCGCCGGTGGAGGCAGGTGGGTCGCTAGCAAATATGTACATAGAACTACGTAGACATGTGGATCAATAAACGTGACATTTGAGCGGAACTGGTGTCCTAGTCTATGTACCGATTGCCGAGTGATCTCATTCTGCCAGAAAATTCGCTAGTGAAAGCCGTTAACCGGGCAAAAGCTACGTAGGCGTGGACCCGGTGTTCGTTTTGGGGTCAAAAGACGAACTCGTCTTTTGGTCAAAAGACGACGTCGCGACGAGAACGGGAGAGATGTTCGTTTTTTCTCGTCGAGACGATATCGTTTTGCGCCGGGGCGTATGGATGCAGGTAAGAAAACTTCTCATGCGCCTGGTGCGCCTGCTGCGCCTGGGTACGCCCAAGCACGTCAGACCGAACCCAATTTTTTGCTGATGTACTATCTTGCTTGCTAAACTTGAAGATTACATCATCAACCGAATGTTATCTATACCTTTATCAGCAATTGCCATGTATTCCGATAGCCTGGTTTCATGTGTGGACCATTGTTACGAACCACGCCGCTACACGAATGCGGATTAGTCATCGGGAATGCTGGAAGGTTCTGTTGGATTAGTAATCGGTGGAGGTCTCGCTTAGTATAAAAGGTCGAGCGTGTCTATTATTGTCTTTCTTTCTCTTTCCTTACGCAACATCTTGTTTATTACTTTGGGTTATTACTTTGGGGGATTCACTTCGCTTCAATACACTTCTTTACTCTTAGTCCCCGTTACGTCTATTGTCCATCATGCTCTTCGCATCCCTCGCTATGTTCGCCGCTGTGACTACTATGCTCGTATTGTTCTTCTCGGTTCCCATGCCGACCGCTGTCGTTGTTCCCCTCTTCTCGGTTACCATGCCGACCGCTGCTATCTCCGTCCTCGTACGGACCTTTGCCTCTGCACTCGTGCGGACCCTTGTCGTCGCCCCCCTCTCTGTCCTCGTACAGACCTCCGTCCCTACCTTCGGGTACACCACTGCCTCGTCCCTTGCCTTCGTGCAAGGCCTATGCCTTCCCTCTGGGAACCTCACGATGTCCCTCGACCCCTCAGCCACTACCTCGCCCATGGTTCTTTACACTATGTTGCGTGTTTTATGGTCGACTGACATCCACCGACTCATCTCGCTTACGAGACCACCAGGACCCCTACTCTCCACGGAGACCACTGCTACCATACGTGTGTTTCTATATGCCGCTCTCTTCCTGACAGCCTGGACCATAGCATACCTCCTTGGTAAACTTTGTACTCAGGCTATGAAGGAACCACTCGCCGACCACACACCTCCACTCAACCTACCACGACGAATCCGCCGCCTACAATGCCATCTCCTCCGACGATCCCTTCCGTTTGGAAGGCCGACAGGGAATGACCCGGGTTGGTGCTTTCTGACGTTAACCACTGGGAACTTCCAGCCGTACCTCGTTGGCTTAGGTCCTTACCCCTCACCGGTTAAAGTCTTGAACACCATCCACCAACTCGGAGCCCCCCTACTCCCCGTACTCGTTACCAATCACCGGGGCACCGCCCACGTCGAACGCCGCCGAGGTACCCACACCGCCATGAGACTACTACAGTCAAGACGAATCGGTGCCAAACTCAAGATAGGGCAGCTCCACCACCCCGGTGACTGTGAACCCTTCGAAATACCGGTACGATTGTCTATGAAGAAGGACCAACTCCCCGCGTTGATAGACACCGGAGCCACGGGCTATGGATTCATCGACGCCGCTCTCGTCCATTCCGCCGGCTACCCTACTGAGAAACTTCCCCGGCCCAGGCACTTGCAAGTCATAGACGGCCGGCCTATAGCATCGGGAGCGATCACTCACATAGCCAAGCTCCGTCTTGAAATCGGCACACACGTAGAAGGGATTTCCCTCTTCGTTACGCAACTAGGGGATGCTAAGATAGTACTCGGCCTCCCCTGGCTCCAGCACCAAGCGGCAAAAATTAACTTTGCCGACCGATCCATTTCCTTCCACGCCGACCACTGCGGACAACACACTGCCGACTTATGGACATCTACCCTCGCGCCGCCCCCACTCACCGCCGCTGCTGCCCCCCTGCTGCCACCACCCACACCTCCAAGGCCTTCAACTCCAAGACGCACCATTACCTTGTCTGCGGCCCGCTTCCGTAGGGAGGCACAACAGGAGGAAAATCAACTCTTCCTGCTAGCTGCAAGACCCGCCAGCCCCAACACCACACTGCCCGCTTCCACCGACGAGTTGGTCCCCACGACCTACCACCGCTATCTTAACTTGTTCCGAAAATCAGAGGCACAAGGGCTCCCCGTCCACCGCTATATCGACCACGGGATCCCACTGCTGGAGGGCAAACAACCGCCCTTCGGCCCCCTATACGGCATGTCCTCGGAGGAGTTGAAAACACTTCGGGAATACCTAGACGACCAACTGGCACGAGGCTACATACGCTCCTCCTCCTCCCCCGCCGGAGCCCCCGTCCTATTCATCAAGAAGAAGGACGGCTCCCTACGGCTATGTGTGGATTACCGCGCGCTCAACGCCCTCACGGTCAAGAACCGTTATCCACTACCGCTGATCAACGATACCCTGGATAGGCTCAAGGACGCCAAGATCTACACCAAACTCGATCTGCGCAATGGGTACAACCAGATAAGGATCAAGGAAGGGGAGGAATGGAAAACCGCCTTCCGCACTCGTTATGGTCTGTTCGAATACTTGGTGATGCCCTTCGGACTCACCAACGCACCCGCCACCTTCCAGGCCTTCATGAATGACACACTACGGACCTACCTCGACGACTTTTGCACGGTGTACCTCGATGACATTCTGATCTACTCCAACACAGAGGAGGAACACCATCAACATGTCAACACCGTCCTGGACAAACTACAAGCAGCGGGGTTACACTGCAAACCTGAGAAGTGTGAATTCCACGTCAATCGCACGGAATACCTGGGGTACATTATATCGGGAGAGGGGGTTACCATGGCTACGGATAAGACCAAGGCTATACAAGAATGGGGAACACCTGCCTCAGTCCACGACGTACAAGTCTTTTTGGGATTCGCCAACTTCTACCGACGATTCATCCGCGACTACTCGAAGGTGGTAGCTCCAATGACCAGCCTGCTGAAGAAGGATGCCCCGTTCGTATGGAACCCAGCCGCTGACCGCGCCTTCCAATCTCTGAAGGAAGCGTTCACCACCGCCCCAATACTGAGGCACTTCGACCCGGAACGAGCGTGTACACTGGAGACCGATGCCTCTGATTTCGTAGCGGCCGCCGTACTCTCCCAGAAGGACGACGAAGGACTCCACCACCCGGTGGCCTTCTACTCACACAAGATGACGCCTGCCGAGTGCAACTATGATATCTACAATAAGGAGCTACTGGCAATCGTCCGCGCATTTGAAGAATGGCGAAAGTACTTGGAGCCCAGGAACCAGGAGATCACGGTATATTGCGACCACAAAAACCTGGAACATTTCATGACTACCAAGATCCTCAATCGCCGCCAAGCCCGCTGGTTCTTAACGCTGTCCTCCTTTGACTTTGTGGTTACATACCGTCCGGGTGCGAAGAATGGGAAACCTGATGCCCTCACACGTCGATCTGGAGATCTCCCTAAGGAGGGGGATGAAAGACTAACACAACAGCATCAGGTGGTACTCAAGCCCAAGAACCTCCGTCTAGCCGCCGCCCTAGAGGTCCCTAGGCCTGCCAAGGTATCCCCCACTCGCCAGGATGAACTGCAGACTGCCTTAGCCAAGGATCCGCTGTCCGGACAACTGATGAAGGACATTGCCGCCAAGAAGAAACACTCCCGCTTTCTTCCCATAGGTGAATGCTCGATTCAGGAAGGATTACTGTACTACCAGGGCCTATTATACATCCCCGAGGACGCCGCAATCAAGCTAGAGATCCTCCGCGCCCACCACGACGCCCCTTCAGCGGGACACCCGGGACGCGCACGCACGCTGGAACTCCTATCCTGGAACTACTACTGGCCACAGATGAGGAAATACGTTGCCCGTTATGTGGATCACTGCGACACCTGCTCCAGGATTAAGCCGGTCAGACACGCCCCGTACGGTCTTCTTAAACCGCTAGCTCCCCCAGTCAAACCATGGTCCTCATTATCAATGGACCATGTCACCGGCCTACCCGAGTCTCAAGGATCTAATGCCATCTTTGTGGTGGTCGACCGACTCACCAAAATGGCTCACTATATCCCCACCAGGGACACTGCCGACGCCCCCGAACTGGCCCGATTATTCCTACAACATGTGTGGAAAGCTCACGGGCTGCCCAAGGATATAGTATCGGACAGAGGGACGACCTTTACCTCGCAGTTCTGGAAAGCACTGTGCAACCAATTGGACATCAAACCACGGTTCAGTATTGCCTTCCACCCCCAGACCGACGGACAGACCGAGAGGGTCAACGCTATTATGGAGCAATACCTGCGCGGGTATGTCAATATAACGGCGGCGAGGTTCTGAAGACAAGACGAGGCGATATCGAGACGAGAATCGACTCGGATACGTTCGAGGACTAAGACGGGAGATCGGGCTCAGATACCGATCGAACAAATATATTTTTAATAAAAAACTAGAATGGCTCTGCCTAGCGTGATATGCTAGGTGAGACCAAAAACTTATATTTAACTAGAAATAAAGACGTTGCGTAAGGAAAGAAGAAGAAGAAGAGAAACAGAGACGAAGCGAGGGAGAGCCCTAATATATATCCAAAGAAATCCCACGATGACTAATCCCCTAATGACTCACACCACGCACTCCACATATAACACCCGTAACCGATCCCGATCTTTCCTTCCGCAATCCTAACCAGAAGCGCCTAGCGCTGACCGTACCCTCCAAGCACCTTCCTAACCCATCCATCTTATCCGACGCGACACGATCCTTCACCTAACAACTCGATTCCTCAACGTTCTTGACGGCATAGCAGGTGGGGGCGGTCGGGCCGCGATAGTAGCCCCCTCTCTAGGTTCGAGCTCCGCGAGAACTCCGACAGGTCCAGGCTTCGTAGGATATAGACGATGGAAACGGGCGAGAAGGCGAGGAGCATTGGTGACATTATCAGAGTACTCCCAGGTAGGGGCGTCGTATCCCTTCCAGCTACACAGATATTGGAGACGTTTATATCGAGTCCGAGAATCTAGGATATCGTCAAGTTCCCACTCTTCCTCACCTTCAACGACAACAGGAGGGGCCGGGGGAGGAATGTGTCCTGGTAGGGGGTCCGTAGCGCAAGGGTCCAATTTCGAAACATGGAACACAGGGTGTATCTTCATCGAGGCCGGCAGATCGAGCTCGTATGCGTAGGGACTGATGACCTTCTTGATTTTGAACCTTCCCAAACGTTTCCAATCGAGTTTCCGTGAGGGGCGAATGGTTTGGATATTCTTAGCGTTGTATACCTCGTCACCGACCTTATAATTGGGGGCGGGTGTTCGGTGTTGGTTGGCACTGGTTTCCTGTCGATCCTGGGCGTATCGCATCTCGGCTCGGAGGTGTTCCTGTATTTCCGACATCCGCTTAACTAAGGCGTTGACATCTTGTTGTTGGTTGCCAAAAGTCGACGTGGTCAGGTCTTCCGTAAAACGCGGGTCGTAACCATAGTTAGCCATAAACGGGGAGACTTGCGTGGTTTCAGAAACGGCGTTGTTAGCGGTAAACTCGGCGATGGGTAACCAATCAGTCCAGTCATCCTGTTGGTAGGATACGTAGCTCCGTAGGTATTGTTCCATGACCGCGTTGGCTCGTTCCGTTTGGCCGTCAGTTTCGGGGTGGAACGCGGAAGACATAGCTACCGTAATCTTCAAAGCCTTGCACAACGATTTCCAAAACCTTGACGTGAATTGGGTACCGCGATCGGAAACAATGGAGGATGGTAAGCCATGGAGTTTCCAGACGTGATCAATGTACAGGCGTGCGAGGTCCTCCGATCCGGTGGTTGTGTGACAGGCGATGTAGTGCTTCATCTTTGACAGGCGGTCGACTACAACTAGGATGGCATCCTTACCCTTACTCTCCGGCAGACCAGTAACAAAGTCCATTGATATATGAGTCCAAGGTTTCTGGGGTACAGGTAGGGGCGAGAACTCGAAGGGGCATGGTGCGATGTCTTGCTTCGACTACAGGTATGGCAGTTGCGGACATATCGTTCCACAGACTTGCGCATAGTGGGCCAGTAGTAGGTTCGTGCTAGCAGGTCAAAGGTTTTAGCTCTTCCGACGTGACCAGCCGATGGCGCATCGTGGTGTTCCTTCAACAGCCTTATTGTGTGAAACGAAACCTTGGCGAGTTGCAGGTATCGCCAAGGGAATGCACATTCGCCGAGAATGCTGATGCGCCTTGAAGCGAGTTCTAATATCTTGTTTGGAAACGGCTCAGTAGTGTACGCTTGTTTAAGAAGTTCTTCCAGGGGGGACAGTCCTTGAAAGGACTGGGTTGTAGCCAACAAACCCAGATTTCCCAAATTCTGGGACTTCAACACTACTTGACTTTGATGGGCCAGGCGTTCATCCCCCTCCTCAGGCATGTCCTGTGACCTCCTGGTCAACGCGTCCGGTTTTCCACCTTTTCTTCCCTGGTCGATATGTAATTTTATAATCAAAAGCGATAGGAGTTGGACCATCCGGCAACGATTCAGTAGTTTCTTGGTCGTAAAATATTAGATTCTTGACGGTGATCGCTTAGGGCGCCGATGGTTTCGCGGGGGCGATTAATTCAGCTCTCCGTTCTTCAAAACAACGGATAATCGCCAGTAATTCCTTATCGTAAATTTCATAATTGCATTCCGCCGGAGCGTGTTTTTATTCATATCTGTTCTGAGTGTATGACTCGGAATCGTCGAAGCTACGAAGAACTCACGGAAAGCGTAGTCAGGCGTCGGATTCGCGATAATCGTCTATCGAGTCGAAGTCGGAGGGGCGAGTCTGATGTGAATCTGCAGCCTTCAGGTGATCGAAGCTTGACAGGCAGGTGACCATCTGAGCGAAGTATTATTGTGGGTGAAAGGGCTATAATGGGTAGCATATCTGGAGTAACCCCTGATAAATCGTTTATAGAAGTTTACAAACCCAGTAAATACCTGAATATCATGCGTTAACGTTCCGTGGCGCTTTCCATTCCCTGATTTTTCGACTTTCGCGGATCCATTTCCAATCCCTTCCTTGTGATTAACAGTCCCAAATACTTCGTTTCTTGTACGTGAAATTCACACTTCTCCGGCGCAGTGACAGGTCGTTGTTAAATGAGGGCTTGTAGGCGCGGTTAACATAGTCGATATGGGATTCCAAATCGCTTACTGTAGATCAGGATATCGTCAGATAAGCTGTACAGAACCGTCGAGGAAAGGCGGAGAACGTCGTTGATCATCGTTGGAATGAAGGCGAGGCGTTGGTTAAGCCGAGCGGCATTACATTGTATCTTGGAAATAGCGAAAGCAGAATGCGAAAGCGGTTTTCCACTCGTCTCCGGCGGCTATCCTGATCTGGTTGTATCTTCTTTCGAAGGTCGAAACAGTATCTCGCCATGGCCGATCTGGTTCGCGTTCGTAGAAGCGAGGCAGTGGGTACCGGTCCTTGATGGTGAGTCGTTGATTCCCGGTAGTCTACAAAGCGGAGACCACCTCGGTTTCTTGACAAAACAAGACAGGCGGCAGAAGATGGCTTCGGATCCGAATTCGTCCGATCTTCTTCGCTCCAAATGTTTCTGCAGGGTGGTCGATTCTTGAGCATCTGGTAAAAGTAGCAGGGGGTTCCGTTCCTTCTTTCAACCTGATCTGCGGTGGTCGTAGGGGCGGTGTGGTGGTAGCTTTCTAGTTCCTCTTCTTGAAAGCGAACAGATATTGATGGTGGATCATGGGACGAGGGTGGTAAGGGATCTGACAGTGGGGAGATTGTGTTGGGTTGAATACAGCCACGAATACCTCCAAGTCCTTGGTAGTCTCAAAAGCGGTCGTGACACCTTTCTATTTCTAGATCGTGTGTAGCGGGCAGCGGACTAGAATCCCTTGGATATAGGTTGGATGCAGGGGTCATCGTTGCATTGGCGGAGGCAGTGAGGAGAGTCGAAGAATGGAATTAAGTGGCAAAATCGAGCTTGACATTATGCGGCGCATCAGGGGATCTGCAAGGACTACAGGGTAGTGCAGGCGGGTGACATAAGCGGTGATGTTTTAGTGGACCTTGAATCTGGAGGGACAGTTGAGCAGTGTGGGTGATATCACGGAGGAGATTTCTCTCCATCGATGACTTGTAACTTTTCGGGGTTAGGCGAGCGGGAGGTAGGAAGTTGGTGGTGGCTACGAATCTCTCGTCAATGAATCACGATTAGAAGCTCAGTGTCAACTAATGCGTGGGTTCTTTACAGATTTTATTTTTATCAGATACAGAACATGAAACAATAAAATGATCTGAAAAACCTTGTGAGCGACACTAGAAACAGGACCAGAAACCGAAAACAAAGACAAAGAGATAGGAGGAACCTGTACTGAGCCACTCAGTGCAGGTCGTCCCCATTTCCCGACGGTGGGGAGCGGGGGCGCGGCATATTGAACGGACCAGAGAAAGAAAACCCAAGATCAGAAGAAACAGAAGTACCAGGACCAGAACCAGAAGAAGAAAAACCAGAACCAGAAGCAGAAGAAGAGTAGTAAGAGCCCCACGCATCACCGGAGGTTGATAAGCCTCGGTGGTAGCAGCAGCGCGGAACGAACGAGCATTAGTACGGCGGTTTGGGCACTCGGTAGCGAAATGTCCGGCCTGCCCACAGTACATGCACAGGCCTTGGGCCATGCGACGTGAGCGTTCGGTGGGGGACAGAGGACCACGGGGGGCGCGAGGACGGAGGTTGGATAGGTCCATGGGTACCGCGCCACCAGGTGTATGGGATGGGTGCGCGGGAGTCACTGGGGCGGGAGCGGAAGCGGGAGATCTTTGGGGGGCAGGGGCAGTGGCAGGGGCAGAAGTAGTGCGGGTACGGAGGCGAGCATCCCTGATGCGTCTATTCAACTCTTGTAGGAGTCGAACGTAGTCGAGTAAGGAGTCAGGGGTCGGGTGGTGGATCATGGCGTTGCGGAGGTCGTTGGAGAGCCCCCGGGTGAGAGCATGTTTCTGGGCCTGTTCATTCCAGGCCACATCGGCCGCGAGACGTTGGAAGTCAGCAAAGCAGAGAAGTCTCGGATCCTTGCGTTAGTCGTTCCAACTCCCGTTCGGCGGTGGCAACACGGTTGGGGTCGCCGAAGGCGGTGTCGAGGAGGGTGATCAAAGCTTCGATGTCGGCAAGGTTGATGTTGGCACCATTGACCAAGGGCATGACTTGGCCGAGGGCACGTCCGGTTAGCAGGTTGATCGCGTATACGAGCTGTTGCTGGTTCGAGGTGAAGCGATCGGCGTTACCGATCATCTTGAGGCGGAGCTGGGTGACGAAGGGACGGAGTGCCGAACGGGTACCATCGAACTTAGGCGGGTCAGGATCTTATCCGTTGAACGGGTGCGGTTGCGGGGACTGGGACTGGGAGCTGGGCTTGAATGGGGGCTGGGACTGGGGCAACGGGTACTGGGGCCGAAGCGGCGAAGGAGGTGATTAAGCTCCCTTGATTCCGCAAGCTTCGTGGTGAGCTCTTGGACCTGGGCTTCCAGTTCGGGGATGGCGGCGTTGTTGTTCATAGAGACGTTCAGCTGTTGCTGTAGAGTGTCTCGTTCATTGGCGAAGGTGTGAGCTTGCTGGAAGTTCTCCCTTGCTTGCTGATGCCACGTAGATAGATTTGTATATAAGAGGTCTGGGTTTTCGAGATAAGATTGTTGAAAGTCTTCGAGGTTCCTAGGAAACCCCCACTGAGATGGGGTTGACATTGCGTATCAGGAGTCGATGTAAGTCGACGCAACGTAGTATAACGGCGGCGAGGTTCTGAAGACAAGACGAGGCGATATCGAGACGAGAATCGACTCGGATACGTTCGAGGACTAAGACGGGAGATCGGGCTCAGATACCGATCGAACAAATATATTTTTAATAAAAGAGAATGCTCTGATAGCGTGATATGCTAGGTGAGACCAAAAACTTATATTTAACTAGAAATAAAGACGTTGCGTAAGGAAAGAAGAAGAAGAAGAGAAACAGAGACGAAGCGAGGGAGAGCCCTAATATATATCCAAAGAAATCCCACGATGACTAATCCCCTAATGACTCACACCACGCACCCACATATAACACCCGTAACCGATCCCGATCTTTCCTTCCGCAATCCTAACCAGAAGCGCCTAGCGCTGACCGTACCCTCCAAGCACCTTCCTAACCCATCCATCTTATCCGACGCGACACGATCCTTCACCTAACAACTCGATTCCTCAAAGTTCTTGACGGCATAGCAGGTGGGGGCGGTCGGGCCGCGATAGTCAACTACCAACAAGATAACTGGGCCAAATTCCTCCCCCTCGCCGAGTTCGCACACAATAATGCCAGCACGGAACCATTGGGGGTAAGTCCTTTCTTCGCAAACTACGGGTATAATCCCCAACTGGAAGTACTTCCCGCCGAAGAACGACACGAAGCTCAGCCGAAGGAAGTGGTGGCATTTGCCAGTTCGATCTCCACCTTGCAAACCGCTTTGAGATCCGAGATCCTGTACGCCCAAGCCGCCGCCGCTGATAGCGCCAATGCCGCTCGCCTCCCGGAACCACGTCTAGAGGTAGGAGATCTCGTATGGTTGTCGCGAAAACACATACGCACCACTCGGCCCTCGGATAAGTTGGACCACAAACGGCTAGGGAAGTTCAAGATACTGGAACGCATCGGGTCCCACGCTTACCGACTGGAACTCCCCGCATCGATGAAATCTCACCCGGTGTTTCACGTCTCGCTATTGGAACCCGCACGCACGCAGCCCCTGCCAGGCCACATCCAGCCACCCCCGCCGCCGGTTATTGTCGAAGGAGAAGAGGAGTTTGAAGTACAAGAGGTATTGGATTCTCGGATACGTCACCGGCAGCTACAGTACCTGGTCAAATGGTCCGGATACGAACAACCCACTTGGGAGCCCGCTCGGAATCTCGACGCAGAGCTAGGAGCGCTACAACGCTTCCACGCCCTATACCCCACCAAAACCGCATTAGTCCCCAAGAGGACCCCGCGTGGCAAAGTATAATTTTCTTACGGTTTCTTTAGCAAAATGAAACCGCCCTATCTTACGTCTCCCGGTGCCTGCACCTTGTTTTCGTTTGCTAACTCGTACGCTTTCTTTATTACGCCATTAGCTCACAGCGAGCCGCCTTCTCGGAGGAGGAGCTAAACTATTTAACCACGCCCACACGAATGCGGATTAGTCATCGGGAATGCTGGAAGGTTCTGTTGGATTAGTAATCGGTGGAGAGTATATTTCGCTAAGAGTGCCGAAGTCGGCGTCTATTATTGTCTTTCTTTCTCTTATACATACATCTTGTGATTGCTTCCTTCTACTGCTTCCACTTGCTATCTCCGTCCTCGATTTGCCTCGTGACTCATGACCCTTGTCGTCAGCTTCTGTCCCTCCAGACAGACCTCCGCCTTACCTTTAGAAGACACCATCGTCATTCCCCATTGCCTCAGATAAGCGCTTACGCCTTCCTCTTAACCTCACGATGTCCCTCGACCCCTCAGCCACTACCTCGCCCATGGTTCTTTACAACCATAGAGGGCATCCAATCACACTTTTTGTCACTCAAGTTGATATATACACCGACCATTGAGAATTGAATCATACAAGCCACCGTACCTGACCCCCTGTACACGGCTTTGGCATCAAACGAGTAAACTGCAGTGTTGCTGTCAGGTGCTGTTGAGACCTGCAGTTTGTCAACAGTAAAAAACTAGATCAACTCTCAAACTCGGATTGCCCTGAACCCGCCGGCAATCATGACAGTATATTTAAGTAGTGTCCTGAAACATTAAATTTCTGGGATCATGATCTTTTTGAGGATTTTGGGGATGGATAAATATTCCGTGTTTAAGCTGAGGCTAAAAAAAGGAGGCAAATTCAAGCCTGACCTGGAGCAATGACACTCATGAATCAATTCGCGAGTATGACTTGTGTCGAGTAATTCCGAACATGTCTCAATCAAAACTTACCAAATAATTTGTAAGAACTGAACATCCACTAGTCTTGAGTTCTAAGATCAGGACTATTTGTAGCATTACTTTTTGGACCTTTCGCAAAATTGCGAAATGAGTTAGGCGTTTCTCTATCTACAATTTACAAAATTTTTAAAGAAACGTCCGATGCACTCCCTCCTATCAACAAAGTCAGACCTCGGACTCTAGCACTAACTAGTTTCCACAGTCTTATTAGTAATGCCACTGCAACCTAAGCTAACCATCATAAACCGTTATGGCAAATTGCAGAAGAACTATCAATTGTGGTTAATGAAAGTGGGTTACGCGAAGTATTTGTTGAGGAACAATACCATCGACACGTTCCTAGTTTAAAGCCATTCCTTTCAACAAACACAAAAAAAAACGGCTTACTTAAGCGAACAAGATGCGAGATTAAAGGGACTCGGATTACTGTACAGTTATTTACACCGATGAGAGAGCATTCAATTTTGAAGTTTGTTCTGTTGATACTTGGGTAACCAACGCGTCTGGGAGTGGAGTATCTTGAAGATTGTCTCGTACCTAAATTCCGAAAATTAAATACAATCATGGTTTTGTTATGTATTGACGGTAGCATCCAGGGTTCTTTGGTGTTTTGGATAAGCAATGTGGTAATATCCATGGTCCAAAGTACTGCGAATATATGATCTGTCCTTATTTACATCCTTTTTCGCAGGAACAGTTTCGGCAGCGAACATGCTGTATAGATATCATGCAGGATGGTGCCCTACCATCCCGAACAAAATTCACTACAACCGTACTGAAAGAGCTCAATGTTTTTAAGTATTTCGTTGGATGGCCAAGTGGGTAATCTTTTTTCAAATCATTAGCACTAGCAGTTAGTTGTATCTATTTGGCTACTAATATATTGTCAAAATGTTAGTCATGATTAGGGAACTCTCCCGGCCCCAATTCTATTCAGAATGTGTAGGGGATCATGAAGTACGAGATTGTTCGCCGGATCCCTTTTTGCTCGAATAATGCAACCTTGTATGCTGCGATACAGGAAGACTGGGATGTGATCAGCCCAGAGGATTTAGCTAGTTTGATCAATTCTGTTCTACAGCGGGTTGAAGCAGTTTGCAGTACTTCTAATGGACATATACAGTACTAAATTGTCACATTTTGTATTATGAATATTCTTCTACTAGTAGTAGCTACAAGTTTATGTTTATTTGTAACCACAATTAGTAATCGCTTATCACTTATGCTATCTTGATCTGTACACTCATCAAAAACCGGAGGGCATACGTTCAACCAGCGTAGTCTCACTCGAGTGGCCCCCGCACTTCAACTCCAATGGGGCTGTGGTAAAATGTATTGTCCGTGCACAGATCATAGACATTCACTCAGTTTTATTGAGTTTGGAAAATGATAGAGTACCTCTCATTCCTAAACCCCTGAACCAATCCATCACGATACACCCTCACACATCAATACATAACGATCCACCCTCAGACACGATACACTCTCACACTATGACTGACACTCTCATCCCTTTGCCTCTTAACTATGAGCAAATGATCCAAACTCTTTTTCATGTCAATGAAACAATTGTTTTAACAGAGACTCAATTTCATTTATACTGGCCTTTAGTGGACAGATTTTGGTCCCGTGCCCAGACCGAGAATCATAAGCATAGAAAATTCATTTCTCGTTACTATATCTGCCGTATATCAAATTGAAGAGAGTCCTCTACAGTAAAAGCTAATACACAAAAATCCACGGCTGGTAAAACAGGGGTCACCTCTTTTCGTCCATCCAGTAGTTGCAAAATGCGGATCAAAATTTGCGAGTCCTCACAGGATCCGATTCCTCAACCCAAAACCTATTGATTTATTCGGGTAAAAACAGGTACAGATGATGACCATGATATTGAAATATTCTGGAGTAGGAAACGCAGTTCCTTTCTACAAAATATTTTCCGTCATGGGTTAGACAAAGGGTATGCTCCAGGTGAGATCAAGAATAGGATCAAAGGCGCAGGGAGAATTGCTGGTTATACGCGATTGGAAGCTGTGGGTGGTGCATATGTCAAGCGGAAGGATATTGGAAATGTTGCGAGGGAGTTCAAGATTTCGGTAACAGATATACGAAAATTGCCATCAACGAGAACATTTTCGGAAGATTGGGCAATGGCGATGCGTTTTTTGAAGGAAAAGCGGTATTTTCACAAGACCATATATGCATCAAACGTGAACGCTTTCATGTATCAACCCACGCGTGGTTTGGTGTTTGCACCTCCTCAACGGTTACTTATTCTCTCTCAGCGCGGTTGTTTGACATTGTTCAATTCCACCCACAAATTGAATACTTATGAGTATAATCTTTTCACTTTTATGTGCCGAGATCCATGTGGTATCTGGGTACCGGGGGCGCACCGCTTGATTGAGAAAGAAAATTCGGACATTCCCACGACCGCTTTACACGTGATCTACGCATGGTCGGATAATGCATAGAAGATGCAGTACCTGTTGACAGACAACAGTGGAATCGAGCATCTAGCAGTTAAGAAAGCCTTTGAACAGGAGGGATTTGTCAAGATGTACCTGCTTTGTACTCGCGACTCAGTGCGTAGCTTGGGCAGGAGATTCAAATCTGCTGCAGATAAGCCGAGTAACGAACACCTAAGGCATGCAATGAGGTGCTTCATTGAGGCCGAGTGTATTGATTTGAGTAATCAAGCGGTCGAGGTGGCCACTTTCACAACACAGCAGTCATACATCAGGGAACACTGGCTGGAAACCCGGAAACATTGTGCGCTCTATGTGAGACAGCATAGCAATCTTTTGATACAGGCCACGACTACCAATCCCTGTGAGTCAGAGCACAATAGACCTAAGAGTGGAGCTGTACTTCGTTATGGTCAAACAACCACTCATAGCTTCTTTGGGTGTATCAATAACATCTACCACTCGGCGCATGATGTAGAGAATAATAATCGCATTGCGGAAATCGAATTTCGTACGAAAAAGGTCACTCTTACAAAGAGGTATCAATCTCTTGGGGAGTTTCTGTTCTCAATTCAAAAGCTTCTCGCAAAAGAGGAAAATAAAGTGAATACTAGAATCACTTAAAATCTCATGACACCCACTCGCTCAACAAATCTTGAGGACGGGTTTTTGTAGTGCAGTTGTCAGTTTTCGCGCCGCCATTTGCTTCCTTGTCAGCATATTTTTCATATGGATCCCTGCAGTAAAGAGCCGATTCTTGGGCCGGAAATATGGGGCAAATATTTGGAAAGATTTGATCAAGGTGGTATGGAAGAGTATGAATCGTTTGAAATTATAAGACACTGTATGCAGACGGCTTCAATGATTGATCCAAACCGGACAGATAAAGTATTAAGAATGAGAGAGATTAATGAAAGAATACAGTCTACTTTCTTTCAGTTAGAGGAAATTGATCCGGATCGTACCTCTCATTTTCTTTTTACAATTGGACAGCACCTTGCCTCTCTATCATTAGAGCCACTGACAGGTCCATGACCACCCCCTATGAATAGTACCAATAGTAATAAACGGGTTCGGTCTTGGGAGTAGTACTAGTATATATGTCACATATCTCATATTCTGTTTATTTCTGTATATTAATAACGAATTTGTCTTGTATAAAGCCGGCATTGGAGCGGGTACCAGATCCCGAAAAACCGTCTCAAAATACCCCAAATCCCTCGGGGGGGCGAGGAGCCCCCCGGTGCCCCCCTCGGCGGGGAGTGGCCCCGCATTCACCCCTCATCTCGCCTATAGGGGGAGCGGTTCAGGGGACACCCCTAAAAACCCCGCTAACCCTACCTAACCATTCCTTGGGTTGTTGGTTGCTGTGCCTCAGCTCAAGCCACCCGAGTGAGATCATGCTGCCTGAACGCATACCTACCTGAGCCGTGTACCTTGGCGGCTGAGTCAGCCTAGTAATGTAACCGCGCACCTTCAACCTCCGACCTCCAACCCCCAACCTCCAACGTCCAAACTCCAACCTCCACCCCTCAACCCTCAAGCCTCGCACCACCGCCACATACCACCCCACAACGCCGAACCTATCACAGCGCCTCCAACGCCCCACACAAAGGCATGGCACTCGCGTATGTATTCCCATGACCCCGCACCCCCGCACCCAGGAACGCACCACTAACAAGCGCCCCCATACCCATCATCAGCTACGAGAAAGTCGCACCACCACCGGTCATCCCCGTCCATGCTCTGCCTGGCCACCAAGAGGCCCCCGGCCAGAAGAGACTTCCATCGCTGGGCGAGCACAGGTCTGCGCTGCAGCAGCTGCTAGCGACGGTGGAAACGGCGGCGGCGCAGCTGGCGGAGGGGGCGCACGTGGGTTGGTTAACGAGCTCAGACGGGTGTGATGCGTATGCTGATGCTGATGTTGGTGCGCGGGCAGCGGAGACGGAGAGGCTCAAGGTGGAGGTGGACAGGGTTCGCGGGGAGGTGGTGGGGGCGTTGATGGGGGTGGAGGGGATCTGGGAGCCGATGGAGAGGCTGGGGAATGAGCTGGAGAGGCGGGCTAAGGAGGTTGAGAGTGCGGTGGAGGAGACGCTGCGAGGAAAGGCGGTGGTTGGGAAAGCCAGTAAAGCGCTGAAGAGGGTGGTGGCGGAGGTGGAGAGGCTGGATAAGGAGAATGATAAGCCGCTGGAGGAGCTTGGGCGTGCGATACGGGAGACGGAGCGGTTGAGGGCGGAGGGGCTCAAGGTCGACGCGAGTGCTGAGATGTCGGTTGTGGAGAGGGACAGGGTGCAGGCGGAGGTGGCGCGGATGGGAAAGGAATTTGAGAGGGTGCAGGTGGAGTTGACGAGGAAGAAGGTGGAGGTGGAGAGGGTTGGCAAGCAGTTTGTGAAAGCGGCGGATGAAATGAGGAAGCGGAAACTGGAGCTGGAGACGGTGCGTAAAGATCTTGAAATAATGACGGAGGAGACGAAGAAACGGACGCTGGAGCTACAGGGTTTCCTCAGCGAGAGACGGAGGTTGGAATCAAAGGCCCGGGAGTCGGTGGCAGAGACGGAGAGATTAAAGGTAGAGATAGAGAGACTGAGAGTAGAGGTGGGCCAGATGGGAACTCAGACGGAGGGGCAGAATGTTGCGAGGGATTAAAGGTACCGGTGGTGTTGTCTTGGGGGCCGCTTCAGGCGGCGGTTCGGGTTACATATATGTTGAGAAATAAGTTTTAAATAGGAATTCAGGGTACAGAAAGCAGTTGAATGCGTGCTCCGGAATTAAGGTACTAGGACTAACTACCGTGAAAGTCCCCGTTACTGGGACGTCAATGTATTTGACCAGTTGAAACACCGAGCGAGGTGGAGCTTCTTGGCGAATAAGCGCGAGTACATTCATGTCTTGTTCACTTAGGGCCCGTTCGAACAACATAGATCATTTTCTTCGATTACTGGACGGACTAGATTATCAGGTGGCGAAAACGATAATTATAATTCTCATTATCAGTAGATAATCTTCATGTCAGGACAACTTTGAAATAGCATCATAGTCTCCGGATATCTGTGTTGTGTGGGAATAAATACCTCCGAAGGTGATTAGTTTCCTTGCCGGTGGAATATTAGGATAATCGGGAGACCCGAATTTTGCATTATACAATTGCACTATTCACAGCATAGACTTAGTCAGCGCCCCGCCCGGCTGAGGGGCCAATGATAAGAAACCAAAACGTTGCAACCCCGCCTCCACTCCTGTGACAATTCAAACACTCACACAACCTTCGAGCCTTCCACCGAAAAGCACCCCACGAGCCTAACCTCAGCACACCGAGAGCAAAACTAGATTTTGTTGGCACTTGGGTTTGTAACACCCCCGCAAGACGTTCCCGAGTCCCCACCTCCCGCATCCACGACTGACATTCGACCGCCCACCCCCGACCAACTAGCTTCAATACCACCGCACTTTAAATACAAGCCATGGACAGACCTTACAACCAGCACGCACTGCCGACGCTGGACGAGCACAGATCCGCGCTGCGGCA
Organism: Morchella sp. 2018-W38C; assembly: GCA_024713705.1. Taxonomy (NCBI): domain Eukaryota; kingdom Fungi; phylum Ascomycota; class Pezizomycetes; order Pezizales; family Morchellaceae; genus Morchella; species Morchella sp. 2018-W38C. Next base: position 760,569 of record JAMJEX010000013.1, on the reverse strand, counting down.
GCTCCTAGCGACGGTCAGCGCGGCGGCGGCGAAGCTCGTGGTGTGGTCGCACCTAGACGCGTTGACGATTCACAGCTCGGCGGAGGGTGGTGATGGTCCTGATACGCTCGCAGCAGAGACAGTGAGGCTCAAGGCGGAGGCGGAAAGGCTTGGCAAGGAGGTTGAGAGGGCGTTGGCGGATGCGGAGCGGATTTGGGTGCAGATGGAGGGCGCTGGTGAGGAGTTGAAGAGGCTGGCTAAGGAGGTTGCTAGGGTGGCGCTGGAGATGGAGCCAGTGCTGGCTGAGCAGGCGAATGCCACTAACCAGTTGGAGAGGCCGACGCCGGGGGTGGAGAGGGTGGGCGAGGTTCTTATGGGATCGGCGGAGGAGGTGGAGGGGCGTAGGCTGGAGCTGGTGGGGGAGATCAAGGAGCTTAAAAGAAAGAAGGAGGAGACGGAGAAGCGGACGGAGGAGACGAAGAAGCGGACGGAGAGCATGGAGAAGGGGATGGAGGAGTCAAAAAGGCTGACGGGGGAGCTGCAAAGGGTGATCAGTGAAAAACGGAAGATGGAAGCGGAGGCTCGGGAATCTGTGGTGGAGACGGAGAGATTGAGGCTAGAGATACAGAGGTTCAGTGTAGACGTAGACAGGGTGAGGGCCGAGACGGAGATGGAGGGGCAGAAGGTTGCGAGGGATTGAAGCAGAGCGGTGGTCTCGTCTTGAGGAACGTTTCTCCCTGCTATCACACAGTTATATATTGTTTATATGATATCAGCGTAGGATATCCACACAATGATGTTAGAGATGTGCACACGTACTCAAGGTACATACATATCTTGCTCACTCAGTTCAGTGTTTACAAAGGTGCAAACGAGTATTAAAATGTCCCCATACTGTATCATCAGTACCGCCACGACTTCAATACCATAAGAAATATTTAACCACATCTTCCAACTTGGTTAAACCGGTAATACCATTTATCCAAATCATATGTGGGTTAGGGTTCTTGGCAGGTGGTTCAGGGCCAATGTTGTTCCAGAGGGAGCAAGACCCGCGAAAAAACAACCTTCAGTACCATTTACTTGGTGAGCTTTTATCGAGTTGGGTGTACTATATCACAGTTTTACAATCATCACCGGAAGCTCATACGATCTGGTGTTGTCCACGAGGCTGCTCGACGAAGGCAGGGTCAAGTACCTCGAGGGACCTGTGCTCGTGCGATCAATGCTTTTGCTTGCTCGTGAGCCATGGATGGCGCATCAAGGTGCTCGGACTATCTCGGGGAGGGTAATTCTGATGCCTATATTCACCAAAACTATAGTTATTGGGACACTAACATGAGGAGTAGTGTATTTCACCGGGAATGCGATCATCACCGAGAAAGCGACCAAGAGCGACAACGGGATGATCTAAAGTTGCTGAAGAAAGTTGAATTATATAAAATTTGAGAGCCAAGTACCTAGAGGTGTTAGTGGGATGTCTCCCGACTATCTTGGAAAGGACTTACCTCTATCTAGCGAGAGTACTTTTTCAGAGAGGTTTTTGACTTTGTTATATAGGGAGTGTAAGCTTTATCGACTTTACTAAACTATTAGTTTATATTCATTATATAGCTCCAAGATTCCGAAGAGACACACTGAACCCTCCTATATGTGCCTGCCTTGAAATATTGTGTTTTGATGCCCACAAGCTGTTCTTGTGAGGCTCGGTTGTTTTCCCGGTGATGATCCCGCCGTAAGCGCGCAGACATCCTTAGCGACGCTTAGATAACAACCTCAGCTCTCCTCCTATCTAACCTCCAACATTTCTTCCCTAAACGCCCCACACACTCACACCTAGACCTCCGCCCAGCAAGTCTATATATACCAATACCTAAAATGTCACTCGGGTATGTCTCTCTCCCCTGTCATCCAGACCCCACCTGCTACAACTCCAACCACAACCACGACCAATACTAACAGTCGCCTCCCCAACCCCGCACCTCCATCAACCAGCTCTCTTACAGCTGCTGTACTGATGCGAGCCATGGTCACACTCAACCACCAGATGTCGCCACCCCAGCACGCCCTGCTGTGCGCAGACGAGCGCAGGTCCGCGCTGCAGCAGCTCATGGTGACGACCGAGACAGCGGCGAAGCTCGCCGACGTCGCGCACGTGGAGGCGCTAGCGGCACAGTGCAAGGCGGCGGACGGCGGCGGCGGCGCGGATCGCACCACGGCGGAGACAGAACGGCTGCATGCGGAGTGGGCCAAGTTCGGTAGAGAGGTGGAGAGGGTTCTGGCGGAGACGGAGCGGACCAGGGCCGAGACTGAGAAGGTGGGGAAGGAGACGGAGAAGGTATGTAAGGAGATAGAAAGGGCGGCGCAGGAGACCCTGAGGCTCAAGGTGGAGGCGGAGGCGGAGGCGGAGAGGGCCCGGGAGGAGGCTGCGGCGGCGCAGGAGACGGAGGAGATGGATGGGGAGATGGGCAAGGGCATGGGCGAGACCGAACAACAGACAGCGAGTACGCCTCCCACGGTATCATGGTTACGGGAGTGGGGGAGAATAAGCGTTCTACGGAACCGCACCCAACTAAGCCCACGTAGGCGTTGTCCGTCTCGTTCCCCTCCGGCTTCTATGCTGCCACCTGATGAAGCGATAAGAATAGTTGCACTCTACGAGGATAATGAGATGGTGGAGGAGATCGAAGACGCATTGGGGGAATGGAACAGCAACAACAGAGAACAATTTACACTTGCCGGCTGGGCATGGTTCATGCACAGCGAAACAGAGGCATTTGTCTTCCTGGATAGGCCAGGAATGGGCGAGACATATTTAAATAGGATGAGCAGGAACAGGACAGGCGCTATCAAGCTTCCGATGAGTTTCCTAAATGATCTAGCCGTTAATTGTGGGTACGACGGGGCTATTCTTGGGAAAAGAGATGAAACCGGAGAGAGAGACCTAGTTATATTTGAGTGATGTATAAGTGTATTTTGAAGCTTTGTTTTTAGTTTTTGTATTGTGCTTCCTCTCTGTCTTGACCGATACATCGGACGTACCAATACACTGAGTTACGTCCGCCTATGTCGTGCTGTGGCAAATAACATAAGGCGCCCCTGCGGGGTTAGTTGAAGGTTTAAAGTATTGTACAGGGTACCCGACCATGATATAACTAATAGAATATAGAACAAGCACTAGCAAAATTCTAAAGTTATTCTAAACTTATTCATTACCTCTAAAAGTGATTTCCCCTACTAACAAGACTGATATACTCACTGTCTTTTGAATTTGAATATCCCCAAAGCGGCCAGTGGAGGCAATTTCCAGTAGTACCTGTATATGCATGTATATATCTCAAGGGGTTGAAAGCTATCCCAAAGGTCTTCATATAAAAAGGAAAAGATCAATATTACCTTTGAGATATCTCTGGTGTATATGGGTTGTACAATATTGTCAAATTTAAAAATATCAGGCCCTGAAGATTATTCCCACTGGCTGGTTGGGGAGCCCTATAACAGGTGTCAAAACACATATTATGGAAGTCACTATTTTTCAAAATACTCCTATTATCAATTCAACTATTACATAATTTCTTCCCTCATACAAGTGATGCCTCACCTGGGCGGTATCCCGGTACTGGGCGGCTACGCCGTGATATACGTTTGTGAATGGGTTGGGGAAAATGATATTAATGTTCACTGATGAACGGCTTTATGTGACTCGCGATGGTTTTTTGAACTGCAGAGCTGGGCTACTGCTAGAATGTTTGTACCCCGATCCGTTCTGCAGATCAATGAACTAGGATAAGAGCTACAGCAGCAGTCTTAGTCAGCGCCCGCGCGTGTGAAGCGCCAGTCACCGATGTGTAACAACCCGACAACCCCGCACTCCCTTCTACAGAGTTCATCAAAGCTACAAGCTACAAGCTCCCCGCTCCACAGAACACAAACACAAACACCACAGCCCAACCACCCCATCACAGCGCTTCCAAAACTCCAGACTCTAAAGAATAATGTCTCTCGGGTATCTCTCCCTGTCCTTCCTACCCCCCACCTCTCCCCCGTCCCCTTCCACCCCATAGCTCTCGCCTCCTACGAGCCATGCTGACCCTAGACCATCCCTTTCCCGCATATCAGCTCCGAGACAGTCGCACTCCTGAGGCGTGCCATAGACATACTCAACCACCAGATGTCGCCAAACCAGCACGCCCTGCTCTCCGCAGACGACCGCAGATCCATGCTACAACAGCTCACGGTGGCGACCGAGGCTGCGGCGAAGCTCGCCGATGTCGTGCACATGGAGGCGGCGGCGGTGGCGCAACAAATCACATCGGCCAGCGACACGGAGCGCATAAGGGCCGAGACCGAGCGGCTGGAAGCCGAGGCGGAGAAAATCAAGGCGGAGACGGAAAGGACGAGGGCTGAGGGGGAGAAGGTGGTGGTGGGGACTCAGAGGATGACGGCCGAGGGGGAGAGGACAAACGTAGAAATGGAGAAGGTCGGAAAAGAGTTGGAGAGGGTGGCACAGGAGAGGGAGAAGATGAAGGCCGAGGCGTTGAAAGTGGCAAAGGAGGTAGAGAGGATGATGGCCGAGACAGAGTGGTCAAAGGCGGAAGCAGAAAAGGTTGGAAAAGAGGTCGAGCGCACGGCAGTCCACACGGAGAACACAAGGGTCCAAGTGGAGAAGGTTGCTAAAGAGGTGGAGAGGTTGGCCCATGAGATGCAGAGTACCAAGGCGGAAGTGGTGAAGGTTAGAAAGGAAGTGGAGAGGCTGATGGCTGAGACGGAGAGGACAAAGCTGGGGGTGGAAGAGTTGCGTAGTGAGACAGGGCATCAGACAGCATCAGTACCTGCAGCATCAGTCCCCAGGCCACCGGAGACACCCAGCGTTTCACCTAGCACCACCACTCCACCCTACATCATTCCAGCCCCGGTTACTCGACGACTACGGGTAACCGAGGCTTTGATCACTAGTTTCTTTGAGAGCAGTCACACGGTGAGAGAGATCAAGGGCGCAGCTGAGGCGTGGAATAAGAGTCATGCAGAAGAATACACTCTTCCTGAGTGGGCGTGGTTCAGGCACAGCGAAACGGAGGCAATCCTTTTGCTGAACTCGGGGGCAGTTGGTTATACAGCTTGGTCCCACCAGCCCAACGGCAGGACAGGAATTATCAAACTTCCGAAAAGTATTTTCCAGGAGTTGGACAAATGGGCAGGCTACGCTGAGTTTCTTTGTGGTCATAGAAGGGAAAACGGAATGAGAGACGAAGTCAGATTTACAGCACCATTGTGGTCGCAGAAGGGAAAACAGAATGAGAGACGAAGTCAGACTGACGATACCATGGCGCTTGTAGTTGGGGAAATGGAATGAGAGACAAAGTCAGATTTACATGGTACAATCAGCTCATTATTTAGCTTTGTTTTCTGTTTGTTTCTTTCGTATTTTGGTTTCCTCTCGTAATAGCCTTGTGGGTTGCCTATGTGTACGTACTAAAGTATGGTAGTCGATCAATGAATGTTCTTACTCTAGTCTAAGCAGTGGAGCTCCTCTGACCGGTTCACCAACACTCTCCCAGACCAGGAGAGCTCCCTATCTACCAGGTTAGACTGGGCGCCCTCCTGGCCACCGGGTTGAGCTTCAAATATTTACGAAGATAGCCGGGTTCCCAGTCACCAGCTATCACTCTGATAACCGCTTAAGGTGATGACTGGTATAGCTCCGAGGCGCCACTCGATAGGTATATCAGTGGGATCTTCCACCGATACTGCACGTAGGTGTGCAGTTGGGCCATTTAAAAATGGTGTGCATACGTGGCGAAAAGAGGTATATATCACGCAGAACAGACCTACATGTATGTGGTGTAGCGGTAAACATCTGAGATATATCTAACGGTACTAGGGTTCCATCCTAGGGGCCACCATTTATGCCGTGTGATCCGGCAAACTGTATTTGGATGTGACCTGTTGAAAGGAGCTCCAAAATACGCCGGCCTTACACAATACTCGCAGGCCAAACTCCCTGGGATGGGCCGGGCCGGAGGAAAATGATATTGGGCAGGGCCGGGCCCCAATGGAATGTAGGCTCGGGCGGGCCAAGGGGCATGTACTGACCTAGCCGTAAGAGAGCACGATTGGAAGGGAATATTGATGGGACGATTGGGTCATAGGGCCAGGGGGTCTGATGCATCCTGCCAACCCCAAATATGACACAACGCCTTTTGGCACCTGGTATGTATCCCAAATGTGAAATCCAGTCTTTGACGTCTAGGTCACCTCCTAAATGCGATGCCTGCTGTTTTGAAATCCTGCGGAGATGATATTCTGCCACAACTCTGGTGGTAGTGTTAATAATATTAGCTAATTAAGTGAGATTTGACACTGTCTCCACACCTGCAGGATCCACCCTACTTTCTCCCTACATGCCTGCCTCAACACCTTACATCTCATCTCCTTTCTCGAATCCTACCTCAACTCCTATGTCCTGTCTGAATCGATGTCTGAATCGATACCAAATCGACGATCAAATCTGTAACCAAATCATCAACTAATTGCATCAAATCGACTCTCAAATTGATGGATCACTGTGCACTCAATCGACCCATATAAGCGTCTAATTATCAGGTATGCTGGGAGGTAGACGGACACACAGGTAGGCAGGCAGGATGTTAGGTAGAGAGCCGGGCAGGCAGGTGAACAGGCGGGTATAGAGATAGTCAGCGTGCGGGGTAGGCCGTGAACAGAGGTTGAAGGGGCGCTAGCATCTATAGATAAGATTTATGTAGACAAATAGATGAATATAGTTGACAAACGCGCGAAATTCTTGTCCTAGTCAAGATACCTTTTGCCGAATCATCTCATTGTGCCAGCAAAAGAAAAAGAAAAAAACCCCTAACCGCACCAAAACTACTTACATATATATATGAGTTGTATCATACCACGACTGAGTGAGTCTCGTTGCCCCAGGATGTAGCAATACGTATAGGAAAGCTACTTGGACGTCTGATGCACCCGAGTACGCCTGGAGCGTCTGATAATCCCATGCCTGTCAATACCAGACGCGGATTTTTGCCGATGTATAGTATCTATCTATCCCAAAATCTAATAGTTTATGTAACTTAATATTTAGCTTATACCCTCTATTAAATCTCTTCTTTTTTCTTTTTGTTTAACTCATTAATTACATTATTAAATCTCTTCTAGACTAGTAGGTGTTAGTCTGTTTTCAATTTGTCACTTTAAAGGTCTTCATATACTCTAAATAATATGTATATCTAGTGAGAATTAACGCTATTTATGTAATGATATATTATACTAATGTGTTTCCAACTTTGACGATTGAACCCTGTAGGTAAGTTCACTATCCCCTATACGTACAATCTGAAACCCATATATATTTTAACTACACTTTTAAAGGTGATGTGGTGGCATACGGAATTGGAACAATTATGGCTGCAATATGACTTTATAGGCTAATAAAATAGTTTATTTATAGACATTCTACTGCACTACTGCAATTGATCAGTCAGGTTTCTTTCTTCGAGCAACAAATTTTTTTTTTTTTTTTTTTTTTGTTTAACTCATTAATTGCATGCAGTCCGTAGTCTATGGCAATACCGCAACCCCAGACTACCCTGCTAACTCCTGGCCACACCCAATAAAGGGCATTCAGCGAGCTCGCACTCCTCCACCGCCACTACCTAACTAGTACGTACAAAAAACAAACTATTCCAGTCTCGAGCCTTTCTCTATCCATTCTTGACTACAATTTGTGCCCTTATTCTCTCCCCCGTTATCCGAGGGAGTCCGATCAGTATCTTTCCATTGTATCCGGCTATGGCTTCCCTGTCCTCCCGCCTTATATCCTCCAGGTTGACAATGTACATCTCGCCTTTTCTAACTGCCCTGATACTGTACGGCTCCTGAAGATCTTTTGCTCCCCACAGCGTATTTTTCTCCCATGCCCACGCCCATTCCCTCATTGTGCACTGGTGTTGGCCCCATCTTTTAAAATCACTGTTGTTTATTTCCAACCTTTGTATGTTTACGTCTTCCATTAAGCTTTCCTCGTTCGCAATTCTGATCTGAACTTCCTCATCCGGGTGAGTGTTGACCGGTGTGGGAGTCTCCGTCGGGGGTGTTTGCTCCGATCGGGGGGTCTGTTTTCCTTTTCTCTTTCTTGCTTTTGTGGGCTTTTCTGGTGCCGTTGGCGTAGTTGGTCTTGTTGGCTTTGGTTATGGTGTTGGGGATGGTGTTGGCAGTGGTGTCGGTGTTGGTGCAGGTGTGGGTTCGATGTCCTTCATTTCTTCGTCTTCTTCCTTAATCTCGGGGGAGTGCGGTCTCTGTATTTCCTCGTCTTGGTTTGTTGGTCTTGATTCCTCTGGTATCCTCGGGGGAGGATACTGTCGTAGTCTGACCACTAACTCGTGGACCTGACGGATGAGTCCATGGTTTTTCTTCGCTAAGCTGCTGACGTTCCGCCGTAATCTTCGAGCAACAAATAGGTATAATGCTCTTCCAATTTCCTCAATCTTAGTGTATTTTACATACGAAATTCACAAATCTTAACTTGCTAGAGCTTTTCAAACCAGACAGGTATCAAAAAATCTGCAAAAATAAAACTAAACTTCATCAGTTTAACTAGAGTTCTATCTCTTTCTGCTTTTTCTTTTACCAGTTTCCATTGCAAAGCCTTTGGCTTATGGGATTTCGTCGCAATCCGCTACCTTCAAGTGTCGGCATACGATAATTAGTGATTCGCAGTGAGAACAAAAAAAAAGAGAAAAGCTTGATTTGCTCCCATAGAGTGAAGGCTAAGCTGTGGAGTTAAAAAGATATATATCACAGTATCGAAACTTTTGAATTTAGCACTTTCGGAGAAACTCAGTTCATATTTCCTACTATCAACGATTACCTACTATATCGATACCAAATCAATCTGTTTACATTCAAGGATAAAATATTGCTCATTAAATTGTTATTCCCTTCCCATTCCTCTGGTTACATAAATCTTTTTTTTCGCACAGATGGAAATACATAAAATTCATATGTTCAAACGAATTAGTTATGCGATTAAAGTAACAATATGGTAGTACAAAAGGTAGAACCTCATTTTCATTTACAGCTATAAGAAATGCTTTCTTCCTGCCATTGATGGAAAGGGAACGTTAGGGGCAGGGGTTTAACTCTGATGCAATTATAAACAGGAATTGAAGGAAGAAGCCTTTGATCATGGAAAATGGGGCCACTTAAATAGGAGTCCAAAACTCAATGTGCGTAGTAGAAACCCAAAAGGTGGTATTGATTGGTTTATATATATCAAGAGTGAATTTTGAACTAATACCTCTATACCTTTGTTATTAAGAAGATGCGACTGAGAGATGGTGCGTTCAGAGTGGGGGATAATGCACCTACATGTATACACCATTATAATGATTATCCCCGTCAAAGATTATTTATCACCAAGCTTGTTTGGCCTGCAAACTCCCTTGATTTAAATCAAACTGAATAAATATGGATGGAAATGAAGGGCAATATCAGAAACCAACTTGAAACAGAGGCGGGGTTTGCTGCACCCGCCATCAAGCGTCTTGTATTGAATAAGTGGAGGAATTTACCAGTGGATAGAATGGGTCGGCATGTACTATCAATCTCAAGAAGAATTGAAGCATGTATTGCAGAGAGCGGGGAAACAACTTCAACTTCTAATACGCCTACCTGTTCTACTTTCTTAGGATCGAACTCTTTACTCACTACTGTATCGTTCACTCATCTATGACATTACCTCTACCTACCTGTACCTACTACGCGGACCCGGTCCGGTTCAAAAACGTCCCTGAAATACGAGTATACGCTGAAACCTTAGCCGAACGGGATACCCGTGAAGATGACCATCGGAATAGGTAAACTAGTTTCCAGATGAAATAGCTATTAGATGATCATCCTGTGATAGCTGGCACCCATCAAAGAGACTAAATTCAACTTCTCGTACAGGTTCAACTCTTTCAACAGAGCACTTGATAACTGGAGGGGGAGCTATCATACAAACTTGCTCGATGGAGAACCCTGCTCACCCGTGGCCAACGGAGTAGAACACCCCCCGCACGCGGATGAAAACTAGAGAGTTGCGACCCCACGTAGTTGAGGCCTCCAAGGAGGCTAGTGTATGTATTATGCTTACGTAACAACCATGGCAACGCACACCCCGAAGACTTCTTCCAAGCGCCCTTGCTACACGAACCAGAAATCCCACAGCCCAAGGCGCCTATAAGCCGCCCTAAGAAACCCCTTCCAAACGATCATGACACTTGGGTATCTCTCCCGCCCCTTCCACCTTCCCTTCTAACCACCCAGGTCTCACCTGCCACGACCACTGCTGACTCCGGACCATGTCTCCCCCCATTCAGCTATGAGACCGTCGCAGTGCTGATGCAAGCCATGGATATGCTACAGCGCCACTTGTCTCCCGCCCAGCACGCCCTGCTGCGCGCGGACTAGCGCAGATCCGCGCTCCTGCAGCTCATGGTGACGACCGAGACGGCAGCGAGCGTCGCCGACGCCATGCATGTTGAGGTATTAGCGGCACAGGCCAGCGCAGAGGGCGGCGATGCGGTACAAATCAGGGGCCAGACGACGTGGATCAAGGCGGAGGCGGAGAAGGTTAAGGCGGAGAGAGAACGGATGAGGGCTGAGGTTGAGAAGGTGATGATGGAGACTCAGAGGACTAGGGCTAAGTGGGAGAAGGGGGATATGGAGGCTGAGGGCTCGGCGGCGGACAGGGAGAGGATAACGGCTGAGGTAATGAAGGTTGGCAAAGATGTGGCCGGGGTGGTGGCTGAGATTGAGTAGACGAGGGCCGAGGTGGAGAAGGCCGGTAAGGAAGCCAAGAGATCGGCCGCAAACGCGGAGAGAACAAAGGTGGAGGGAAGGAAGGTTGGCAAAGGGGTGGAGAGGGCGAGGCAGGAGACGGAGAAGTTGAAGGCGGAGGTAATAATAAACGTAGGAAAAGACGTAGAGAGAGTGATGGACGAGACTGAGAGGACAAGGGCGGAAGCAGAGAAGGTAGAAAATGAGGCCGATAGTAGCATGACTAACACGGAGAGGACAAAGATGGAGATGGGGAAGGCTGGAACAGAGGTAGCGATGGTGCTACACAAGACGGAGGGGATCGAGGTAGAGGTACTGAAGGTCGGAGAGTATGTGGAGAGGACGGTAAAGGAGGCGAAGAGGATAAAGACGGAGGTGAAGAAAATGGCCAAGGAGGCTGAATGATTGGCGGCTGAAGCGGAGACGTTCAAGGCTGAAGTGGTGAAGATCGGAAAACAGCTGGAAAGGGCGGCACAGGAGACGGAGAAAATGAAAGCGGAGGTGGAGAGATTGAGGAGCGAGATGAAGCAGGAAGCAGCAGCAGCAAATCCCAAACCACTAGTGACACTCAGCGTTTCACCTAGACCAACCCTTTCAATTCAGAATAATCCGCGCACCCCCTCTCCGACTTCTGTGCCCGCACCTCAGCCAAGAATAAGATTCCTTGCCCTCTTTTCGAATCATAAAAGGGTGAAGGAGATCGCAGACGCGGTGAAAAGGTGGAACGGTAGCAGCATAATAAAATACTCCACTGCGGACTGGGCATGGTTCAAACACAGCGAGACAGGTGCATTGGCTTTTATGAATAGGGCGGGAAATGGCCACTCAACTTAGTACAATTCGATGGAGGGCATGACAGGCATTATCAAACTTCCTAAAAGTATCTTCGATGACTTAGACGTATCTTCAAGGTATAATGAAGTTGTTTATGGTTGCAGAAGACAAAACGGAAGGCGAGACACAGTCAAATTCGAATAAAAGAATCAGCTCTTATTCTAGTTTTGTGTTTCTGTTTTATCTCTTTTCGCATTTTCGTATTCTGATTCCTCGTGGCATGCATACGAGTACTGACGTAGTGAATCGATGAGTGATTTGATCTGTCTTATTTGTGGATGCTACCTATTTATCGGTTACCTCGATACATCCTTCTAATATAAGGGATATGGAACATGTCCAGCAGTATTTAGACTCACTATTATATTTCAAACTCTGGTGAGATCAACTTTTAATCTCCGGAACCATGTACAGAAAGTGCTTTCAAGAAATGAGGCAAACTGAAGGAGCCCCTACCCCCGAGATCAATATTAAGAAGCCGCCGCTAAGGAACTAGACTACCCCCTATCATCTCTTTGGCGATGAGCATTCCGGTCAAAGCCCTTCCAAGATATCTCTACGGGTTCTATAAACGCATCAGTAAATAAATCCGATTATCACGTTAGGTAAGGGCTGGGAAATGAATCAGTGTAAATAAATCAGGACGTTAGTGTTTTGGGATATCAAAGATGTGGCAATGCTAAGCAATTGTTCTGTAGCTTTTAAACGATGTAATATTGTAGACCGGACCCCGCTCGCTGATACTGAAGATGAGAATGACTGCCCTCAGCTCGCGGGAATCAGCCCCTCTATTTATACAAGATCGGAACCTATCCTAAAGCCCAGTTTCCCTTATCTAATTCTATTCCGACACGTAACCCCTTTGACTCACAATCGCCGGCTATCAGGCTGTACCATACTATCGCGTTGGCCTCCTTCTCAAAAGAGAACAGCCTGCAGCCGTAAGCATCGCATTCTAAGCGTGCCGCCCAATCGTATAGTACAGGTGTGGTCGTACACGGACTGCCCCACACCACCTCGATACCTTCCTATGCTTGTCCCTGGTTACCCGTACTTCCAAGCATCATACCTTCTCACTCGACTTCCGGTAACAGTTAGTATAAGGAAACGTATCAAATTAGTGTGGGAAAATGGATCGGTAAACGAATCAATAAGTTCACTTTGTCACAACATCACTAGAACATACACAATTCCTACTTCAATATCTAAAACAAAAAAATATAAAGACGCCGCTGGAAGGGGTTGAATTATGTCAACGCCCAACAACCAACGTAAATGTTTTCGGCTACGCTATGAATTATCTCAGTCAACATCTTTCCCAGCACCTTTCCTGATGCCTCTCCCACGCCTTTACAGCTAAAAATTGATTGGGTAAGCCATCGGGAGGTGCGTCGGGCGGGTGTGGAAATAAATCAAAATCTTACTCCTAATTAACACCCCCTGGAGGTGGATCAGATGATTCGTTTCCCAGAGCCCCTTTTATAAGGAACGAATCAATTGATTCATTTCAATAGCTGGTAGCAACATCAGTGCAATTATGCCGCGAAATACCCAACCAGGGAGTGCCCATCAACAAGCTTCGTGACAAAGTGTCCATTGTCTCGAACCAGACCTGAGGTGGGCCAGGTCACGTGCCCGAATAATAAACAAATTTGCCACAAGAGGCTGACGACTAAACCACACGAGTTATCTATCTACCGCAATAAGCATAATTGGGTCTGGTTCGAGACAATTCAATGGATGTCCAATGACTGCGTAGAATCACGAGATGGGGCAAAACATACCGCCAAAACACTAAAAATTGACTATCTCCGGCCAGGGATTATCTCTAAAACAATTCGCCGAAAGGTATCGATCATCCTCAGAAGTATCCATTGGTAGCAAGTTTGATCTTGTATGCATAGCCAATTTTTCGCGGTAGTGAAAGTACGTACCATTACTGTCTTAGGCAGCGGAAACAGGTTTGCGCCACAATCCTTGACCCACCAATCCGCAACCATGACTAATGCTTGTGCAACTACGCGACCCGTGCACTTTGCCAGCCATCGCCAAAGCTTCAGGCACCCCACTCCACGATAACTACCCCCCCACAACACAAATAGCCTCATCGCGGCGCTTTCAACCCCATCCCAATCTATCATGACACTCGGGTATATATCCGCTACCCCCGGCCCCATTGCTTCTAGACGCAACTGACACTAGGTCACAATCTCTCCCCCGGAATCAGTTCCCAGACAATCACACTCCTCATGCAAGCCATGAACGTCCTCGACAACCAGATGTCGCCAGCCCAGCACGCCCTGCTTTCCGCAGGCGAGCGCAAGTCTACGCTGCTGCAGCTCAAGGTAACGACTGAGACGGCGGCGAAGCTCGCTGACATCATGCACCTGGAGGCGGTGGCGTTGGCGCAACAAACCACAGCGGGTGCTGAGACGGAGCGCATAAGGGCTGAGACAGAGAGGCTCAAGGCGGAGGTGGAGAAGACCGGCAGGGAAGTGGAGAAGGTGGTGGTGCAGACAGAGCGAGCGGGGGCTGAGGCGGATAAGGTGTGTAAGGAGCTCGGGAGGCTGGTGGCGGATAGGGAAAGAATAAAGACTGAAGGAGAGGAGGTCGGGAAGGAGGTGAGGAGGATGAAGGTAGAGGTGGAAGAGGTTGGCAAAGAGGTGGGGAGGATGAAGATGGATCTAGAAAAGGTTGGCAATGAGGTGGGAAGGGCGGCGCAGGAAACGGAGAAGATGAGGGTGGAGGTGGTGAGGGTGAGAAAGGATGTTAATAGGGTGGCGGCGGAAACCCAGGGCACAATGGCTGAGATGGAGAAGTTAAGCAAGGAAGCAGCGATTCTGGCAGCGGGGAGATATAGTACGATGGTGGTGGTGGGGAACGTCGTGGAAGAGGTAGAGAAAGGAGTGCAGGGGGGTGAGAATAAAAAGCCGGAGGTCGAGAAGGCAACGAGGGAGAGTGAACAGCACAGAGAAGCATCGAGTCACAAGCCACTAGAGACACTCGGCGTTCAACCTAGCGGCATCCCTCCAATTCAGTCTGCACCACCACCTGGACCAGAGATCAGAATCCTTGGCCTCAATACGTATAACACAAGGGTGAAGGAGATTACCGATAAAATGGCAAGGTGGAACAACAGCAACAAAGACAAATACTCACTTGCAGGCTGGGCATGGTTCAAGCACAGCGAAGAGGAGGCATTGCTTTTGATGGGAACGTGGTCAGGTGGTTACACAGCCTGGTCCGACACAACGAGGAACAGGACAGGCAATATCAAACTTCCAGAAATCGTCCTCCGGGGTCTGAAACTATCCGCGGGGTATAATGATATTATATATGGGCCGAGGAGGGGAAACGGAGCTAGAGACATCGTGAAGTTTGAATGAAAGAAGCAGCTCATGTATTAGCTTTGTTTTCATATATTTTCATTTTCGTACTTTGATTCCCCCTCGTTGTGTCACAACTAGGGATACAAACTAGTACTGAAGTAGTTAATCAATAGGTATCCTATATATATATCTTGTTAGCTATTTTTCGTGGCCTCAAACGGCTGAAACGCATTTCCTTTTTTTGCAAGCACCGTTCCAGAGATCAGGAGACCAGAAGGAACTATACAATCGACGGTTTCGAAGACAGTGCCGTCAATTATAAATTCGAAATCTCTATCCAGTATAAGAGATATGTAACAGCGATATTTAGACTTGTTCCAGATATCGTGAGATGAACTGTTAACGTCTGCAATTAACCATGTCCGCTGCGTGATATCCGTAGATGAGACAAATCTCAGGAGCCCTCTACCACGTAGATCAATATTAAAAAGCTTCCTATAACAACTATCTCTATGGTTTCTTTGATGCTGAGCACTGCCAACTAAGCCCATCAAACATACCAGCATAATCATGCCCTAAGATGTCGAACGAGTAGGTTCGCCATCCAGGGGCCTTCAGCACAAATGTCCATTAGATGGAATAACAACTCGAACGATCCCTGTCGAACGGGTACAATTCGAGAATAGTACAGAACATATATAACATCCCAGGCCAAGCAGTGAACCCCTCCGCGCGAGTGAAGCCTGAGTCACGGAGCTAGGACGACCGGAGCTCGGAATGATACAAGATGTCAGTGTGATATTCGTATTGTGCTGCCGGTGGTCGTTCATGTATCGTGTAAATGCGTACTCTTATCGTCTCATGTTGCGGGAAGTACTTCGGAGTGAGAGATTCACCATTATCATTGACCCACCAATGCCCAGCGATGAGTAATGTTTGTGCGACAACCGGACCCGCGCCCTGCACCAGCCATCGCCAGGCTCCGAGCTTCCCCACTCCGCAATTATCTAACCCCTCAAAACAACCGCCCACATCACAGCGCTTCCGAAACTCCCATCCTAATTAATTATGACACTGCGGTATATATCCCTTCTCCTAGGGCACATCTCTCGTAGCGGTAACTGACACTATGCCGCTATCCCTCCCTTAATCAGGTCCGAGACTGTCTCACTCCTGAGGCGTGCCATAGACATACTCAACCACCACATGGGGCCAACCCAGCATGCGCTTCACTCCCCAGACGAGCGCAGGTCCATGCTGCTACAGCTCACGGTAGCGACAGAGGCGGCGGCGAAGCTCGCAGACGTCATACACATGGAGGCGTTGGCAGTGGTAGCGCAACAAAACACATCGGGCGGCGAAGCGGAGCGGATCAGGGCCGAGACCGAGCGGCTGAAGGCCGAGGCAGAGAAGATTCAAGCAGAAACAGAGAGGACGAGGGCTGAGGGGGAGAAGGTTGGGATGGAGGCAGGGAGGTCGGCAGCAGACGCAGCGAAAATCAGCAAGGAGGTGGAGAAAGTGGTGGCGGAGACAGAACGGACTAGGGCGGAGGTGGAGAAGGTCGTGACGGAGACTCAGAGGATGAGGGCCGAGGCGGAGAAGGTCGGCAAGGAGGCCGAGAGATCGGTGGCGGATACCGAGAAGACAAAGATGGAGATGGAGAAGGTTGGGAGAGAGGTGGAGAGGGCGGCTCAGGAAACGGAAAAGATGAAGGCGGAAGCTGTGAAGGTCGGAAAGGAATTGGAGAGGGTGATAGCCGAGACGCAGCGAACAAAGGGGGAAGCTGAAAGGCTGAGCAGTGAGACAGATTATCAGACACAAACAGTAATTCCAGCAGAAGTTCCCAACTCACCAAACACAGTCGACCTTTCACCTAACCCGATCACCCCAATTTGGAACATCCAAATCCCGGAATCTGCACAACCACTGATCACCGACACGGTAATCACTGGTCTCTACAATGGCAGTCCCATGCTCAGGGAGATCGCGGACGCAGCTGGAGCATGGAACAGCAGCAACACAGAGAAATACACACATTCTGAATGGGCATGGTTCAGGCACAGTGAAATGCAGGCATTTCTTTTCCTCAATAAGCCGGGAAATGACTACTCATCTTTGGCCTGCAAAATCAGGGAGAGGACAGGCAATATCAAGATTTCGAGAAGAATGTCCCGGGATCTCGACATATACTCAGGGTACAATGGGTTCCTCTATGGTCGCACAAGGGAGGACGGGAGCAGAGAAACAGTCAGATTTGAATGATACCAGAAGCTCCTGGTTTGGCTGTATCTCCGTTTATTTGTTTCCTTATTTTCGTATTTTGGTTTCCTCTGGTAAAAACCTCGTGGGCTACGACTACTAAAGTAGTTAATCAATGAATGTTCTCGCTCTAGTTCAACCAGCGCAATCGTTCTGTCCGGCTCACCGAGGCTCTCGCCTGGCCAAGTGAGCGCCCTATCCCCCAAGTTGGCCAACGTGAAATGTTAAACCACCCATGACGATAGCCTAGTTGTCAGTAACAAGTTCCACTCCAATAAC
This sequence comes from Morchella sp. 2018-W38C, assembly GCA_024713705.1. Lineage (NCBI taxonomy): Eukaryota > Fungi > Ascomycota > Pezizomycetes > Pezizales > Morchellaceae > Morchella > Morchella sp. 2018-W38C. The sequence goes on along the minus strand of JAMJEX010000013.1, from coordinate 743,044 downwards.
CGCTCAATTCCTATGGCAATCCGGATATAATGCCTGGTATCTGTCCGAGACTGGCACTCGATGGGTAAGAATATCATTGGGGTACTCCCGCGACTGCTACACGTAGGTGCGCACTGATGCAAATCAAAAAATATAGGTTTCGAATACGTTGCAACAATAGGTACATATATTACATAGAACACAAACACCATGTAGCGTATCTGTAAAAATGCGAGATATATCCACTGGTAAAAGGTTCGATCACAAGTGCCAGGAGCCAGGAAATATGCGTCTGATAGTGAAAAAGGTATTTCGATATTACCTGTTAATAGCCTTCTAGCTCAGTGTTTACAGCTTCTGTCTACTGTTTGGTAGGAAACCTGATCAATGGGCCAGGGTGAGTTATAATGAACGAGAGGAGTTGTCTGAGTTTGCTGTGGAGTGAATATATCCACAGCGACCCAAGAGCGTAATGTCCCGGCTCTTTATCATATGCCACCCCACGTTGTACACCCGTAGGACCACCAGAATATCAGCAGGCCTCAGGAGAAAGTGCCCATTGGTCGGGATACCCACGCGGTGGACGTCCTGGAGTAGTGAACAGGTAGAATCCTAGAATTGCTGAGAGAATAAAATGCCTCGGGCCGATCAGTCACCCCCTCCACGCGGCGAGTGAAGCCTGAATCACAGGGCTAGGACGACCGGAGCTCGCAATGGTAGAACATATCCTTCTGCTTTTAGCCCTGTACTGCCTGTGGTCTATGCACTGGCCGAGTGAGGAAGTCTGACGAGATGGGAATCTGAGGAGGTTATTCCCCCATCGTTAGGTACTCCAGTAATTAATTATGATTCCCGAATCGTTGGTTAACCGGCGGTGGGGTTGCGGGCGATGCAATGTTTGGGCAGTGCAGGGACATCAGCTGTGCCTAAAAGAATAGAAGAAAAAAGAAAATGAACAATTTACCAGCGATAAATCAAAATGAATTCAACTTCGCCCGAGGTGAGATAGCCAGGAGACAGGCCTTTAAGATCGACGGTGCTACTCTAATTACGGTGATAGCGGATCATGATGCCCCAATCGTCCTTGAATAGTCATCTTAAAGAGAATTGGTCCTCACTCGCCTGAAGAAGGAGGAACAGAGGTCAAGTCTTGGAACATCAAACGACACAGGAATAACTCATTGAAATTCCCCCGCAGTCCGAATCCCTATATCGGCCGTGCATCTATCATCTATAGTGCAGTATTATTATCCAATGTGTTTTGGAGGGAGAGATTCACCATTGTCATTGACCCATCAATGCACCTGAGCCAGCCATCGCACAGGCTCCGAGGTCCTCCACCCCGCAAATATCTAAATCCTCAACACAGCTGCACGCACCACAGGGCTTCCGAAACTACAATCACAATCCATCATGACACTCGTGTAAGTATTCCCTCTCCTAGGTCCCATATCTCATAGCCGTAACTTACACTAGGCTATCCGAACCCCAACCAGCTCCGAGACTGTCTCACTCCTGAGGCGTACCATAGACATACTCAACCACCACATGTCGCCGGCCCAACATGCCCTGCACTCCGCAGGGGAGCGCAGGTCCATGCTGCTACAGCACACGGTAGAGACAGAGGCTGCGGCGAGGCTCGCAGGCATCATGCACGTGGACGCGGTTGCGGTGGCGCGGCAAGGCGCATCGGGCGGCGAGGCGGAGTGGATCAGGGCCGGGACGGAGCGACTGAAGGCCGAGGCAGAAAAGATCAAGGTGGTAAGAGGGAGGACGACAGCTGAGGAGAAGAAGGTAGTCAAGAAGGCCAAGAGATTGGAGCGCAGACTGATAGAATCAAAATGGAGCCGGAAAGGTTGGCAAAGAAATGGAGAAGGATGGATCAAGACGGAGAGGGAGAAAATAGGAAAGGGTGTGGAGAAAATGACGATTGAGACTCAGAGCACAAAGGCGGACGTAATGAAGATAGGTATGTAGGCTGCGACCTTGGCGTTGGAGACGGAGAGGACAAAGGTGGATATGGGGAAGTTGGCAAAAGAGGTAGGGAAAGCAGCGCAGGAGACCGAGAAATTATGGGTGGAAGTGGAAAAGGCGAGGAACGAGAGGGGACAGGACACAGCACCAGCAAGTCCCAAGCCACTAGAGACACTCGGCGTTCAATCTAGTGGTATCCTTCCAGTTCAGTCTCCACCACCACCTGAGGAAGAAGACATTAGAGTCTTTAGCTTCTATCAGTATGGCAACAGGATAAATGAAATTAAGCAAGAAGCGGAAAGGTGGAACAGGAACAACACAGACAAATTCTCACCCGCCGGCTGGGCATGGTTCAAGCACAGTGAAACGTAGGCATTGCTTCTGCTGTACGCGTACGTAGATGGTTCCATAGCTTGGTCCGACACGAACAAGGACAGGGCAGGCATTATCAAACCCCCGGAAGGTATCTTGCACGCTATAATCGCATTCGCAGGGTATAATCAGGTTATTTATGGTTGCAGAAGGGAAAACGGAACTAGAGACAGTCAAGTTTGAATGAACGAAGCAACTCGTACTAGAGCTTTTTGTTTATGCTCTATCTCCTTTGGCGCTTTCGTATTCACATTCCTCGTCATGACCTCCGGTGATGCATACGAGTACTAAAGTAGTTATTCCGCCCAATCCACAGATCCCACCCATTAACCGAAAGTCCTTCGAATGGGCATCCCATCAAATAGACACTTTTAGTATTTCAAAAACAGCTAGAAGGGTGGGCCACATGTCGGGCATTCGGAGTGGAAGTTGAGCTAGGACACTATACGCGCTATGGTCGTAATGCTCGGCACGGTTCCGACGTTTTAGTTTCTATCTTGGCTTTGAAGCAAGAAAATGATAAGCATGATTGGCGAGTAAATGCAGAAGCGAAGTTACCTAATAGTATTTTATGTCGGTTGCGTTGCGCCGCGCTGGTCCATCAAACCCACGTGTCCGGGAGTTTGTTTGTGTGGATTATACTTGTCCAACCGTTTCCCGCCTGGATAGGTCTACCAACCTCGGGTTATTTCAAGGTTTAGGGAACGATGTCTAATGCTTCGCCTGAATCACATATATCCCATATATATCTCATATAATAGTACGATATATCAAATTGTCATGTCAATGGGTAGCGACTGCGAACGGTCCAGAATACAATATCCGTATGATTTCCTAAATGTTGAGCATTGCGATCAAAGCCCATCGAATGTACCCTTGCAATTAGGCTCTAAAATGTAAAACAAGTGCGTTGCTCATCCAGCAGGTTTCTAGAATAGTAAAATGTCCATTGGATAGATGTCCGTTGAATGTTTAGTGCGAGAATGGGACAGAACATACAGAGGTCCGGTCACTCAGCCTACCCCGGGCGGGCGAAGCGCCACCCGTGGAGCTAGGACGACCGGGGTTATCAATGATGCATATCATGGAGACTTTGAGCCATACTTGTATCCTAACGACTGCAATATACTTAGATCCTTATTTAACTCCATTCATATTTTTAAGATGTCTAATTATACTTGTGCGGCTTTTTGTATAGTGCGGAAAAAAAACGCACGATCGTTTTCGCATGTAATGGAAAGTGGTTTCGGAGGAGAGATACAGTACACAAACTGTTTAATGCCCTGGTGCGATTGCAAATATTGGCTATCCGCGAAGGTCTGTGGATAGACCCGGCTATCCCTGAATATTCCAACATAGACTGTACAATTTGCGAATAATTAATCTTGGCCATCTAACTGTCTATTGAAGAATATTCCTGACTGCTCTACAAATACAGTGATTGAACTAATGATACCACTAATCAGTATAGCGTTCGATCTGGTATCTCTTTGAGCTGAGCACTGTTTGATCCGTCCTGTTTTCTCAAGAAAGCTCCTCATCTTCTCCGCGTAGATCAGAACTGTCTACCTATTCTCCAAAACACTCCTTGTATATTCCCCCATCACTAATCATATGTCTATACTCCATCAGAATCTCATCGCCCAACAGCTCTCCACTTTGTTCAAGAATTTCTCTTAGATCCACAAGCGGAGCAGTGCTAGTGTAATTACCCCTAACAACTTATCATCATACTGAGGTTAATTTTCCTTTATCACATTCAATTTGCGTTTTAGATGTCGACAATGACCCGGTCCTGTCCAACTCTCTGCAATTAAGACTCCGACACTCGGGAATGCTAGCCAACCAACAGATTATTGTATATTCATAAGAATTTGAAATATAACGTACTATAACCGCAGTACTCCGAGGGCACGGTTGCCATCTACATCCATGTAAGTCCGTGGCCATAGGTTTGACGTATATCAATATTCAAACACCCATCACGCTTTTGATCTTAACTGTGTATAGAATATGGTAGATTGATAATTGTTGACAATTATAGTTATTATTTCTGAGTCTGCTAATAACCGTTCCTCAAGCTGTAATTCTTGAGAGCGCAACTAAATGGTATCAAGAGTGGGACCTTCGAATGGCTAAGCATGATTGACAATATTTCGCTCTTTCTCTACTAAGGAGTGGTGCAGTGGATGAATTAGATTCTCCATATCAGAAACATGCTAAGTGACCGTACCTGTGATACAACTCTAACTAGGGGTGGGCCACCTCGCGACCGCGAGTTGTGTGCGCAATTTAGGCAGCTGAGATATTATATTAAATAAATAAATAAATAAAAAAAAAAAAAAAAAAATACTTGCAAGGTATTTAGGGTCCAGAAGAGTTACTGGTGCAACAATGGTACTTGGCTTAGTGGTAAATATCTGATACATGTCCTCAATGCTATGGGTTCAACCCACAGCGGGAGCGCGAGCTGTGAAATTCAGACGTTAGTTAGAGGATGTGTGATTGATAACCCTGTCATCATAGGGAAGAGGGTTGTCCGCTTGGCAGACTGGTAACAGTCAGAGACCCAAGAGTGTAATGCCCCGGTTATTTACTCCATCCGGCAGTCTGTGACAAAATTGATAAATTCACACGATCGTAGTCGGGGAATGGTGTAAATAACCGGGGTAACTCGATGCAGTTTTTTTCTACTAATCACATGTTTTTTAACGACTTTTTATTACTCTATTACAAAAGAACCATTCGAGAAACAACGATAAGACAGAGAATAATACAGATAAACGCGGGGAGAGGTACACGCCAAAGAAATACAAAGTGCTAACTAAATACAGTCCACCGCTTTTAATCCAACCCCAGTACCTCCCCGTTCCCCCCACCCTCCTACCAAGCTCCCTCCACTATCCTGTACCGCACCATATCCTCCACCATTTCCATCCCTTTTTCCCACCTGCATGTCCACCTGTCTACCCTTTTTCCTTCCTCCCCTTATCCTTTCCACCTCATCCGAAGTTCTTTTAACCTACACGTTTAGTTAGCAATTTCATTATGTACGTTTTTGAGATATATAGTTACCATTTGATACTCATTCCTCCTGCTTTCCCATTCCCACATCCTAGACCCAATACCATAACCCACCCCTCCCTCTTTCCCTTACGAAAAACCTATAACAGGTATTAGTGACATGTACGTACCTTCCAGCTCGCAGCATTTACTTACCATCCCTTCATAAATCCATCTTTTAACCCCTCCACCCATAATCCACGAATCCTCCAGCCGGCTCCTGCAAATGTCCTTTATCCCCTAAGCAACAGTCAGTATCAATATGAATATGGAGCAAGGGGACTTACTTATCTACAACAGCACTTCACGGTATACAATGTTGTCCGTTTGCGGCGGTGTCTCATCTCGTTGCAGCACCATCAAGCCAGCTATGTCTGTAACCCTTGAGAGCGCTACATAGAGCTGCCCGTGAGTAAAGGGATCAGACCTCAAGTCAACCCCAACAACATCCAGTGATTGACCCTGCGATTTATTGACAGTTATCGCAAAGCATAGCCGAATAGGCAACTGCCTCCTTATTAATGTGAAAGGTAGATCTCCCTCAGTGGAGGATAGTTGTATACGTGGTATGACTTTTGGCTCCCCATCAAACTCACCACCCAGAATCTTGGCTTCGATGCACCGCACACCCAGTTTAGTTACCATCATTCGCGTTCCGTTGCAGAGACCTTGCTTTGGGAATAGATTGCGTAGAAGGATTATTGGTGCTCCCACCTTTAGTTTGATGATAGACGGTGGGAGGCCCGACGGATTGAGACCCTGCAGGTATTCTGGAGGTAGCAGATTTGCATTCTCTTCTGAATTCCCGCTGTCAACGGTGTCTGCTGAATAGTACGTATGCACCTCGCCTTGAATTTGCTGCAGAACTCTATCATTGAACTCGGCGACTGTATCGTTTCTCATCGCCAGAATCGCCCGCTTCGAGAATGCGGTATAGTTGGTTGGGGCTGATTCAATTATATGCTGCGGGAATACATGCATACAAATGTCCTCAATTGTCTTACAGCTCTGGATGTATGGTGGCAGAGTTAATCTACCGTACCATCGGGAATCATGGCTCATCTGCCCAAGCCATGCCGCAAACGCCTCATTCTCAACGCCATTGCGGACCCTCATATTGATCTTGAGTCTTAATATTTTGAAGTGCTGCCATAAAGAAGACCGTTGTAGGCATGCCTGCACTATCTGAGCCCGATTACCGCGTTGCACAACTGGTAAAATCTGTGCAAAATCCCCTCCGAGTACGACCGGAATATTTCCAAACAGGCAATTATCTCCCACACCACATATATCATTCAGGGTTCGGCTGACCGCTTCAAAGCAATACTTGTTCTGCATGGGTACCTCATCCCAGATAATCAGCGCGGTCTTTTGAATTAAACCGGCCAACAGGCTGCCACGTTTGATGTCACACGTTGAGCCCTCATGGATAGCAATTGGAATTTTGAACCTGGAATGGGATGTTCTGCCTCCAGGGAGCAATTGTGCCGCAATGCCAGAAGAGGCAACACAAAGCACAATCTTACCCTGTGAGCGGAAATGGTTGCAGAGGACGTTATATAGGAACGTTTTTCCAGTACCTGCGGGCCCTTGAATAAAGAATAGGGCTGACGCAACTTCTTCAACACTGTGTGTCATAGTATTAAAGCATTCCAACTGATCCGAATTGAGTTGTGCGATTCTCAACTGTAGGCTTGCCGCTTCTGCAACAATATCGTATCTGAGCTCTGATGCAATCATCTCGTTCCCACCTGTTCGGTTCCAATCCACTGTATAGAGGGGCAATCCAAAATCGTTAAGCGTTCTGTTGGAGTCGGCAAGGATCTGTGATATCAGGTAGAGGCCATAGTCCAGGTGGGCATCCGGAAGTTCAGGGGGTATAATGAGACCTGTGTTTCTTTCCATAGCTCGGGGTAAGTCATCGCAGATATTTGACTTGAATTTTTCCCATAATTGTAGGGGTTCAGTCACGTTGCCAAACAGCAAAGCAGTAGTGAATAGTGTACGGAGGGAATATCCGCTCGAGAATATGCTCGCTTCGGTAAAGCACTGCACCCACTCTTGATCGTCATCCAATAAGCCAAGGGCAATGCATGCAGCCTTGAATGTAGGATACAGCACATTATTGACAGTTTTCAGATAATCAAAAGATTTTGCGCCAGGGATCACGGTTAACAGTAGACGCATATAGTATTTCTCCCCCATCATAGGATTGCAATGCCACATACGTCCGATAGTTACTCCCTTCTTCCTGGATGCCCACTTACGCGATTTAGCGTCATAGGTAAAATGCACCGGAAAATCTTGATAGAGATACTGGGCACCATCCTCTTGCTCTGCATTGTACTCAAAGTATGCCATCAGTGTAGTTCTCGAGCTTTGCATCCTCTGTATCATTTCTTCCCGGTTGGAGTTATCTCCATAGTATACCGGTTGCTCGCCAGGTAAGTGAACAGCCAAGTGAATGACCGACGGGTACTCTTCATGCATCCCGTATTCGAACAAACGCCACACAGCCTCAGTGGGTCCTATATAGCGTCCTTGGAGGTATCTACTAATCTCATCCAAGTCACTCCCCACCTGGAGTGTTGTCCGATCTGAACCCTTATATATATATTTGTGTATATATTTTATCGCATGGATTGACCCACAGATCTCGACATTAATATGAGCTTTATACTTTAAAGACAAATAAGGATTAAATGGAACCACCCATCTGTTATCCATCCGATACTCTTGATTAAAACCCGAGCCCCTTACTGCCACTGAAAAGGTTCTGCCATCATTACGTCTCCTGTACAGTGGATAGCCATCCTCTTGTACAACTGTCTCTGATTGATAGGCCTTGGGGTAACGTTTCGTACATGAAGTTGGTCCCCCGTTCTCCTTTGAAGCCATGCAGGGCGATCGCATATTGGCTTCTCCACATGGACCATGTACCATGCAACTTTTAATTATTGCATTGAGTTCCCCCGTAGGATCAGTCGCGGGGTCCGGTAATTCTGCACACACAATTTCGTCGATTCTCTCTGCAGTCAGAAAGCGATCATCCGGATGAATAAATATCAGTAGATGCATGTGTGGCAGCCCTCTCTTCTGGTACTCAATGGTCCATACAGAACCAAGATAGCGGCCAAAGATATGTTTGCGCTTTATCTCATGGAGGAGTTGTTGTTGCTTGAGATGAAACACCCTTGCAACTAAATCCGGCCTATCAACAGCAGTTTGCCCCGGTAGTAACTCCGCAGTAATCTCTTCCCACTTTGGATTCGCGGTAAAGGTAACAAATAGTGAGGGACGCCCAAAGTGACGGACTATCGCCATGGAATCCTGGAACAACTGCAGCATGTATCGGTCGCCTCCTGTATAGCTTCGTGGTAAAATGACACGCTTTCCGGTTTGCTCCGGATTGAAGTCCTCTAACCGCATATTATCCGCCAGCCCGTTATACAGATCAGCCCGAATATTTGCCTGATTCAGTCGAAGCCAATTCAACTTATTCTGATCACAGACAGCCCAAGCATCTACCAAATACTGCTGAAATAGGCGCTGCGAAAGGAACAAAGTCATGGGTTCAGTCGTCCTGGTATGCAGTCGGTATCTGCACGCCATATGTAGTAATCAAAAAGTTAGCCATATCAAAAAGTTGGTTAGCCGTTGGTGTTTGTTACGCACCTGTAGAATTCCCGTTGTTGCAACCTTAAATTCTTCCGTCGGTTCAACTCATCCCGCAGCAGTAAGCCCCAATGCCAGCCCCTTTCACCATTTGGAAATAGCAGAACATAATGCAAGGGCATATAAGCCGCATGATTGGGGTTAATGATACTGAATTGTCTATTGGCATCTCCATTTCTATGTGCTAAGACAATATCCCGGAATCCTGTTTCACCGTATTCATCCGGGATAATCGCAGCGACTTCATTGCTCGTGGGTAAATTGTGTCGCCGCTTGTCCGCCCCACTCTCCATTATCAACCGCAATTGCGGATTGAGCAAGACACATACATCCCCCTCTTGTGAAGAGGTTGCTTCCAATCTTTCCTTCGCCGTCTTGTATAATGAAATGAAAGGGTTGACTGTGTGTATCTCTTGCGTCAACCGTTCCAAAACGGAAATGTTAAGAGTCGGATGTCCCCGCTGCATCATTTGTGCAGCGTAAAGAGGGTTATAGAAATATAACTGAGCAAAAGAGGGCGTATCGTTTGCTGCCGGGGTAAGGGGCCCCTGAAGGTGGTATAGCTCGCCATGGATTTGGAAGCATGTAACCCCTCCAGCTTGACGGTCTAGGCGTTCATCTGAAGTATATTTAACGGAAGTAAAGGTCAAAGCGGAGTTGTACTCCCTAATGCGGGTACGGAACTGTCTTGGTATTGTATCAGTAGATTCGAGGAGGTACCGAAGGTACTCGGGGGCTTGTTCCAATGCTGGCAACTGAACGTCGCCTTTCTTGCAACAATTTTCAAATCGCGGTAATGCGATTGGACTCCCATGCACGCGTTCGCCTAACCAATGTAAAGCGTGGCATGAAGGACAAACCACTGTCATCCTGCCTAACTTCAAAGGCCTCCAGCGGGCTCGTGACGATTGGAATGCTAACGGAACTGCTGTCTGAATTGGAGGCCGCATAGGCTGCTAAGTAGTATCTTTTAGAATAATAGGCCCAGTTATTATGGAAAGTAATAGTAAAGGTTCAACTTACCTCTTCATTATTCACAACCTGCTGCCTTCTGGCTTCTGCCCGCCGACGTGTATAATCGCGCGAGCGGGACTTATGAAAAATGTGCATCAGTAGAATTCATTTAAATGGAGCAGTTACAATACTCACCAAACATGACCGGCACAATTTACGGGGCCGGCTATATCTATCGAGATCGAAATCGGTGATCTCCTTGTAGGATTTACAATTTGTGCATTTAATCGTCGACATATTGCCGAGAGAGCTGGGTGAGAACACAAAGGAACAGTACGGTATGGACCTTGTTTGGCCCGGGAGCAGATAATTTAATCAGAGATATTTGTTGTTCGAACGTTGATAGTATTTTAGTCCGTAGATTTGATTCAGTAGATTTTATTCAGTAGATTTTATTCAGTAGATTTTATTCAGTAGATATTGTTCAGTAGAATTTATTGAGTTAATTGGCAAAGAGTCCGGTCCCAGAGAGTTGTGTGTGTTATCACCCAGCTCCCATATATCCACCGGTGCAAAATAGGGGGGTTCCGGCCCTTTGACGCACCGGGGGTTATTTTCAGGGTCGAAAACGTCCTTCTTTTGGTGCATTTCATACTCAGCGTCTTTCAGCTCATAGAAATATCTGCGATCATGTAACGGTAACACATCAAATTTCCAGAGTGCACCCTAGTGAAGGCAGGGTAACCCCAGGCAGGGTAACCACACCCGAATTAGGCAGGATAACCGCACCGGTATTAAAAAGGTATTAACAGCACCGAATTGCAAAATCAGACTGCAACAATCTGCGGAAAATGGTATTCCAGTACATATTAGATTGTTTCCTCCACTAGCGAATATCAGAAATATTTTATTTAGATAGGAGATATGTTAGGAAACTCACTCTCAGCTCTTACATCTACCATAAATCGGGATTGCAACGGTTACTACCCCTGTACCTTATCCGCTTGCAACTACCCCGTATAGTTTGACATTTGGTACGGCATTTACAAGCGTCATTTATACACTACGGAAATCGTAAGTAATCAAAATATTCAAGTGCTTGTCATTGTAGCATTTTCCCTGGCCTAATGGCTTTACATTTGTCTCTTTCACCCCTTTATATAGTATGAGTTTTCTTTCGGCTAGGCTACGTTCTCCATTGGTTCAAATCGTATTGTTGAAGGTAAGGGCTCCAACTCGCCAACCAGGAACTATTTTTTGAGGGTATCAACTTCACACCCAGGCTGATCTGATTGCTTTCTTATTGAAGAGTCGAAAAGTGTACAAATTGTCAGTCGACTGTCAATAGATCGTCGATTAGCCTTTAATATACGTAAAGATACCATATCATTTTTTTATATTCCAAAATAGGGTTTTTAAATCATATCTTTCAATGATTGAAGGACTTGTGTTAGCAATGTTGTTTTGAACTGTATTGAGCATGTATTCCCTGTCTGATCTAGTGCCATCTGCTGTTTCTTCTCTAGTGGCTGAGGAATTCTTTCCCACTGGTACCGCATCGCCTGTACGTACTCACAGTACTACCATATCTATAATGCTTATTTCAGACAGTGATGATAAGTCGCTACTCGGTAATCTTCAACACGCCAGATTAGGGGAGGATGGTGGGTTTTGTTGAACCTAGTTAATACGTAACCGTGGATTGAACTTACTATTATTAGTAGTCAACTTTCTGTAAATTCAGATGAAAGAATACTGGTATGCCTATCTCTTCACGATTTTGTTCTCGAAGCATAAGAGACTGTTCCCTTTGGTCATCAGATATTACCTGCTCTTCTACTGGTTCCAAAATCTCGTCTTGAATACCATCTGTAGCTCTATCCGTTGATATTCTATGTGGCCCAATAATCCGTTGATTGAATAAGATTTGATAAGGTGTCATTTTTTGTAACTGAGTGTTGTTGACTGTTCATAGCTAGAACTGGTTCAGGTAGGGCCAATACCCGGGACTATATGTTACGATCTTCCTTCCACATTGCAATCTTTTGTTTTAATATCGTTACCCTGCTCAACAGAACCCTAGCTCTGCGGGTGATGGGCACGTTCCTGATTACCTATTCCTGTCAATAAATACAGAGATAAGTGTAAGGTTGTAAGGTGTTTTACTAGCTTTTACTCCGTACTCTTTGGGTAATATTGTAAGTCCACCTTAGAATTCGGATCCATTATCTGAATGTAAAATCTTTGATGGAACTAAATGCATTATCAAAGTAGTAACGGCTTCTGTGACAGCCTCACTAGGTTTGTTCATTAATGGGTATGCTGCAAGGTGCTTGCTAAAGTGATCGCGCATATGGAAAAGCCAATTGTAGGTTCTAGCAACAGATATAGTCGCGGGTGTTGATCTAATATCAATCAAACCAATTTGGACTCGTTCCCAAAGAGTCTGTATGACTATCGGTTTCAATGGAGCTCATTCCTTTCGTATCCTTGCCTTTACCGCATGTAGTACATTGCTGCAGAGCCCAGGCAACATACAGATAAGTAATACCATAGTAATCGGCATGGGCATCAGCGAGAGCTTTATCCCCACCACGATGTGTGAGATTTGAGTGTGGTTGTACAGCAATATAAAATGACTGATAGTCGGTGACTGACCGTTTGAAGTCTCCTGTTGAAGTTCGAACTCGCAATTGTCCGTTTCACACCCTGTATCATCTCTTTAGCTCATGTTTCAATCGGTACTCGTGCTTGTTGTTTGGTTTCAAGACCCAGTCGATAAACAATGTATCAAGCTGATGCCTTCCTGACTGGGTCGGGATCGGATGGTATTATCAGAAGAGATTAAATAGTCGTGCCATGCGAGTCTCGATGCATCTGTGGATAGATTAGGCAATGTAGTCATTAGGAGAATCATAAAGATGGAAAAAGTCAATACAATCTTCTGGGTCTAGGTGACACTGTTGAAAGAGCTCTGTAGGCGTACAGACATCCTGCGGCATACCCAACTATTCTGTTGCGGCGTGGAGCAAATAGAGCTGTCCTGGGGTGTGTAGAGCTGTCCTTGGGCGGGTACAGCTGTCCTGTAACGATCTATGCAAGCAGGGCTGGCCGCAAGCACGTACAGCTGTCCTGGGGCGGGCACTCTGGTCCCCGTGACGGTGTGGGGTCAATACAGGTATCCTTGAGCGAGTACCGCTATCCTTGGGCGAGTACCGCTGCCCTTGGGCGAGTACATCTGTCCTTCATTACCCAATCCCTACAAGAAACGGTATCGGCGTACGCCAGCTCTTTATTGTTGTTAGGACCCTATTAATGTACAATGTGGGTTAGGCTGAAGGATGAACAGCTGGCTACTTACGCCTTACCTCCGGAGGACGAAATTCATGGGACAGTAATTAGACTACCCTCTTCCCTAGCCCGCCTTCTATATAAACATCGCGGCAGCATCTGGGGCCCTGGATTACATATCGTAGTGCTTAAAACCCCTTAGAGGCTAGAGTTGGGCGCCAGACTTTCCGACATATGTCAGATGTTTAGACTATTACACTAGGTAGCAATAGCTGCCTTTCTGTCAGTGACAGCAATCGAACCAAACCCTAACCTTATTTCCACCTCTAGCGCAGAAATCTACCTTGAGAGATACTTGTATCCTTGGAAACACTGTCATTTCGCGAAGCCTCGCTATCTATGAATTGTACATGCTCTCTTTGACTATTCGAGGATAGACAAATCTATCCACGAATATTCGGGGATAGCGAACTTTCGGAATCGTGCCAGAGCATTACTCCCACCGTTATCATCGACTCACCAATACGAACCCTGGCGGATTCAACTACAGTGACGTCTGTGCTACCACGCCACCCGCGGACTTTGTCAGCCATCGGCAAAGCTTTGCGCTCCCCGCTCCTGAAATAATCAACCACTCAACACATCCACCCACACCTCAGCGCTTCAAAGCTCCCATCAGACTTAGCTATGACACTCGGGTATTTATCCCCTCCCCATGCCTCATCTCCCACTACCGCAGCTGACATCAGACTGTCATAATCCCGAACAGCTCCGAGACTGCCGCAGTGCTGATGCGCGCCATGGATATGCTCCACCACCAAACGTCCCCCGGCCAGCACGCCCTACTGTGTGCGAACGAGCGCAGGTGCGCGCTGCAACATCTCCTAGCGACGGTTGAGACGGCAGCGAAGCTCGCCGAGGTCGCATTAGCAGCAGAACACAACGCAGCGGGTAGCGATACGGACCGCATCAGTGCTGAGACAGAACGGCTGCAGGCGGAGGGGGTGAAGATCGGGAGGGAAGTGGAGAGGGCTGTGGTGGAGACGGCGAGAATAAAGGCGGAGGTGCAGAAGGTGGGGATGGAGGTTGAGAGGGCTGTGCAGGAGACGGGGAGGATAAAGGCGGAGTCGGAGAAGGTGGGGAAGCAGACGGAGAAGGTGTGTAGGGAAATTGAGATGGCAGCGCGGGAGACGCTGAGGCTGAAGGTGGAGTCGGAGAAGGTGAGGGCGGAGGTGCATAGGGAGGCGGAGAAGACAGAGAGGGCAAGAGTAGAGGGTCAGAGTGTGCGGAGGGAGGTTGAGAGGTTGTCAGGGGAGGTGCAGGGGGGAACAACAGTGGTTGAGAAGGTAAGATGCGTGACAAAGCAGCAGACCGCGGCAGCACCTCCATCCGCAGCAGCTTCCAAGTCACTAGACACATTCCCCAGACCTACTCCAATTCAGGATACTCCAATCCCTTCTCCCCCCGTTTTGTTTCCCCCGCCTAAGGCACTACCACCACTCCCTTCTCCACCGGCAGCTGTGCCGCCACCAATCCCTTCTCGCCCTGGAGCTGTACCGCCACTAGTCCCTCCTCCCGAAGTACCTCCACCGCCACGAGTCCCTTATCCACATGTAGCTGTACCGGCGCCAGTCTCTTCTCCCCCTGGAGCTGTACCACCACCAGTCCCTCCTCCCAAAGTACCTCTACCGGCCCAAGTCTCTTCTCCCGCAGCAACTCTACCGGCACCAGGCTCTTTTCCCCAGTAGCTCTACCGACACAGGTCCCTTCCCTCCCACCAGCTGTAACTTCACCTGACCAGAGGTCAAACCATTGGCCTCTATGCGAATAATACAAAGCTGAAGGAGGTGGCGGACGCGATGGGAAAGTAGAACAGGAAAAACAGCGAATAGAATCCGCATGCAGGCTAGGGATGGTTCAAGAAAAGTGGAAGGGAGGCATCTGTTTTCCTTAATGGGCCCGGGAAGGAAGAGTCATGTGCGGAAAAACAATGAGGAATAGGACAGCTATTTTCAAATTTCCGAGGAGTATGTTCCTGCATTCGGACAGTGTCAAATCTGAATGATACAATCAGTCAATGTTTCAGGTTTTCATATATTTTTTGTTTCATAACTTTCTGTATTTTTGAATCTTGTTCCCCTCGCCATAACTGAACTCCTGGCTGCAATGAATTGAACAAAAGAAATATACCTCCGGATCGCCTATCACGCCTGAAGATCTAGGGTACTGTTCTTCTCCGTTGACCAATACTTATGATTAGCCAAGTATGCGCCCTATCGAACAAGATGATGAACGAGGCGATCCCTTGGCCAAATGGCCGTCTTGACGAATTATTGACCCATTGGTCAACAGGTCGTTCCCAGCACCGGTTTGGTGAACCTTCTATCCACCAATTAAGACGCCGATGGCTTCAGACAACTTGATACTTCAAGCCAAATGCTTAACAAAGGCTTTAGTGTGGTTTTCGAGGTTTCCTCTTTTCGTGAGAGCCATGCCTTGCCTTGCCCCACCGATATATGATAATGACTTGAGGTAGCTCGATGCAGCACGAGGCCACCTAAGGCAAACAACACTCCAAATTCCGCATGAACGGTAGGTTTTGATGTGAAGAGCATAATTAATACTCTCCGAATAACGAGTACAGAGTAGTATGTAACTGTATGCCTACCTAAACCTCAAGCATACGCGCCTCCATGCCCCCATACACTAACCATAACGTTTACCCGGCCCCTGTGGTGACCGAGCCCTCCTGGGTTACGGAGAGGACGGGAGTATAATAGATTTCGCTAAGTGTACTTGGTCAATGGAATAGAGATATCAAGAGAACCTGTTTAATCGGGCGCTCCATTGATCATAACATGGACCTTTTGAAAGGGTTGCCCTAGCCATAAATATTGAAAAATTGTAGCCCCACTTGGCCAACTCGATGTCTTGGTAAACGGAACAAAACACTTTTGTGAACTGGGAGCTCCCAAGTCTCCCTGAAGTTGGAAGGCAGTAACCGAGTATATATGGTATGCGTGTGTTTCTCTTGGACCTTGACCTCTAGCTCGCCGAAGAAATTTCTTTGGCAATATAAAACCATGGTTCTGGTAGTCTCCGTATACTCAGTGTGACTCGTGGTCTAGTGGTACTGATACTTGTTGCGGGGTCTTCTGTTGCCTCAGGGGTCCGAGGGGGGGCAACTAGGGGCTTTCGGGCTAAGGCCAGAGAGTGTTTTCCGGCGGGCAGTGACTGAACGACACTTTTATTTTCCATAGGTGAATGTTTCTCCTATTTCTTGGGCGTTTGAGCCACTTGCGAGATCTCTCTAATGCATTAGCCTCATCAATTCAGGAAGTGATAGACCGCAATAAAGCAGCAACCTGCGAGGTTTTGGCTTATTGGCGTACTACAAGTACTCAAAACCACAGCGAACAGCCCGACGTTTCTCAACAAAGATTTCGAGATCACATGCTTTACATAGCTATGTATGTGTTCTCTGCCATTCGCGAATGCCACCTATTCACCGGACAATTCCATAAATCGTACCAACATAAGAAACACTGAACTGTGGCATCTATTTGAACTTGCTTATTTTGAACTGGGAAATGGAATCTAGATAAAATCCTTGACCCTGTTCCTCAAATTCTGAAGTGTGGTGGGGTGAACCGTCAATGCCAGCATCACATTTGACGTTTTTGACTGTGGAGCGGCGCTCCTTAGCTTTGATAGAATCTGAAGTTCTATCAGTTTGTGTAGTAGAGAGGGTGATATATGGATCAGGGTTAAAGTATTGATCGCGTACGGGTAGCATGTGCTTTTGTGAATTCCGTAACCACTCTCCTCCAACTATTCATCTAAGACCTTAGGATAGTTCTGTTGTAAAGTACCAAACACCCCTACATCTAGAGGTTGCAGTAGATATGTTGAATGCGCAAGTAAGAAAAGAGAGACAATGTTGTTGCTTAAGCAGTAGTCGAATAATTCCCATGCCACGTATGAGGTATGACCATATATAGTTAACAATCTGGTACGTCCAACACCCCTAATTCATTAGTTTGCGACTGATTTTGGAAGTGACCGGCTAGCCTACCCCTCCTCGGTCTTCTTTTGTCTTAGCACCAAAGCTTTGTACCATAGACGCTAGCCATATCTCCTTGTTTGACCAACTAGTACTTGAGTAGCTAAAAAATGCTTTACCTCCTTCTTTGACGAGTGAGTGTCAGTCCTCGTAATGTTTTGCCCTCTCACCCACGATCCTAGATGCTATGAGTTAAACAAAACAAAACAAAAAAACGATCCTAGATGGTGGCACAGCACTAGCTGCTGAAACAGTTTTCAGTACTGTAACCAAATCCCATATACCACCCTGGATCTTGAAATCCAGATTCTTCCCTTCTTGGCCTTTTGAAGTAAATCTCAGATAATGTGGGGGTTATTAGCAAGTCCTCATCCAAGCGTGCAGCAACTTTTGAATCCAACACAAAGTGTCGAGTAAGAAACCTAGCAGTCCAGTTGGCTCCTAGGTATGGATTCCTGACGCCATGGTTTCTGACAGGATGTGCCGCCATACCCTTTACGTTTTTCATCCGGGGTGGAAAACCCCAGTTGTCCATCTATATTATCCATCCAACAAATACCTCCTACTCTACAGGCGTGAGCAGTTGTTTATGAACATGGGCCTTTCCCTTTGGTCGCTTGCTTGACAGCCGGTTTCTAAGTCTCCCATGGGTGACATTATGTGCCGTGGCCGCATCCTTAGTATCTTGAAATTTCCCACTCCTATAGTCTCGTATTGAGGCCAAAACCCGTGCTCCTGTGTGAGCAGATAAGGTAGATTTGTACTTGCTTGCCGTCGTGACCCCAGAATCTCTGGGTCGTTGATTCGAGGATCGTTGTACTAGTAACTCTTCATTCCAGCAGGGGCGGGTTACTATTCTTTCATGAGCTCGGCTTGCAAATGTGAATCGAAATCTGAATCACTGTCCGCATGGAACACGCTATACCTGTCTCCAATGGTTATGTACTTAGTGTTAAAAAGTATATCTATTTCGAAATACGTTTGGTCCGGTGTGTAGGTGAAATCCGCGATTTGGACAGAGAACATGTATGATACAGATTTCACAAATGCTTCAAACGCCCAAGGCATAGGTTCGCCCTATGCACCCAGTGTTCGGTAAACGGGGAACGCCCTACATATCACTTTGTACTCTAAAAGCTACCGCTATTGCATACCATACCAAATTGTGTGCTTGGCGCGTATTTGTATGGTATGCAATAGTGGTTCCATTCACAAACGCCACGAGAGTACAAGTATGGAGATGCATCAGTGCCCGCATGGTGGAGCGCCAAGCGCGTTGCAGCCGCAAGCAGTTAAGGCCTCCAGCCCGGAAGGCGGTGTGCTTATGTAACAAGACCATGCGCACACTCATCGAGCCTTCAACCTCACCCACTCCACATACGACTAAGCCCCCACAACACTATCACTCTCATCACAGAGCTTCCAAACCCCTGACACAAACATGACACTCGGGTATGTCTTCCTAACCTCCCCGCCCACCCTTCACAGCTCCCTTCTCCCACCAGCACCGCTGACACTATTCCCCCCTCCCCTCCCCCCGACAGTTCCGAGACCGCCGCAGTGTTGATGCGCGCCATGGATATGCTCCACCACCAAACGTCTTCCGGCCAGCACGCCCTGCTGTGTGCGGACGAGCGCAGGTGCGCGCTGCAACAACTCCTGGCGACGGTTGAGACGGCAGCGAAGCTCGCCGAGGTCGCGTTGGCGGCGGAGCACAACGCGGCGGGGAGGGATATCGAGCACATGAGGGTCGAGAAAGAAATGCTGCAGGTGGATGCGGTGAAAATCGGGAAGGAGGTGGAGAGGGCTGTGGTGGAGACAGCGAGAATGAAGGCGGAGGGGGAGAAGGTGGGGATGGAGACGGAGAAGGTGTGTAGGGAGATTGAGAGGTCGGCGCGGGAGACGCTGAGACTGAGGGTGGAGGTAGAGAAGGTGAGGGTGGAGGTAGAGAGGGCCACGCAAGAGACAGAGAGAGCGAGGGCAGAATTGGAGAAGGTGAGGTGCGAGACGGAACAGCAGGCAGTAACAGCACGTCTAGCAGCAGCAGCAAGTCTTAAGCCGCCTGGGACGCACAGCGTGTCCCCCAGCCGGTCCCTTCCAGTTCAGATTCATCCGGCCCCTTCTCCCGTGGCAACAGTACCATTATCCGCCCCAAAAACCACAATCACTGGCCTCCATGCGACTAATCGCAGGGTGAAGGAGATCGCGGACGCAGTGGGAGAATGGAACAGCAGCAACAACGATCAATACACACCTGCTGGATGGGCGTGGTTCAAGCACAGCGGAACCGAGGCATTTGTTTTCCTGACCAGGCTGGGGCAGGGTGAAACAATATCGTGTATCAAAATCAGTGAAAGGACAGGCACTATCGAACTTTCGAGGGCTATGTTCAGTGATCTGGACATGTTCAGTGGGGGGTATCGTGGGTTCATCTATGGGGGTAGAAACGAATCCGGACAGAGAGACAGAGTCGCTTTTGAATGATCCAGGCTGTTTGTTGTTGAGCTTTGTTGTTTTTTGATTTTGGTTCCTCTCGTTATATGCAGGCACTGAACAATTCAGTCGATGAACGAGCCAGGAGCGAACAGGAGCTGCAGGGAGAACGTATGAGGTAGAGGGGAGTGGCCGTCTTGTATTGTATCATGATTGAGAACTAAATAGGATATTGGCGTAGAGTATCTAAATGTGGCATTGGAGCTGTTCTTCGGACCGATACGAGATTATCCCGATACGTAATTGATGAGTGCGACAGGGTTGGCTGATCAGGCCCCGCCAACCCATTGGTCGACATTGATTACCGAGAGAGTTCACAACCTAGTTTAGCGTGTAGCCAAGTATTGGGTAGCGTGTCAGGGTGAATATTTGATTGGGGAACGTTGCTGGCTGTCTTCTGTTATTTGTTGGAGTCAGATCAAATCAATCACGAACTTCAGCAGGTCCTAAAGTAAACTAGGACAGACCAATAATATTATATCAGGGGATGATGATTTGCTCTAAATGTTGGTGATGGACTAAGCTTACAACGTCTAGCCACATTCATTAATGAGTTAAACAAAAAGAAAAAAAATTGGTTTAGCCATATTGCCTTCTGTTGTCCTCATTGGCTCTCTGCCCCTGATTACGTCTGCCATTATTCTACTTTCGGCCTTTGCTGACACCGCTCGCCAAAACGCTTACTATAAGATTCAAACACAACTCACAGGTGAACATACAGTATCTCAAAAAGCGAGACGGAACAGCAGGCGGAAATATTAGCTCCAGCAGCAGCATCTCCCCAGTCACCAGAGACACCTGTCGTTTCCCCCAGCCCTACCCCCCAGACTCAGGAAACTCCACTCCCTTCTCCCCCGGCGACTGTACCGTCACCAGTCATTTTTCCACCGCCAAGTGTACCGTCATCACTCATTTTTACACCGCCAAGTGTACCATCATCACTCATTTTTACACCGCCAAGTGTACCGTCGCCAGTCCCTTCTCCCCCGCCAGCTGTACCGTCACCGGTACCTTCTCCCCCGCCAGCTGTACCGTCACCAGTCCCTTCTCCCCCGCCAGCTGTACCTTCTCCCCCGCCAGCTGTACCGTCACCGGTACCTTCTCCCCCGCCAGCTGTACCGTCACCAGTTCCTTCTCCCCCGCCAGCTGTACCGTCACCGGTCCCTTCTCCCCCGCCAGCTGTACCGTCACCCGCCCCAGAAGTCCGGATAGTTGGCCTCTATGCGAATAATCCATCGGCGAGAGCGATCAAGCACGAATTGGATAAATGGAACAACACTAACCCCGACCGATACACGCTTGCGGGCTGGGCATGGTTCAAGCACAGCGAAACGGAGGCGTTTCTCTACCTGGATAGGCCAGGAAAACAAGAATCATCTGGGATCAAGACAATCAGGGACAGGACAGGCACAGTCCTCATTCCGGGGACTATGCTACGTGATCTGGCCGTTAATTGTGGGTACGGCGGGATCATTTATGGGGACAGAAACGAAACCGGAGAGAGGGACGTAGTTATATTTGAGTGATATAGGCACTTTTATGTTTTCGCCTTGTTTTTTGTTTATTTATTTTGGTTTGCCTCTTGTATGTACGAGGTAGGGGGAGTGGCCGTATTGTTTTGTATCGGGAATGAGAATGGAATAGGATTTTTAGCGTAGAATATCCAAATGTGGCATTTGAAATGTTCTGCCTGATAAGATATACAACTCTTACGGGGGGGTCTATGAGGTGTACGTTTGGTAAATTGAAAACAATGGTTTTCGCAACCTACTCCCGGTCAAGCAAACCGGAAGAACACATAAAAGGACATGTAGGAATTAAGCGTTACAGCGAACTACTATTCATAGTGGCAGGCCGCACGGAAAGGTGAATAGAACCACCTCCGCTCGCAATAAACCACAAACCGAATTCCATCCACTTTGCAGATCCTGGGCCGCACTAGGGGGTGTACTACAGTACTTGGTGTTCGCTACAATGGCCTGGAAATGCAGGTGCCACAAGGATAATTTGCGCGGGCCAAGACAATTATCGATACAAATTATCCCTGTCTTCGTCACTCCTCTGGTTGGGGACGCCTAGAGCCACAGTGTCGCGACTAGCGATCGGTAAAATACGTATTTTAAATAAAAGACCGTATTATACAAGTATTGTATTGTATCAATAATACCAAACATACAGCACCCTTGTATGCCGAGACGCCAAGCTGATCAAAATTTTTTTTAAAAAGTTTGCCGATCATGAAATCTCAACCGACTCCGGAGTACGAGCAAAATGGGTAGAAACAAGGACAGCGAGGTACACAGCGCATTTGTTGTTATCCCACCAATGGAGGGACGGAAGGTATTGTATCTATCTTATAATGTTAGCTATTGCTAATCTGTTCCTGAATAGTGTGAGCTTGCAAGGTGTTCTGCATGCGGCGAAACCTTTGCTAAAAGTACAACCCGCCAACGAGTTCATTTAGCATCCTGCAAGATGTATTTGGAAAATATGAAGTCGGTCAATAGGGTGAATTCAATTACCCAAGAGGCGGGATTGAGAGATGGTAGACAAATGATTCTTGGTACGGCTATTCAGAAACTTTCAGTTACCGAAAAGAACGCTGCCGATGAAAAGTTTGCACTATTTTTCTATATGAATAATCTACCCTTTAAACTTGCCCAATCAAGCTACTACTTAACCTTTTCAAACTTTATCGCCCCTGCCTATACTCCACCGAATGAAAAGGCTTTACGGACCACACTTTTGGATCAATCTTATCAGTCGTTGAAGGATGAGATCGATAATCGACTAAGAGCTAGCTTTTGCCTTAACATCATCACTGATGAAAGCGAAAATATTTCAAAGAATCGTATCATCAATCTCTCAATTGGGACCGATATGGGAATTTTTCACTATCGGTCGGAAAACGTTGGTAGTATGGCTTTTACGGCAGACAATATAGCAAATTGGATAATGCAGAAGCTGGACGATCTATTACGCGGTGACTGGAACCGTATTAATAGCTTTGCTACTGATACATGCTCGACTATGTTAGCTGTATGGAAGATCCTTGGTCGGGATGAACGATTATTAAACGCCCGTTGCCTTTTTGTCCCTTGCGACTCACACGGTCTTCAACTTCTCATCGGAGATATTCTCACTATTCCTCGTTATTCCAATATACAGTTCCAAGTCTCAACAATCATAAATGCATTCCGATCGTCACCCAAGCAATTAGCTCTTCTCCGTGATAAGCAACTGGAGATAAATGGAAAGAAATCAGCTCTCATAGTATCGGTGATAACCAGATGGGGAACACATGCCAAAGCTATTGAGTCTTTGTACCGGAACAAAGAGTCATTACGCCAGTACGCAATTGATGTACGCTGTGACATCAACAACAGAGTCCAAGAAATCATACTCAACAGAGCATTTTGGGCGGACCTTGAAGACATGAGAGAGATTATATCAGTCATATACGAAGCCCAAAAAAAATCAGAATCAGACAAATCACACCTTGGTTATGTTGCAGCCCGTTGGCTAGAAATTAGAGATCATTTGATTGGCATTGCAAGAAGACAGTCGGGGGCCGAGGTTCTTCTTCCTATTTTTGAGAAAAGAATGTACAGACAAGTCCGAGATATTCATTGGGCCGCCTACTATCTGAATCCCATCAATGTAGGGGCACCAACTACTATTGATCGTCAAAACGCTGTTCTTCGATATTTCACAGTGGTGAAACCGGATCATGAATCCCATAAATGTCAGACAGCATTTTTCCATTATAGAGCGCACTTTGGTGCATTCTACGATGCCAATCCTGCTTGGAGGTTAGCCGACAGTGATCCTATCGCATTTTGGAACGCTATGCACCCTTTTGCAAATGAGATTAGTACAGCAGCTATAAGACTATTCAAAACTCCGGCGAACTCAGTACCTAGTGAGAGATCGTTCTCTATACAGAATTTCATACACAATAAAGTGCGAAACCGACTTGATCCTATTCGTGTAGACAAGCTCACTTTCATATACATGAACCGGAGAGTTTTGGATCGGGCAATTCAACCGGTGTCAAGGGAGTTTGAAGCGGTGAGGTGGGAGGATCTTGATGATGAGGAAGAGCTCGAGCTTGAGGACCAACTACTCTTTCAAAATCCAATGGCAGCACAAATCAACGAGCAACAAATAGTAGAACAATTGCCAGCAGAAATAGAAATTGAGAACGAACCTGGGTTTAACCGTTACTATTCTCCTGACCACAGTCGACACTATTCTCCAAATCCATTTAATAATTCCGTACATCGTTGGAACCCCGCTGGAAACGAACACCCTCGTATCTCTACTATTGATCAAGGTAAGCGAACTTGAAAAGTCAACCCGTACTCACTGGCAACTTGACAAGGAATTCTCTGACCTTTTTTACTAGCTTCAAGCCAGCACCGAGAAATTGTTGGCCATCATCAAGCACCCGTCAGCACGGTTGACATTCAGCAGTTCCCTCCCAGCCTTCCTGCTGCCGAGAACCAGCGCCGAGAAATTCCGGTCCATAATGGTCCTGCTGTTGGCCATCAACAAGCACCCGCCAGCGCTGTTGATATTCAGCAGTTCCCTTCCAGCCTACCTGCTGCCGAGAACCAGCGCCGAGAAATTCCGGTCCATAATGGTCCTGCTGTTGGCCATCAACAAGCACCCGCCAGCACTGTTGACCTTCAGCAGTTCCCTCCCAGCCTACCTGCTGCCGAGAACCAGCGCCGAGAAATTCCGGTCCAAAATGGTACTACTATTGGCCATCAACAAGCACCCGCTAGTACCCTTGACATTCAGCAGTTCCCTCCCAGCCTACCTGCTGCCGAGAACCAGCGCCGAGAAATTCCGGTCCATAATGGCCCTGCTGTTGGCCATCAAGTACCTATTAATACAGATCAGCAAATGCACATTAATGGGGATGAGCAAGTACCTGATAATAGAGAAGGGCAGGTTACTGAAGCAGGATGGGTGACTGTTGATGAAGCAGTAGGGCGGGTGACTTTTGATGAAGGAGAACGGGTGACCAAAAGAATGAGAACAGGGTAGTGTTGCCAAGCCCTTAGCTGTATTTTATTTCTGTATCGCTCCAAAAATACCCTTAAAATACATAAAATAAAATACATTACGGTACCGTAATTTTACCCGTCCGATCGCTAGTCGCGACATTGGTTTCTGACGATCAATTACCCAACCTGGTAATTACAGCCACCCTGCAAAAGTGTTCGTGATTCGCCTGTTCGAGTGAGACATCCAACAGGTTTCAGTTTACTAATCACTGTATCCAAGTTGTGAAAATTTGAGGAGCCCGCAACCCGTGAAATCTTTCACTATACCCGGTGTGAAGTCTCAACATATCCCAACCCGTGAAATCTTTCACTATACCCGGTGTGAAGTCTCAACATATCCGTGATACTGGAAGAAGTTGTGGGGCCGCCGCTACAACCATGGCACGGCGCCGTGTGCAAGCAAATAAAGCTGTCCAAGTACAGCTTTTGAAAAAGAGTCTAGCCCATTCAAGTTTAAAGTTAGAAAAGGCCCCTAAAGCGAAAACGGCAAGGAGACAGATGTTGTCAACTGAAAAGGGCATGATTATCGCATTCTTCTTCTGCTTTGGCTGCATACAGACAGTGTCGGCAATCATTGGCAGGTATGTTCACGGTGACTGCTAGTATATGACTGGCTACTCAGATTTGGCGAACTAGCTACTAATAGAAATTTATTAGACCTTGGTCCACAATCAAGAGTTTTATACAGCGTACTATCTTACGGGAAGGAAATGAGGACAACCTTCCCCGCTCTGGTCGACCACCCTTGCTTAGCCGCCGGCAAAAGAAAGCTCTGGTAAAAGCAGCAAAGGATAATCGGAGGATGACAAAGAATGAATTTAGAGACAAATATGCACCCGGGATTTCTCTTGCTACGGTCGATCGAGTCTTAAGGCAGGCAAATATTAAGAAATGGCTTGCCAAACACCGTCCACTATTGAAGCCCGAACATGTCAAAAAACGGCTAGATTGGGCAATGCAGCGGAAAGACTGGGGTATTGAGGAGTTTATGAGTGTCATTTGGAGCGATGAGTGTGCAGTTGAGAGATCCAAAGACCCTCGTCAAATTTGGGTATTCAGAGAGCCAGACGAGAAATGGCTTGCCGACTGCATCTATCCAAAGCGAAAAGATAGAGGTATTTCTCTAATGGTGTGGGGTTGTTTTTACGGGGGAAATAAAGGCCCTTTGGTTCCAGTACCCGAGAGCATGACTGGTATCCGTTACCTTAGGATTATAAGACGTTATCTCCCGTCAGTTCTTAGAAGTGCTCTGGCCATCTACCCTTATGTCAGTTTTCAACACGATAATGCACCAGTCCATACAGCCAGAATAATCACAGAATGGTTCGACCATAACAACATTGAGTTGGAAGTCCACCCACCTTACGCTCCAGATCTTAATCCTATCGAGCATGTATGGGTAGAACTCAAGAAGAGACTTCAACAACAGTACCCTAGAATTGCTGATACCAAAGGGGGACCACCTGCTGTAAAGAGAGAATTGGCTAGAGTTTTGCCTTTAGTATGGGAAACTATACCCCCGGAGTTCTTTGAAAAACTTGCAGCATCGATGCCCCGAAGGGTGGAAGCCGTCATTCAAACAAAGGGCTGGTATACGAAATACTAGTATCATTGACGAGCAGGCAGTGAACGGGTACTACTGGATGTGAACGGGTACTACTGGATGTGAACGGGTACTACTGGATGTGAACGGGTACTGGTGAAGTGAACAAGTACTGGACGATTGCGGAAACCTATTTGTATTTTTACTCTACTAGTATTGCTAATCAGCGGAAAAACCTATTTGTATTTTTACTCTACCGTTAGTATTGCTATTCAGCGGAAAAACCTACATGTATCTATATCTATCTAACGGCACGGGTTGCAAATCATGGACGCCACTACAATGTCTCATGTCGATCATGTCTCACTCCCATCAGCGGGCGAATCACGAACACTTTTGCAGGGTGGCTGTACTTAACCAATAATTTGCCAAGATCAGCGACTTGGCGTTCTTAAACGCTCAATCCAGATGCAAACCTCGCCAATTGGATAATTCAGCTATCCAAAATAGGCAATTATGGGTGCCACATTGGTTGGACCGCCACCAAACACACAGCTTTGAGGAAATCACTAACTCCACGACCACAGACGATTAAACTAATCAGGCTCTGTCACGTCGTAGACGATTTCGGGCTGTTCTTTTGAGTATTCCGTGATTTGGTCCTTTCTCGCTTATGCTCTATTTCTCAAATCGGCTCTTATTGCTCTGACTATTGCAAACGAAAAGAAAGAATGATAGATTACATGCAGGTGAGACAGAGCTCCTATAAGTCCAGAGCAATTAAGCCGCCACGTTTCCAAAGCCACGTTTCCAAAGCCACGTTTCCACATCCACCATCCACACTACATTAGGCCTACGCCTCATTTCCTAAGACCGCGTCGCCACAACGAGAAGCAGAAATATCGAATAAGAGACTTATTTATAAATTAGAGTGGGGTTGGGGAAAGTCATTAGCGGTTGAAGTTGACTGCCGAAACCACTCCGTGTCAAGGCGTCCCCAACCATCGAAACCTGAATGCTCGGTAAATGGCCCGTACTCATGCAGGTACAATGCATGTCTCATCTACATGTTGTCACACCCCGGCAGGGTAGGGGCGCCAAGGCCGTTGCAGCCCCGCGCAGTTTAGGCCTCCAACCCGGGATGCAGTGTGCTTGTGTAACAACGCAGCCCGCGCACTTCCTACAGCCTCCATCGAACGAGGCCAAAAGGCAGGTGGCAGACGCGGAGACAATAACGATTGTGGTGGAGAGAACGGCGCAGGAGACGGATAGGATAAAGGCGGAGGTGGAGAAGACGATGAACGAGACAGAACGGCGGAGAGCAACAGCACCTCCAGCAGCAGCAGCAAGTACCAGCGTTACTGTTAGACCGACCCTTCAATTCCGAATCAGCCGGTCTCCGCTCCCCCGGCTTCTGTACCCCCGCTACCCGTGGAGGAGACCTGAATCATTGGACTCTACCAGTGAATCCAAGGCGAAGAAGATCGCGGAAGCATTGGAAGAACGGAACAGCCCCAGCGTAGTAGAATATACTGTTGCGGGCTGCCATGGTTCAGGCACAGCGGCCCGGAGGCATTTATATTCCTGGATTGGCCAGGGAACGAGCAGAACGTCACCCTGAAAAGAATCAGGGACAGGACAGGCATTTCAAAATTTCTTGCGGTATGTTATAGAGTTTGGACATAAGCAAAAACTATGATGGTTACATTTCTGGTCGCACAAGGGACGACGGAACTAGAGACCGTGCCAAATTTGAATGATACCTGCAGGCTGTTGATGTTTAATTTGGTTTTGATTTATTTCTTTATTTATTTTTCTATTCCGGTTCCTCTCGTCATAATCTCGGGGGTGCGTATAACTAGGCTATTTGCGTGGAACATGA
The DNA here is from genome assembly GCA_024713705.1 of Morchella sp. 2018-W38C. Classification (NCBI taxonomy): domain Eukaryota; kingdom Fungi; phylum Ascomycota; class Pezizomycetes; order Pezizales; family Morchellaceae; genus Morchella; species Morchella sp. 2018-W38C. The sequence continues at coordinate 714,680 of JAMJEX010000013.1, read as the reverse complement.
GAGGGTGAGGTTCAGGATATATTTAGGTTTCAGGTTATTAAAATAAAATAGTGAGGCCGCGGGGGTGACGACAGGCCACCAACCACCGCCACCACCTAACGACGATGATACATGATGTAAATGTATTTTGAGCCCTCTTGTACTACTTATTATTACTTCCCGTACTAATGGTCTCTCTGTGTGGTCGGTTGTGATTGAGAATCAATTCCTTCCGTCCCTTCATTCTCCTCCATCTCGGACAACCGGGTTTCGGAACGATGCACACGGCCGTGATTTTAATGCCATATCCTGCTGACTTAAATTTGCTCCCATCATGATGGAACTCCATTGATATTTTATAGGCGTTTCATCATACTAACTCCCACGCCAGGCCATTCAGTCACCATAACCACTGACTCGCCGTTTTTATTAGCAATGAACAAATAAAAGTGGTTTTTTAAAGTTATATCCCAATTCCTCAATCCTCTTTCTGTATTATGAATTGTGAAGGGAAACGGCGTGTGAGTGGTCGTGGTGACCGAACGGCCTCGCGCTGTATGCTACATCCTGACTCGTGCCCAGCCTTCTTCTTCCCATTGGTAGTTAATTACGCTGCGCTTTGCAACAGAAATAGGACACACATTCCGATCACTTGGAAAACCCACTTCCGAAGAAGAGAGAAATAACCGGAATGAAAATTGTATCATAAACAAGAGGCCGGAACAATATAGGGTTTACTAATTATATCTGCAGAACATTTTCCGTATAATTCAAAATGGGTCCGTAGATTCTGGGAGCCGGAGTGAGCATATACGAATTCCGAAGTCTCCAAAGCTGTATTTCCCGGAAGTGTAGTAATGAGGTGGAACAAGAAGTTTGGATTCCTCTATCGTTATTCGTCTCGTATAAAACCCCAACCTCTAGCCGTGCTGGGTTGCAGGAGGCAGGTTCCGCCTCTTGTGTGACGGGCCACTGAGATTCTATCTCGTGCCCAGCCTTCTTCTGATTGGCTGTTGATTACGTTGCGCTTTGTAACACAAGGAGTCTGGCTGGCAACGCATGCACTTCCAATCACTCGGAAAAGCCACTTCCGAAAGCCCAAGTAAACTTGTTATCAACCATACAGTCCCTATTACTGTCAGATACCAGCAGGAAACGCAGGATACTGGATAATAATCTACTTCTATCAATCTGACCCAGTCCCCTCGTAAGCGGAGGAAACTCCAGATACAGGGGTCAAGAAGGAGAAACTCCGGGCAGGGGGAAGTATATACCCGAACCAAGATTGGCCAACCAGAATCAAGATTGATCACCCGAAACAGCTGACTGGTATAATCTTTTATTCTTGCTACTTGTTGCAAGAGGTTCCGTGCTTGCCGGAGCTTTTCTTTTTTTGCGGACTTTTATTTCATTGCCATATGGGTGTTGGTTTAGCCCACACTTCATCCGCAGTGACGAGAGGCACAAACCTTACGGAGTGATGAAGCCGGGTACCGTGAATGATGGTCCACTCGCCGCGATGGTCTAGTCGCAGTTTTCTTAGTAAGATACATATCAGGCTAGAGTTTTGAGTAAAATGAAGAAAGCCTCGTAGAACACCGTCTCGAACATCACCACCGAGAAAAACGGTGACTGGACCATTGCGGCCAATGGGCCATTATTCGCGCTAAGAGAATGACTGAGACTAGTGTTTGCGGAAAGCGTGCACCTGTTGATTCGCGCGCCAAGACCCTATCGGAAAGACCCTATCATGACTTCATCGATGTACAGACAGGATCAAAGTTGATTATTCCGCACTTGACTCTTTTTTCTCTCTGTAGCGCCAGGGGCTTCTATCGATACATTGCCATACCGCATTACCATTAACCCCCCAATGCGCAATCACCCTGCGGGGTTTAGGCCACCAACCAGGGATGTAGCACGCTTGTGCAACAGCGCAAGCCGACCAGCGCTCTCCATCAAGGTTCGAAGCTCCAAGAACCGACTCCACAAACCATCCACCCTCTGTCAAAACCCAAACCACATGGTCCGAGCGCTTCAAAAACGCCGCTCCAAGTAATCATGACACTCGGGTATATATCCCTCCCTTCCCTTATCCTCTTCCACCCCCAGATCTCGATCTCACCATCCACAACCACTACTGATGATACATGACCACCCCCTTCCCCGAAACAGCTCAGAGACCGCCGCAGTCCTGATGCGGGCTATGGATATGCTAATGCTACACCACCAAACGTCGCCCACCGAGACCCCAGAGGACCGCAGGTCCGCGCTGCTGCAACTCATGGTGACGGTGGAGACAGCTTCCAAGCTCGCTGATATCGCTCGCATGGAGGCTGTGGCAATGGCCCAGAAAGCCGCAGCCTATGGCAATGCTGAGCTGATCAGGGGCGAAATGGAGAGACTCAAGAAAAGTGTGGGAAAGATCAAGAGGAAGATCGAAAGGGCGCTCGTGGAGACGGAGCGGACTAGTGTCGAGGCGCAGAGGGTGGGGATGGAGGCAAAAAAGGTGGTGAGGGAGGCACAAGGAATCAGGGCCGACGGGGAGCAGGTGGGTAACGAGGCCGAAAGGCAGGTGACGGACACGGAGAGGATGGTAGTGAGGGGGACTGCGCAGGAGATAGAATGGATCAAGGAGGAGGCGGAGATGATAGCAAAGCAGGCGGAGAGCTCGGTGGCGGACACGGGGAGTATGATGGTGGAGGTGGAGAAAGTGACGATGCAGGCAAAGAAAGTGATGAACGACACGGAATGCAAGAGGGCAGAGCTGGAGAAGATGTGGAGGGAGGTTGAAAGGTCAGTAACAGAGACGGAGAGCCTCAAGGAGGAGATGGAGAAGGTCGGGAAAGAGGCGGAGAGGGAATGGATCAAGAAAGAGGCGGAGATTATAGCAAAGCAGGCCGAGAGATCGGTGGCGGACACGGAGAGCACGATGGCGGAGGTGGAGAAAGTGACGATGCAGGCAGAAAAGGTGATGAGTAACACAGAGTGCAGAAGGGCGGAGCTGGAGAAGGTGTGGAGGGAGGTTGAAAGGTCAGTAGCAGAGACGGAAAGGCTCAAGGAGGAGGTGGAGAAGGTCGGGAAAGAGGCGGCGAGGGCAACGCAAGAGACGGAAAGGGTGGAGTCGGGGAAGGAGAAGCCTAGGAGGGAGACTGAACAGGAGATACTCAACGTTCCACCTAGTCCCACCCTCGCCATTCGGAGTAGTCATGGCCCTTCTCCCCAGGCTTCGGTACCACTACCCGAAATGGGGACAAAGGTCCGAATTACTGGCCTCACTAGAAATAATAGTAAGGTGAGGGAGATCGCGGAGGCAGCGGGAAGGTGGAACAGCAGCAACACAGAAACGTACTCACTTGCGGGCTGGGCATGGTTCAAGCACAGCGAAACGGAGGCATTTATTCTCCTGGACAGGCCCGGAATTGCCGGCTTTCATTGGAACGAGAGAATAAGCTGCAGGACAGGAATTATCAAACTTCGGAAATATGTCTTACGGAATTTGCAACCATTCTCAGGGTACGACGAGCCTATCTATGGAGGCACCAGGGAAAACGGAACGAGAGACTCGGTAGGGTTCGTATGACAGAATAAGCTCATGTTTTAGCTTTTTTTTTCCTTTCATGTTTTGATTCCTCTCGTTATTACCTCCGGGTTGGGTACTGGTTCCGAAGTAGGATATTGACATAGAATGTCTACAAGCGACATCTGAGCTGCACGCTGTGTTGTCAAAGATAATCTAGCGCGGTAGGGGGTGGACGCTGTGACGACAGGTGACAAACCGCGCCACGATACATGATGTAAATATATTTTGAGTCTGTGATTTTCGTTGTGATCATTCGCCGTATTGATTACCCCTCTGTGCGGTTGGTTGTGATTGTGACATCGTTTCGTTGAAGCATGTTCCATCGCTGTATTCTCGTCAGTTCACATTAGGTACAGCGCGAGGACATAAATCACCGATAGTGCGCAACGGTGAAACGCCGCAATGCCGTAACCATCAGAATAAAAAAATGTTTCACAATTTTTAGCAGAGCTACGGGGAAGGGTATCAGGTCAATCTTTACGCACGTTAATCCTAACGTACACACTGCCGGAACTACCACTCAATGGTTGGAGGAGAATGGGGTTGATGTCCTGGAGGACTGGCCTGCCTATTCACCTGATGTAAATCCCATTGGGCATGTTTGGGTATAGCTCAAGAAACTCTACCATCAACACAACCCCATTTAGCATATGATACTAGATCAACTAAAGTAATTAAGCCCCTCATGGAGGTGGCTCTTATTCATTGCCTGGGCCTGCTATCTGATGATTCATTTGGTAGGTAGGTTGAAAGTATGCCTAGCAGGATAGAGGCTATAATAAAGGCAAGGGTTTGTACAAAGTCTATTAAAAGTCAATAACTATTCTACAAATTATCAGCTTCTCAAAGGATCAATTGTGGTTGTTATACCCACAACCGTGGTCCAGCAGTTGGTGGTCGAACCTGTTGCTACGCTGCACTTTCGGTCATTAACGTCCTCGCGCTGTATCTATAATGGCTCGCACGGTAAGACAGCCACCGTGCAGGCCAGGAATCAAGTGCGGAACGACAGGGTTGCTCGGCGAGGTATACAGTACCGAAAAAGGTGGTAAATCGCCATGGCTTTCCCGCCAATCAGCTAAGAATACATTATTGGTGCAGTAGTATCACTATCCCTTGAGCTGTCCCGGCGTTCGCAGGTTTTTGGCGCTCCTGGTCGTCTCGGGCCGGCAAGGATGGCCCCAGAAGAGGTTGATATAGGTCACAACGTTTGACGGCTAGGCCAGGATAAGTGATAGCAGTATTCTGACCAAACCCGTGAGATCTCCTAGCCAGGATGATTCCGCATCGGTCAACCTATCCACCGAGCTCGTATGATAGATTGACACTAGACTAGATAGAGCAGGATATATAGACTGTATCTGTGCTAGCATTTAAGGTGTATAGCTAGGCTTTACATACGTTATTCACAATGAGACTATACAAGCTACTACCATAGCGTAGTTGTAAAATCTGAGATATGTCCGATGGTAATAGGGTTCGGTCCTAGGTGCTAGCTTTTATGCCGTGTGATCCGGAAAGAGGTATTTGGGTATAAACTATTGATAGCCTTCCAGCTCTGTGCTGCCCATGTTATTAGGTATGCCTTACTGAGTAGTGATAAAGGAGAATGGTTGTCCGCTTGGCCAGTATTTTTATTCACAGCGGTCCAGGAGCGTAATACTCCTCCTCTTTATCTAATGCTATTGACCATTGTATATGCGGTAGACCAGAAGATGAACAGCCGGGGCAACACAATGCAGTTACTCCCTACTTGCCAAGTGATATCTCATGACGCACTGTACCGCCCCCAATAGAGGTCTGCTTCGCCCAGTAGATATACCAGCATCAGTCTTGCCCCAGCAACTGTGCCAGCTAAAGCAAGTGTGCCAGCATCTGTACTCCACTCAGTGGAACTATGATCACTCCAGGAACTGTGCCAGAATCTACACTTTCTCCAGTAAAGCTGTGCCAGCTTCTGCGGAGCTGTGCTCACAGCAGCGCCGTTGCCAGCACTTGTACTCGCTCCCATAAAGCTGTACTCGCTCCCATGCCAACACCTATACTCGCTCCAGCAATTTGACCGATACATATGTTTGCTCAAGTCAACCTGTAGTAACTAACATATGTTATACTAGCTGTAGGTGTAGAAGCTCTGTTGTGTTCAAACCATGACATGAGTACTTAGACAAATAAGATTCATAGCTAGATAGTGATATAGGATATCATATTCTTCCAAGAAATTGAACTCGTGTTAGTGACATAGATAGATGTTGATATTCATATGCTATTATAAACCAATTAGTTTGTGTAGTTTCTTGTACAGCAGATTGCAAAGCAACGCTTGAAACTGTTATGATGTTATAGATAAGAGTCGTTAGTAGTAGCAGTATAGAGAATAGAATAGAGTTATCGATTATACAAGCAAGTAAATAGTGATATACTTAAGGAATAGGATATCGCATTCTCTCCTTTTTATTCATAACCTTGAATCATATTACTCAAATGACCTTCCATAATACTGACCTAAGCTCACGAGCTTCACATTATGCAAATGAGGCGAGACGACGAGTGAGACCACGAATACAACTAAAGGGTTATGTGACTTGAGTTCTGGGGGAATCAAATAAGATGAATAGAGTGTATTTGTAAAAGAAAGGAAATTCAGAAAAAAAAAAAAAAAAGAAAGAACAAAGCGAATATACAGTTATATATATCTATTCTTCAATTACTACTGACTAACTTGTATGACAGAAACCAAAAGAAAGAAAACCTAAAATTATCTGAAATTCGAAAAGTGAAACAACAAATGAAAATCCAATTACTAATCACACTTCTTCCTGAACTTCTTCTTCACTCTCGATATGCTATTACAACATCGCCTAACAGTCTATAAGAGAGTCGTATATAACAGATTCTACAACGAAGTGGAAATGCCTTGTTGATACTCAGCTACATGTATCTAGTAGCCCCGCGAATATAGCAGCACCTGAGAGTTACTTTATTACATTTTATCAAGGAACTGCAATTGAGCAGGAGGAAAGAGATTGGAAAAAGTCTATATGAAAAGTACAAATCTTTTTTGACTAGAGTTTCAAAGAAGTATTGCAACGATCCATATTCTGTGATTGCTTAAGAAAACAACAAGTATTAATGTCTCCTAAGGGTCTTCAATGTACAGTTGCTGTGATTCTACAATATGAGGGCTCTTACTACCATCTACTCTTGAGGAATAGTTTCACCCCTTGTAATCCCCGCATAGTTCCCGGTATCCAGACTTGTAGCATCTCGTTGATTGATTTTAGAGAATGTAGTAACTCTCGCATATACGTTGTCAACTCCTCGCCCTTAATCCTTTCCTTTCATTACCCTCTCTCTCAACGAATTTTACCACATCATTAATTTCATTTGCAATTAGAGTTTTGGGTTCTTTGGGACGCAGGCACAAGTGGTAGAAGAGGCTACTTTACTATCCAGGAGATATTCTTTGAGAACGCGGTTCCTTTTGAAACACTCCCCTCCTGCCTGCCCTCTTCTTTTCGCTCTAGCTTCTTCTTCGCTGCCTATGTTATAGTTATATTGGCCAAGATATCATTGAAAAGGGTCATTAATTCTGTTGTTTCCTAAGTATTTCTTGGTTTATTTATCGACAGTAGTTTTCTCTTGGACTTTGATGTCTCACTCTGGTCATTGTCATTTCTAACAAGTATATATCTATTACCTCGCACAATTACACAGATCATACCCTCTGTTGAGCGATGATCAACCTATCCATCCTATCATACAGAATGACTAGGTACAATCAATACCAACCAATCTTCTTTAGAACTCTCTCGATCGCTCCTCTTTTTCCCAACCTTATTTGTCATAGAACCACCAGCGAACACTTGGGTAGCAAGCGCCTTGTCCTCCCATCTAGCCAAAGCCGCACCTCTTAGCTTTCTGTTTGGTGTCTCTACCTCTGAACTGCTGACAGGAGTCCTGGGACCAGAGCTGAATATGCCCGTTCATCAGTGGCCTCAGTTGCATCTCTCTCCACCTCCCTTAGCCCTTGCTGAAGTAGATCGAGCAAGCCTGAATAAGGTTCTGCTGTGGTAGGCATCCAAATACGGCGTCTCGGAGTTCCCTTATGCTGATGTTTCGTCCCGATGTTTTGCTCTGCCGATCTTTTGTTCCGTCGTTTCGCTTCGATCTTTAGTTGTAAAGTATTGTATATAGTTGTAAACCTCTGTAAAAAGCTGTTAACCTCCTGGAGCTGTATCTTCAATGAGTATGACCTTACAATTGATCTTTGGATTGTATACCGCTTAAGGGGAGATGAATCGTGATGAATGGTGATAGGAGCTGTGTGGAGGAACGTTTTTTCAAATGATGTAATTGGCAAAGGAAAAGCCGTAAGCAACTCACACTTGTGTGGTAGCCGGCTTTTGCACACTGGATAAATCCAGCGCCAAGGCTTCATTTCTTTTATCTTAAGGTGATTGGCCATAAGGTACTTTAATCCCTGTACCACCTGAAATTCCCAACATTACAAATCACCTGCATACACGTGTTATCACTGACACACCAACACTTCAGATTCCCAAACAACAAAAACACGGTTCGCGTACTCCCGCTTACAGCTTCTCATCAAATCTTCAAGCTCCCCCCGCACTCCACAAACCACCCACCCTCACCACGGTCTAACTACCCCTATTCGCGTACATCTAAAGCCTCCCCGTAATATAATCATGGCACTCGGGTATGTCTCCTCCCCCATCCCCCGACGCGCCCATCCCCCCACAATCACTGTCGACACTTGACCAACCCCTAAACTAGGTCTGAGACCGCCGCCGTGCTGATGCGAGCCATGGCTATGCTATACCACCAAACGTTGCCCACGCAGCATGCAGTGCTGTCCGCCGACGAGCGTAAGTCCGCATTGCTGCAGCTCATGGTGACCACCGAGACGGCGGCGAAGCTTGCCGACATCGCTCACGTGGAGGCAGTAGCGGTGGCGCAGGACAAAGCGGCGAGCGCCGAAGCCTGGCGAATCAGGGCCGAGGTAGAGAGGCTCAAGGCGGAGGCGGCGAAGATCGGCAGGGAGGTGGAGTGGGTGGTGGTGGAGGCGGAGCGGACGAGGGGCGAGGCCGAGATGGTGGGGATAGTGGCGGAGGAGGTGATGAGGGAGGTTGAGCAGACGAGGGCGGAGGGGGAGCAGGTGGGCGACGAGGCCGAAAGGCGGGCGGCATACACGGAGAGGGCAAAGAGGGCGGCGGGGACGGTCATGAAGGAGAGCACGGCACAGGACACGGAAATGATGAAGGCGGAGGTGGAAATGATCAGGAAGGGGGTGGAAATCACGACACAGGAGACTGAAACGATGAAAGCGGAGGTGGAGAAGGTAGGCAAGGAGGTGGAGAGAAGAGTTCAAGACGTAGAGAGGACGAAGGCAGAGGTTGAGAAGGTGAGGGAGGAGGTAGACGTGATGCTGAGGGAGACGGAGCGCGCAAGGGCGGGGGCGGAGACGGTGGGGAGTGAGATTGAGAAATCGGCGGCAGAGTTGGAGAGGATCAAGGTGGAGGTTGAGAGTGTTGGGAGAGAAGTGGAGAGGACGGCACAGGAGACTGAAAGGATTAAAGCCGAGGTGGAGAAAGAGCGGAGAGAGAACGAACAGCAGACAGCACCACCACCTACAGCTGGGCCAGGTCTCGAGCGACTAGAGGCATCAGGCGTTGCTTTAAGCCACACACCTCTGATTCAGAGTAGTCCAGGTCATTCTTCCACAGCTTCTGTGCCCCCTATAGTCCCACGTCTCAGAATCACTGGTCTCTATTCGAGTCATAAAAAGGTAAGGGAGATCGCGGACGGATTGGAATATTGGAATAGCAACAACGTAGAACAATACACACTTGCGGGCTGGGCATGGTTCATGCACAGTGAAACAGAGGCATTCTTTTTCCTGGACAGGCCGGGGGAAAGTCAGTCATGTACGATGGGGAAAACCCAAGACAGGACAGGCACTATCAAAATCCCAAGCACTATGTTCCGGGATTTGGACGTAAGGAAAGGCTATCATGGGGGTATTTATGGTCGCACAAGGGAAAACGGGAGTAGAGACAGTGTTATGCTTGCATGATACACGCAGAAGTTTAGGCTTTCACTCTGCTTTTCCTTTTGGTTTTTTCTTTCATAAAACGAAATCAAGCAATCAATCAATCATGAGCGAGAGAGATCTGCAGCGAGTATGTATGGGGCAGAGGGCACTGGGCGGTCTTGTCTATCATCAGAGATGGGAATTGAATAGACGTGAACTATAAGAGTAGAGCTTCCGAAGGGGGCACTGGTGCGGCGGGTATTGCTGGTCGTCAACAATGTTGGCGGTTCGGCGGGGTGAAAGTGGGTGAAAGTGCCGCGATGACAGGCCACCAAACACCTCCGCCAACGAATAACGTTACAGGAAGATTGTCTGGGCTACTCGTGATTGAGTGATTCCTATGTTGAAGCGTGTTTGTTCGGTCCCATTATTTCCGGGAACTCGCAATATGTATACTCGCAATTCCAAGAAATGATCGCCGAGCAGATTTCAGTGACAACGGGAACGTGAACCCTCGCACATCCTCGCCCGCACACACCCACCCATTGCAATTCCGAACCAAAACTCTGAACTATTCGTGCCTGTTTTCACTGTATTCAATAGTTTGTAGGTAATTAATGGTTCTTATTCTAATTGGATACAGTTTGAGAATAGTATGACTTTATTGCGCTACATGACATCTAAAAAGGTTCTACTCAAATCCATGCCAGGGATCATGCGTGGGCCTGTAAGAGACCGACCAGCAAAACCCGGTAAGGTTGGCACTATGCTTGCCCTTTACAAGCAAGGCCTTTCGTACAAGGGAAGTGAGAAAGAGACAGGAGTTAAACAGCGTAGACCTGTTAGTCTGATTCATAGGGCAAAGAGAAATGCGGGGGAGAAAGTGGGATTGGAAAAACTACTTGATAAAGACATTATCAACCAGGGGCCAGAGGTATGTCGTCTAGGGGCTGTAACAGCTAGATAAAGGAGCCGTCTTATTAATACAGCAGACAACCCAAGAACAGCTGTTTTACTTTAGCCACTCTTGTTAGAGAGGCCGATCTCAATACTTCGATAGAAACAGCCCGCAAATACTACTGGCAGGGCGCTAAGAGAACATCGGATCGCAAGAAACAATCAGGTGGGTCTATAATGTTCTGGCGTGCAATTTGTTCTGGTATGCAAGAGCCTGGATACGTATGGATTCCAGAAGCCATCAAAAAGAAGAAAATTGCCACACAATTACTCAGAACTGAGAACAAGGAATTAGAAATAGGAGCACATGTAGCGCAAAAGACAGCTCCTCCTGTCCTCAAAAAAGAGGTCGAAGATGTACAAGTTTGGGTAAAGAAAAAACCCCCGAAAAGGGAAGAGGGATAAACTTACTGTATCTCCCGACACCTTCCTAACTCATCCAACCTGCTCGACCAATCCCGATTCTTCACCTAACAACTCGATTCCGCAATGTTCTCGACAGCAGGGCAGGTGGGGACGGTCGGGCCGTGATATTTAGGTCCAGATATGATGGCACAGCATTGTAATAGCTCTTATCTTTCATATCAAGTGGCAAGATTTTGAGTGCTAGAACCACTTCCTGAACGGTTACCATATCTCCTAAGGCTATAGCTCAAAAGCCGTGAATTGTATGCACAAATAGACACTGGGAGGTGTATCTATGCAATCAATATGCCCTTAAATCATATAGTTTGATATCCTTACCTATAGTTGTTGCCTTGAATGAACCAGGTATGGTTTACAGAATAAGGATATCTACAGTTGCAGCATCTCTTAAGCTTATAGCTCAACAGCCGTGAATCGTATGTACCAACGGACACCGAGAGATGATTCTACACATTCAATAGGCCCTTAAATTATATAGTCTGGTACCCTTGTCTATTGTTGTTGTCTTGAGATCCAGGTATAGTTTGTTAAAATGTGCAGTGACACTTAAGGTTATAACTCAACGACCGTGGACCGCATGTACAAAAGGACACCAGGAGGTGATTCTACACATTAAATAGGCCCTTGAAGCCCATAGCTTGGTACCCTTGCCTGTTGCTGTTCCCCTAAACGACCCTGCTATGATGGGTGGAAACACATAGTATTTGCGAGTACCGTACCTATTAAGCTTACAGCTCAGCAACCGTGCGTGATATGCATAAACGGACACTGGGAGGTGACTCTGCGCATGGAATAGACCCTTAAATAATATAGTTAGGTATCTTTCTCTATTGTTGTTGTTGACCTAAACAGTATACGTTTGGTTCGACAGGTTTGGTTAGAAACACCCCTTCATAGGGTATCACTCGGTTCATCTTCGCTCAACACCCCTGCACCTATTGAGGTATCTTTGCCCCCTTACTATGCACTCCCATGTGCATTATTTCTTATTCAAATCATAAACATTTAAAGTACGGCCTAAAGTAATATCTTGTGTTGTGGTTGACAAGAAGGATTTGGTGTTCGTCTACGTTTACCGACCCCGATGTCGTGTCGCCCACCATACGAATACGGTATTTGGATGCCATCCCGTTTTTCACATTGTTCCAGAGTAAGTTTCGTGCCATATGCTACCAACTGCAATATGCTTAAATTATTATGCAACTCTATTGGTATTTTACCGCCGCATCGTTATAGGTACAATACAGCCGTGGTATACCATGCATGTACAGCAGTAGGTAAGAAGTGATGGAAGGGACTGGGGCAGAGTGATACCTGTTTTGGTAAATCGGCATCAAATTACTGTGTTTGTAGGTATAACTGTATCTCAGGGCGTCCCATCACCTATTACCTATCGCTGTACAGCACGAGTGTTGTCTCGTGTTGTGGAAAGTGTTTCGGAGCACTCAAACCTTTTATACTTGTGCCAAGACCCTATCATCATTATCGGTACTGAGATGATACCAGACATATTAAACTATCATCTAAAGGTGCTTATATTGTACTTTACTCACTGTATCATCTATCGCGCTATCATTTACGCACCAACCTCGCGCGTTTAGGCCTCCAATCAGAATAATGCTTGTGTAACCAGCGGACCGTGCGTTGGCCAAAGCTCCAAGCCCCACCCACATACAACAAAGCACCCACCCCATCACCACGCTTCTAATTCACCCCCTCCACTCTTCCCACAAACCCATCATGACACTCGGGTATGTCTCTCTCTACTCCACCTCCCTCCTCCCTGGCCATCCATACGAACCTCCCACAGACAATGCTGACACTCGATCCCCTCCCGCCCTCGGAATAGGTCAGAGACCGCCGCAGTACTGATGCGAGCCATGGATATGCTACAGCAGCAAACGTCTGCTGTGACGCACACACTGCTGACCCCAGCAGAGCGAAGGTCCGCGCTGCTACAACTCATGGTGACGGTGGAGACGGCGGCGAAGCTCGCCGACGTTGCGCACGTGGAGGCGGTGGCAGACGCCAAGGTGGAGCGCATCAGGACCAAGAGTGGAAGGCTCCAGCCGGAGATGGTGATGATTGTTAAGGAGGTGGAGAGTGTAGTGATGGAGGCGGAGCGGACATTAGTGGAGGCAAAAACACTGGAGATGCAGGCGGAGAAGGTGATGAGCAAGGCAGAGAGGAAGATGGCCGAGGGGGGAAAAGTGGGCAACGAGGCAGAGGAGGAGATTGAGGTGATGGAGCGTACGAGGGTAGGGGTGGAAAAGGTCGGGAAAGAAGTGGAGAGGACGTTTCTGGACACGGAGAGGATGAAAGCGGAGTTAAAGAAGACGAGGAGCGAGACGGAGCAGCACACAGCAACAGCACACCCACCGGTAGCAGTGGTTCCCAAGCAACTAGAGCCACTCGCCGTTCCGCCTACGCCAACCTTCCCAATTGAGAATAGTCCGGCCGCTTCTCATCCTGCTTCTATGGTACTTCCTCAACCAGTCATCTTGGTATCTGGCCTCTATGCAAGTAATACAAAGGTGAAGGAGATAGCGGACGCATTGGAAGAATGGAACAGCAGCCAGATGGAACAATACACACTTGCGGGGTGGGCGTGGTTCATGCACAGTAAAGGGCATGCATATCTCCTCCTGAATAGAGAGGGGACGGAAGTGATTTTGCTCGGGATAAAAAGTGACAGGGCAGGGACTATCAGATTTGGCGGAAGTTTCATCCGGGACTTGGTCCCATCCCTAGGGTATGATGGGTTCATTCATGGTCAAACAAGAAAAGACGGGAGGAGAGACAATGTCAAGTTTGAGGTGGAGATTGAGACTCATTTAGGATCCCATAAAAGAACACGGAAGGACAAACCGTATTAAGTTAGTCTCTTTCCCCACCTTTCTTTACCAGTCCACAACAAAACTGTCTAGTACTGCCGAAGATGTAGCCATATGCGGTACTACATGGTGTATAAAAGAATGGAACTGAACCTAGTTTATTCAGCCAACCAAGCCTACAATCCATCACTTGAGCTATAAGTAATTATAGTTCCTACATACCTATGATTATATACTGAACCCGCCGTGTTTCTTCTGATCCCCACTCAATTTCACCAAGTCTGGATTGATGCATCATAGAAATGTATCATAGAAATACATGATGGAAAGACCTCATGGAAATGCACCCCCCGTCCCATGCCCAATCAAACCCCTCAGTCAAGGTACCCAACGATTGATTTCCCGAACTTCGTTTGCAGGGAACCCATCATTTGATTCATTTATCGACTTACTAGATCCACTCAGTCAACCCCCCCCCCCCCTTACGGTTTAAGGGCCAATCTCGGAGGACGACCAATGTTCTCAAAGATGCATGTCAATGGGACTTACTGTCCATACCGTGATATGTTTAGATCGTTATGGAACTACATACATGATATATAGTAGACGTCTCATTATACTAGATAACAATAATATAGCTACCATAGTTGAAGATGCATCATGTGGTGCATTCCCCATGAATAAATCATCTGTACGGCGTACTGTAATGATGCATAACATGCCCAGGACTCTGCTCAACCCCCAGCAGAACAGATTTACTCACGAAACTACATCAAATCATAGTTGTCGGGAAAGTTGATAGTATGTGTAGTACTAAGACAGAAGTTTTGGCGATATACCCTTTTTACAGCGAAAGTAGTCATGTTGGGCTGCCCGAAACAACCACCCAACCGCATCAAAAAGATTGTAACCCTTCAAGGGCAATTGGAAATTATCTCAAGATACAGCTTAGAGAATTCTAGAATTTTGTGTCCCTTCTTCAGGCGTGTGCCCTCCAATTTTTAAAGTGATGATTTGGGTGTTTCTGGTTTTGTATGCTGTCCCCATACAAATTTTGCGTTGTAACGGGAACCAACAATCGCCAAAACATCTGTACCCCGACTCATGTAGCTAATTGCCCTATACTGTAATGTGTAGGGATAGTCCTCAATATATGTAGTTACTCCACGTTACATGGAAACTGTCACTTGGGTGAATATTATGGAGTATACGATAACCTCCCGAGTACATCGGAGGGAGAGATGCAGCGCATCAACCCTTGATCAGAGCGCCAGGACCCCATCATGATATTACCGATGCAAATCTAGCGAGGATACCGTATTACATTTACTATTTTCTAAAGGTGATTGTATCGTACCCGACTCACCTCATGAGTTTACTCACTACAGTACCAAGAGGGGATGTAATACATACAGTCGTTTCTGGGTCAACGACGAACCCGGCTCGATGACGAGTGGCTACTTTTTGGGCTGATAGTCAGTCAAAGCAAAGGGGTCGGGGCGCTTTTGTTGGCTTTTATTGGCTTCGATTGGCCTATTCGCCACCGAACTGGTTTCGTCGTTGACCCCGAGACGACTGTACTGCATTCCGGGTTTCCACAAGTAACCGAACATTGAGATGGTAACCATACAAGCCACCTAACAACATCAAAATTTCAAAGTTGCACTCTCGAACTGACATTCTAGCTGTAGATACTATCACTACCGTAGAATCCATATTTAAGATTCCTTTTTTCCATCTCCTTGTGGTTGTGGAGAAGTACGCTTTTGAATTTGCATGCCGATACAAATTTTAGTTGCAACGTGAATGTACGCTTACTTGTGGAAACCCGCAATACCATTCCGGGTTTGTGTAAAACTTGCGAATCAAACCGGAATCCTAGCTAATATACTATAGGACTACCGGAGTTGTGCAGAATTCTGGTGTATTACTGGATTCTCACTCTTTTTTGGTAGTGTATACCACCTGAGAGCCATATCGATACCGATTACATAGGCGCAACCCCGCGCGGTTCAGGCCTCCAGTCGGAGTGACGCTTGTGCAAGCAACCACCCGACCCGCGCCTCCTCCGAGCTCCCAACACTCACCAAGCACCCACCCCGCGCACAACCAGACCACCCTTACCACAGCGGTTTCAACCTCACCTCCCTCCCCGAACGATCATGTCACTCAGGTATGTCTCCCTCCCTCCACACTACCTCTCCACTACCACCTCCCGGAGACACTGCTGACACTCGACCACCACAGCACCACCAGCTCAGTTACAGCGGCTGTGCTGATGCGAGCCATGGACATGCTACACGACCAAGTGTCTCCCGAGACGCACGCACTGCTGACCGCAGATGAGCGCAAGGCAGCGCTGCAGCAGCTCATGGTGACAACCGAGACGGCGGCGAAGCTAGCCGATGTCGCGCACGTGGAGGCGGTGGCGGCGGCGGCGGAGCGCAACGCAGCGGGAGCCGATAAAGATCGCATCAGGGCCGAGACAGAGAGGTTCAAGGCGGAGGCGGCGAAGATCGGCAAGGAGGTGGAGAGGATGATGGCGGAGACGGAGCGGACGAGAGCCGAGGCGGAGAAGGCGGCGCAGCGTAACGCAGGCGGGGCCGATGCAGACCGCATCAGGGCCGAGACAGAGAGGTTCAAGGCGGAGGCGGCGAAGATTAGCAAGGAAGTGGAGAGGGTGATGGCGGAGACGGAGCGGGCGAGGGTGGAGGCGGAGAGGGGGCGGAGCGTGACGGAACAGGAGGCAGCAGCCACAGCACCTCTGGAAACAGCAGCAGCAGCAGTAGATCAACCAAAGCCACTTGAGACCCTCGATGTTCGGCCTAGCATCCCAACTGTGGATATTTCTATCCCGCCTTCTGCACCGCCACCTGGGTGGAAAAGGGTCTATGGCGTGTGTAGGAATAATCCAATGCTGCAGGACATCGTAGGCTCGGTTGAACGCTGGAACAAGAGCGACAAGGAAATATACACACCTGCGGGCTGGGCATGGTTCAAACAGGACTCGGAGGAGGCATATCTTCTGCTGAATAGGGCGGGAGATGGTTGGACAGGATTTCTGGGTGCAATCAAGAACAGGGAAGGCATTATCAAACTTGCGGGGAGTATCTTGGAGGATCTGGACGTATCCTTGGGCTATAACAAGGTTATTTATGGTTGCGGAAGGGGTGACGGAAAGAGAGACATTGTCAAATTTGTATAATACAAGCGGTTTATGTTTTAGTCTTTTTTTTTTTTATCACCGCGTTATTTCCTTTTGTATTTAGGTTCCGCTCGTCATAACCTCCGGGTTGCGTGCCAGTACTGAAGTAGGTAGGGTTTGACGTACGGTATTCACAGGTGACATCAGGGATGCATGCGGGTGTTGGGGCTTTTCAAAAGTAACCTGGCGTACTACACATGTACGTATGAATATTGTCTCCGTCCCTTATCCACCCTCCGGGATGTGGAGGCTCAATCGTGCATATGGACTGGGTTCTGAATGATATCAGTGTCATCTTCGCCCATATCCTACCAACCGAAACCTCTCATATGGTTCTGGAACTCCATGATATTAGCTGAAGGTGTCTCAGACAAAGTGATCAGCACACAAGCCGTTGAAGTGCCCGCCAAGACCTTATCATGATATCATCGATATACACCTAAAGAGAATACCGTATTATATTTACTAGCATCGGCCCATAACGATACAAATCTACACTGCATCACCATACCGCATTATCATTGGCTCCTCAAAGTGGAGTTCAGGCGGACAGTGCAACCAGTGATTGTCAACGCTTGTGCAACCGTCCGATCCCCCCGGAGCCCCAAGCTCTCCTCTTCACCAACTATCGACACCACAGCCCAACCACTCTCATCACAGCACTTTCGGAATTGCCCCTCCAAAACTAACATGACACTCGGGTATGTATCCCCGCCCCCCCCCTCGCCCTCTTACAATTGCAACTGACAAGCACCCCAACCGCACCAGGTCTGATACAGCGGCAGTGCTGATGCGCGCCATGGATATGCTCCACTACCAAACGTCGCTCACCCAGCACACCCTTCTGAGCTCAGACGAGCGCAAGGCCGCGCTGCAGCAGCTCCTGGCGACGGTCGAGACGGCAGCGAAGCTCGCCGACGTGGCCCACGTGGAGGCGGTGGCGGCGGCGGCGGAGCGCAACGCGGCGGGATCCGACACGGACCGCATCATGGCGCAAACAGAGATGTTCAAGGCGGAAGCGACGAAGCTCGGGAGGGAGGCGGAGAGGGTGATGAGGGAGACGGAGCGGACAAGGGCTGAGACGGAGAAGGCGCGGAGCGAGATGGAACGGCAGACAGCAGGGACAGCACCTCCAGCTGAACTGACAGCAGCAAGCCCTGCGCCAATAGAGACACTCGGCATTCGACCTAGCCCTCCCGCTCAGAATGGTGCCGTCCCGGCTTCTGGACCGCGGCCTGAGCAAGGGATATCAATTTATGCCCTCCACATGAGTCATCCCTGGAAGAAAGAGATTGAGGCGATGTGGGAAGATTGGAACAGCAAAAACGTCGAGCAATACTCACTTGCGGGCTGGGGGTGGTTCAAGCATAGTAAAACAACCGCTTTTCTTTTCCTAAATGTACCGGGGGAGGGTGAGTATTATTTGATTAATACAATCAGAGAAAGGACAGGGACTATAGAACTTCCGAAGGACATGTTCGATGATTTGGACATGGATAGAGGGTATGATGGGTCTATTTATGGCCCCAGACAGAAAAGCGGAAAGCGAGACAGGGTGAGATTTACGTTGTGGGAGTAGTTGGTGCTTTAGCACTTGATTTCTTTCTTTATTTTTTCAATTTGTGTATGGTGTAAATACGTATGAGTATTGAAAGTGCGTCGCGATATTCGGAGGAGGATACTTATCCAGCGGGCGCAAAAGGTTGATTCCCGCGCCAAGACCGCATCATGGTGGCATCAGTACAGAGAGAGAGAGAATATATTCCGTATTATATTTACCATCGTCTAAAAGGAAACATACTGTACTTTGCGCACAGCACCACCAGAAGTTTGTTTCAATACACATATAAATCACCATACCACGTTATAATTGACCCGCAAACGCGGCACCCCGCCCAAGCGAGGGCCTCCAACCAGTGCGGGCACCCGCCCCGCGGCTTCCTCAAAGCTCCCAGCGCCCCACTATGCCAAGCCCTCAACCCACCCACCCTCCTCACAGTGACGGAAAGTCTGACGGAGGGAGAGATCCAACACACAAACAGTTTATTCGCTAGTCAAGACCCTTTTCTGAGACTATCAATGCAGAAAGGATACGATATTATACCTACCAACATCCTAAAAGTTATTATCCCTTCTGCTAAACCGACCGTTTCTCGTGGGGGTTAAGACGCAGGAAATGCGGACGAGATAATAACCAGAGATTGATTCAGATAGAATAATTGATAACACTAGCCACCCCTTCGGCCCCCGCCAAAAAGGGTCAGCATGTTCTACTAGACGAAGGGATATCGGAGCTCACTCAGCGAGTTCAATGGATACCATACCGTGATGCCATCAGCAAACAAACCCCCGGGATAATTAGGCCTCCAATCGGAGCAACACGTGTAGCCTTGGACTGCTGAGACATGCAGATTCGCCACCTGCCTGATGTGGAGGTAAAAGCTGTGGCTCAGCGACTTTGCCTCTGTGGCTCTCCTATGGCGAAGTCACTAAGCCACCGCATATACCTCCTAAGAACGGATGGTCGTGGGTCTGCATGTCTCATCAGTCCAAGAGGTAGCAACCGGCCCCCGCAGTCCACTAACCAACCCCCGCCCCATCGATACGCAGCTCAAGCACCCTCATAACTACAGTTCCGACCTCCTCTCCCTCCTCAAACTATCATGACAAACAAGTATGTCTCCCTCCCACCTTCACAAGACGCTGCTGACACTCGGCCGCGCCAGCACCACCACCTCACTTACAGCGGCTGTGCTGATGCGAGCCATGGATCTGCTCGACCACGAAACATCCCCCGCCCAGCACGCTTTGCTGTCCCTGGAAGAGCGCAAGGCCGCGCTGCAGCAGCTCATGGTGACAGTCGAGACGGCGGCGAAGCTGGCCGACATCGGGCATGTGGAAGCGACGGCAGCGGCAGCGGAGCACAGCGCGACAGGAGCGGAGACAGAGAGGTTTAAGGCGGAAGCGGCAAAGATGGGTAACGAGGTGGAGAGGGTGATGGCGGAGACGGAGCGGGCGAAGGTTGGGGCGGAGAGGGAGTGGGGTGAGGCGGAGAGTGTGTGGGATGAGACGGAACGGCAGACAGCAGCGGCAGGACCTGCAGAAACAGCAGCCCCCCCCATGAAAGCTGAGGTACCCAGCGTTCCGCCTAGTACCCCAGGTGAGCTTCTTCCGGTCCCGGCACCTGTACCGCTATATGAGCCAGGGATATATGTAATTGGCCTAAGTCAGAGTCATAAAAAGATGAAGGAGATAATCGAGGCATCAAAAAGTTGGAACGAAAGCAATATCGAAGAATACACACTTGCGGGGTGGGCATGGTTCAAGCATAGCAAACTGTTCGCTTTTCTTTTACTAGAGCGGCCCGGGGGGGGCCAGACAACGTTGACGAACAGGGCCAGGGGAAGAACAGGAACTTTCGAACTTCCGTATGACATGTTCATGGAATTGTGCAGAGACGAGGGTTATGATGGAATCATTGAAGGTCCTAGAAACAAAACAGGATCCAGAGACCACGTGAGATTTGTATGATGCAAGATGTTTGTCCTTGAGCTTTGTTTTTGTTCCTGGTCTCTTTCGTTCATTACCTCCTCTAGTTTGTGTATAGCGCAAATACGTACCAGTGTTGTCCTCTCGAGCTCATTTCGCGGAAAGTGTTTAGGAAGGAGAGATCCAGCGCACATACGGTGAATTCCCGCGCCAAGACTACATAATGATATTCTCGATATATAAGAGAATACCGTATTAAATTCCCTATCATCTAGTGGGAATATGTCATACTTCACTCACTGTACAACCAGAGAATTATATCGATAAATGTGACCATACCGCATTATCATTGACCCACCAATCCTTGTGCAACCACCCGGCCCACGTCGTCGTCGCCAAGGTTCCCAGCACCCCACCCTACCCAACCCACAAGCAACCCACCCTCATCGCGGCCCTTCCAAATCACACCCCGGAAATAATAAGAAATCATGACACTTGGGTACGTCTCCCTCCTCCCGGATCCCAGGCATCGCCCCTCCAACCACAGCTGACAGCCGACCCTTTACCGTCATCGACCAGCTCCGAGACCGCTGCCGTGCTGATGCGAGCCATGGTCACGCTCAATCACCAGACGTCTCCCGCCCAGCACACGCAACTGACCCCAGACGAGCGCAAGTCCGTCATGCATCAGCTCACCGTGGCGTTTGAAACGGCAGCGAAGCTCGCCGATGTCGCGCATTTGGAAGCGGTGGCGGTGGTCGCGCAGTACAACGCATCGGGTACAGGCACGGAACGCGTGGAGACAGATACGGCGGGGAGCAGCGGGGAAGCGGAAACGCTGGTGGCGGACAGAGAGAGGGCAAAGGCTAATGTGGGTGTGGTTTGGGGTGAGACGGAAGAGCAGACAGCAAAAGGGTCCCCGGTAGTTGTAGTAGCAAGTACCAAGCCGCTAGAGACACCCGGCGTTGCCTCTAGCTCAACCATTCCTATTCAGAATCCTCTGGGCACTTCTTCTTCTCCCCCGGTTTCTCCGCCTGATAGGGTACCGCTATCCGTCACAGAGGCCACAATTATTGGCCTGTATGCGGGCAATAGAAGGTGGAGAAGATTGCGGAAGACTTGGACGAATGGAAAAGCAACAACATCGAGAAATACAGACTCGCAGGCTGGGTTTCGTTTAACTACAGTGAAACGGAGGGATACGTTTTCTTGAATGGGCTGGGACAGGAAGAGACATATGTTTCACGATTTGGGCATAAACAAAGGGTATGGCGCGCGTGGGATTGTTTACGGTTCCACAAGCTATACCGGAAAGAGAGACAGAGTCAAATTTCAATGATATAGGTAGTTAATGCCTTCGCATTTTTTTAAAACATCTCATTCCACTAGCTGCGATTCAATATGTATAGCGCAACACAAATAGGTAGGGTAGAAGTACTTTCTCATGTTGCGGAACGTATACGAACATCCATCTGAGGTTAGGGGGCAGCCTGTTAAGAACTTGTTATCATAATATCGATATAGATCTAGAGGATATCATATTACTTTTGCCATCTTCAACCTAAACGTGTTATACTGTACTCTATAGTACCCACTTTACTCGAAGTATTCTTTTACCAAACCGCGTTACCATACCACAATATCATCGACCCGTCAAAGAGGGAGGCTGCGGGGTTCAGGCCTCCAACCAGGGTAATGCTTGTGTAACCATCTGATCTGCGACTCGAAGCTCTCCGCTTCCCAAACAACCGGCCCTACCTCACAACTACTCACCCCACAATCTAACCACCCTCATCACCACGCTTCCTCCGAAATAATCATGACACTCGGGTATGTCTTTCCCCCCTCACACAACTACAACTGACAAGAACTCCAACCCCAAGGTGTGATACAGCTGCCGTGCTGATAAGCGCCCTGGACCTGCTCCGCCACCAGACGTCCCCCGCCCAGCACGCACTGCTGACACCAGACGAGCGCAGGTCCTCCCTCCACCAGCTCACTGTGGCGGTTGAGGCAGCGGCGAAGCTGGCCGAGGTCGCGCATGTGGAGGCAGTGGCGGTGGCTGGGCAGCACAACGCAGCCGGCGTCGACGCAGACCGTATCAGGGCCGAGGCGGAGAGGCTCAAGGCAGAAGCGGCGAAGATCGGGAAAGATGTCGAGAGGGTGATGGCGGAGACGGATCGCACGAGGGTCGACGTAGACAAGGCGCGGAACGAGAAGAAACGGCACACAGCAGCGAAAGCACCTCCTGCAGCAGCAACACTTAGGTCCTACGCTGGGCGTGTTAAGATGCGGGCTTGGGTCGGGATGCCTTTGCCAGCGCCATGGATAACTGTCACTGGCCTCAGTGCGAATCATGGAAAGGTTAAAGAGATTGAAGACGCTTTGGAAACTTGGAACACCAACAACGCTGAACAACACACCCTTGCGGGCTGGGGGTGGTTCAAGCATAGCAGCACTGACGCTTTTCTTTTCCTGGAAAAGCCGGGTACAAGTGAGTCGTGTGTGACGAACAAAATCAGAAATATCGATATGACAGGCACTATGACACTTCCGAGGGGCTTGTTCCAGGATTTAGACATGAAAAGAGGGTATGGTGATGTTATTTATGGTTCCGGAAACAGAACCGGAGAGAGAGAGAGAGTCAAGTTTGTAGGCTACAACAATTTTGTGCTTTAGCTCTTTATTTCTTTCTTTATTTCTTTACTTTGTGTATAGTGCAACATCAGCAAAAAAAAAGAACTGTACGTCCAGACGTACCGATTCGTCTTTTGCGACCACAACCTCGTCTTTTGCTATCAGATGCTCGTCTTTTGGTCGTCGGGCGCTTACCGGAGCTCCCAAATGTGACATGGTGTCTTTTGGCGCCTAGTATGCGTCCCAAATATGACATCTCATCTTTTGACGCCTATTTCGTCTCCCAAATGTGACATCTCGTCTTTCGACGTCGCGCGGATGTGATATTGCGCCTATGTACTGGCGCTAATGCAAATACCGCTAGCTAATGACGTAAGATTTGACTCCTCCACACCTCGAGGATCCACCCACACCTCCACCTCCACCTCCACATATACACCCAGCTACCTCGCCTCCTACCTCACCTCCTACCCTACCTCACCTCCTACCTGTATGAACACCTACCTCCTACCTGTATCGACACCTCCTGCCTGTATCGACACCTCCTGCCTGTATCGACCCCTACTGCCTGTATTGACGCCTGGATACGTATTTGCCTTCCTCTGCATTTTGACGCCTTTACTGACTGCGCTGCAGGCTCCAAATCATGCAGTACATTGACGCCGCTGGAGGTGTCAAATTGGGCAGTATATTGACGCCGCTGTTGACTCCGCTGCTGACGCCGCTGCTGACGCCGCTGGAGGCGTCAAATTCCCAGTATATTGATGATTATACTGACTCCGCTGCAGGTAAATACCCCAGTATATTGACTCCGCTGCTGACGCCGCTGAAGGCGTCGAATTGGGCAGTATATTGACGATTATACTGACTCCGCTGCAGGTAATTCCCCAGGATATTGACGCCGCTGCTGACGCCGCTGCAGGTTCCATATTGTGCGGGCAGCTCAGCGGGCTATTCAGCGGGCTATTGAGCTAGCTATTCAGCGTACTATCCAACCCGCTATCCAACCCGCTATTCAGCCCGCCATTCAGTCCGCAATTCAGTTCACAATTCAGCGAACAGCTCAGCGAGGAGCTCAGCGGGGAGCTCAGCTGGCAGGCAGCTCAGCGGGGAGCTCAGCTGGCAGGCAGCTCAGCGGGGAGCTCAGCTGGCAGGCAGCTCAGCGGGGAGCTCAGCTGGTAGGCAGCTCAGCGGGCAAGCAGCTCTGTGGCGAGCTCAGTGGTCAGGAGGACAGCCAGCTCAGTGGGTAGCTCAGCGGGCAGGAGGACAGCCAGCTCAGTAGGTAGCTCAGCGGGCAGGCAGCTCCGTGGCGAGCTCAGCAGGCAAATAGCTCTCCGGCGAGCCTCACACGGTACTAGGTCAAAAACGGTACAATTGAATTAGTTGGTTTGTATCCGTTGAAGCGATATCATGTTTTTGTTTAACTACCATCACCCGAAGCTCAAACGGTGTTAACTGTTTCATCATGCTTTAGCTGTGTACCGGTCTGTACCGCCAAACCGTTGCCCCATGTCAAACACTAACATTGTGCATATTGCAAACACGTGCGATTATAGACCCATCTTGCAGAAGGTCTGTCAAGGGAGAGATCCAGCTGAGAAATTGTTGATTATACCGTACTGTGCTCACTTTCCTCACAGTGCCACCTCTGAATTGTATCGATACATAAACATACCGCATTACGATACGAGATTATCATTGGCCAGGAATGGTGAACCCTGCGCAGTTTAGGCCTCCAATCAGGGCATTACCTGTACAACCACCCGACCCGCGCCTACACTCCCATCCACAACCCACCAACACCACAACTCAACCACCCCCATCTGAACAACGCTTCCCTCCCAAACAGTAATGACACTCGGGTATGTATCCCCCCTCCCACCTGCCCCCGCCAGGCTGCCACCACTCACAACCAACCACATCTGACCCCCCACTCCCCTGCCCCCACCAGCTGCGATATAGCGGCGGTGCTGATGCGCGCGCTCGATATGCTACACCACCAAACCTCGCCCGCCCAGCACGCCCTGCTGACCACCGCCGAGCGTAAAGCCACCCTGCATCAGCTCGCCGTGACGGTCGGCACAGCGGCAAAGCTGGCTGAGGTGGCGCACGTGGACGCGGTGACGGCGCAGCGCGCATTGGCGGGTGGGCCATCGAGGCGCGACTCTGCGGCGATCATGGACGAAATTGCGGCCGAGATAGAGAGGTTTAAGGTGGGATCGGCTAGGATTCGGAGGGGGGAGGCTGAGATGGTGGAGACGAGGGCGGGGGAGGAGGAGGCTGGGAAGGTTGGAGAGCATGTTGAGGGGGTCGTAGCAGAGACAGCGGGGAAGGAGGGGGAGGAGGTTGGGAAGGTTGGGGAGCAGGTTGAGGGGGTGGTGGAGGAGACAGCGGGGGAGGAGGGAGGGGAGGCTGGGAAGCCTGGGGAGGAGACACCGGGGGTGGGGACGGAGGAGGTGATAGTCGTGGGCGAGATGGTGAAGGCTGGGGCAGTGGTTGAGGCACCGGGGGTGGTTCCGCGAGGGAGGACTCTGCCGGAGACGAAAAGGACTGGTGCGGTGGTTCCGGGGAGGAGTGGAAGGAGCGGTGGGGTGGTTCGGCGGAGGGGTCCGCTATCGCAGTGGTTGTCGGATGTGGAGAAAGCGGTAGAAGGGATGGAGAGAGAGCGGGAAGAAAGGGAGAGGGACTAGATGTAGAGGGAGAGAGTTTAGAGACAGGCAGTGGAGGTGGGGACGGATGATGAGTCCGTGGGGGCGGAGAGGGAAGGACGGAGGCGGGGACGGAAAAGCGCGGGGGGGGA
Source organism: Morchella sp. 2018-W38C (assembly GCA_024713705.1). Lineage (NCBI taxonomy): Eukaryota > Fungi > Ascomycota > Pezizomycetes > Pezizales > Morchellaceae > Morchella > Morchella sp. 2018-W38C. The sequence goes on along the minus strand of JAMJEX010000013.1, from coordinate 688,715 downwards.
AAGTGGTTTAGGGATGCTCTGCACCGTCCGGGGAGCTAGAACACAGCCCAGGAGACAATATATTGTTAGAAGGTATTCGTGGTCTTGTTTTAGTACGTTTGTAGTGGAATGGCTTTGTTTGCTTCAAGCAGTTTGAGATTGGGAGAATGAAAAGTAACATTGGCCATGGGTATTCATGCAGTTAGATATCTCCTGGGCTCATACTGGGGCTCATACACTGTTTCCAACGGTCAAGAGGGGTTTAAAATAAAGACAAAATTGTACGAAGTGGTCAGTTTGTACGGTAAGTCCGTACAACTGAACAAACTATTTACCCTGCGGATGTGGACCCGTTCACCCGATATAACGCGGTTCTATGTGCTGGCAGGTAGATATGTGGAGCAATGGTACAGTGGTTTCTACGTCAACGGCAATGCCGGTTCGGTGGCGAGTGGGCAAAACGAAGTCAACAAAACTAAAACAAAACGCAGCGATCCCTCTAGCTCACTGACTATTAGCCTGAGAATTGCCCGTTCGTCCCGAGGCGGGTTCACCGTTAACCAAGGAAGGACTGCAATCCAGAGGTTGAGAGACGGGCTTCAGATCTCCGGAACATGGTGCTTGAGTTCGGGAGCTGGAGGTGGCGAACACGGTTACTATAAATCATGTGAAACACTGATCAATCTTTGATATTTAAGAACGGTTTGGGCGTGTATTCAAGGAGGTGAGAATTCTAGCATTTCTTCTAATAATTCAGTACAAACAACTTAAACTGCATAACTGGTGGGCTACTTGAAACCCTCCACTGAGTCTGCAGGCGCGCGCGAAAGCGCCAAGCATATGCAGGCGCCTAGTTTAGGCCACCAACTTACGCGCCCGCAACAAAACCCCACATCCACCCTTCAATCTCAATCATCCTTCCACAAACACCATCGCACACTCCCCACCGTCCGCAAAGAAAGTCTTTACCAAGAACTAGAATGACACTCGGGTATGTGTCTCCCTCCTCCCCCACCCCCCCCCGCCTTCCCCTTCCATAAGCCTTCCTTACCTCGCACGCACCAACCACAGCTGACATCAGCCCCCCGCCCCACCCCGACCAGCTCCGATACAGCAGCAGTGCTGCTGCGCGCCATGGACATCCTCCACCTCCAGATGTCGCCCACCCAGCACGCCCTGCTGACCGCCGACGAGCGCAAGGCCGCGCTGCACCAGATCACCGTTGCCGTCGAGACCGCGGCAAAGCTCGCCGAGGTGGCGCATGTAGATGCAGTGACGGCGCAGCGCGCCCTGGCCGGCGGACCGGCAGGAACCGGTACTGGAGCACCTTCGAAGGTGATTGTATACCGGACGGCGGAGCTCGCCGCGGACACGACAGATGGTTGTGAGGTGGAGGAGGTGGGGGAGCTGTCGGGGGGGTCTGTGGTGGGGGAAGCGCGAGGTGGGACGGGGGGGGATAAGGTTGAGGATGTGGCTGGAGAGGTGGGGGTGGAGAAGGTTGAGGATGTGGCTGGAGAGGTGGGGGTGGCGGGGGAGGTTGAGAGCACGAGCGTGGATGGTAAGGCGGGCGCGCAGAATGCTGGGAGGACGGTGGCGGTGGTGGACTGGAGGAGGATGGAGATGGAGAAGGGGAATACCGGGGTGGTCGTGGTAAGCACGACGCAAGAGCTGCGGTGGGTGGTGGTGATGGTGGACAAGATCACACATGATCATCGGAGCGCGACACAGGAGGTGGAGCGGGCGGAGGCGGAGGCGACGGAGGCGGAGGGGCCTGAGGCGGATGGTGAAACGGTTGGAAGAGAGGCGGAGAAGGTGGAGACGGAGGTGGTGAGGACGGAGGCGGAGGGGACGGGGGCGGAGGGGAAGGAGGCGGAGGAGACGGAGGCGGATGGTGAAACGGTTGAAAGAGAGGCTGAGAAGGTGGAGCCGGAGACGAGGAAAACGATGGCTGGGGAGGAGGGTGTCAAGCCGGTGGTAAAGAAGACAGCAGGACAGTCGTGGTGGCTGTCGGCGGTGGAGAAGGCCATAGAGAGCGCGGCCAAGGAGAGAGAGAGGATGAGGGCAGAGAGAGAGAAGATTAAGAAGGTGGCGGAGGAGGTGAGTACGGAGGAGGGGGACAAAGGGTGTGTGAGAACGAGGGCAAGAGGATACAGCGGGCCAGGGAAAAGATAACGGCGGTGTTGGAGAGGTTCGGTGATGAAGTTGAGAGGACGGTGAAAGGGATGTGGGGCTGATGGTGGAGCGGGAGAGGGTGAGGACCGAAATGGAGCCAGACCTGGGGCCGGAGCCGGAGAAGGTGGCGGTAAGAAGGAGCTTGAGGGAGGATCTGTAGCGCCTAAAGAGCCGGACATTACCTCGCAGAATCACAGGGGACTAGAGGGAAGTTCTAGTCTTGTCTTATGAACATTTCTACTTGAATAGTTTTCTTATGGTAGCCAGCTGTACCGGAAATGATGATTCAATATGATGTGATATCCGCATAGAATATCCAAAGATAACATGAGTTGAAGAGATGCATGCAGGGACGTACTCGCCTGCAAGCATAAGTACCAGAAAACGTGATTTCTAAAGTCAAGGATTGTTTGTATGCGGAACGGTGCCATTCCATACACATAATCCTTTCAAGCTATAACCTTGCCACCTTAGTCAGCTCCAGCTAGTACAAGTGCATGAAGGCGTTGCTAGCCTCGCCCCAAGTCTCTAGAGTTGGTGCGCGCCACGCTACCATATCAGAGCCTGGTGGAATTGAGGGAGGTTTCTTGTTTTTTTTTTGTTTAACACATCAATTGCATGCTGATTGTTGTCGATGGCAGTGTCACAACCCCAGAACTACTCTGCCAACTCCTCGTCACACCCAATAAAGGGCATTCAGCAAGCTGTCACTTATCCGCCGCCGCTACCTAACTAAAAGACAAGAATTCAAACTGTCCTCAACCCGTTCTTAACGACAATTTCAGCTCCCTTTCCTCCTTTCCCGATCAAGTATTTCCCATTGTACTTTGCCATCTCTTCTTTGTCTTCTATTTTATGACTTCCGCGTCAATATAATATCTACCCTGGCTCTTTTCCGCTTTCACCAAATAGGCTCCCCATGAATCTTCTCTTCCGACCAAAATACCTCCTTCAAGCTCGCTTCACCAAGTCCTTCCTCTTAGCGCTATCTGTTCATCTTCATTTTGCTTTGCGTCGTACATTCCTCCCCAGTACTCGTTGGCTCTGATGTGTGGGCGTTGTTGGCCTGCAATGCGTATGTATCCCTCCACTTCCAGGTGTTCTTTGGCCGGGGCAATGGCCTCCATTAGGGGTCTTTGCTCTAAACGGGAGGGTTTAGCTTTCATCTTTCCTTCAGATGGTGCCTCTAGTTCTTTATCATTTGGGACAGGTGGCGGTGTTAGTGGAGGTAGTTGCTGTATTGGTGTCGGTAGTGGGGAGGGTGTGGGTGTGTGTGTGTGTGTGGGTCCTCTTGGATCTGAGAGTATGTCGTACTCGGTAGTTAGCTGTATTTGCTTTGTTGACTTGGATTGGAACAAGCTGTGATAGCTGTCTTCTTTTTTGTTTGTTGCTCTTTGACTTTTTCTATCTGGGTATCCTCTCTTGTCTCGGGGGTGGGGTGACTCCATAATTCTTCGTCTTGGGATTTTGGTCTAGTATCTTCTGGTATCCTCAGTGGATGGTACTGTCGTGATCTAGCTACTAACCAATGGACATGACGCATGACTCTATGATTTTCTTCGCCTGAATAGTGAAGTTCCTTTGTAATTGTGTAATCTGTTCATCCTGCTTGAAACGCTAGTGTAGAGTGGCACCCATGAGCTTCTGGGTACTCATGGCTTCTTTTCCTCCCGAGCTAGGTGACATCTGTGCTTGTTGTTGATATCTCATGGTTGAAGCTGAGGAGATACTGGGAGTGAGGATTCTAGTTGGAATCCTAATAAGGGGTGTTCTCGTGGTGTTGCGAGCAATACGTGGTGATTATTGATTGGTAATCTTTGATTGCTCGCCTCGTCCCGCACGTCAGTTGTCGAGGAAAGAGTTTATCATTCTGGAGTTGAGGGAGTGCAATGAGCGTCAAAAAAAGTATATTCATAAAAACACGCAGTTTTCTCTCAGATAACTCTCGGAGCAGCGCTAGGCCATATGGCCTTTTCAGATCTCCTGCACGAGCCCAGATTGTTGAGTTATAAGTTCAGAAGGTCTCTATTTCCGTATCATTTTATCCACGCAATGAATGTCGCGCACTCGTTGGGCTCCCTCACTTCCACCAGGCCTTAAGAGAGACGTTGTGCTGAGGTAAGCACACCCACCATCCACACAAAGCCTGGGATCGAGAGTACTGGGATCGAGTCCAAGGCTTTGCAACCCCGCGCTGTTAAGGCCCCCCACCCAAGAAGCAAAGTGACCCCAGAACCACAACCACAACCTCCCCCTCCTGCTCCACCCTTCCCTCCACTCCCAAACGCTCACCGCACACCCCCTCAACTCCGTACAGTAAGTCTAACATACCAATAACTAAACTACAATGATGCTTGGGTATCTCTCCCTCACCTTGCACACACCCCCCCTCCGTTTCCCCCCAATGCTCCCACAACCATAGCTGACACTAGAGCCACCTTCCCCAACAGCTCCGAGAGCGCCGCTGTACTGATGCGGGCGCTAGACACACTCAACCACCAGATGTCGCCCGCCCAACACGCCCTGCTGACCCCGGACGAGCGCAAGTCGGCGATGCACCAGCTCACAGTGGCAGTTGAGGCAGCGGCGAAGCTTGCCGACGTCGCGCACGTGGAGGCGTTGACGGTGCGTTCTGTAGCTTCCGGGCCCGCAAGTGACGATAACGGCGCACTCACGAAGAGCATTGTTGTCGCCGAAACCGAGAAGCTCAGGACGGAGGGGGCTGAGACCGGTAGTGAGATGGAAAAAGTAGAGAAGGTGTTGGGGAGCTCTGTGGTGCCGGGGGCGGAGGTGCCAGCGGTGGCAGGGACCGTGGTGGAGCAGGAGGAGGAGGGCGAGAACCAGGTGAGGAGGGCGCAGCAGCACATGGAGGAGATAGACGCGGAGAAGGGGGTGAGAGGAGGGGAGCCCATAGGGGATATAGAGGGGGCCAAGAAGGATATGTGTAGATTGATGGTGGAGAAGGAAATGATGGAAGCGGAAATAGAAGGGCTGGAGGCTGATGAGCAGAGTGCGGTCAGGAGTCTTGAGGTATCTATGCAGGAGAAGGGGCGTCTACAGGTGGAGTTGGAACGGGTTGGGATTGAGAAGGCGAGGACCGAGCCGGTGACGATCTGGCTGAGGGTGGAGCTAGAGACGCTAAGAATACAGAAGGAGGATGTAATGAAGCGTCCATATAAGTCGGAGAGGAATTTGGCGAAAGCGGAGGTGTCGAGCGCCGAGAGGATGTTTAAGAAGTCACATGGGGAGACTGAGAAAGTGGAGGCGGAGGAGGAGAGGGTGGTCGAGGACTTTCAGAGGTCGATGCAGGAGACGGAAAGGCTGCATGTGGTGCTGGCCCGGGTCAGGAATCAGAAGGCGATTCTCGAGGCGGGCATGGAGAGACTAAGGAAAGAGGTGGACCGACTGCGGTTTGTGACCGAAATTGAGCGGGAGGGTGAATCATTAGAGGGGCGGTGGTAGTCTTCTCATGTGAAGAGCACTGACGAAATTGCTATGTGTCTACGAGCCACCACGCGTGTGAGAAAGTGATTTTGGAGCTATATATATCTAGGTACCGTAATAGTAGGCTTGTCTCCCCAACCCTCTACCTACATGCCTCGAGGGAGGGATGGTGCAATATTGTTTTCACCTTGGGGAGGATGCCATTATACGGTTTATAGGTGTTGGGGTGGCCGTGTGTGGTGTCCCTTGGGCTCAATTTGCATATGTTATACCCCAGCGATGAACGCCCGCTATCCACTGACGCTTGTAAACACGGTGTTCCGATGACCGGCGTCAGCGGTTTGACTCCACTATTCATGAAAATGATAATGCTTTGAATGGAACTCCTTGTTCGTAAACGGCGCTATCACTCCGTATCGATAACACTTACTGTCTAAGTGAATAGTCAGATTTCTTCCAGTACTCTTCATACATGGAATAAAATGTTCTCGCACTTTTATAGTTTCTGCTCCGAATGAACCGCGATTCCTTGAAAGCTATCTTGTGAATCTCAAAGAGGTTAGTTAATTCACTGAGTGGGCCAAATGCTCTCGCCTCGCTGTCAACGGTACCCATTCACAATTGTTCACAGCTGGGTCTACCCACATATAACATGTTCCATGTATGGGATGTCCGTTTTGTGACCAGGTTGCATGAGGCGCTGGGTAGCCCATGGAATATGTTGGTGAACTGCCATGCATCGATGTTGGCGAATCGTTATGTTTAGATGTTGGTCAACCGGTATGCGTAGATGTTGGTGGATAAATTGCGTAATAGATTGAATTGTACAACTTCATATTGCACCAGTGAGATGCATGAACCATTACATATTGAAACTGGATGAAATATTGGATGGTTTTTTGTTTTCTTTGTTTAATTCATTAATTTGATGTAGACTTTCGGTTATGCCAGTATTGCAAGCCTAGAACTACCCTACTTCTACAGTCACTACCTAAAAGGAAATACAGTAACCCAATTTAAATATTATTTTATCTTTTGTCCAATGTTCAAAACCCTTCTCGAAACATTTCCCTTATTTCCCCGTTTTTCCAAAAAACAATTTGTATTATCTCCCTTATTCTCAACGCCCTTCCTGATTCTATCACGTTTCTCTCTCCACATCCTTTGCTCATTGCAGTGTAGTTTTCGTTCCTCCACCAATATGGCAACGGCCTTCGTTCTCTCAGATTTCTTTTTATTGTCGTCCTCTATCTTCACATTGGGTCAATAGTAATCATTATCTTTGACCGCCGTAATCATGGTTCTGCCCTCCTGGTTCTCTATATATCATTCTCATTCTCTGCGTATATGCTGTTCTTTGTTTTCATTATTCTAATTTCTCCGTTTCCTTGGGATTTCCGACACTCGGGAATATCTCCATACAAGTATGAATAGGCTCTAAGGGGGGGTATAGTCTGGTTTTATCTTAGTCGCAGGAATTTAGGTATAATTATATTTAATAAAATTTGAATGGTTGACGATAGTTCCGGTTCAAATATTTTCTGCAGTTTTAATAATAATAATAATGCGCTTAACAATTTCGCTGTTGGGATACCGGCTAACACTCGAGACATACCGCAACAGCCATTTTTCATAGGAACCAAGGACTGTGTTTTCTTTCTCTTGGTGACCTTTTGCTCTGTATAGTGAATTTCAATCCTGGAAAGATTTTGGTTCTTATTTTCGTCGTTGTATATGCATCAGCAAACTCTGGTATTCCTCAGGGCGCAGAGCCTACGCCCTGGGCGCCACGGACGCCAGGCGCCGCCAGGGCAGAGTGCTGCTGCCAGGCGTCGCCAGGGCAGATCGCTCGCGCCTGGCGTCGCCACAGCAGGGTGCTTCCGCCAGGCGTCGCCACAGCATGATGCCCGCGCCAGGCGTCGCCAGGGCATAATGCTCGCGCCAGGCGTTCCTGGAGCATAATGCTCGCACCAGGCGATGCTATTACCGCGCCCGACGCCTCCAGAGCAGTATGTTCCCTCTCTGGCAGCACCAGAGCGCATAATCGTCTATGTACTCCGCACTCGCTCCAAGCAGAAAGACTTCGCTTCCAAACAGAGCACTTCGCTTCAGCAGAAAGACTTCGCTCCACCAGAGCACTCGCTCCACCAGAGCACTCGCTCCTTGCAGAGCACTCGCTCCACCAGAGCACTCGCTCCAAACAGAGCACTCGCTCCTAGCAGAGCACTCGCTCCACCAGAGCACTTTCGCCCACCAGAAAGACTCGCTTCCAAGCAGTACCGAATAGTCCTAATGAGCTTTTTTTTTGCGCCGCTTAATGCTACTGTCTACAGAGTGCTCCTAGCGATATCACATACATCTATAGAGCACCCAGCAATGCTTCTCCGCGATCTTCTAGGCGCTGCCAGCACCTTCACGCGTCGTGCACCTTCACGCGTCAGGCACGTCCAGGCAATGTGCTGATCGTTCTGAGAGCACCCGGCGATGCTCTCTCCGCCATGACACGCCTGGGGTATGCCTCCTGCGTCTGGATAACGATCAACAAATGAGTCTCCGCCCAGGGACTGGCAACGAATCACTGACGCTGCCGGGACCGCCAGGAGACAACGCCAGCGCCTGACAGCACTCTCGCCACTAATATCTGCGCCAGGAGATCAAAACATAACGAGCAGCTCGCCAGGCGCCGCCAGAACATATCCCTCACGCCTAGAGAGCACTCGTCAGTGCTATCTGCGCCAGGAGAGCATTCTCACTGAGATGCTCGCCAGACACCACAGGAGCATATCGCTCACGCCAAGACACTCTTCGTCAACAAGGTTTTCACTGCTAAGAGATATTGCCACGTGCGGAGAGCACCATGGCTGCTTTCATAGCACTAACCAATGCTCGTAGAGCTGCAGAAACATCTTTAATAATACTATTCAAGGTGGGACATCCCCCACTTAGACCCATATGAATCGATACGCTTTCTTCAAAGGCGAGGTAGGCATTGCCAGTCTCTCAAACGATATCTCACGTGGATATTCTTCACGCCGCTGAACGGTCAGTCGCGGAATACTGATACGAAGACTGTCGCAGTATACTGGAGATGGCTACCAAACCTTTGGCGATGGCGTATGTATCTGCCGATTCGTGAAAGGCATGTAAGCCTTGAGGTTTAGGCCATTGCAGACGGCTCGTTTGAAAAGCTCAACGCTCGCCTAAGCAGCACTCGGCGAAATGCTTGAAATCATTTCCCATGCATAAGCAGCATTCTGCTGGTGGAGCGAGCTTGCTGGATAACAGACTCAGATACTGAGCGGTCAAACTCACCTCCCTCTTCCAATCCGCATGCTGCATTAGCAGAATCTATTACCTAATTTTGAATTAGACGGTATTATTGGTCTAACTTTTCACTCGTAGAGCACTCGCCACTGCCCTCACAAATACCACCTCTACGGAGCACCGGGACTGCTGTCATTCAATAGCACTCGGTAATGCTCTCACATCATCGGATAAGACTTTAACGCTTTTACAGCACTTACGACCGCTCTCACAGCATTCAACTAAATTCATTCCACGACGCAAAATCTATCCTAGTATTTACCAGCCAATTGCCAGCATCCACCTCAAATAAATGGGCCATTCCTAATATAATTCAATATTCACGACCCACCTCCTCTCCCTCCTCCGCCTACAGACCTTCAGCAGCCCATGTGAGCTATCAGCGATACCACGATCCTTCGCCTCAAGTAGCTCAACCACACATAGTCTACGCTGGCCGCCTGTGCTATCCTGCACCTTTTGAACAGAGCCTCCACTGGCCCCTGGTAAGCGTCCTCAAACACTCCCCACTGCTCTGAGGAACCCACCGATACCCATGCCCAATCCTTTCTTATTTTCCCTTCCTAAAAGATGATGTTCCCTGCACACCGATATTGTGAACCTCAGATACGCCAGGCCTTTGGAAGATTGGTATCGAACCTGCAAGCATGTGAAAACCTCCACCGGCGCTTTAAAATGCTCTCAGAGCTTCCGCAAAGCTCTGAGAAAGATTCCGCATCTTCGGCATACACCTTTATCAGGCGATATAGCGTGATATGGCTCATTTGCAATCTGTCTGCTACGTTGAACAGTCTTTCCGATTTCGCGGAGGGGTTGCAAAGACGCTTCAGGGGCAGTCCGCTTTCTACTATTGAGCGTTCATTCGGCGTTTTCTTGCGGTCCTCGATTTTGAAAATGTCGAGCAACTCCTTGAGGTTATCCCGATGGCTCCAGAGGATGTCGTCAGTGCTCTCAGGACCTCCGACGATATCTTTCAGATTTAGAATTCGGATCTCTAACGCCAATCGCCTCCCTCCATAGTCCAGTATCTGCGCTTGCAGCGGCCTTGAATGGACGCTCTGTAAGCCTCTTTACCTGCCGTACATGGGCAAGCTCGCTAACGTCCGTGGAGTACTGAGGAATGCTCCCAAAGCGCTCAACGTGCTCCCGGTAGCGCGTTAATACGTGCAATTTGATGAAGTTGAAGTGCGATCTTTCCCGAATCTCCCGGATCTCCTCCACACCTCGCTGGGTGCTCTGGGAGCGTCGCTGAGCGCTCTGGGAGCCACTTATTGCTTTCGTTCGATCTCGATCCTTTAACGCCTCTTCAGACGCCTGAATTCTAAAAAGATATCCTCAGTATTTATGGAAATCGCCGAGATAAATCTCCATATAGTTCAACGCTTGTTGTATGACTCCATATTGCGCCATTATGGAAGTCTATTAGACTTGAACGATTTCAAAGCTTTCGAAGTCGCTCTTGACAGCCACCCCGGATTTCTCAGAGCAGCGAGTGCTTCCTAGAACCATTCGCCCCAGATTCCGCATCTCTTTCCCTTGCCATTGGGTGGTAGAACGATATGCTTTGTTTGGTACTGCCAGCCCAGGGTAAGGCGCAATCGAAGCCCAAGCATTGTCGAACTCCTCCAATCGGTGATGCTTCTTCAAGAAAGCCTGAATCCACTCCATCATGTGCTTCAACATCCCCAGGTAGATATTGTGCAGTATGTCCGGTTTATTGAGATCGTACGGATTAACCCTCGCATACCCCAGAAAGCATTGAAGAGTGTTTTGACGGATCTCGCAACAAGGTATTCCAATCGTTCTAGATTGCCCTTCTCGCCAATAGCTGTACCCTCTCCTCAGTCCTCGTGGTTACAAGATAGAGCTTCGACGAGTGCTCCCAAGATTGTGAAACTCGACCTCGCATCTTGGGCAAGCACTAGTGCTGATGTTTTGCAAGTTTGAATGCTCGGGTTGATCGGCGATCCAGCCCGAGAGCACCGGAAAGCATAGTCGCTCAGTAATTGCCGGCAAGATTTGATTAGCTTCGCCTCCTGAAAGCACTCGTGAATGCTTTGAAAGATTTCCCAAGTGCACGATGCAGTGCCATTTGACTCGACGCCTTAAAACGGAGTTAACGAGTGTTGTGTTCTTTCCGAGCGGCGGTGGCACTGGTAGCAGCCCTAGGAGAATGAATGAATGCCCTGTGGGCTTATTGCGCACCGACGACTTGATGTTCCCGATGGTAAGATAGATTGGCCAGGCTTTCTTGTCCCCGCTGAAATTTGTCAGATGTGTGCCATCCGACGCGCAGATAATTGGTACAACAGTGGACCCCTCCGGTAACGTGTTCTGTCGAGAAAGCATCAGTGACTGCTCCTGGAAAGCACTCCGACTTGAAGTGGACAGGTCGAGGCTTACGGACCTGCATCTCCCACCACCAATCTCCTGTATGCATTTCCCCATACATTCGCCCGAATTCATTATGCTCCACCACGGGCGCCAGACACCAATGACTCCGGAAGGCACGTTGTAAGATATCGGACGACAACCATTGGATCGCGGTAGTAGTAGGAGATCTTCTCCCCAATATCCACCTCCGAATGATTCCAGCTTGCCTTTCCCAGTATGTCGCTCATTTCTCCAACCTCTTGATATAAACCCCGCCCGGTGCTGTAGAGCACTCGCCACTACTCGGAGGAGCGTGTAGAAAGAAGCTGTCGATGTTCCCTGTGAGGCTTTAGACAAATGTGAAGTAGCGCCATTCTGAACTCGTATGCTGACCGAAATGGGTGCCATGGGTATTGAAGAAGACTTTGTGAGCACTCGTCGTTGTCCTCCGAGCGGTAAAGTGCTTCCCCAGCGCCCTCGTAAACTGTAGTAGATGCCTTATGCCCATTTGAATCGCCGCCTCCCTCCTCCATCACGAAATATGATTCGGATTCGAGGTCCGAATTGTTACCCGAATCTTGGTCGAAAGTGTCGGACTCCGAATCGTAGTGCGTCTCTGAATTGCAATCGGGAATGCTCTCTGGGCTCTCGTCAGTGCTGCCGGGGTTTCTGCTGATTGATCGCGCTTCCAGCATAATATTGATTTCCCAACCATTCATCTGCTTCTAAAGGATGGATCGCTCAAGATGTCTGTCAAAATTGCGGAGGAGCTGTACCTCTTGCTGCAAAAGGGCACGATTTATTTCATTGAACTCGAGAATTTGCAGTCTGCCAAGCCGAGGAGGCTTTTTTTTCCTGCAGGCGGTGCAGAGTGCTTCTACGAACAATCTGTCATCCAATGAGGCTCTGGCCGCAGAGCGCCACGAGCGATTGTGCAGAGTGTTTCTACAAGCGATTTGTCACCACGAGGCTCGCCGCCAACAGGTTGTGCAGAGTGCTTACAAGCGATTAGTCGCATGCAAAGTGCCGCTTAGCAGAGTGCTTGCCGAGTGATTGTAAGCCTTGCGCCAAGACCTCCAGCAGAGCAAGGCTGACTTTGACGCCATACATCTCCAACGGAATACTGCAAACACAAACACGAGCATGCAACGAGAGGAAACAGCAATCATGCCACCAGCGATGCTCCGTTCTGCCCTCTCAGCATTCGCTCATCCTCAGTTAGCACTCGCGAAAGCTATTCAGATCGAGAAACCGTTCACAACGGAAAATTCAATACCAATATCGACTACGAGCTCAAACGATACACACTGTCCGACTCGGCTTCATAGCGCACAGAGCCCCGACACCAACAAGAACAGAAACTCCAACCCAACATTGGAATCCAATCGACACCAATGTTGGGAGTCGGTACCGTCAGAGCTGCTTCCGAGTGTGCCTAGAGCATTCATCTACGCTATTCAATTGAATCAAACCACCAGAGTAGAATCTTCGAAAGTGTGCCTAGAGCATTCATCTACGCCATCTATTGGAGCAAACATTGAGGACGGCTTGGAGCACCATATGCATCGCCGGTCGGAGCACTCGAGAGTGCTCGTATAGCACACGGTGGTGCTCCTATAGCACACGGGGTGCTCTCGGAAGCATGATGAGCTCTGGAATAGCTGATTCTATTCGGTATAAGAGCACCTTCTCCTCCTTCCAGATCGCGAGATTCCTAACCATCCATCTTCCAGCGCTACCTTCTTCCAGCGCTACCACTTCATACCCCTCACTGCTATCAAAGCTTTCAAGATATCTCTTGAAGCGATTCAGCTCACGCTTCAAGTTTACGGTTCAAGTTTCAAGTTCAAGTTCGTTGCTGCACATCTAGCAATCATATATAAGACAGGTATATCCTCCTTAATTCTATTGCTCTCAGAACCATACTCATCAAATATTCTATATTCACTATAGTCACCTTCACCCCGCCTCAGAGCACTCCACAGAGCTCACAGAAGAAGCGAGATCGCGATCCAGACACCCATTTATTCAGATAGCAAAAAACGCCGAAAGAAGGAAAAGAAGAAGGAGAAGGGGAAGAAGAAGCAGGAGATAGAGGAGCAGGAGATAGAGGAGCAGAAGGAGCTGGAGATTTTGCAGAAGAAGGTGCAGGAGCTACAGAGGAAGGCACAGGAGAAAGAGAAGAAGGCGAGAAGCAGAAAGAGAAGTCCTCACCTTCGCTGCCTCAGAAAGAGCAGGAAGGCACCCAGCCTATCCCAATAGAGATAGGAGAGACACCCCGCCGCAGTCGTCAAGCCCGAGAAGCACCCGCCACCGCCTCAGCAAGCGCCACTGCCTCCCTAAGACTCCACTTAATTTTTCCCAAAGGAGGGGAGAAAGAAGGCGAGAATGAGCAATAGCGACAGCGACAGAAGGAGAAGGAGAAGGAGAAGGAGAATGAGGAAGGGCAACCTGAAGTCGAGCCCGACAGAGAACGCTCTGCAGCAGGCACAGCAGCAGACCCAGCAGGCCCGGCAGCACCTAAGCCCACAAAGCTGCTCAGCAGGCACAGCAGCAGGCCCAGCAGGCCCAGCAGCACCCAAGCCCAAACAGCGCGCAGAAGGCACAGCAGCAGGCCCAGCAGGCCCAGCAGCACCCAAGCCCAAACAGCGCTCAGAAGGCACAGCAGCAGGACCAGCAGGCCCAGCACCACCCAAGCTCAAACAGCGCTCAGAAGGCACAGCAGCAGGCCCAGCAGGCCCAGCAACACCCAAGCCCAAACAGCGCTCAGCAGGCACAGCAGCAGGCCCAGCAGCAAGCCCAAAGCCCCGAAGAGAACGAACAGTTCGACAAGTCTCCAGCTTTTCCCCAGAGTTAGGCCGCTCGCCGCCACTACCACCGCTGCCCCTGTCCGGCCAAACCGAGCTCAGTTCGGCTCTGCTCCAAAAGCAGTCGCCAGTGCTTCACAGAGTTTCAATTCCTGACGCCCCTGCCGGATACCAATACCCAGTTCCTCCACCGCAGAGCAGAGGCAAAGGCGGCGCCGAGATCCTGCCCCAGAAAACTCCCCGCTGCTCGGTTAGCGACGCCAGTCCTCCAGAAGCGTTCCTCGTGCTGCAGAAGCATCGCCCCCAATCTCCCAAAACACCCACACAACGACTCAGTAACAAAGAAAGATGACTTTAGGTTTGATCAACCTGCCTAAAGTGTACACTAACGCCCGCAACAGCCTCAAAGCGAGATGCACAACACCGCTGGGTCAACAAAACCGCCTCCGGAGCAGCAGCGCTCGACGCTCTATGCCCATTTATTGAGCTTGGCGCCTCTCAGCCGTTTCTTGCCTATGTGGAACGGAAGCAATATCAAGAACCCGCAGAGCACTCGCCGACGCTTTGAAGTGGCTCATTGCCGATGTTGGGCAGAAGGAAAAGCTATCGAGGGGGCAGGGGAATTGCGAGTTTAGAGAAGTTGCTGACGAGAGCGATGATGATGACGACGCGACGGCCCGCCGAACGCCTAGGAAGCAGAACGCCCATCAAGTGTCCGCCGAACTCGATAGACCTTCCATAATGGTCACGGGTAGACCCGATGCTCTGGGAGATTCTCCGAGTTGCCCCGCCCAGATCTATGACTGGAACCATCGATTTAAATCAGAATTCGCTCATTGGTATTCTGACAAAGATAACGCTTCCAGAGCTCTGCAACTTGATCCTGAAGCACACCCCACCCGACAGAGCAATCAGGAGTATCTGGGGAGCACTCGAGAACGCTCCACCGCATCCAATCCTCCTGTCCGCCGCAGGAGGTCCAGATCTGCGAGGGAGAAGAAAGGATGTAATTAGAATTTAAAGGAAGATATACTCGTGTTCCACAGAACTGGCGGCGCGGTGCTAATCCAGACTTGTTAGGACGTCGCGACAGACAGCAGGATGCTATCGACGACTTAGACCCCAAATACCTGAGGAAGTATCCTCTGGTGTTGCTGACGCAAACTTTGCACAGTGAAAGAATCTGACGCTGTGGATAGCAGCCAAGAGAGCTGCTGACGACTGCTGGCTGGTGGTGGTGGCGGTGGTGGTGGTGGTGGTGGTAACCTCCGGCGTGGTGGGTGGTGGTGGTGGTGGTGGTGGTGGTGGTGGTAATCCTCCGGCGGTGGTGGTGGTGGTGGTGGTGGTGGTGGTAATCCTCCTGGCGGTGGTGGTGGTGGCAACCTCCTCCTCCTCCTCCTCCTCCTCCTCCTCCTCCTCCTCAACCTCCTCCTCCTCCTCCTCCGGGCGATTCTGGCGGTGGTGGTGGTGGTGACCTTCTGGAGGCGGTGGTGGCGGATGGTGATGGCGGCATCATTAGTTTTCAGATAATCTCGCTTTCTTCTGCTCAATCTAACGCTTACCTCTGAATAGCGGTATGTATTGTTTTCTGAAGACTTTCATGCTTACTGGCCATTAGTTTCTTTGGTATAATCTTCGCTTTCTTCTAACAATCGCCATCAATAGAATGTACGTTTAAGCATTCTGGATTTGGTTCGCTATTTGAGATTTTAGATTAGCGGTATGTCTTGTTTTCTGAGCGAAAGTGCTCCTGGGATTGGGTTCGTGCTATTATGAATAGATGGATCATCGCTTTAGATTTATTAGATTAGATTAGATTAGATCAGATTAGATTATTTCATTTCTTAATTGAATTACAGTCAAGCCAAACTCCTAGATTGCTCTCAGAGCACTCGGTATCGCTTCTGAAAGTGCAGTAAAACGAAAGTGATTAGAAATGACTGGATTCGCTTGAGTGACCAGGATGCGGTTGAGCGGATCGCTACCCCACGAGGTTAGCGGTGAAATTTTTCTTGCTTTACGATTTAAAACTCTGTCGCCAAGCGCTGATTTCTAATCAAACACGCAAAAGAATGCTCCTAGAGCACATTGGATACTCCTGCCAGCAAGCAGAATGCCTTCTCAACAAGCGATCCGCAGGTTCAAAGACTTCTTTCCGCAGTTTACCACGACTCCCAAGACTAATTCAAGAAGAGCATGATGATTCACAGACTGACGAAGTCTGAAATATCATTCCGAGCATTGACCGCACTGTCAACCAGCACTCGAGTAGTCAATCGACCAGCACCCGGAGCAGTCAGTCGACCAAAGACCCGGAGCAGTCAGTCGACCACCGCCCCAATAGCAGAAGGGCTTTCTCCGCTTCTACCGACACATCGACTGGAAGAAGCAGCCCTAGAAGGGTAGAATTCCATCTCCCCGATGGCAATACATCGACATCGCTGAAGTGCAGGAGCAGCAGGAGGATGTGCCGGAGGTGGAGGAAACCGCCGATACCAGCCACTCGAGATGACGATTTCAGAGAACGCCAGGAGAGCTCTGAGGAGAATCTAGATGATCCGGAAGAAGAACCTCAAGCATCCACCCAGCAGAGATCCCAAAGTACGGGAAGAGACTCAGACCGCCCAGCCGACTACTGCCAGAGCACTGGGCAATGCTCGGAGGAGACCAACCGGAGCGGTAGCGGAGGTTATTGCTTCCTCCGACGTCTCGGTGGATGTGGTACAGGTTCGACTCCCTCCCACCCATTAATGTCAAAGACAAAACGCTAACGATTCAGAGGGGAGCACGTCCGGGTGCAAAGGTAGTACGGAGAGCAGCACCCACTTCGGTACCCAAACAGAATGCATCCCAGAGAGCGCCCACCGCATCCCACAGAGCGCTCACTTTGGCATCCAGCAAGGAAGCATCTCAGAGATCATCCCCGGCATCTCAGAGAGCACTCCCGATACCCTCACAGTCAATGCCTTCTTCTGTACCCGTTTATTCTCGCGATATTGACTATAGCTCTTCCACACTGCACATTAATCTTTCCTCGACAAGGCTCGGCGACGGGCGATTCCTCACCTACTTACCGCCCCTATCGTTCCTCCCACCCTTTTGAGGGTGTTGGCGAGAGCTCTATGAGCAGTCCCCGGATTCCCTCAAGCCCTCAAGAATATTTACCTGAAGCGCAACCAAGATATGATATTGCACAGTTTCCTTCATCTAACAGGGAAGAAGGAAATGCTCCTATAGCAGAAAGCGAGGTTAGTAGTATTCCCAAAACACTCAAGACCGCTTTGAGAGCACTATTAACATTCCTGCGAGTAACATATCTTAGCGATCCTTGTTACCTAGCTCGAGGAGTGCAAACGTTCTCTCAATGCAGGCTCAGAGGATTGAAAAGGAGTGCAGCACGCTAATCGGGGACCACACTCTTCTACATGAGCCTTTCCCTCCTGCAGCGAGGCTTTCGGTACTGGTAGTGAGCATGTGGGCAACTGCCAGTCGCAGGGTGGGATGTGCAGTAGATCTCGACGAGGTCGTTATCAAACAGGTGAATGCTCTTGAAACGTTGACGAGTGCTCTAGAAGCGTAATTGACGACGATAGGTCAGAAGTCTACACTCCCGAGTGCGCTTGCACTTGATGCACGAGGTTAAAGGGCGCCTGGCATATTTGACCATCTATGGGCTTGGAAAGCTCTCGAGTCCTGATGCGAGGGCTGCTCAAGAGAGTATCTTTTGAAGAACGATCGCTTCTGAGCCCTGGGCAGCATTACGAGGTATGATTAATCCTCAACGAAGTACTGGGTGCTAATGAAGCACTCGGTGTCAATGCTCGGAGAGCATCCGACGAATGCTCGGAGAGCACTTCGAACGCTGCTAACGGTTACCAGACCTACCGTCTACGGTTTCTTGCCCCGGAGATTATCGACATATTGTACTATAAATACTTTGATGGGGTCAGGATGCGAGGGGTAAAAGACCCCGAGTTCCTAGAGCGGATTACCCCTACGTTTATTTGCCTGATATCCACTGCGATTTGGCATGGCATTCGGGCATGGTCAACAGGAACATACGTGAAGCCAGACCATTTCCAGTCACAGAACCAGAGAGTGTTGTCAGTAAGCATCCCTGATCCCTCATATCCCTTAGAGCGATAGCGAGTGCTTTAGAGCAGTAACGGTGCTTCGCGCTATAGTAGATCTCCGCTGACATTGAATACGAGTAGAAACGTTCAACAGAATGAGCAACACATGGAAGGGGAGGAGTAGGCAGAACCAGGAGGCAACGTTGAGGTGATACGATAACCTCCGGAGAAGGTATGCTATAGATGGAGGTTACAATGGCAGAGTGCTTTCTGAACACTGAGGCTAACGTTGATAGATACGAGAGAAGAAGATCACTATCGGCGTGATACCGGAAGATGGATTCAGCGAGGACGACGAAGCGTTAGCGGCCGATCTTATGCATTCGAACGCCGAAAGCACCCGCGAGTGCTCAGGGATATCACTGGTTCCGACCATGGTGGCGTGCCAGGATGAGGTGGTTCACGCCAACTTCGGGCATTGAAGCGAAGAGGAAGGCGAAGAGGAAGAAGAGGAGCAAGAAAGCTGACTTTGGATCGAACGTATGGGGCGAGGAGGAAGAGGATTTGGAGAGCACCAAGAGTGCAAAGACCTGAAATGCTGGAGGCGCGTAGTGCTTT
The DNA here is from genome assembly GCA_024713705.1 of Morchella sp. 2018-W38C. Lineage (NCBI taxonomy): Eukaryota > Fungi > Ascomycota > Pezizomycetes > Pezizales > Morchellaceae > Morchella > Morchella sp. 2018-W38C. The sequence continues at coordinate 669,925 of JAMJEX010000013.1, read as the reverse complement.
GGAGAGCACTGTGAGAGCTGGAGGAGAGTGCTTGGAAAAGCACTGGCGAGTGCCCTGGAGGCGAATGCTTTTGGAGAGCACTGGGAGCGCTTTGAGGCGAGTGCTGGAGAGTACTGGCTAGTGCTGGAGCGATCGGCGAGTAAGCTTTGAAGATGAATCTATATACCCATATTATATTCAATTAGCGAGTTGAAGACGGTTTGTAGTGTTAGGATTTAGCAAGAGAAGCACGGTTTTGAATGCTCTTGAGAAAGCAGCGCCTACTAAAGCAAAGAGTAGTATGCATTGTAAAAACAGGGCACTGAAGGGTAAATGCGGTATCGAGCGCTGCTGGAGCAGTCGGGAGTGCTCCAGAAGAATTAGCTATATGCCCAGGAGTCGCCAGAGAGCTCCAGGAGGGCCCAGGAGATAGGTAGTAGTCTCCGGCGAGAGAGCATTGTCACGAGAGCGTCAGGCGAGAGAGCATTCCGTCGCGAGAGCGTCAGGCGAGAGAGCATTCCGTCGTGAGCGCCAGGCGAGAGAGCATTCCGTCATGGCGAAAGGCGAGAGCATTCTGTCGGGATAACGCCAGGCGAGAAAGCATTCCGCTTCCGGTAGCGCCAGGCGAAAGAGTACTCGGGATAGCGTCTGAAGCGGGTGAGTTCGCCACGCGTGAACAGATTGTTTCGGGCGCACTAGATGCACTAGCGCGCGCATGGGCGCGCAGGGGGCACTAGTGCTCGCCAGGGCGGAATGCTATGCGCCAGAAGGCGCCAGGAACGCTCCGTTGCTTCTCTGGAGAGGCAGTTTGTCTACCGAGCGCCCTGGGCGCCTGGAGCGTCCAGAGCGTCTGGCGGAGGTTGGAGGTTTGCTGATGTGGGTCTCGTATTGTTCGCTACACTCCGAGGATGGCAACATCGTTATCCCATAACAACATCATGAATGTTACGGCGTCGCGACAGGTAGTAGGACGATGTGTTGTGGCGTGAAGAGAAGTGTGGTGGCAACGGTCGGAGAATGAGTCATATGGGTTTCTATGTGTTTCTATACGGTTTGGTTATGAGTCATCTTCGAACAGGGATCATTTGGTTATATAAAGGGTCCTGTCTTCCGTCTACATCTTGTTTCTCTTCCTTTCCTCTTCTCTTCACGCAACCTCTTGTATTCCTTCTCGAACAAACTCGCTACGAACAAACATTATTATCGGATACTTCATTTTTTTTTTTTATATTTATTCTCGCGTTACGGTTTACCCTAGTATATCATACTAGGCGAAGCCATTTTATTCTTCGGCCGCACGGTCGCGTTGTTGTTGTTTTTTTAAGCGAGGAAAAATTTTTATACGTTGGATTCAAACGAATCCTCCTCAAATTCAGGCCTACCGAAAGAAAGGAAGAGATTCCTTGCCGACGCATCATCTTCGAACAGATCTGCCTTTGGAATGGCTTCCCAGGCGTCCCTCTCCAGCTACTTTGCGGCGGAGCCCCCTCCAGGCACCCCGGCCCCTCCTCGCTTCGACCAAACCCAGTCCCAAGATCAGGACCAAAACCCCCCGGAACTCCTCTCCAAATTCGCGACTACAATGGACTATGAAGTTCCTTACGTCCCCATGACCGACTATCTTGACCCCAGCATTGTCCCAGGTGACTGGCACAACAGAATGGACTTGAACTACATTTCATGGGCCATCAGACACGCCGTAATGACCAATACCAAACCAATAATAACAACTCAGGAGACACTCCTCAAAGACCTCGCAAGAACAAAAGCCTCGCAGGAGTCAACCCAAAAAGAACTACGAGAACTCATAACGACGGTTAGGAATATGGCCTACCAAGTAAAAGCCATCGCCGACCAGAACAACAAAAACGATAAGTCCTTCGAACTAGTGCGGGAGGTACTCGCCCAATCGATCTACCCCATAATTAAGAAAACAGAGGAGGAACAAGCCCTCCTCTCAAAACAGATTATTAAACAATTCGAGGAGACCCAAACCCTCCTCCTCAGCAGACCCAATCCGCCTCCCCCCCCTCCTGCCCTTCCTGCCCCTACCCCCCGCCCCTCTATCCTCGCCGAAATAACCCGCGCTCGACCGGTGCAAACGGAACAGCAACAAGCACCCCAACCCCAACGACAACAACCACAACCACGACAACCACAACAACAACCACAACAACAGCAAACACAGCAACAAACCCCTCGATCCTTCGCTAATGTGGTTCGGACAAACAACCCGACCCAAGAAGCGTTCAAAGTAGTACAAAGGAAAAAGGCCCCGAAGAAACCAGACCCACTCTTCAAATCCGATTTCTCCAGGACCAACAGAGAAATCATCGTCGAATGCAACGCTCCCTCCGACCAAGCCCAAGAACCAAACCCTTCCGAAATCCGAGCGAAAATTAATGCCGGAATCCCAGACGCTAATTGCCACTTCATTGCGGCAAGAAAGACCATCAACCACAACATCGCATTTCAGAAACCAAGACGATACCTCCGCCAAACAAATACCGCCTACAAGCACGAAATCAAGGACGTGCTCACGGGGATGAGAATATACGTAATCGACATCAAGGCCAACTCAAAATGGTCAAAATTCCTCCTACACAGCATCCCGACATCAATTGGGGATGGACTCGACGCAGGCCAGCTGGTCGCGTCTGAAATTAGAAACAATTATGGGGAAAAGTTTGAACTTGCCCAGATCCCCAGATGGATTACCACCCCGGAGAAAAGAATCGGGAAAGAACACTCCACAATGATTATCGCGATACCAGGATCCTTCACCATTCAGACCCTAGGGCTCAGATCCCTCCTCCTCTTCGACCGCCGCTGCTCCCTTGAAAGTTACCTTAACATCAGAGAAGACACCCAATGCAGAAACTGCCTCGACCAAGACCGACAGGAACAGTGTTCCAACGAACAGGCCGAGCGGCAAGATTGGCCAAGACCATATTACAGACGACCACCCGCAAGTCCTGCCCGAGGAGTCAGTGCACCCACTCGCCCATCAGATGTTACAACTGCAAGGGCTTCCATAAAGCAATCGATCGAAGGCGTGCCCAGAGCGCAGCAACACTAAGAGCATCACTGAGATTCAACGAATCCAGACCCCAGAAGATAGCCCCGCCTCATCCCAGTGGCTCTAGCAGCCTCGCAGACCAGTAGTCCCAGCCCCAGCAGTCCCGGCCCCAGTGGTCGGGCCTCAACGGCCCGAACTCTACCATTCAAGTTCCTGCAACACCGCACCGCCCGTAGTTAATGATCACGACATGGGAAATGCCTAGGTTTGATTTTGGTCTCGCTTAGTCTTTTTTTCTCTCTCCTTCTTACTCTTTTTTCCTGTATCATCCGCGGCCTCACCCGCCGTGGTAACTTGTTGATCGTCATGTCGCCTCGCTTGTCTGTGTTTTTCCGCTTTTTTGTTCTCGCGTTTTGTTTTGGGTTAGTCGGCGGAGGTTGTAGTTCGGGTAGTATAGTTGCGCGATAAGCTTTATGCTTTTATGCGAATATAAGGTTCTTCTTCTTCTTCCTGTATTCCGAACGCTCGGTAAACCTCGCTACGAACAATTATTATTATTGAACATTTTCTTCTTTTATTTTTATTCTCGCGTTACGGTCTCGTCTAGCATATCATACTAGGCGGAGCCTTTTTATCTCCTGACCATACGGTCGCGTTGTTTTTTCTGTTCTAAGCGAAGGAAACTCTTGTTAGCATGGCTTCCGACGAGCCCCATTTTTCAGGCACAGGGAAGGGAAGGAAGAGAATCACTTCTCCCTCACCAACCCCAAGCAGATTCGGCTTCACCCTGGCAGCGACTTCCCAGGCATCCCTCTCCAGCTATTTCGCGGCGGAGCCTCCCCCAGGCACCCCCGCCCCCCCTCGCTTCGACCCAACCCAGTCCCAGGACTTGGATGAAGCCCTCCAAGATGAACCACTCTCTGTATATGCAACCGAGGAAGACTACGGGAGAGCATATATTCCCAGAATCGACTACCTCGAACCCAGCATTGTCCCAGGTGAAATGCACAACAAAATGGACATGAACTACGTCTCATGGGCCATCAGACATGCAACAACAAACAAACTCGAGTGAGTGTCAGCCGCCCAGGCGGTGGCCCAGCAAGAACGACTGCAAACCCAAGTAGAAGTCAGGAAAACGGCTTACGACATTAAATCCATCTCAGATCGAACAAAGAAACACGAAAAAGAAATGGAGGACATGAGAGCAGCTCTCGCCCAAACCATCTTCCCCCTCATACAAAAAATTGAGCAGACACAAGAACTAGCGATGAAGCGAGCCACTGAGCAGATCGAGGAGCTGAAAACCCTCCTTCTCAGCAGACCCAACCCGCCTCCTCCCCCTCCCCCTCCAGCCCTCCCCGCCCATGTCCGTACCCCCGCCCCCATCCCCGCCCGAGCCCAACCTGCTCGTGCCCGACCGGTGCAGAGGGTCCAGCAACAACCACTTCAACCACAACAACAACAACCACAACAACAACAACAACAAGTACAACAACAACAAACACAGCAACAATCCCCTCGATCCTTCGCGAATGTGGCTCGGACAAACAACCCGAACCAAGAAACTTTCCAAGTGGTATCAAGGAAAAAGGCCCCCAAGAAACCAGACCCACTTTTCAAATCCGATTTCTCCAGGACCAACAGAGAAATCATTATTGAGTGCAACGCCCCCTCCGACCAAGCCCCGTGCAACCAAACCCCCTCCGAAATCCGAGCAAAAATTAACGCCGGAATTCCAGACCCCAAATGCCACTTCATTGCGGCAAGAAAGACCATCAACCACAACATTGTATTAGAAACTAAGTACGATACCTCCGCCGAAACAGCCCTCGCCTACAAGCACGAAATCAAGGACGTGCTCACGGCGATGAGAATCTACGTTATCGACATCAAAGCCAACTCGAAATGGTCAAAATTCCTCCTACACAGCATCCCAACAGCAATCGGGGATGGACTCGACGCGGGCCAGTTGGTCGCGTCTGAAATTAGAAACAACTATGGGGAAAAGTTTGAACTTGCCCAGATTCCCAGATGGATTACCACCCCGGAGAAGAGACTCGGGAAAGAACACTCCTCAATGATTATCGCGATTCCAGGATCCTTTACCATCCAAACCCTAGGACTTCAGTCCCTTCTTCTTTTCGACCGTCGCTGCTTCCTTGAAGCTTATCTCAATATCAGAGAAGACACCCAGTGCAGGAACTGCCTTGAATTCGGGCACCGACAGGAACAATGTTCCAATGAAACAGGCCGATGCGGGCATTGCCAAGACCATACTACAGACAATCACCCGTGCAAGTCCTGCCCGGGAGGAGTCAAGTGCACCCACTCGCCCATCAGATGTTACAACTGCAAGGGCTTTCATAAAGCAATCGATCGAGCGTGCCCAGAGCGCGCAAAGGCAACACTAAAAGCATCACTGAGATTTAATGAATCCAGACCCCAGAAAATAGCTTCGGCTCTCATCAACGTGGCTCCAGTAGCCCCAGCACCAGTAGTCCCAGCAGTCCCGGCCTCAGTAGCCGGGACCTCAACGGCACCGAACCCTACCATCCAAGTACCCGCAACACCGGCACCGGCTCCGGTAGGAAACGATCACGACATGGGAAATGTCTAGGTTTGATTTTGTCTCGCTTAGTTTTTTTCTTCCTTTCTACTCACGCTCTCATTTCGGTTTCACCTGCGGCCTCATCCACCGCGGTAATCAGTTGATTGTTATGTCTCCTCGCTTGTTTCTATCTTGTCTTCGGTTTTTGTCATGTTTTCGCGTTTTTTGTTTTTGGGTTAGTCGGCGGAGGTTGTAGTTCGGGTAGTATAGTTGTGCGATAAGTCTTGTACTTCAAAGCAATATAAGGTTCTTCTTCTTCTTCTTCTGTATTCCTCTCGAGCCTGCCCGCTCGGGGGACGCCCTCCTCGTCGATAAGTCGGATACCCAGAGTTCTAGCTTTGCCTACGGGTGGCTAGTTCCCCCTCTATGACACGAGTCTCCCCTCCTCCTTCCCCCCCTTTCTCACCGAGTTGATGCCTTCGGGATGCGTCCATCACTCACCAACTCCTCAAACCGACGGCCACCTTTCGACGGTCGTTTCCCCCTCTTTTGGCCGCTCATCGCACGAGCACCACACGGTTCAGACACTGTCCGTATTTCTAGTCAGCGAGAATCTACGGCCAAAGCGCTGACAGTTCAAGGGTTTTATGCCTTCCGCCAAACATTCTGGCCAATTTTACCCGAGGTCCCCACGTGACCTTACCCCTCTTTCTTCCCGGCCCTAATCAGGCCACCCATTCTCAACCGAGGCGGCTCCGATCCCCTCACCACCCACCCACACCGGTCCTCCGAGACCACCCCTCAATACCACGGTCGGCACTTTCGATTGCGACCACCACACATTTACTGAGTTGGTAGCCCCAACTCCCCATTCTCAACCGAGGCGGCTCCGATCCCCTCACCACTCTATACTGGTCCTCCGAGACCACCACTCAATACCACGGTCGGCCCTTCCGATGGCGACCACCACATACACACCGGGTCCTAGACCCACCACTCTTGCACGTCCCCACCAGAGGACACAATTCTTTATCGGTCTCCCAAGACCACCCCTCAACACCGGTCGGCACCTTAGACTGCGACCACTTTTCACTCTCAACCGCCCTGCTACCCGACAAGTAGACCCCCAGGGCACCCTCTTGACACACACACCATCGCCAAGACTCGCCCTTTGTCGGCTTACCATCCAAAGATTCAACGATCACGCGACTCCAGCCCCAGATCAACCTCAAGAATGACCTAGCAACAAGTGACCTGAGAGTTAGGTTCTGGAACACACTAAGAAAGACCCCATCGTTTCTACGGAGTTAAGTGCGGACTGTTGGATGTCCTTGGAGAAGTGTACATGGTTCATTCTATCAAGGTTTCTTTGTTGTCCCTTAGATTCTGCTTACCTGCACCACTTGTATCCCGCGCCCTTCGGGCGCTCCATTCTTTATGTACGTAGCCTTCGTAGTTGTGTTCCTTTTTGTTTCTTTTGTTGGGTTAGCCGGCGGAGGTTGTAGTTCGGGTAGTATAGTTGCGCGATAAGCTTTATGCTTCTATGCGAATATAAGGTTCTTCTTCTTCTTCTTCTGTATTCCTCTCGAGCCTGCCCGCTCGGGGGACGCCCTCCTCGTCGATAGGTCAGATACATGAGTTCTAGTTTAGCCTACGGGTGGCTAGTTCCCCCTCTATGACACGAGTCTCCCCTCCCTCTCCTACCCCCCTTTCTCACCGAGTTGATGCCTTCGGACGCTGGCCCATGACTCACCAACTCCTCAAAACGACGCCTTTCGACGGTCCGTTCTCCTCTTTGGCCGCCATCGCGACGAAAGCACCACACACACGCGTTCAGACACTGTCCAGATTTCTAGTCAGCGAGAATCTACGGCCAAAGCGCTCGACAGCCCGCGAAGTTTTTGCGTTCCTACGGGCGCGAAAACATTCGTCAAATTTTTACCCGAGGTCCCCACGTGACCTTACCCCTCTTTCTTCCCGGCCCTAATCAGGCCACCCATTCTCAACCGAGGCGGCTCCGATCCCCTCACCACCCACCCACACTGGTCCTCCGAGACCACCCCTCAATACCACGGTCGGCCCTTCCGATGGCGACCACCACATACACACCGGGTCCTAGACCCACCACTCTTGCACGTCCCCCCCAGAGGACACAATTCTTACCGGTCTCCTAGACCACCCCTCAACCAACACGGTCGGCACTCTCGATTGCGACCACCACATATACACTGAGTCTCAGACTCACCCCTCCTGCACGTCCCCTCCAGAGGACTCCACATTAAACACGACTGGCACAGTCTTTAGTTGTTCCTGGGACCGACGACCCCACACATAACTACGGTTGAGGTTATTCAATAGCCAGCGGCCAAGGCCCTCTTCCCTCCACTCCTACCCGCCCTGCTACCCGACAAGTAGATTCCCAGGGCACCACTTTCACCACTCTTCTTACTTGCCTTCCGGGCGGTCGGTCTTTTTTCGCCACAAGACGGTTTCCTCATCCTGTTAAGGTTCGTCCACAGATATGATGGGAACGTCGGTAGTGATTCTGCTTGTTCGGATGAACGCTGTGTTTGGGAAATGTACCTAACCAATGTAGTTGACTGAGGAGTTTCTTGGGGTTTCATTCTTACCGCGGGGAGGTTTCATTGCTGTCACTTTGATTCTGCTTACCTGTACCACTTGTTATCACGCCCTCTTCGAGCGCACCATTTTGTATCATTTAGTCAGTTTGTCTTTCGTTTGGGTTAGTCGGCGGAGGTTGTAGTTCGGGTAGTATAGTTGCGCCATAAGCTTTATGCTTCTATGCGAATATAAGGTTCTTCTTCTTCTTCTTCTGTATTTTAAGGAATATTATTAGTTTGATTTTTCTATAGTTCCACGTCTACGATCTCTTGGTCCCGTCGGCCAAGAGTGTTCCAAGATACTTCGCTTGCTTAGAGTCTACCTCTAAGCCTCCTGATTAGATTGTGTTCCTTGGACTTTTACGACTTTGTTTCCACGTAACAATGAACTTGATTTATGACTTCATGGTTTTTATTGGTTTGCTTGCTGGTGTTCTGTCGTAACCTTGAATCTCCTCAGTGTACAGAATGTGCACGTCTGTTGGGGCAGCCATTCATTGATTTTTAGGTACGTACTGCTTCTTTCTCGTTACATATAGGTGATAACTCTCCTGACTGGTGTTGATATCTCTTGGTTGAAGCGAAAACAATCCTGAGGGAGAGGATTGTCAATTTCGGAGTCCTAAGGAGTAGTATTCGTGTAGGACAGGAGAAGCTCGTGTTACGGGAAGTCGAGTGAGAGGGCATGATGCTTGGAAGTACCGGTAATCAGGGACAAGCATGGAAAGGCATCGAGGTAGTGTGGGGCAGTCCGTGTACGACCACACCTATATTATACTATTTGGGGCATGCTTAGATTGCGGTGCTTACGGCTGCATGATGTTCTCCTTTGAGAAGGATATCAACGCAATAGTATGGTACATCCTGATAGCCGGCAATTGTGAGTGAAAGGGTTACCTATCGAAATTGAATTGGATGAGGGAAACCGGGCCTAGGATAGGTTCCGATCATGTATAAATAGAGGGGCGGATTCGCGCGAGCTGAGGGAGATCATTCTCATCTTCAGTGTCAGCGAGCGGAGTACAGTCTATTAAATTATATCATTTAAAAGCTACAGAACTATTGCAAAGCATTGCCATATCTTTAATATCCCAAAACAGTTCGATATAAGAAGACGGACTGGACCGGGATGTCATATTCGTATAGCATATCCATTCACATATGTATTACAATTGGCTTCCGACCTTCGGCCGCTTGAGACAATGAAATCAGTTGATATATTGATAATAAAGTAATATATGACAGTTTAGCTAGGCTCATTAAGACTAGGGTGTCTGAGATATGTATCTGAGAGGAAGGATCCATTTCCACCTCCACCTCCACATACACCTCCATCTCCACATCCACCTCCACCTCCGATATTTTGACACCTATACTAACATCCATATTGGCGGCCTATAACACACGTACAATGTATTGCTGGGTCATGGAATGGCCACCAACATGAATGCCACATAATGTGGCCACGTGAAATGACACACACAAGGAAGACCCATGAAATGGCATTGAGTATTTGGGAATGCAAGTAAGAGATGTATGAAGTGGCATAACGCTAACGTACAAGATTGTTATTACACCTCGCTTCCCTCTCTCCCTTCCATAACATCCCACGCTTTCCCCTCTCCCTTGCACAACAGCCTTGGCTTCCCCTTTTCCCTTTCACAATAACCTTCCAATTTGCTTAAAGAGAGAGTTCAAATAAGATAGAGAGCCAAATATTTAAGTGCTTTGCCCTTGATATCCTTCTATCTTATGAATACAATCACAATTCCAAACTCATATACAGCTTCTACACATGCTTCCTACCCCAACCAAAAAGATACCACCTCCCAAAGCATAGAAAAAGGCCATCAATGAAATTGGAATCTATATAGCTAGCAGACACCCTCTCTCTTGCAGAAAATCAGTGATAATAATATTGATTCACTTGTTTCTTCTATGAAGCGAGAGTTTTTTAACATTGCCGATGGGAGTTTACGATGGAATTTTCAATTATCTATCTGCATTCCTAAACTACCCAGCACAAATGAAAGAGCCAAGTGGCCATGCAGAGCTAAGAGAAGCTTAGAAAAAGAGGAGAGAAGAGAAGGAAAGAGTGGAAAGAGTTAAAGCGTTGTTTGTTCAGGAGTGAAATTTTAAAGAATACGATGCAAAGACGGACAAATATCTGGAATAATTTACGATTATGGATGTAACTTGATACCGAACACCTTACCATCCACCCATTAATTAGGAATATAAGTCCGAGCAAATTCATGACATTTGGTATGATCACCTCCAACTTGATAAACCAAAGAACAAAAGACTAAAGGTACCACCGATACTACTATTGGAGCCACAATATCTCCAAATAGATGTTGACTAGGATGAAAATATCATTTTGTCATTAACAAAACCAAAGAAATTATTTGCTTGGTTATGAGGGATTGGATGTCTGCCAAAAGAAAGGATATTTTGAATTGGGTTAATGAGATCATCATCAAGGAATGGAAGATTAGAAGATCAGTCCAAGTAAGTATGCAAACCCTCTCTCAACATAACCCCGCCCCCCGATTTCTAAATAATGTATAACTTGAAGATTCTAGCAACATTTGTGAGATAGGTTTTTCAGCTGGTTCCAGAAGTAATTCCGGTTTCGATTGGGTCAGAAATATCACTTCCAAGAAAACCGATAGGAAGGCTTTGAATACCTAGGCAGCTATATGTTTGCTCCTTTTTGGAACATGTGTAAGGGAAGATTGCCAAAGCCGATTATTGAGGATATCACTGGCTTCTGGAACTCTACTCTCATCCCGAGAATGAATTCTGCTTACAAAATGAGAGCAACTTGCTAAATACTTGGGAACAACACTGTTAAAGTTGGAGAGGATCACATTGAGACTGATTGTGTTCTGATGGCACTTCTTTCTGGATTCATGACATTTAAATATGCAAAGTAGTTATAATTCCGGCTGTATGTACATTATTAACACTAATTGAATTATAGGGGAAGTCGTAATGAAAAGTGTCCTGATAACATCTAGAACATATGGGACCGATAAGGGGGAATATGTTTTCCTTGCAAATTGTGGAATCAGAATCCGACAGTCAGCAAACTGTGTACTAGTTTGGAAGCCGACTGACTTTCATGGAACCAAATTATCAATTAATGGTCCTGCCAATTGGGAACACAATTCTCATCAAATTGGTATGAGTATTGTTACCCCTATCTGATTGGTAAAGTTGTGGGAGAAATACCAAAAGGATTAGATTAATGCCGAGGATGTTGAGGTTATTTTGGTGCGTCTGATGAGTCTGAGGAAGAGTAAATTAATATTTCCTCTTTTCTGTACTTTTTGTAATGGGATATTCTAAAGATATGGCAATGCTAAGCAATAGTTCTGTAGCTTTTAAACAATATAATTTAATAGACCGGACTCCGCTCGTTGATACTGATGATGAGAATTCCTCTCCGCTCGCGGCCCATCTATTTATCAATGATTGGAACTTATGCCAAGGCCCGCTTCTCTTCTCTAATTCTATTCCGATATGTAACCCCTTTCATTCACAAAAGCCGGCTATCAGGCTGTACCATACTATTGCTTTAACCTTCTTCTCAAAAGAGAACAGCCAGCAGTCGTAAGTACCGCATTCTAAGAGTGCCGCCCAATACTATCATACCGGTGTAGTCGTAAACGAAATGCCCCACACCACCTCGATACCTTTCTATGCTTGCCTCCGGTTACCCGTATTCCCAAGCATCATACCCTCTCACTCGACTTTCCCATAACACTTTTCTTTATACTTGTAACAGAAAATCCCAACTTCTGTATGAGAAACCGATTGCTATTGTCACTGCCAATTCCACGTCGTTATTATAATTCTATTGTAGAAAGAATAGGTTTTTATGTATAAAAGAAACAAAAATACACAATCAAATTGAGTTCAAACTCAATTTGTGAAAACAGTATCAAAGACTAGAATCAGAACAAGAAATCTTTAAAGACAACATTACTCGTAGTCTTTGTTCCCAAAACAGCTTCAGGATCAAGAAAGACTCTTGCATATTGCCGATTCCTAATTCTCGAAAGACCAGTATATAACTGGCCATGAACAAACACAGGGGTACGAAAATCGAAAACAGCACAATCCAAAGATAAACCTTGGCAACTATTAAATATAGTTGCATATGCCAATTATAAAGGAAATTCCCTTCTCTGTACTGTTCAAGAACAATATTTCGTCTGAATTCATAGATTATTCTGGGTAGACAATACATTGTACCTCTAGCAACATTAATATTGTTTAGTATTCGCTCAACTTTGAAAAACAAATCATGCAATTCCGAATTACTACCCTGGCATTGTTAACTAAACCTGTATCAATTGAAAGATTTCGCATTATAGAACAAACACAATTGAGTTTCTGTTTCAACTTGTGTTCGGGGATTCTAGGTTCTTTAAGTAGAGATCAAAAATCCTTAATCACTCCTGGAACAACTGCAGCATGTACCAGTCCCCACCTGTATAGCTTAGTGGTAGGATGATAAGCTTCCCAGTTTGCTCCGGGTTGAAATCTTCTTGAGGTATATTATCCGCCAGTCCATTATACAGATCAGTCCGGATGTTCCCCTGATTCAGTCGAAGACATTACAACCTATTCCATTCACAAACAGCTCAAACATCAACAAAGTATTGCTGAAATAGACATTGCGATTGGAACAAATTCATGGGTTCGGTGGTCCTCGTATGAATTCAGTATCTATATACCATTGTTATCAAAAAGTCAGCCATATTAAAAAGTATTCAAGTTTTAGCCAAAGGGTATTGTAACATACCGATAAAACTCACGCTGTTGCAACCTCAAATTCTTCCGCCTGTTCAGTTCATCCCGCAATTGCAAGCCCCAGTGCAAGCCGCTTTCTCCAGTGGGAAATAGTAGAACAAAAAGTAATGGCATATAAGCAGCATGATTTGGTTCAATGATACCAAACAGCCTATTGGCACCTGGATTCCTATAAGCAAGAACAATATCCCGGAATCTTGCTTCACTATCCTCATCCGGGATAATGACAGCGACCTCATTACTGGTAGGCGAATTGTGCCGTCGCTTGTCCACCCCAGTCTCCATTCTCAACCGCAGCTGAGGATTAAGCAACGCCCGTACGTTCTCGTATTATGGAGACACAGTGTCTAACCCTTCCTCTGGCGTTCTATATAAAGGAATGAATAGATTGACTTCATTTAGCTCATTTGTTAACCGTTCTAAAACATTAAGATCCAGAGCAGGATGCCGTTGTTACTTCAGCTGTGATGTGCAGAGTGGGTCATAGAAATATAGCTGAGCAAAAGTGGGCATATTATTCGCGGTATTTAACAGAGATAAATGTCAAGACGGAATTGTATTCTCTTATGCGAGCACGAAATTGTTTTGGTATAGTATCAGTAGATTCAAGAATATATAGGGGCTTGTTGCAAGGCTAGCAGTTGAACATCACCCTTCTTACAACAGCTTTCAAAACGTGGTGACCCAATGGAACTCTTAGAACAACGCTCGTTAATCCACTGTAGGGCTTGACATGTAGAACAGGTAACTGTCATACGGCTAAGCTCCAAAGCTTTCCATCTGCTGCGCGAAGAACAAAATGCAAGGGGGAACACGTTTTGATTCGGAGCTATGATAGACTGTGGCTATAGTATCTTTAGATCATCTGGTCCTTTATGAGAGGATTGTGTAAACTTACTGTATTATATATTCTATTTTATATACGTCTCAACTCAGTGCCTCAGGTGCGTTGCTCACGTCGTTTTGTCTTATTTTTTAATCAATCGGCTGTTTTATATCAAAACGGTATCAAGAGCGTTGAAATCATACCAAGAATTGTCGCCATCATTTCCGAGGGATTACTTTTTGGATCACAAGCGTAATCACTGTCTCGCTTATCCTGGTTAGAATCATGGCATCGGATAGTCGGCATTTTTATATCAAAAAAATCTCATCTTTCTGTACTAAGAGGGACAAACGGTAGGGAAATGAGTCTATGCTCACCATATGAGTTTAAGATCTTTCTTTTTAGAGAGCTGGGTGACTGCAAATATTATAAAGTGTTTGCCAGAGAGCAGATAATTTTATCTCGTCTATTTCTTTGATGCAGAGAGGATAGAATTTTAGTCAGTAGATTCTATTTTATTCGGTAGTAGAAATTTTTTTATCCAGTAGTGATGTTTTGGTTGCAGAGAGGTGTGTGCGTTGTTGTCACAGAACTCTCAGATAGTCACCGGGGTCAAATGGGAGGGCTCCTGCACTTTGACGCTCCGGAGGTAATTTTCACACCCGAAAACGTACTTTTTTGGGTGCGTTTCCGAAACTCCTCTAAAGGATCGGCGATAGCGAGTATTCCGGAGGGTACAATAGGCGAGAGTAGTAGCTGTCGAGTTAATCACTTCAAAAGCGAACGTTTCGGTAAAAAGAAAAGAAGTATTGTAATATACTATTTAACTCGCGTAGATATAGAAATGGCTCAGCGTGGTATGATATACCAGGTAAGACCAAGAGTTCATACTGTATACAAAAGAAGAGAGAGAGAGAGAGATTTTATATTGCTTAGAAGCCAAAAGGCTTATCGCACAACTATACTACCCAAACTACAACCTCCGCTGACTAACCCGAAAACAAAACAGAAAAAAACAAATACAAAAAACCAAAGACAAGGCAATCGACAAACAATCAACTACTCACCGCGGCGGGTGTGGCCGTGGGCAACAAGAAGTGAGAATGAGATAGGGAAAGGGAAACGGGTAAGTGAGACAAAATCCAACCTACTGGGCGTTTCCCATGTCCTGATCTTTTCCTACCGGTGCTGGTGCCAGTGTTGCAGGTACCTGTATGGTGGGCTCTGGTGTTGGTGGAGCTGGAGTCGAGATTTGGGCCGGGACAACTGGCGCCGGGATTACCGGAGCCACGTTAATGAGTGCCGGTGCTATTTTTTGGGGTCTGCTTTCGTTGAATCCCAGAGAGACTCTCAGGGTTGCTTTGGCCCTTTCGGCGCAAGCTCGGTCGATTGCTTTGTGGAAGCCCTTGCAGTTGTAATATCTGATGGGCGAGTGTGTACATTTCACTCCTCCTGAGCAGGACTTGCACGGGTGGTTGTCCGTTCTATGGTCATCTGCGCAGTGTCCGCATCGGCCTATTTTGACTAAGCAGCGCTCCTGCCGGTTCCCGTATTAAAGGCAGTTTCTGCATTATGTGTCTTTCCGGATGTTGAGGTCTGGTTCAAGGGAGCAGCGGCGGTCGAAGAGGAGAAGAGATTGAAGCCCTAGGGTTTGGGTGGTGAAGGAGCCTAGTAGCGCAATAATCGTTAAGGAATGTTCTTTACCCGTTCTCTTTTCCGGTTTGGTTATCCATCGGAGGATTTGGGCAAGTTCGTATTTTTCTCCGTAATTATTCCTAATTTCGGAGGCAACTAGTTGTCCTGCATCGAGCCCATCCCCGATTATTGTCGGGATGCCGTATAGAAGGAATTTAGACTATTTCGAGTTGGCGTTTATGTCGATCACGTGGATTCTCATCGCGGTGAGCGTGTCTTTGATTTCGTTCTTGTATGCAAGCACTGTTTCAGCGGAGCTGTCAAATTTAGTGTCTAGCACTATGTTGTGGTTCAGTGCATTCCGTGCCGCGATGAAGTGGTATTTGGCGTCTGGGATCCCGGCATTGATTCTTGTTCGGATTTCGGAGGGGCTTTGGTTGCATGGGGCTTGGGCAGAGGGGACGTTCCATTCCACGATGATTTCTCTGTTGTTCCTGCAGAATTCAGGTTTAAAGAGTGGGTCTGCTTTCTTAGCAGCCTTTTGTCTTTATACTACTTGGAACGTTTCTTGGTCCGGGTTGTTTGCCCAAGCCACGTTAACAAAGAATCGGGAGGGTTGTTGCTGTGCTTGCTGTTGTTGTGGTTGTTGTTGTGGTTGTTGTGGTTGGAGTGGTTGTTGCTGTACCGTCTGCACCGGTCGGGCACGAGCGGATTGAGCTCGGGCTCGGATGGAGGCGGGGGCACAGACAGGGGCGGGAAGGGGAGACGGGGAAGGAGGCGTGTTGGGTCTCATCAGGAGAAGGGTTTGAGTCTCCTCAGATTGTTTAGTGATTTGTTTTGTGATGAGGAGTTGTTCCTCCTCCACTTTCTTCATCATGGGGTAAAGCGTCATGACGAGTCCCTCCCGTGCTATATCGAGGGACATCTCGTGCTTAACGTTTTGGTCGATGAGGTATTTCATTTGGTAGCTCATATTCTTAACGGCCGTTGCGAGGTCTCGTAGTTCTTTGAGGGTTGACTCCTGTGCGGTTCTTATTACTGCGAGGTCTTTGCCGGATGTCTCCTGAGAGGTTTTAATCGGGTTTATGTTGGTCATTACGGCGTGTCGGATGGCCCATGAAGTGTAGTTCAAGTTGATTCTGTTGTGCATGTCACTTGGGACGATGCTGGGGTCGAGGTAGTCGATCCTAGGGACAGAAGGGTTCGAGTAGTCCAGTGTGGTCGCGTATACGGAGAGGGGTTCGCCTGAAGGGAGTTCATCCAGATTTTGGGACTGGGTTGGGTCGAAGCGCGGGGGGGGCGGGGTGCCTGGAGGGGGCGCCGACCCAAAAAAACTGGAGAGAGACGCCTGGGAAGCCATTCCACTAGCAGATCTGTTCAAGGATGGTGCGTCGGAGAGGAATCTTTTCCTTCCCTTCGGTGGGCCTAAATTTGGAGAGGGCTCGTTTGAAGCCAGATTGCAAAAACTTTTCTTCGCTTAAAACAACAACAACGCGACCGTGCGGCCGAGAAATGAAATGGCTTCGCCTAGTATGATATACTAGATTAAACCGTAGCGCGAGAATAAAAATAAAAAGAATAAAGTAACCGATAGTAATAGTTGTTCGTAACGAGTTATTTCAAATCAGAATGAAGACGTTGCGTAAGGAAAGAAAAAAAAAAAAAAAACTGAAGCGAAGCGAAGGACAGCCCTCAAATTTACCAAAGGAAATCCAGTGATGACTAATCCGAAATCATTCACAGCACGCAACCAACAGATTCCCATAGATTGCGATGGAAACATCCTGACCAATCCAACTCTTCGATACACAAGGACTCTAACAACCGAACTATGAAAACTGCGCAACAGGCGCGACACCTCAGATTCAGAGCGACAGGCAGCTGGCAGGTAACCGCACCAAAGTGGACAGGGTAACAGCACCAAAGCAGGCAGGGTAACAGCACCAAAGCGGGCAGGGTAGCAGCACCAAAGCAGGCAGGGTAACAGCACCAAAGCGGGTAGGGTGACCGTACCAAAATTGGTGTATTGTGCTTACTAAAGACCACTGCACCATTCAGCCAATCAGATCGATTCCACGTACATCAAAACAACATTATAGTACATAATAGATTGTTTTCAAATGCTATTGGGTACATATAGAGCGGAGTCCCTATAGGAGCATATGTTTGGTAATGAAAAGTGTATGTCACTATCAAGAATATGCTGTTAGTGAGACTGGCTCGGCATTCGCTAGGCGCAGTGCTGACCGAGTGATAATCCAAGATCGGCCTCGAGGGGTAACGGGTGGACTAATAATGGCTTCGAAAACAACCACCATTGCACATAGAGGCCTATAAGCTATAATGAGGATAGAATAGATAGTATAGATGAATATTTACATTTTTCTAAAATATCCCACAATGTTTCTCTCCTTTTTCCTTTCATTCTCTAGGAATTCTCTTTGGATAACTGACTTCTTCTCCCTTCGAACCCACTCTGCCCCCGCCACCCCATCCTCTTGCTGCTTCTCATAGAGATGAAGATACTCTAGTGCCGCAATTGCCTCTTTATGATATATATTTTCAACAGGTATATCTCCCAACTCCTCCCCAACATGCTCTCCAGCCTGGTGATATTGTTGTATGATGCTATCCTGAAATTGAATTAGTTATTGTGCAGCACTCTATAGGGGAGTGTTAATACCTCTATTTCCCATTCAGTAAGCTCCTCGTCCTGTAATATCTCGTCTGCATGATCCAGTAATTTCTCAATCAATAATTGATTATGAATATTTAAGCACCTGAAACTGTCTCTCACTCATCTTCTAACTTATTCATCTCCACCCTCACCTCCCTATCTGGGTAATGAGGGTGTAGGTTATCAGGTATTCCTGGTCCATATACCTTAACTCTCGCCTTTAGGAAGCAATTCTGAATGGTGGTTTCCTTGACTCCTTCCCTCCATGCCTCTGTGGCCCAAGAAATTGCATGTCGCAAATTGATATATTTATTGGATTCAGTCAGGGCAGCATCTTTGTCTAGACACTCGGTGAGGTAAAGAAGCATATGACGCCGGTAGTAAGCCTTTTAAGCTTGTATCATACCTGAAAACAAATTAGTCAAAAAAACCCGAATTTTACTGGAGCCATATATCTTGATCCATAGGTTGATGTTTAGAGGTGATTCCGGTAAAAAGAATAGCACTTTAACATGAGTTCAGCGTCCATTCTTCTCTAGCACTTCTACAGCGCAATTATGAGCCGAGAAGTTGTCAAGTAGAAGGATAGAATTCCGACTCCTTGCACTCATCCTGTTGTTGAACCACAACAACCATTATTTCATTATAACAGTTGTTATCCAGGTTGTTTTTATTTGCACGGTAATGACAGCCCAATGTATTTCTGTTAATATTACTGAATGCACAAGGATCTTGCAACTTTCCTATGAACCATGGGGGACATTTATCGCTGGCATCCGCATTTGAACATAAAGCAGCCGTCATTCTATTCTTGTCTTTTTTGAAACCAGACAGCTGTTCGGTTGTAAGAGATGAATCAGGTGTCATTCGCCAAAACAATGCCGTTTCATCCATGTTGTAAATCTCTTGTTGCTCCTTATATATAAAGATGTCCTGTATCGTCCGCATAGATTCCTCCAGCTGTTCATCGTTTGGAGCCGATGCAGCTTCTCCATGATGAATGAACTGACGAATACAATAGCGCTACTTGAACCGTGATAGCCATCCTGTTGACCATTTCGGCTCTTCGGACTCTGGAAGATTTTTATACATTGGCAGATTGACCCAAAAAAAGTGGGCCTTGTGCTGTTGGATCATGCCTGGTATATTGGTAACAGTCCGCATCCGTTGATGCCATTCAAAAAACAACTTCAAGTTCGGGGAATTTGCCCGCTTTTATACCCTCCTGCTCTGGCCTAAACTTCTCATCAGAGGTGAGTGGCTCTCTTTTCTTCCAACGACTAATTTGTGACTGATGTGGTCCGTTTCCCGTATGGTTATCTGCAAACCATTGCTGTAACTGCTTCCATGTTTTACCGGGGTGTAGATTACAGTAGGTCTGTATTTCCAGATTTTCTTTTTGGGACCAGGTCTGGCAGCAGGGGCCGAAGAAGAGGAAAGAACTTGAAGGGCGGCTTCTTGTGACATCGTACAAGTTCTAAAATGCGGAAATAGTGTAGCAGACCGCCCCAAAAAACCCGAAAATAGTGCAATATTTATATTTTTTACCCTCCCACATTCACATGTATCTGTGGCCGCTCGGGACTGCAAGTACGTACTATATACCCATACTAGCATATTTTTGGGTTGGCGACCTCAGCATATGTGACTACTGGGATATGCAAATTTTCCCTTAGTAATTTCGTTGGGAATGCCCGATCATATGCTACAATAGAGACTATGCTTATATCGAGTATGCTACTATCGGGACTCCACTGTAGTATCATTCTTTTATTAACTATAGTCACGCTAATCCATCATACACACACTACAGAACACTCTTCTACTGAACGAAATACTTCATAGAACTGAAGATGCTTCACCTGGGAGAACGGAAGATATTTGTAGCTTACGCATAGTTTCCAGTAATTTCACGGTTATGAGAGTCTGTATATTTGAACTGAACTGTTCAAATACATAGTAGTTATAGTTCAGCCTTTTAATTGTAGGTTAAAGCGTTGATTAAAGTGTTAATCTGATTGGAAAGGGTGTTTAGATAGTTTGCTTGAACCCGGTTAATTGTCAAAACACTGCTATGAGGCGACTGAAAAACATAGTCCCTGATATTCAATAGTTTTTTTCTACACTTGAATAAACGGAATAGCCTATTTGCCAATCTAAAGTTAGAACCACGGTTTATTTGTTCAACCAGTTCATAAATAGATGAATAAATGATTGACTTATTGTGAACAATTTGGAAACAAATTGTTAAGTGGAGACAATAGACGTAGACGTAATGGTCCAAGGAACACAATCTAAACAGGAGGTTTAGAGGTAGACCCTAAGCAAGCGAAGCATCTTGGAACCCTTTTGGGCGACTGGACCAAGAGATCGTAGGCGTTGGACAATGGAGGAATAGAACAAATAATATTCCTCAAAATACAGAAGGTTGAGTAAAGAGAAAAGGAATGGAGGAGAAACAAGACGTAGACGGAAGATAGGACGATTTATATACCCGAGCAACCACTGTCCGAGTATGACTCATAACCGAACTAAATCGAACCACATAGAAACCCATATGACTCATCCTCGCACCGTTGCCACCACACTTCTCTTCATGCCACAACACATCATGCTACTATCTGCCGTGACGCCGTAACACAAATACTTATCCATTTGTAAAACATTCTATCAAGTTTTGCCTGATTTGTCTGGCAGATATCCAGGATTGATCGTACATTGACATTATAATGGACACCCCCACAAACACTACAATAAAAAGATCATATAGAATGTTACCGCAATATAGTAAACAGTGAAGTTGAACATAAGTGTTACTGGAAGTTGAGTGAAAGGGTATGATGAATGGAAGGACGATAGAAAGGTAACGAGGTGGTTTGGGGCAGTCCGTGTACGACCACACCTGTGTTATACTATTGGGGGGTACTCTCGGAAAGCGGTGCCTACAGCTACAAGCTGTTCTCTTATGAGAATGAAGCCAACGCAATAGTATAGTACAGCCCGATAGCCCCCAATTTTGAGTCAAAGGGGTTACGTGTCAGAATAGATTTAGATAGAGAAGCGGGCCTTGGCATAGGCTCCAATCGTGTATTAATACAGGGCCGATTATCGCGATCTGAGGGTATCATTCTCATCATTGGTGAGTGGAACCTAGTTTACATTATTACTTGTCCCAAAGCTACAGAACCATCGCTTAGCATTGCCATATCTTTATATATCCGATAACACTGGCACCGCTGCAGGAACCAAATCAACACCTAATCCGCATCAAACCAATGCCCAGGTCAACGCCCAAATTGAAACCTAAGCCTAAATTGACATTGAGTCGACGCCCCGATCTGCATCAAAATAACGCTCAAACCGACGCCTACATCGAGTCCTACGAAGCAGCAAATTGTGCACTAAGTCGACACCTTTCAGGTGCCAAACCGTGGACTAAGTCAGGCACCAAATCGACGTCAAATCAAGGCAGGCAAGTAGGCAGGCATGTGGGCAGGTACGAGGGTAGGCAGGTAGGCAGCTGGGCAGGCAGGAAACGGGGGCGGGCAGGCGGGCAGGCAGGCGGGCACGCGGGCAGGCAATGGGCGGGATGGGCGGGTGGGCAGACATCGCTGGAGGAAAGGAGAAGAGTTAGGTAGCGCGGAAGCAACTACAGTGGTAGAAACATGGATAGAATGACTACCGCAGTCTTTGGCAATGCCGCACTACTGCGGTAACACTACCGTATAGTTCGGTGCAATACGGAGATAAAGCGGCATATTCACGAGGTGCCGTACTGATGCGGTATCAGTTTTACCCCCATTTCTAATACTGTATGTACGTAGAATTAGGTAGACAGACAGACAAATATATGACAATGGCGTGGAACTCTGGACCTAGTCAATGTAAACTTTGCTAGGTGATCTCATTCAGCCAACACAACTACTAGCGATACCCGTTAACCTGGCGAGACCTATCTATGTCTAGACGAGATCTAGCAAAAGATGACGTCTTTTTGTCAAAAGACGAGTGGACGCTTCTCGTCGCGCTGGGACGTAGTGATACGCGTAAGAAAACCTCTTGCACGCCTGATGCACCTGGGTACGCCTGGTGCGCCTGGTACGCCCAGGTATACAAAGACGAGACCCGGTTTCTGCTGATATACCAAGCCAACTTGAGCTCTTGGTCACGTTTGCGCTCATCACTAGTTCAATATCAACGTATAGGCACAGCTAACAAAGCTTTGAAAATATGACTTCACCTATAAAAAGTTTTAATTCCTCTGCTGATATCTTCAGAACAAATGCGATCCTTTCTAAATTTTACTGGATTTCAGTAAGTCCGGACCAATGCGTCATAGAGATGCATGATAGAAGGAGATTATTGAACTCTATCATGGAAATAATTCATTGAAATGCATCAAGCGGCGCTGGAAATACATCATCCGTTCTATTTCCAATCGATCACCTCGATAAACGCATCAAATGATTCGTTTCCCGGGTTGAGTTTGCGGGAAAAGGCGTCGCTTGATGCAGTTCTCGAGTTACTAGAGAGACAACGTCGTGAGGTTCCTGAGTAAACGGTTTATAAGTGGGATATTGGCTGATTGGACAGCGTTCGTGGTTAAACTAGTGGAATAGGCTGTTTATGGCAGCCAGCCGCATCTGAAACGATAATGAAGTATGATATCCACATGAAAATGTGACATGATATCTCGTCACCTTAGTCAACCCCCGCATGTGAAACCCTAATCCCGCACAATTCAGGCCCCCCACCTTGTCAGGTCCCGCATATTCTCAGGCCTCCCACCTTGTCAGGCCCCCCACCTTGTCAGGCCCGCCTATATCACAACCGCCACATCCTCCTCTTGGATCTAACCTCCCAGCTCTCTTCCCCACATACACACTGCCCATTCTACGCACATCAAGCCTGACGTAAATTAACGAAAATGACACTCGGGTACGTATCCCCCTATCTTCCCCCTAGCTCAAACAATCCCAGCTGATGCTCGCGCTCCCCCCGATAGTTCAGAAACTGCCGCAGTACTGCTGCAGGCCATGGCCACCCTCAACCTCCTTATGTCGCCCACACAGCACGCCCTACATCCCGCCGAGGAACGCAAAGCCGCCCTGCACCAGCTTACAGTGACCGTGGAAGCAGCGGCGAAGCTCGCCGAGACCGTGTACTTGGATGCGCAACGGGTGCAGCGGACAGCACCCGGTCATGTCAGCCCAGAGACTATTGTGAGGAATATGATAGAGTCGAGCCGCAGAAAGGCGGCAGCTGAGGCAGAGACGGCCAAGGATGTCACGCAGGTGGTGAGGAAGGTGGGGGTGGAAGAGGCCTGGTGGTCTACGGCGGTGGTGGGAGAGAGGGCAGGAACCATGTTGGAGCAGGAGACAAAGCAGGAGCGGGAGCCGGAGTCAGAACCGGGGGACCTCGGTGAGCATGACGTTGAGAGGCTAGGGCAGCGGACAGATATTCTGAGGGATGAGGAGGCAGGTGCAGGGGCAGTGTTGGAGCAGGACACAGTGTCGGCGCTAGTGTCAGAATCTGTGCCGGTGTCGGAGGGGCTTGGTGATGATGACCTTGAGGAGATGATGGAGCAGGCGGAGATAATGAAGGAGGTGCTGGGGGGGATGACGGTGGGGAGGCTTGATGCGGAGGCGCACGCTCGGGGGTCGTTGCCGGAGACGGCGGGGCTGATGCGAGATGTGACGAGGCTTGTGGAGGAGGTTGAGATCGCGCGGAGGGAGAAGCAAAGGGTAGCGGTGGAGGCAGAGAGAGCGGGCAAGGACTTTGACAGATCGATGCAGGAGACGGAAAGTCTGCGAGCGGACCTGGAACGGGTTAGGAGTGAGAATGGGTTGCTCGACGTAGACATGGAGTGGCTGAGGTCAGAGTTGGAGAGGGTGAGGGGTCAGACATTGGAGGAAGGGAGGTCGGAGGCGGAGAAGGAGAGACTGATGTGGGATATGAAAAGGATTGAGGGCCGGATCAAGAGGTCGACGCCGAACGAACATGTGAGGGCGCAGATTGAGAGTTTGCTCAAGGTTTACAACACTTCGGTGGACGAGACGGAAAGGCTAAGGGAAGAGGTGGACCGTGCAGGGAATGGGCAGGTGAAGATTGAGGCGGACACGAAGAGACTCAGGGCGGAGGTGGACCGAATACGGAGCTACATTAATTCGACCCAAACGGTGCTAGGAGGTGGTAGTATTATCGTTTGAAGATATCTGGCAGAATTGTTTTATTTGTCTTACCCGGCATGCCAATTTGAGAAATGAGTGCATGATTCTCCATATATGATATGAGTGTCGAACATTCAGAGGTGTGAGAGATAGTATAGTACTGGTTTATGTGAATGAAGATGGCTCCAGTAACAATTTACTTCCAGATAAGGGTTCAATGAAGCCTTATCGACCAAGCATGGTGATCCCAGGAGTCCAACGTCCATTCAGAAAGACTATTTGTTCAGTGCCATCGTGGTATATCATACCTATTTTGTTATCAACGGGGCAGATAACAAGGCTCACAATCCATGGACTGCCAGGGAAGAGGACTGACAATCATAGAACTGACAAGTCAGCTCTAGAAATCAATAAACTAACAATATCAAGGCGTGATAGCCTAAACTATCTCACAGGGCTCAAGCGGGGTTGTAGCAGGACCCTAGACGCATAGAGTCACTCAGCAAAGGTTCTGGCGATTGAGTTTAACGTCATTGCCCCGTGTGGCGCTCCCTGACATACATTGATGGTATAAGTTCTGAGATCCAAGACAACGGCAATAACATACTAGTTCGTGACTATATATAAAGGAAGTTAGGTCGTTGATCTTACTATTTATTGATTCCGGGCGCCAGTCAGTGAGGAGATCATCCCCTGAGGGGCTTTTGATGGTACGCCACGGCTACATATATGGAGAAATCTCACCCAGGAATCAGAACCACAAACACTTTTGCAGAGTGAGCGTAGATTTTGGAGGGTATTGCCGGCTTAGGTAACGTGAATAGATAAGCTGGACCGAAAGATTTTATTCTCGCAAGATATGCCTTACGTACAGTCTCTGCGATTAACAAAGCGATGACAGAAACAGTGCGTTCAAGGTTACATAAGAATGAACAACTCATCCAGTTGCGAGTTCGTTGGACGGAAAATCGAAAAACGGACAGATGCCGTGAATGGACGTCAGCACTATCGGTCGACTACATAACAAAACGGAGGTCACAGATGGTATGCGATTAGTAAGATTAATATACCAGTGTCCTCTATCTAATGTTCGATTAGGACAGTTATTCTGCGTCATTCGCGGACAAGGGCGTCAATAGGCCGGCCCGGGCTGAAAGGTATGGCCACCTTGGCCCGGCTCATGCTATCAAAACCACGGCCTGACCCAAGATAAGTAGTCCGGGCCGGGCTTCCATGAATAACGGTACCCATCGGTAGGAACTGGATGATCGTCCATGCGAACTGGTTCAAGCCTACTTGGTTAATTGTTTTCGTTGGCTGTAATCAGATAAAATAGAGAATGGTACATTCTTACCTGCCACCTATTGTAAGGAAATGTATAGTTCCCTTCGAATCATCATTCAAACCGCTCATATTGTAGGAACACCTCGAAGCCCGGGCCTACCTACTCAGCCTAGGCCATATATTTACCTTCGCCTAACCCAGCCCACCAAATAAAATATATGGCCCAACCTGGCTGGGCAATATGGCCAGGGCCGTCCGTCTCAATTAACAGCTCATTGACGCCCCTCTTCGCGGATTCTATTTCTCAATAGACCGGACATCTGCCGAACGGGTATCCGATTGAATTGACATTTTCTTTTATTTCCTATGTATCTTGGATGGAAAACACACTCATTGGGCGCTTCCCATTATAGTTGATGAGCTACAGGGTCCTGATTGCAATACTGTTACTCGGAAGAGGTACTTTGGGAAGCTGAAGTGTGCATTCGTGGCCCCCACTTTCACTCGAGAGATGAAATGATCAACAAAAACATCACTGACGAAAGCTTTCTCATTTCTAATCCACTGAATCAGTGTAGCCTACGACGAATGTCCTTGTGTGTTGCTATCTAATACAGGGCCTCGATGACACGCAATGACAGTGGTCCAAAAGGACGAGAACCTTGAGGACAATATCGTACCTCGCCTCAAGACAATATTTGGCTCTAATACACACCTAAGATGCCCCAATCGGATGAGGTCATGAATGAAGTATATCTTCATTTTGAAAAATACCTTCCTCGCTTACCGGGTCATCACCTCACCGCTCTCGCGGCACCTCGAGGCAGCCGAAAGAACACAGTGCCGGACCTCGAGGGAAGATAAGGACTGAGCTCACCGAGGACGGTGTACCTCGAGGACATCCCCTGCCCAAACCTCGCCTCGAGCATCCACGTGGGCTACAGTACCCGGGGCCATAATGCAGGTCTCCTGTAGACCTCTTAGATGTAACGAAGTCTCTTACTGAATATGGTTACGGATATTAACGGCTGTCTCTCGATAACCCGATGTTTGGGCAAAGAAGGTCAAGGTTCAACCAAATGTCTTCCATATCTCGTATACTAGTACAACCTATGGAATTGTTCGGTGAATGACCCGCGAATGGGACAGAACAGAAGTGTTTGTCCGTTACTCAGTTAATCTGCTATGTAAGATGTAGCCTCTCTTATTAATCTCCGTCATATTACAGAGTCAATATATACTATGTATACACTGTCTATCAAGGTAGACGTATAAGGGCGGTTTACCCTAGATACGGCAGAGGGACTGTACCATATTTGCCGTAAGACCAAGTAAGGCGTTTTTGAAGATGTATGGCGGATCTGATTATAGAGGGTGAGCGGGAGTACCATCCAAATGTCACCCACGCAGCACGCCCTGCTGTCAGCGGACGAACGCAACGCCGCCCTGCACCAGCTCAAAGTGACGGTGGAGGCAGCGGCGAAGATCGCAGAGGCCGTTCAGTTGGACGCGCAGCGGGCGGAGCGGACAACAAGCGGCCATATCGGCCCGGAGAATATGGAGTGGATTGTGTTGGAGTCGAGGCGTAGAAACGCAGCGGCGGAGGCAGGGGCGGGAAAGGCTGGCAGGGAGGAGATGGGGAAGGCGGGGGATGAGGAAGCCGGGGGGTCTGCGGTGGAGGGGGAGGGAGCTGGAACCATGGTGGAGCAGGAGACAAAGGTAGAGCCGAAGCTGCAGTCGGGGTCGGAGGGCTTGGGTAAGTGCGACGTCGAGAAGATGGCGCAGCTAACCGAATCCCTGAGGGATGAGGGGGCGGCGGCAGGGATGATGCCGGGGCAGGACACAGAGTCGTTGTCAGAGTCGGATTCAGTCTCAGTGTCGAGATCGGTGCCGGAGTCGGAGGGGTTTGTTGGTGACCTTGAGTGGATGATGAAGCAGGCGGGTATAATGAAGGAGGTGGTGGGGGGGATGCTGGTTGAGAGCCTTGAGCCGGAGGCGAATGCTCAGGGGTCGGAAGGACTGATGCGGGATGTGAGGAAGCTTATGGACGAGGTTGGGGGCGCGCTGAGGGAGAGACAAAGGGTGAAGGTGGAGGCGGGGAGACTGCTCGCGGAGGTGGACCGATTGCGGGGCTACATTAACTCTGCGCAGATAGTGTTGGGGGGTACTAGTTTCATCTTATGAAGATATCTGGTAGAATTGCTTGTTTATCTGAGCCCGCGGACCACTTGAAAAACGGGTGCATGATTAAATATATATGATATCAGCGTCAAACATTCAGGGGTGTGAGAGATAGTATACTTGCCACTAGAATCAATGAATGAAGGGCCTAGTAACAGTTTACGCCCAGATAAGTGTTAACTGAAGCCTTAACGGCCAGGGTTGATGATCTTAGCTTGTCAACGTCCTTCACAAAGACTCTCCGTTCAGTTCCCTTCTACCATGACATATCTGCCTTCTTTCCAACGGGCCTGATAATAGGATGACAATCCATGGACTGACAGGTAAGAAGACCGACACTCGGTTAATTGACAAGTCAGAGCCCCAGAAATTAACGGACTAACAGGACGGAGGGGTGGTAGCCCAACCTACTTCAGAAGTATTTTGAACCTGGGTCCCGACGTCTTAAGGGGGATTGTAGCAGGGCCCTGAATGCATAGATTTCGGATGGTATTCGAAGCTCAGGTAAAGAAGTCTGATAGATTAAATCAAGAGATTAAATGTATCTGAATGTTCTACGAGATGATCTACGTACAGTCTCTGTCTTTGCAAATGTGATGGCAGAAGCAGGTACGTCTAACAATACATAAACAATCAAACGTTCTGTTCCGTCTGTCAAGACCTCGATTTGACTACGTACTGCGCGCAGAAATTATCAAGGTTGATGGATAGGGCTACCCTGTCTGACAGCCTATACTTGTTACGGGACGTCGAGTGAGCGATTATGATTCTAGGAAGGACAGGTAACCACGGACCAGCATAGGAAGGTATCGAGGTGGTGTGGGACAGCCGGTATGCTACCACAGTCGTACTATACAATTGGGCGGCACGCCTGAAAGGTGGGGCTTACGGCTGCAGGCTGTTCTACTTCGGGAAGAAGGCCTAGCACACTTGTATCTTTCTAGTTCGTGGGTTATTATCTTCGGGTGTTATAGTATTGGCTTATGCCGGTTATATTGCTTGATATAAAGCGGGTCCTGGTATGGGTACTTCATTGTATAAAGAGGTGAGTAGATTCCCGCCAGTTGATGGAGTCTTCTTTTATCATCAGCGCGCGGAATCCGGTCCACAATATTATCTCAGTTTAAAAACTACAGAACGATGGCTTAGCATTGCCATATCTTTGATATCACATTACACTATTGCTCCATCTCCTTGTAGTTGTAGAGAAATGGGTTTGTGAAGTTACATTCCAATACGAATTTTAGTTTACTCGCAATACCAGGTCTATAATATCACCTTTTCATTTCTACAGTGATACAGCGGAGGTCATTAGGCGATATCATCCCGGGTTAACTGAACTATTAAACTGAGCAGTTGGTGCAGTTCTTATCGCCCGAAATACGTGATTTTAACGGTTTACCAATCTGCAAAACCATTTGTGGGGACTGTTATTCCTGGTGAGTATTCCAAGACGTAAAACCACGGTTTGAGGGGTTAAACTGGTTCAAACTCTCGACATAAACAATTGGTACAGTTGTTGCAGTCTGAACTCCTTGATTTAGTGGTCGGTGTAATTTTTTCTTATATCACAATCTGTTCCTACGGGTGAAAACCCTTGAGTAATCAGATTTTGAACCCACTTCAATTGAGCTGATATTGAAACTTGAGAGAACGGAGGTATAGGAAAGCACTGCAATTAAATCCTTGTACTCTCTCCCTGTGATCGTGAGGTAAGGCGACAATGAGTTTGGCAAAGGTGGTTACAACAATGTCAGAGTAGTTTTGATAACACGCAATACGTATCCAATCACATACCGATATCGTTTGTCAGGTTGCTCTGTATCTCACCGGCAAAGAGGGCTGTTCTACTAGAGACCTGTATAATATAAGAGTATCACTCACACTCCGGCCCTTCCCAGCTGAAGCGCTCAACCTTGCTTCTCACTCCATCCACTTCGATCTTCGCTCCCTCACGGTATAGCCGTTACACCTCCAGCCGCCGCCGTTGCTCATCTGCGTTGATCTTCGCCTTCTCACTCCTGAGCCTCTTGCCCCTCACCCAGGGCCTTTCCACGTCCTTGCCTACCTTATCCGCCTCGGCGTTCATGTTCTCCGCCTCCGCTCTCGCCTTCCCCACCATCGCCTTGCTCGCCCTCACCCCCCCCTCCATCCGCCTGTCCACCTCGGCCTGCATCATCTCATTCTCTGTTCTCGTCTTCTCCAACCTCGCCTTGTTCTCCCTCAACATCTCCGCCCTCACCTTCTCCAACTCGCCCTTGATCATCCTCGTCTCCACCCTCGCTTCCTCCACCCTCACCATCTCCGCCCTGCTCATCTCCGCCCTCACCTTCTCCAACTCGAGCTTTACCATCTCCGTCTCCGCCCTCGCTTTCTCCAACTCGGCCTTCACCAACTCCGTCTCCGATCCCGCCTCACCGCTCACTTTCCCCGCCTCGGGCTTCGGCCGCTCCGGCTCGGCCCTGATACGCTCCACGTCGCCGCCGTTGGGTGCGTTCTTCAGCGCCGCCAACGCCTCCAGTTGCGCAACCTCGGCGAGTTTCGCCGCCGCCTCGGTCGTCACCGTGAGCTGTTGCAGCGCAGACCGGAGCGCCTCTATGGATAGCTGTTTCTGGATGTCGCGTCCCGTGAGGAGCAGGAGCGCGTCGACGCTGCGGTGGAGTAAGGCGGCGGTGGCTGTGCTGGGTGGTAGTTAGTCGTGGGAGAGGGGGGAGGGAGGGGGGGGGGAGTGGGTACCCGAGTGTCATTTTGGCTTCCGGTATGTATCTCGGATTAGCTGTGAGGATGGTGGGTTGTGGGGTGTGTGGGGAGAGGGGCGCTTGGAGGTTGGATCGGGGGGGTTCGGTTATCCGTTGCCGTTCCAGGAAATAGCAAATCCCGTCTGTCTTTGCGAAGATGCCGTTATCCTTTCTGTCAGAGTACTAGATAGCTCGTCCAAATCCGATTCCTCTGTTATGGGTGGGGGAGGGGAGGTTCCGTATTGACAGCTTGAGTGACAGAATGGCAGCCTGAACAGGGAGTGTAACGCTTTCCGATTGGCCCTTAACGCGGGAAGCTGACTAAGCGCACGAGATGCTCTCTACGGCTAACACAATGGGACAGAACAGGTTCTCGATGATACGTATCGCTGTGATTTTGGTGCCATGTACGCCAACTGCGATGTGTTCAGGTCATTATCGAACTGCATTGCATGTACTTATTGCATTAAAGAAAACAAGAAACTGAAACCCGTGGTAGATGACAGTTGAAACGAGTGATACTCTATGATGCGGGAAATGGGTCGTAAGGATATGCGCCAGGTTGGGCAAAGTAAAAGAGGCGGATGAGCTATTGATCCGCACCACAGGATTTAATGATGATACTCTCGATACAGGTAAGATAGCATATAGTACTCACTATTACCCAAAGATGATCATGTCGTATTTTACCAACTATACCGGGAGAGAATTTTATTGATACCCATCACCATACCGTGTTATCGTTGAGCACCCTACCTAAAAGTCCATACTGGGATTGCTTTGCTCCATGTTCTTGGAGCCGTAGAGGGATGTGGGTTTGAAGTTGAATTCCCATACAAACTTTGGTTCAAATGCGGATATTCGCTTGCTTACGGAAACTCCAAATATCTCCACTGTCACCTCTGCATGTTCTACCGCGATGCCGTGAGGGCTACAAGGAGATATAATATATATATCCGATCATGTACTCATTTCTCCAATTGCTGGATAGCTCCCACATACAACCTGAACCATTCCACCAGATACCTTCAATCTATCAGACTACCACCCCCACCTCTAACCCTTCTTGACCCGCGCATACTCGGTCTCGCTCCTCACTCGCTCCACCTCCACCCGCCGCCACTCCGTCTCCGCCTCGACCTTCGCCTTCTCATTCCTCAGCCGGTCCACTTCCACCCGCCGCCACTCCGTATCTGCATCGACCTTCACCTTCTCATTCTTCAGACGGTCCACCTCCACCCGGCGCCACTCCGTGTCCGCCTCGACCTTCACCTTCTCATGCTTAAGACGGTCCACCTCCACCCGCCGCCACTCCGTGTCCGCCTCGACCTTCACCTTCTCATGCTTCAGACGGTCCACTTCCACCCGCCGCCACTCCGTGTCCGCCTCGACCTTCACCTTCTCATGCTTCAGACGGTCCACTTCCACCCGCCGCCACTCCGTGTCCGCCTCGACCTTCACCTTCTCATGCTTCAGACGGTCCACCTCCACCCGCCGCCACTCCGTGTCCGCCTCGACCTTCACCTTCTCATTCTTCAGACGGTCCACTTCCACCCGCCGCCACTCCGTCTCCGCGTTGATCTTCGCCTTCTCATGTTTAAGACGGTCCACTTCTACCCGCCGCCACTCTGTCTCCACCTCGATCTTCTCCTTTTCGCACCTCACCCGGTCAACCTCCACCAGCCGCCACTCCGTCTCCGCCTCGATCTTCTCCTTCTCACCCCTCAGCCGGTCCACCTCCACCCGCAGCTTTTCCGTCTCCACCACCGACCTCTCCACCTCCTTCCCCGCCCTCTCCACCTCCTTGCCCACTTTCCCCTCCTCGGCCTTGAACCTCTCCGTCTCTGCCGCAACCCGCTCCACCTCCTTCCCCACCTTCACCGCCTCTGCCTTGAGCCGCTCAGTCTCGGCCCTGATGCGCTCCGCGTCGCTCCCGCCCGACGCGTTGTGCTGCGCCGCCTGCGCCTCGACATATGCAACCTCGGCGAGCCTCCCCGCCGTCTCAGTCGTCGCCATCAGCTGCTGCTGCGCGGTCTCGTACGCCTGGCGGGATAATGGTTTGAAGTGCTCGGGCGTGGTGAGGTGCAGGAGCGCGCCGACGCTCTGGCGGAGCAGGGCGGCGGTGTCGGTGCTGGGTGGTGGTTAGTTCTAGGAGATGGGGAATGCTGAGGAGAGGAGGTTGAGAGGAGGAGGGAGGGAGTACCCAAGTGTCATTTTAATTTATTAGTATAGCAAAGTTGTTGTATCAGAGTTGGGGTGTGGAGGGTTGGCGAGTGGGGTGACTTGTTGGGGTTTGGGGGGGGGGGTGGAGGCTGTGATATATGCGCATCCGGCGATGGTGGTTGGGCGCCTAAATCACGTGCTTTCCTATGATTTGCGCTTCACTGCGCGCGTCTTGGCCGCATACCTATGTGCCTACATCTCCCCCTTGTCAATTATGTATCTGCCCCACCAAAAATCGAGGTTTCCAACAACTGATAAAAAAAAGACATATAGCCCTCACGGTATAGAACAATTCCAATGAGGGAGATTTATGTCTCACATTCCTGGCCCAATATATAGCGATGCTGGTAAAGATTCACTGGCATGTTGTAAAAGGGCCTTGTCTAAATAGGATGCGCTCAATCTCGGTGGACATGAAAAAGCTCCCCGGTTTTGCTGGTCGCGCAGGCACATAATGCAAGCCCCAATCTACATGTCCCTAACAACAAGCATTTAATGGCCTACGCTGGTGTTGACATGTTTAACCGTGCACAAAGTTCCTGATTGCACAAGGTTCCTAAATGTCGGTGGTCCCCGCATTCAATACCACTTATCCAACCAGAAAAATACATTCACAAATGCTCTAACGCGAGCGTAACCATCCGCTGGACCTGCTCTACTCCATCTGGAGAGGTAGATATACGCGGAGTATTCCCATATGGGCGGGATATCGTATGAAAGGTTTGCTTTTACGAATGAGAGAATGGGGTCCCCATATCTGGCACATCAGTATGGAAACCATGTCGATATCCAAGTCTCGAGGCTAAACGCGAACCCGCCTGTGTTGGCCTCCAGGTGGTTCGGTAATTCATTTGAAAACAGTGCACAGTATTAAGCGCTGATAACGAGGCTACGCTCGATATATGGCGTGTTAAGATTCAATTCGTTCCTATAGAGGCTGATGTCCCTTAAGGGACTGACCAATGAGAGATATATACGGTATATCTTGTATTCCTGAATTGGCGTTCTATTTTCGAACATTCCGGAGATTTACATCTCCGCATATGGGGTGGAGCAGAACTGATCACTGAGCGAACTGTCCTCCTCGATTCCCTTCTCTGTCCACCTCCGAGTTTACACTGTCCATGTCAAAATCTTCCGCATCCGCTATTCAAGCAGATTCCGAAACCTCTCCACCTCGGGCTTCATCCACTCCGTCTCTGCCACCGAGCTCGCCACCTCTGTTATGGGATATCAAAAGTATGGCACGGCTAAGCAATAGTTCTGTAGCTTTTAAACAAGTAATATTGTAGATCGGACTCCGCTCGTTGATACTATCGCTAGTACCCCTAAACTCGCGGGAATCCGCCTAACTATTTATACATGATTGGAACCTATGCCAAGGCCCGTTTCTATCTAGTACGTTCTATCTCGCGTAATCCTTATGACTCACAAATGCCGGCTATCAGGCTGTACCATCGTAGTCACCTTCTCAAAGGAGAACAGCCCGCAGCCATCAGCAATACCCCTACCCCGGAGTATGCCGCCCGATACTATAGTACAGGTGTGGTCGTACACGACTGCCCCACACCACAGCGATACCTTCCTATGCTTGTCCCTGGTTACCCGTACTTCCAAGCATCATACCCTCTCACTCGATTTCCCGTAACACTACTCCCCCTTCCTAGACGTCGCCCTCGACCGTTAAAAACCTTCCTATAGAAAAAACCCTGTGGGAAACGCTATAGGTAGGGAAAGGTATCGAGGCTCAGTCCTTCTCGAACTTCCGTCGCTTGTGGGATAGTCTGGCTCCAATTATGGGCGCCTGACTCCGAGTGTGGGTTCGAGGTATCGCCGAAGGTTGTGCGTTCTCATCAGCTAAGGCTTCTTGAGGCTCAGGTGTCGCTATCCGTTTCCTGGTGTTCTGTCGCCTTGCTGGGTTTCCGTCTTCTCGGTAGGGTCGGAGCAGCATCTCGTGGAATACGTTGTGGACCTTCCATTCTACCGGTAGGTCTATCCTGTATGCCCGACTGCCGATGACTGCTGTGACTGTGAAGGGTCCGGTAAACTTATCCGACCACTTCCCATATCCGCCCAGGTTCCGAGTATCCAGCAGTACCTTCTGTCCAATACTGAACTGTTGTACCGCTGGCCCTGTGCGGGACGCCATCCTATCGAATGTCTTCTGTAGGGTGTCCCTTGCCAACTCGTGTGCTGACAAGAGGTCGTCAAGGTAGGCATTTCCTTGCCCGTCCAGCTTTTCCAACTCCGCTGGCCAGTCCATTCGTGGGTGAAAACCGTAATTGCAATAAAACGGTGACTGCCCTATGGACGAGTGCTTGGAGTTGTTGTAGGAGAACTCGCAGATGGGTAGGAGGTCCTTCCATTTCTTGCCAGTTCCTCCGGTGAAGGCCCGTAGGTATGCCTCCAGATGCTGGTTGGTGCGCTCCGTTTGTCCATCCGTCTGAGGGTGGAAGGAGGTCGACATGCGCCTCCGAATACCTAACCTCTCCGTGATTGTAGCCCAGAAGGCCGAGACGAACTGGGAACCCCTGTCCGAGACTATGCTTCGGGGGAGCCCATGGAAGCGCCAGATGTCCTTGACGAAGGCGTTTGCGGTTTGCTCCGCCGTGATTCCCGTCATTGGTATGAAGTGCGCCATTTTACTGAAGCGATCAACTATCACCAAGACGTTCCGGAACCCAGACTTCTGCTTTGGCATTTCTACTATGAAATCCATTGAGATGTCCGTCCAAGGTGTGGCTGCTAACTCTAGGGGACTTGGAAGAGACAGGTGCCGTCGACGCTGCTTGGTTTTTTTGACAGACGTCCACAAGTGCTGACGAGGGCGCTGACATCCTTGGTTATGCCCGCCACCAGTAGTTCCTGTCAATCAATTCCAGGGTTTTATCCGCCCTAGTGCCGCTGGCGTATCGTGGTGTTCCTCGATCACTTGCTTGACCGCATGACCTGGTACTATCCAGCGCCCCTTATGGGTCGCCGTCCTCCTATCCGGGTCCCATACCGGCAATGGCTCTGCGTTAGACGTGAGTGCATTCCGGGTCCACCTGTCATCTGGGTCTCGGGAAGGGAGTGTGTCTTGCACGACTATTCTCCGAACCCATTGAGCCTCCGCTTCATACCAGTCCTGCAACTGCAGTGGGAGTGTCACCCCTGGTATTTCACACCATCGATCCAACTCGATCCATTCTTCCGCAGGCTCGCCAATGGTCTCCGGGCCAGGTTCTATTCTGGTCCTTCGAGCGAAGTGATCCTCCGTGAGCAACTGTTTTACGGGTTGTTCTCGGATTACTCCCCCTTCCATAGCGAACTCCGGGCGCCTGGTAAGTGCATCGGGCTTCCCGTTCTTCTCGCCTGGACGGTAGTGGATCTTGAACCGGAAGGATGCAATCTTCTCGGCCCAACGTGCCTGTCTTCTGGACAGCTTCTTGGTCGTGGTGAAGTACTGGAGGTTCTGATGATCACAATGTATCTCGATGGGGATACTAGTCCCTTCGAGCCAGTGTCGCCATGTCAGAAGCGCGGATACAATAGCGAGCATCTCCTTATCGTAGATCTCGTAATTCACTTCGGCTTCATTGAACTTGCGACTATGGTATGCCACAGGGTGCAGCAGACCATCCTCGAAAATCTGGGAGAGCACTGCGGCTTCAGCCCAGTCGCTGGCATCTGTTTCAAGTATTGCCTGGCGATTTTCGTCATAGTGTCGAAGTATAGGGGCGGTCGTGAACCTCTTCTTGAGTTCATCGAAAGCGTCCTGCTGCTCACCGGCCCATCTCCACTTGGTCCCTGCAGGAGGTCCGGCCATGGGTTTGCAGACCCCGAGTATCGGTGAACAAACCGTCAGAGGAAGTTGGCTTCTAAGACTTGTAGTTCCCTGACTTTCGTTGGGACTTGCCATTCGAGGATCGCTTCACTTTGGGGATACTCTGGTTCCTTTTCCTGACAGTAGGAAGCCGAGGAATTCTACCTCCTCAGCAAACCAAATCGTCTTCTCCGGGTTCCCATAGAGATGGTGCTTACGCAGCCGACCCAATACGCATCGAACTAGAGCAATATGCTCTTCCTTGGTCTTCGAGTAGATCAAGATATCATCTAGGTAGGCCACGACGCCTACATCTAGTAGATCCTTGAAGATGGTGTTGATCGTGGCCTGGAATGTCTCCGGGGCATTGGTCAACCCAAAAGGCATCACCTTATACTCGAAATGACCGTATTTGGTTCGGAAAGCCGTCTTCCATTCTTCTCCTTCCTTGATACGCACCAGGTTGTACCCATTCTTCAAATCGATTTAAGAGTTCTCGGGTCCCGCCAATTCGTCCATGAGGGGGAGGGGGTAACGGTTCTTAACCGTCAGAGCGTTCAGCCCCCGATAGTCAACGCATAGCCGCAGCTTTCCGTTGGTCTTTGGTACGAATAGGATTGGTGCCGCAGCGGGGCTTGAGGAGGGACGGATCTTGCCAGAGGCCAGCATCTCGTCGAGGTACTCTCTCAGTGCGGCCTGCTCAGATAGGGATAGGGGGTAGATGGGTCCCCATGGTGGTTGCTTTCCTTCCGTTAGTGGTATCGAATGATCCCACTCCGAGAACTCTGGAAGACTTTGTGCCCCTTCTGCAGAGAACACATCTTCGAAGTCCTGGTACTCGGGAGGTGTGACCGCAGTCTGGCCCCCGGTACTTCTCATCCAGAAAGGGTGATGCTCGGGTGAGTAGGAGGTGACGGGATCGTTGCGTAGTAGTCTTATTACTAGTTCGTCCTGGTCTTCCTCTTCTTCTGTGTCTTCTCGCTCGAGGATAAGGCACCCTCTTGACTGGCAATAGGCACTGTTGAAGGAGATGGCATCTTCTCCCCAATGTACCGTAGGGCGATGCTCCTGAAGCCATCGATGAGGGATGACTAGGTCTTCAGCTGCAAAGTCTCCAACTTCACAGGTTACCGACCTGTCTAGGTGTGAACCTATTCGGAGGGAGAGAGGGTAGGTGACGTGGGTGCCTGAGTTTGGCATGGTAGTCCCATCGGCCTGTCGGATTCGGAGGGGTGGTGATCGCAGTTGGACAGGAATCTGGTATTTCTTTACGCAGTCCCAGGACATAATCCAGTCCTCTGTTCCGCTGTCGACCAGGGCTTTCGTGATGCATGAGCCGTAGGCAGGTGATTTAGGGTCTGACCAAGAGAACTCAATCTCGAGGCGGGTTTCTTTGATAGAGGAAGACATTGCTTTCTAGATTCAAGTATGTCTTTGGATAGTCGTGGGTAGGTATAGAGGGAATGTTTTTCTGATGTTCTGGCTTTCGGAGGGGGAATCGAGTGGTTTATATACCCAAGTGCGGGGATCCAACGCCAAGCCCTTCCGTAGCTCGCTCATGACATACAGGAATTTGGTGACACGGTGGGTCATGCTGCCAGTGCGCCATACGCTCTTCTGGTGCCTGCCCTTTTATTTCCGTTCACTCTTTCCGCATGTTTAGAGATCGAGTACTTCTTTGGTCTTTGTTTGGTCATTTGGTCCCTTTGTCTTGTAGATGTATAATTTATTCGATAACCCCGGTAGATATAGATGAAACTCCTTTTTATAATAAACCCATACGAAAAAACCCCTTTATAACCTTTTAATCCTTTTTTCTATATTTTAACCCCAAAAGAAATCCCTTTTTTATAAAACCCAGAATGAAATCTAATCTTCTAAATTCGTTATCCTCGATCTAAACGCCTGTCCCTGCGGTCCCAATTTTGCCCTTTTATTACTCCCCTCTTCTTGATCCTTTTCTCCGGAAGGACCTTCCCTTTCTTTCTCATTTCCTCTTCCTCTCTTCCGACTTTGCTGTGGTCGCTGGGAGGTGGCTCTGGTGAACAGGGTTGTGGCAAAACAGTTGTTTGCAATATGGTTTTCTCTACCACAGCGATAACATTTGTTTTCCTTCTGCCACTTGTCCTTCTGAGCTTGCGTGGCCCCCAGGCTTTCCTTCGGCTTTTCGCTTTGATCTTCCTGTCGTTTTACGGACCGGTCATCTCTGCTTCGGCGAGGGGTTTTGGAGGCAGGCTTTTGTGGGGCCTTAGGGGTGTCTCTTCCCCTTAGGATCTCATGCCTAGCCTTCACGTCCGCGTCCTTTCTCCCCACTCGTCGTACCCAAGACAGCCACTCATGGAACTCTTCAGGCTCTTCAATAGCCGCGGACAGCCTAGTCTCTAACGAGGAGTTTATTCCTGTCAGGATCATTGACTTCATTACGGTTGGCCCTACTTGAGCGTCCCACTCCAAGTTCTGCATCTCGTTGAGGTAGTCATCGATAGGTCCCGTTTGCCTGAGTTTATCCATTTTCTGTTTGGCTTGCTCCTGGCTGGTTCGGTTCCCATATTGGATGAGTAGCTCCTTTTTGAACCTCCTCCAGGTTCCCAGCTCAGGTTCCACACTGAGTCTTTCCTTGAAGTTCTTCCAGAAACTGGCCGCACTGCCAGCAAGTTCGAGAGAGGCCCACAGGATTTTGACCTTGTCCGACCACTGAACCTTGGGTTGTAGTTCCATTAAGGTTTCCATCTGGTCGATCCAGTGGCATACATCCTGTTTCGGGTCGCCATTGAAGGGGATTTTGGCCTGCTTGGGTCCGTCGTTGTAGGTATGGGCCCCTGGGTGAGTGATCAGGGTCTCTGGTCGGCGTTTCTGCCTGACCTGCCTGATATCTCTGCCCTTGGGGTCCCTTCCGTTACCGCTGGACTCATCGCTGGACGAGGGATATCCTGGCTCTCCTCGTCGCTTGCCGCCTCCATTGCCTCCTCGGCCTCCTGAACCTCCAACCTGGCTCTTGGTCCTTGGTGCTGCTGGGCCAGCTCCCTGCTCCAGAGGTGCTATGGGTGAGTGACTTCTTACAGTCTCTGCCCTGGCCTGCCTCTCCTTTCCTTTCCCCTTCTCCCCAGCCGAGGCCTCCCACTGCTTTTCCGCCAGCTCCACCTGTT
The DNA here is from genome assembly GCA_024713705.1 of Morchella sp. 2018-W38C. Taxonomy (NCBI): domain Eukaryota; kingdom Fungi; phylum Ascomycota; class Pezizomycetes; order Pezizales; family Morchellaceae; genus Morchella; species Morchella sp. 2018-W38C. The sequence goes on along the minus strand of JAMJEX010000013.1, from coordinate 630,246 downwards.
TCAGGGCCTCCCGTAGCCTGCCTTCCATTTCCAGGCGATCCTCTTCTCTAGCGGTTTTAAGCGCATCGAGGGCAGTAGTGATCGCTGCCTGTTTTTCGGTTTGGGCACCATCGTCTGTGATAGCCTGCACCTGTTGCATCAGAGAGTCTATTCTCTGTTGCTGGTGGTCTTGCTGGATGGTGGAGGTGGTGGTGAGCTGGTCGAACAGAGTATGGATCTGTCCAAGCTGGGCTTTGGCAGCCTCGCTGGCTCGGTGTTCGACTTGGCGGAGGGCCTGGGACAGTTCTACCTGTCTGGCGTCGCTCTCCTCGAACTTTCGGGTAAGGTTGGCTATGAGGGTATTGTTGGCCTCCTGGACCTGATGGAGGTGACCCTCGTGTTGCTGGACAATGGCCTCGATCTCTGGGATGTTCCGGGTTCGGGCGTCCAATTCTCCTACTCCCTGGTGTAGCCCTGCGACCACTTCGCCTCCTTGCCTGCGCACTTCCCTCCTCACTGTGTGGTATATGGGGGTGCGGGGGAGGTCCTCCTCGCTGTCTTCCACTAGCTCCTGCATTCTGGAGGGCCTGTGAGTAGTGGATGACTCTCGGGTAGGCGTGGTGTAGGGGGATCTCTCCCTGTGGTCCCTGGGCGTCCATCGTGAGGACGCGATGCCCTGCTGTGGCCATAATGCCGTTACTGGCGTCTCTCCCTGTCTTCGTGTCCTGCGCTGAGTCTGCGCCATGGAGGTACGGTGGTCTCTCACCGTAATGGCGTCCTCCATGTTGGAATCTTCCTCGTAAGGTAGAAGCTGTTGGTAAGACATCTTGAAGGGATTGGATAATGGGGAGTTCGGTTAACTTAGAAGGGGATTCCTGAAAGAAACCTTCGGAGTTCAGGCAACCGCAGTAGAGGGGTTTCACACTTTTTCGTTGGACGATGAATGAAGTGGAAGAGGTAGGGTGCATATGCAAACTCTTAGATAATTCTTTCTTTGTTTCTTAAAGACAAGCGCACGGTGACTATCCGTCACACAATATACTCGAGTCTTTTGGGAAATTAGGAATGATTTCTTCCAGAATGGTATTGCTTCGTGATCGTAATAAGCGAGTCGGATAAGAGACAATATAATGTTATTTATTATGCTTTTTACAGTGAGACTATTTGATGCCTCTACCCACATCAAAAAAGTGCAAAAGCGTTTAACAAAATAACTCCTGATCTTTGCTTTTAAAGTTCTCTTAGGCCTTCGGTGATTCCAATAGTGTATGGTGATAGCAGCAGATCTGCATCGCACTATGAATGCCCCCGGTCCGACTTATTCTCAACTGCTTCGGGTACCTCCCTACACACTTCGTATGGGTTGGCTCGCAAGCTTGTTCCCAAGGTTGGCCCTTCAGGCTTGTTCCTTACGATAGCTGTAGATTGGATTCCTCCTGCTAGTTGATACTATCGCTAGTACCCCTAAACTCGCGGGAATCCGCCTAACTATTTATACATGATTGGAACCTATGCCAAGGCCCGTTTCTATCTAGTACGTTCTATCTCGCGTAATCCTTATGACTCACAAATGCCGGCTATCAGGCTGTACCATCGTAGTCACCTTCTCAAAGGAGAACAGCCCGCAGCCATCAGCAATACCCCTACCCCGGAGTATGCCGCCCGATACTATAGTACAGGTGTGGTCGTACACGACTGCCCCACACCACCTCGATACCTTCCTATGCTTGTCCCTGGTTACCCGTACTTCCAAGCATCATACCCTCTCACTCGATTCCCCGTAACAACCTCCTTCCCCACCCTCTCCGCTTTCAGCTTGATCATCCTCTCCACCTGGATCGACCTGTCGATATTCCCGTCCATCCTGTCCAACTCCGCAACCATCCTCGCATTCGCGCTCTCCGCCCTCGAGTGCTTGACATTCTGCCGGAGGAGACCATTACCAAACGTCATCCCGCACCCCACCCCCGGCGACTTTCGCGCATACAGCCACGCGATCATCACATCACCCGCCCTCGGCTCCAGCACCTTCAGCAACTGGTCTGTGAGGTGCATGAGCGCGTCGATCCTCCGGTGGAGCAGGGCGGCGGTGTCGGTGCTGGGCTGTGGCCTTTAGCTGGGGCTAATGGGGAGAAGGGCGGGAGTGGGTACCGGAGTGTCATTCTTGCCTCTGATTCTGATACTGTGAGGATGGTGGGTTCTGGGTGTCTGGGGAAAGAACGGCGCCTGGAGGTTAGCTCGGAGGGGGGGTTCGGTTATCCGTAGCCGTCCCAACAAATAGCGAACTTGGTTCTCCTTTGCTAAGATCCCATTATATTTCTGCTTACAATAGTACATCGCTCATTTGGATCGAAGCGGGGTTCTCTTCACTTATAGGTGGGGGGGAGGGGGGGTTGTTATCGACAGCTCAGGGACGGGAGTGCAACCCTTTCCGATTGGCGCTTGAGACAAGGGAGCTGACAAAGTGTAAGTTGAGGAGACATACATACACCCGGGGTGGAGATTCATACATGCTGAGGTCCTAGCAACATGGAAGGTACTCAGAACCTTTAGATTTGACACAACGTTGCAACGCTACATGCATCCTTGTACAGGATGAATATTGTGGTCCCCGCTATAATACGTGGCTCCCTACGTGGTCTACGTTTCTAGCCTGCAATACGACAACTTATGCAAGTAGATGGCAAGAAAAGGAGCCCTAATAGCCAAACCTGTGGACTCGTACAATATATATCTATTCTCTCCAGGTTTCAAATCGACGCATATTCACTCCCCGCTGTGTTTACTAGTTTGGGTTTAGAGAGACATTAACTGTTTGATCGTCGCATCTTGCCCGCCAACACTACGAGTACAAAGCAGCATATACATATCTCCAATGTCACATTTGCAGATTCTACGCTGATGGAAGAGATATCTTGTTTAGTAACTTCATTACTCGGGTGTAAGCTGGATATTATAAGAGGATATCCTCAATAGCTAATGATAGGCCTATTTCTCAATTAGTTGTTGCGTGCTATCGAAACAATGGGACGCAACGGGAGTGAACGCCCCAATGACAGGCCACCAAACCCAGCAAGCAGCGAGCGACGATACAGTTACAGAACATATCTCATGCTCTTATATTACTTACTACAAGCTGCCGTATTCATGGCCTCTTTCTGGTCAGTTGTGATTGAGATAACATTCCGCTGAAGCTTGTTACATCGCATTATCTTTCGCAAGCAGCAATACCTAGCTCCCACAGCTAATTCAACTAATCCGCCAGGAAGGTCAATAAGATAGCAGCACTCCCGTCTTTTTCCCTCTAACGCTTAACCAACCGCCGAAGCACAATCTCGCCCATGACTCTCTCCGTCTGCACCTTCACCCCCTCCACCTCCGCCTCGATGTTTACCCTCTTAGCCCTCGCCCGGTCCAGCTCCAACCGCAGCCTTTCCGTCACCTGCATCGACGTTTCAACAGCAGTCTCCACTCTCTCCACCTCCGCCTTCATCTTCTCTTTCTTCACCATATATCTCCCAATCTCCTTCTCGATAGCCTTTACTTTGCCCATCAGCCGCTCTGCGTCCGCACTCGGTCTGCATTCATCATCCTCCACCCTAACATACTCGCTTCTCACCTCATGCAGCTGCGCCATTATCCAGTCTATATGCAGCTCGGCCGCCAGCTTCTCACTCTTAACCCCGTCCAGCTCCACCTGCAGCCTTCCCGTCTCCCGGCCCGACCCCTCAAGATGCTCGCCCACACTCTCCACCTCTGCCGCCACAGCCTGCATCAGTGCCACCGACCGCTCAGCTTCCTCCAGGGCCTTGTACGCATCACAATAGAGTGTCCCCGTCACCGCCCCCGACCTCTGACCTTCCATCACCCACGCCACCCACTCTTCCTTCACACCCTGAAGCTGCACCCTCAGCGTCTCTAACACCTTCACCATCGCCGAAATATGGTTGGCGGGTTTGGGACTCACGGCCACCATCGTTGCCAGTGTAGGTGCTTTGGTATCAGCCCCCGCCGGTGGCACGCCTCCCAGTGCGCACTGGGGCATCGGCACGTCCGCATGCGAGATCTCGGCGAGCTTTGCCGCCGTCTCGGTCGTCACCAGGAGCTGGCGCAGCGCGGACCTACGCTCGTCAGGGGTCAACAGCGCGTAAGGAGCAGGCTCTATGAGATTCATGAGCGCGTCGATGCTCCGGAGGAGTAGGGCGGCGGTGTCGATGCTGGGTGATTGTTAGTTATGAGGTGGGAGAATATGGTGGGGGAGGAGGTGAGGTGGGGGTTACCCGAGTGTCATTCTGGTTTCTGGTACTTCTGAATCCCGGCAGGGACGATGGCGAGTCACGTTGTGGGGTTCTCCACAGTTATGGGGGAGGGTGGTTCGATGGTTGAGGTCCTCGATGGCTCGGAAGTGCAACGCTTTCCAATTGGCGCGTAAGACGATCGAGCTGACTAAGTGGGGAGATATCCCTGCGGTGCCAAGAAGAGGTAAATCTGGTGCGGCTTTACTATCAAGTAATTAATATCTCATACAACTATCTCATCCCTCAGCCATAGCAGGGTTAACGTGAATATCTCAAGGGATAGAATGGCAGATCACGCAGGCAAAGGTACAAGCGTCTACTGTCGGTCACGCATCCGGGGGAATACATCAAAGGACATGTAGAAATCAAGCATCGCAGAGAGGGGCTATGGCAGACGAACATTGTATTTACAGTGGCAGAACAGAGGGTCACTTGAATAGAATCAGAATCCTCATCTCCCATTGAACCCATTCGTCAATTTAATACACTTTGAAAAACCAGGGCGAGGGAATACGTAGCTGGCTATGGTCGGTGCACTGCATGGGGTGGGAGTGCAGTGCAATACTCTGTGGGGGGGATATGTACAGCCACTCTGCAAAAGTGTTCGTGATTTAGTTTTAATGTCAGTGCACAGTGTGGCGTACACGTACCTGTAATGTTGATGTTACCTTCAATGTTAAGATTCAAAATAATGAAAATATATAATACAGCCCATGACTATAGATAAAGAAGGTAGGCCATAAATTGCATTCTTCATTGACTCCGGGTACCATCGGTCATCCGGAAACCCCTAAGGGGTTTTTCTTTTTAATGGTCCGCCACCATTACATATACTCGCAACTTCATAGCGTTTCTGAACACAACCGCTATTGCATGCCATACAAAAATGTAGTCTTGGTGGTTTTTGGTGTGTATGCAAGATTGGTTGTGTTCAAAAACACTATGAAATTGCGAGTAGTGAAATGTCTCACTCCGAAATCTTGATCACGAACACTTTTATAGAGTGGCTGTACGTATATAGCTGTGACTAGCAACGTGCAGAGTCAATCAGAATTTCAATTTTGAACAGAGCACAGTATGAGTGTTCTACTCATATGCACAATACACGCCTGTCTATGATGGAAACTATATTCCCCCGAGGTCATTAAGCTGCTCCTTTAGCTTGCAACAGGGTGCCTTGTCGGCTATTCGGCGTTTCGTACGGATACCGGTGGGGGTGAGCTGTCATAACGAAACCGGGTCTTGTCGTGTAGAAAGTAGGTGACTAATAACAGCTGTCCGATCCGGTACTATATAGCTAGTCACTGGCTTTGTCGAGATGGAGACCACAAGTTCCAAGTCACTAAACCGTCTCGTCCTCGTCTTAATCCCCTTGGCACTTGTGTCAGGAATAGTATAAAATTAGAAGCAAGAGCTACCTATATACCAATGTCCCCAATTACTATAGATCTGCCCCGCATTCTGTTATTAATTTTGGTTGTATGGAATAAGGACTAGATGACTGTTTCATGATATTCCGGCACCCTCGCGTACATATCAGCATGGATCCACAATGTCACATCTGGATGTTCTGCGCTGATGGAATATAGCTCTCGAAGTCACGACAAGATGTCATATATATCCAACCATGCAGTGTTTACTAAAATAGCTAAAAACTATATTATTCCACCAGAATTAAACAATCACAAGGGAAGTAGGATACTCCTCTATAATGCGCGTGTGATCATTCGTTGAAGTCTAGTCTCACTGCTAAATTTATTCACTTCAGCCCGCAGTCTCTCCGTCTCCTGCGCCGATATTTCAAGATTCCTGCACACGCTCTCCGTCAACCGATACACCCTCCCATCCCCCGCCCCCAACCTCCCGATCGATCCATCGACCCTAGACAGATCCTCATAAAGCCTGTTCGTCTCTGCCCTCGCCTCCAGGTCCTTAGTGTACAGTTCCGTTATCGCACGGAGCACTGCTCCCTTCTCCTCCACCCTCAGCTTCTCAATTTCGGCCTCGATGACCACACCCTCACTCCTCACCCGGTCCAGCTCCTTCCTCAGCCTTTCCGTCTCCTGCTCCGACCTCTCAAAGCCCTTGCATAGCATCTCCGCCTCCACGTTCTCCACCATCATATCCAAAATGGTCCTGGCAAAGTCGCCGCGCACCTTCTTCGGCTCTCCCCTGGATTTCTTTGTTTCCTCCAGTGATCTCTCGACCTCCTCCCGAACTCTCTCCACATTCATCCTCAATCTCTCCGTATCCGCCTCTATCTCCACTTTCTCTCTCCTCACCCGCTCCAGCCCCCCCAGCAGCCTCTGCGTCTCCTGCACCGACCTCTCAACATCCTTGCTCTCGATTTCCTCCTGCGCCGCCTGCTTCTCCTTGAGCACCTGTTGAGAGTTGTAGTGAATTTTGGCGCCCCACACTTTCCAGCCAGCAGACTCTTTCTCCTTTCCCGACGCCTGACCATCCGCCTGCAACTTAATTTTGACATTCTCCGCCTCCACCAGTTCCTTATTCGCGCTCTCTGCTCTCTGCTCCAACTCCTTCCTCTGACCCCTCGCCGCGCCAAACTTCACCCGCCGTCGTTCCGTCTCTTCCATCGAACTTTCAAGATCCTTGCCCAAACTCTCCACCTGGTCCTCTCTGGTCTTTCTCAGTGCTAACCACCTCTCAACCACCTTCGCGACACTCCCCACAGCAACTATCAACCTATCCGTCTCCACCACCGCCCTCTGAGCATCCTCCACGACCTCCAGCTTGTCTCTCCTCACACCCTCCAGCTTCGCCCTAAGCCCAATCACCATCTTCTCAACATCGTTATCGGGGCTCTCGGCCGCCGTCGTGTCCATAGGTACGTCGGTGTCGCCAGCCGCTACCGCGCACGGCAGTGCGGGCTGCGCCATGAGAACGTCCTCATGCACGGCCTCCGCGAGCTTTGCCGCCGTCTCGGTCGTCACCAGGAGCTGGCGCAGCGCGGACTTGCGCTCGTCAGGGGTCATCAGTGCGTAAGGGTCGGGCTCCGTGAGGTGCATAAGCGCGTCGACGGTCCGGTGGAGCAGGGCGGCGGTCTCGGTACTGGGTGATCGTTAGTTGCGGGGCGTTGGAGAATAGGGTGCTGAGGAGGGTGGGGAGGGCTACCCGAGTGTCATGTCAGCTTCTGGTATGTGTAAATATCAGTTATGGTGAGGATGGTGGTGTTGGGGTTTGCGGGGTATGTGGGGTTTCTATGTGTAAAGGTTAGATCGGAGGAGTTTTCGATCGGTTGTCACCTGCGATGCCAAGAAAGGGCAAATATCGGGTGGCTTACTAACAGATCCCGGTATCTCTGTTGGAGGCATTCCGCGAATCCAGGCAACCGGCGAATGTTCGGGGAACGCCTAGATAATCATCGAGGGCCGGAGGATAGCGGAATAAGGTAGCTGTTTGCGAACATCACTGGTTTGTCAGACCACTAACGAATGGCCAGCGTCCGCCGTAGTGGTGGACCCTTTGGAGTTTGAACCCTCAATTTGATCAACATCAGCACTGGAAACGATTGCGGGAGGCAAATTCAGGGTCTACATATACTAGGCTCTGGCATAAGGTGATTGGACGGTCAGGGTCCGCATTAAGGATTGGGTAGGACTCTGAGGGCGAAAAGTACAGAACAACCCCTTTTGGGCCGTCTGCAACAACAGGCCACGCTGTTATGTATGTAGGTGGAGTTTAATTCAGGTTTTTGAGGAGAGAAGTTAACTTATTAGGTATCAAACCTTACCTGGGTATCAATGGGAATAATATTTGATAATGTTCAGGTAGTATAAAATAATACTAATTCCACCCGTAATCTTTCAACTTCACAACTTATTATGGATTATAAAACCATTCCTTCACAATCAAAACCTTTAGCACTTCGGGTTGAACACTAAAATGTTATGCATTCTAAGATTAGAGGGCTTCGTAAAAAACTACTTTGGCCATTTAGAAAAATTGCATCGGAGCTTAAAGTACCTCTTTCCACCATATTGATATCTACCTGCAGGCCTTTACTCGTCACTAGCCTAGGATGGGTAGACCAATTCGTTATCCAATTCGACGATTAGAAACTCTAATAAGAATGCTCATTGCCTCCTAACAGAATCAACGAAACCGCTCCTTGAAATTACAAGAGATCATAGGCTTCGATCAACAAACCAACTCGAAAAGATTTTGAAGGCGAACGTTATCATCAATCAGCAGCCCATGAAAACTCTTTCTCCATTATCGCTAAGATCCAACGCTTAACACAGGCAGATAATATCAGAACTCGAGTATTGAACATTTCTAAAGTGATTTTGACAGTTGAGTATGATTCAATGCTCATGATTTTGCTTTTAATACAAGAACTATAAAACCTGAGAAGTCAGATATGAAGATTGCTTAAGACTCCAAATTCAAAAACTACACACTATTATAAGATGATAGATGACAGACAGATTATCTTGCTAACTCGACCAAGTTTACGCCATTTAAACTGAACGATAGCGATATAAAAGCCCCAGCTTTTATTTTTGTCAGCATGACCTGTTTAATGACCACATCGCGAATCCGATTATAAGACCACCTATTTTCTTTCTGCCAGTAGCTTTATTACAGCCAAGTCATAATTAGGCTACATGATATTATGAACGATAGAACTCCTCAAGATCGCACTAACTTCTACATTCAGTTCCTCCGTAGTTTCAGAATTTTGGATATTTTTTCGACTGGCCTAAACTCTTTTATCAGACTCTATTGAAAATGACAGAAGATGAAGAACAAAATTTCTCAGTGTATTTGCAGAACTAACGCTGCACTCTACATTGCAATCCAAGAGGAGGGGGATGCAATTCTGAAGAGATTGCTTCCCTAGTCAATTCCCTACCAGAGGGGTTTGAAACAGTTCGTGCTGTAAATGGCGGTAATACAAAGTGCTGATATTTTTGCACTTTTGACTTTTCACTTTTCACTTTTCTCATAGCTAGCAGTTGCTATATTTCAGCAAAATCATACTCGCTGGTTTCTATTACAAACCTTGCCCGTTTGATCACTTTATGCCAGAGACTTTTACTAAAACACTATGGTTGGGCAATCTCGAAACCGCGAGGTGTTGTAATTTTGGAAAATATATGTATTGCGATTTAGTTACAATAATAAAAAGAAAATAATAATTAAAAATAGATTATTAAAAATATACAAGTAAAGATAAAGAAGAAAAAGAATTCAAACTGCTAAAAATAAATCTTTATACCTGTTTGAGACTACCTTATATCACCCTTTGCCACTCGCAACCCAATTCTAAGTGCCCGTTCGGACAGTTACGGATTATATTAATGGATTATTAGGAAGTGCCGATTATTAGTGGAAGGATGAAATAAACCAAACAGGGAGGGTGTTCAGCAGCGGGTTTGGCCATTCCGCCAAATAGTGGTCACATCGCTGAAATACAATACATGTCATTGTCATACTTTTCATACATAGTGTCAGATTCTAAGGGCCATGTGGGTGTCGCTATCAGGCGGTTGCTACCATAAAGCGGCTTTGCCTATCTGTGTCGATCCTGTTCCAGTTCATAGCCCATATGTGTACATCATTTTGCCGTTTAGCTGCTTAAATATACAAGTGCATTACTGGTACTGTAGTTCCCTCCACACCACTTCAATACCTCCTCAATCAATGACAGATACTAATCAACCTGCATCTTATGGCTATACAGCTACTGGGAGGTTTAGAAAATGACTTCTGAAAAATTCACAACTAGAAAATCTTGTACATGAACCAAACCGTTATGAAAAGTTTATATACACCTACACAAGTTTTTTCAATTATCCACCTAGCTATAAGTATTTCAGTCACCGGCCAGACTTCCATAGAGATGTTTGCCGGCGTCTACTTGATGTTACTACTGTTGCCAAGGAACAATAATATCAAAAGGCTAGGGATGCTCTTAAAGAAATGGGGGACCCGGCACCTACCGGTATGTTAACTTGAATTCTGTAGGCAGAATTATACTAAGAATTTCAACAAAGGATGTCAAAGAAAATAGGGAGAAGGTTGTCATGGCAGGATGCAAAGCTAGGAACCCTAAAAACTCATGTTAGCTTCAGTCAAAGGTACGACAAAACTGGAAATTGATCGGAATCTGAGAAGAGCAGGAGGATGTTCAGAGGAAACATTGAACAAATTGCTTGAAGAAAAGATGGCAGAATGAAATGCAGAGAATTGATTGTACCATTTGTACAAGTTTTACATTATATTCTACATTGAATTTGAGAGATGACTCAGTAAACTATTTGCTTAAAGCTATGCTTGATATTCCCACAATTATAAAAATAACGGAACTTGGAACAATCTATAGAATATATCCAATAAGGGCAGGAGTATTTTGTAGGTGGTAGTTTCAAATGCGTAAAACAATGATGATATTGTTGTTGATTGCCAGTGAAATAAGTCAACGAAAAAGTTTTTATCGATCACGCATTTGCCATCAACAAAACGTATATATCATGTTCCGTTTGCTACGAAAGTGTTAAGCACGGCCACCTTGATCCTCCATTCTAGTAGTATTTCATTCAACAATATCTCAAATGTGCAATTCCAGTCAACAAATAATACATCTCGGTCTCAACTTGTAAATATGTCGGAGCTGCATGAAGCATAGACGGAAGAACAGGGTGTTTCAGAGCCACCAATAGACGCGTACTCTGGGCAGAGGCGAAAGCCCCCCCCCTCCCACTATACCTTCAGTACCTGAAATGCAAATTCGCCATCAGGATACTTCAAGCACCACCCTCCGCAAATCCAGTCACAGGAAGAACCAGCCTCTCCTTCCCCACACTATCGAAGGATAGAAGCTACTCACACACAGAGCTGGTCAAAGGCAGACCTAATCCCCCTAAGAAATGGAACTCCAAAGCATCAAAAGGAGTCGCCCACACACCTATTGAACACCTCTGTTCTTTGCTCGCCCCACTCCTGGAACAGGGAGTCGCACCAGGAGACATGCCTCGAAAGGCAAAACAACAACTTTTAGTAAACTAGGGTCAGCAATATGAACCGCCATCCTACTATACACACCCACTGAATACTACTCCCCTCCCATTTACATATCTACATAAGTTTCTAGCAACACGGATGCATCAAATGCGATCCGGGAAGAGCTACCTACGCGCTCAACAGTCGTGGATAAATCTCCACCACCCATCTATATGCCAACATTGTAATCTCGAAGATGAGACCCCCCATCACGCTATATTAGACTGCAGCGCCAAATCGCGCCTGCGCCCTGCGCCGCTCCAACACATCGAGTCTTTAGACGAAGTGTGGAAAAACTACTTTCTTACACTTCATCTCGCAACCTACATGTCCGCGACCAGAACAGGTTACCCGGTCAGCCGCGGACCCTCACCCCTCAACTCAGGCTCAGGGACCATGTCCCCCCTTAGCTAACTCTCTTCGCTTTCTCAATCAACCCCCCCATATACGGGCCCAATACCCGCCATCTACGCGTCTTAGGAAGTCCCACTGAGGGAAACGGCCAATGGCGAGAAGGATTTTACAGGGATCGGCAATTTAGCCCCTCTCCAAATTGCTTACGTGTTTCTACTTGCGAGTGTCTTTCTTTGCACATATTTAACTGGAATTTTCTTTTGTGTATTTTTTTTTTTTTCGGGGACGAGCGGTACGCTTCGTCAGGCGAAAGGTTTCTTTACGCCATAGTTATTAACTGCATGTGATCATTGTGTACCTAGAAACAGAAATTGAAATCAGTTAAAAAAAAAAAAAAATATAGATGTAAGAGATGGAAAACACTCTTCTGAAGAACTCATGAAGTTCAGACAAGAAAAAGTTCACGATAATTTTAACAAAGAAGTATACACAAACACACTGCTTGAAAACAATCAAAAATATTTGTTCCAATTGGAGTTTAGTCAAGTGAAAAATGAATGGGGCGTGTAGAGTATTCTGAGTTTGATTTCACATGTACTAAGTACGTTTGTGATGCAAATACACGCATTCACTATTTGCTTAAGCGCAAATATGATGTGTTTTCCTTATTGAAAAAAAACAGCGGATTGTTATGGCGTCACGACTGGTAATAGAATAATGGGGTGTTGCGTGAAAAGAAGCGTGGTGGCAAAGATCGGAGGATATGTCATATGGGTTTCTCTGTGCTCCTATACGGTTCAGTTATGAGTCATCTTCGGACAGGGGTTACTCGGTTATATAAAGGGTCCTGTCTTCAGTCTACGTCTTGTTTCTCTTCCTTTCCTTTTCTCTTCACGCAACCACTTGCATTCCTCTCGAGCCTGACGGCTCGAGGGACGCCTTCCTCGTCGATAAGTCGGATACATGAGTTTCTAGAAAGGGTTCGCCGCGCTAAATTCCCCCTCTATGACACGAGTCTCCCCTCCTCTTTTCTCCCCCTTTCTACCGGGTTGATACCTTCGGGACACGTCCATCACCCACTACTCCTCGCCAAAACGACGGCCACCGCCAGACGGTCGTTCCCCCTCTTTTTTGGCTGCTCATCGCACGAGCACCACACACGTTGGGTTCGCACACTGTTCGTACTCTCTAGTCAGTGAGAACCTACGGCCAGAGCGCTCGACAGCCCGCGAAGTTAGCGATCCTACGGTGGCGAAACTATTGTCAAATTTTTTACCCGAGGTCCCGTGACCTTACTCCTCTTTTATCGGCCTTAACCAAGCAACTCATTCTTAACCGAGGCGGCCTGCTCCCCTCACCACATACACACACTGGTCCCCTAGACCACACCTCAAAACAACACGGTCGGCACTTTCGATTGCGATCACCCCATACACACTGAGTCCCAGACTCACCCCCTCTTACACATCCCCACCAGAGGACTCCACATCAAACAGGACTCGGGCACAATCTTTAGCCGTTGCTCCTGGGACCGACGACCCCACTCCACTTAACACGGAAAGGTTATTCAATAGCCATCTTCGCGCCGCGCTCCCTTCTCTTCCTTACCTCAACCGCCCTACTGCCCGACAAGTAGACTCCCAGGGCTCCACTCTTACCAACACCGCCCTCGCTTTCGCACCTGACGCTGAGGCGGTCGGTCTTTCCTGCCTTGTGCGCATGGTTTCCTGTCCTGTTAAGGTTTGTCCACAGATATGATAGGAACGTCGGTTATGATACTGTTTCAATTGAATGCTATGTATAGGATTGTATTTGAATAATGTAGTTGATGGAGAAGTTCGGGGTTCATTCTTACCGCGGGAGGTTTCATTGCTGTCACTTTGATTCTTACCTGTACCACTTGTTATCCGCGCCCTCTTCGAGCGCACCATTTTTTTATTTAGTTAGTTCGTTTTTTGTCTTCGGGTTCATCGGCGGAGGTTGTAGTTCGGGTAATATAGTTGTGCGATAAGCCTTTCGGCTTCTATGCAATATAAGCTTCTTCTTCTTCTTCTTCTTGTATTTTAAGGAATATTATTAGTTCTATTCCTCCATAGTCCAACGCCTACGATCTCTTGGTCTCGTCGGCCAAGAGAGTTCCAAGATACTTCGCTTGCTTAGAGTCTACCTCTAAGCCTCCGGTTTAGATTGTGTTCTTTAAATCCTCACATCTACGTTTATAGTCCTCAAGTAATACGGATTCAGTTCGGAAGAGTAGAATCAAATTTCAACGACACCTGATGGTGTTTGGGATCGATATTCAAAAGCAATATCATTGTCTATCAATTTACCTGTACAATACATCTAATATACAGTAATGATAGTCTTATCTTTTTGCAAGAGATTTTTGAAAATAACCGTTGAGCATCTTTGATGACTTTAGTCAATTTTTTTCCATCATGCTGGCAAAGGGAGAATATGCTATGATACCTACAACCTATTGATCACGGTAATTATTAGAAGGTAAAAGTTGTTAAAAACAGAAGTCCGATATGTTGCATTCAACTCCATTCAGTACATTAGAACCGGAAAATATTGAGACCCGAAAATAAGAATCAATTATCGATACTCAATTCCTGTCACCATCACCATATCATAATATAAATACAATCACTCCTAAATTCACTACTACTCACATACTGTCTCAACTGGATAGTATCCTAAACAGAAGAAAATACAGAGCAATATAGGTAGACATATTGCCAAAACGTTAGGCAATAGGTACACATATTGCCAAAACGTTAGGCAACGTCAGTAAAACTGCTCAGGATCTTAGTACCATTAAGGTTTGACAGGAGATTACAATACTTCGGGAGGAATATGAACAGATATATCTTACCAAGGATATGATACTAGATATAACTATATTTGGTTCTACCATTAAATAAAAATGTTTATTGTTATGAGGAGAGAGTGTATTCGCGATAGATGGTTAGAGCAAGAATTACAAAAAGTGGGAACTTAACGTTTAATATCCATTCCCCTATTTCTTCCCCCAATTTTACTATATTTGAATCCTGTTTATCAGGCTCATATTTTTTGCTTTCTGTAGAAGCTGCAAGAGTTCTAGTAGGAAACCCATTTCTTTCGTAATTTTCTATCTCCTCCCCCTCACGTTTATTTTTTCATTTGAAGGACTGCGTAAAAGAATGAAGTTATGGAAATCTGCTAATGCAATAACTATTTTTGCTACTGATTCGAAAGTATACACAGGTTGGGACCGATGAATATAAAATCGACGTTTGAAACACCAAGAATTATTTCTGTAGTTTTTTTCAATTGGGAATAACATAAATTGAACAATTCTTCTTTAGTTCGTGGTATAAGTTATTTGCCATTTTATTAAGTATTGACCGATTTGGTTGTTAATATACTAGTAGGAAGAAAAATATGTTACCTTTGCCCAGATTGCATTTGTTCCTATAAATAATATCCCATTTTTCGATACGGGGTAATAAATTCTATCCGTAAATTATACCGAGGATCTGCAAGAAATGATTTTCTGTCCGCTACTTTGAAGTCTTGAGATAACTCATGTGGTAGAATACATGAATCATGAGCTAATCCATCCCAACCTGCCAGAATGTAGCAAAATTGAAAATTGAATTTGCAAGTAAATATCGCGTCTTAATCGCTTCAATTGCCACGGTAACGCCGGCGAATCTATGCTAGTGGCCGATCGTCGCTACGGATAAGATGGATGGTTAGAAGGCTGTCAGAGGATACTACAACATAGCGATTCGCTGGGTTAGGATTATAGCGAAAGACGATCAAGGCGCAAGATTATGCCGCACATACCACAAAGGAATAATAGGGATTAGTCATCGTGATTTCTTTTTATATATATTAGGCTCTCTCGCCGCTCTCTGTTTCTTCTTCTTCTTCTTTCCTCACGCAACGTCTTTATTTCTCGTTAATACAATTTATTTTGGTCTCACCTGGCATATCACGCTAGGCGGAGCCATCCTAGTTTTTTGTTGAAAATATATTTGTTCGATCGGTATCTGAGCACGATCTCCCGTCCTAGTTCTTGAACGTATCCGAGTCGATTCTCGTCTCGATATCGCCTCGCCTTGTTTCTAGAAACCCGCCCCGTTATAGTAAATAAAACATTCCGTGATCCCTCTCGCTTTCGATTCCGAAACCTGACAGCTTCAGTGATACATGTTCTTGCAAGTATATCTGTGCCACCAATTACACCAATCCAGTCTTTAAAATACGGAAACATTTTCCGATTTTTGGCTATCTCTGGAAGTATAGCTGTTGATGAGAATAGGACTAAATTATTATATAGGACGAGTAATGATTCTAGAACGGAGTGATGCCTTGTAATTGTATCCTCACTTCCGTGAAACCGTTCCTGTAATGTTCGATTGGATGCATTTTCCGAAACCACTTTTAAAAATATCACTATCTGCTCTTCAACAGATATAACTGCAAAGGATTACGTAGGGCGTGTTGGCTGACCATATATTTCGATAGGTAATACATTTCCGCAATGGTAAAAAAGTCTCTCTTGGGATTCCAAAGACTTGCATCAGCAAAAAATAGGGTCAATTCTGACGCACTTGGGCGTATCCAGGTGCGTCAATTCTGACGCACTTGGGCGTATCCAGGTGCCATTCGAGGCAAAAGCGAGCAGGCGATGAGAAGTTTTTCTACCTGCATCCATACGCGGCAAGAAAAGACATCGTCTCGACGAGAAAACGAACATCTTCTCCGTTTCGCCGCGACGTCGTTTTTGCCCAAAAGACAGTTTTTTAGTTTGTCTTTGACCGAATTACGCGTATTTGACCCCAAAACGAACACCGGGTCTACATCTCGGTTGTTTTGCCCGGTTCACGGCTGGACTAGGACAATAGTTCCGCGAAATGTCACGTTTATTGATCCACATGTCTACGTAGTTCTATGTACATTTCTAAGCGCTCCACCCACCTCCGCTGGCATCCCACCTACCTCCGCTGGCGCCCCACCTACCTCCGGTTACTCCTGCCCCCCGCCGACATCCTGCCCGTGGGTTGAGCTCGCTGCTGGCCTGCCCGCTGACCTGCCCTGCCTGCTGCCTGCCCACTGAGCTCGCTGCTGAGCTGCCTACCTGCTGAGCTCGCTGCTGAGCTGCCTGCCTGCTGAGCTCGCCGCTGAGTTGCCTGCCTGCCCTCCTGCCCGCTGAGCTGCCTGCCTGACTGCTTGTTACGGGCCGACTCTTGGGACAAGAGAAACGGGTTCGGGAGTTCTCGGTAGAAGCTGGGTCAGAATCACGTGGGTGAAAACTCTTCACCTCGTGCGGGGTCAGGGTCAGGGTTCAGGGATATCGGGCTCGATACCGATAGATACTAAATGGAGTTTCCTAACGATGAAGTATCGAAGAAAACAAACGGGAACAGGTTCAGAATGACTTCGCCTAGTATGATACGCTAGGTGAGGCCAAGTGGTTCTAGGACGGGGACCAAGGGGCACAACCGAGAGGTTATACAACTTGGATTCGTAAAGATTTCAAAGACAAACTAAAATGTATTCCTATATAACAGGAAGTTCGGATAAGGAGAAAAGTAAGAAAGAACAAAGGGAAATTGCAGCCATATATATAACCTCCAAATCCCAATGACTAATCCGTGTAACAGAAACCCATAGAAAGAAAACCCAACCGTGAGCGAAAACCTAAACGAAACCTAAATAACGAAACCTGATTACTTAATCCTTCTCCTTCCCGAACTTCTCCCTTGAGTCTTGGCACGCCGTTACAGATCAGGTCCCTCTCTAAGGCCTAGCTCCTGCTAGGCTGAGGCTTGCGTGGATACCGGGTGTGGAATTCCCGAACGGCGTCAGGGGCATGTTCCAGGTCTTCAGCCGGTTGCCAAGAGGGTTCGGCATATCCAACGTAGCGGGTCAGGTACCAGAGACGACCGTGGCGGTGGCGAGAATCCAGGACAGCGTCGACTTCCCACTCCTCATCTCCCTCGACTTCCACAGCCGGAGGCGGTGGTTGTTGTTGTCCAGGTACGGGGTTACGGGCGGCCAATGACAGGAGAGAGACATGGAATACTGGGTGAACCTTCATGGAGACAGGCAGATCAAGCTCATAGGCGTAGGGGCTGACCATTCTCGTTACCGTGTAGGGGCCGATCTGTTTCCAGTCCAGCTTCTTGGAGGGGCGCTTGGTCTCGAGGTTCCGGGTGGCTAACCATACCTTATCTCCGACGGAGTACCTGGGGGCGGGGACACGATGGGCGTTGGCAAACTCTTCTTGGATCATCTGGGACCTCTTCATCTCTTCACGGAGGAACTCGAAGGTCTGGGACATGTCACGTGCCAATCCGTTGGCTCGGTCTTCGGCGGTGGTCTTTCCATGTGTCAGGGGGCCAAAGGACATCCGGGGGTGCCTTCCGTAGTTAGCCTCGAACGGGGACAGGTGCGTCGTTTCTGAGACGTGGTTGTTGGTGGCGAACTCGGCGAGGGGCAGGAAGCGGGACCAGTCATCCTGTTGGTAGGAGACATAGGCGCGGAGGTACTGTTCCATCACGGAGTTGATCCTTTCCGTTTGGCCATCCGTCTGGGGATGGAATGCGGTCGAGAACCGAGGCGAGATTTCCAAGCGGGAGCAGAGCGATTTCCAGAAATCTGAGGTGAACTGGGTTCCGCGGTCCGAGACGATGGTTTCCGGAAGGCCATGTAGTTTCCAAACATAGTCCACAAACAAGTCGGCAAGAGTGGGGGCATCGCATTCCTCGGTGGTCGGGATCAGGTGGCGCATCTTGGTCAGGCGGTCAACTACTACCAGGATGGCGTTGTAACGATTGCTTTCTGGGAGGCCAGTAACGAAGTCCATTCAGAGATCGGTCCAGGGACCCTCGGGAATCGGGAGCGGACGGAGAACACCTTGGGGTCTGTTGCGGGGGGCTTTACTACGGCGACAGGTGTCACAGTTTAGGACGTATTGGTCGACGTACTTCCTCGTGGTGGGCCAGTAGTAGTTGCGGGACAGGAGTTCCAGGGTTTTGGCTCTTCCGGGATGGCCGGCGGAGGGCTTGTCGTGGTGCTCTTGTAGGAGCCAAAGTTTCAACGGGTCGTGGTCGGGAACGTAGATGAGGCCGCGGTACAGGAGGACGCCTTCGGGGGACTTGGAGCATTCACCCAACGAGATCTTCCGGGAGTGTTTGGTCCCATTGGCGAGCATGGCGAGGACTTCGAGAGGGAAACTGTCTGTCTGGTAAGCTAGGGTCAACAGTTCTTGGGCAGAGGACATTCTTCCAGCGGGTTCATTTGACAAAGTACCCGCTAACAAACTTAGCTTGATTCCAGAATCCAAATTTTCGCGTTTCAAAACCACCTGACTCTGTTGCTGCAACCTTTCATCCCCCTCTTTAGGGAGGTCTCCTGATCTCCTAGTCAAAGCGTCCGGTTTTCCTCCTTGTTTCCCTGGTCTGAACTGGATTACGAAGTTGAACCTGGACAGGAACTCGGACCAACGGGCTTGACGTCGGTTAAGCATCTTGGTGGACATAAAATACTCCAAGTTCCGGTGATCGCTGATTACTTTGATGTCGAACTGGGCGGATTCAAGGTAGTGGCGCCATTCGGTGAAGGACTTTATTACCGCGAGGAGTTCCTTATCGTAAATCTCGTAGTTACATTCCGCGGGGGAATGCTTCTTTGAGAAGAACGCGACTGGGTGCAGGATTCCTTCATCATCACACTGGGACAGAACGGCGGCGGAGACGTAGTCGGAGGCGTCGGTTTCTACGATGCTTTCCTTGGTCGGGTCGAAGTGTCTGAGGATCGGGGCCGAGGTGAACGCTTCTTTCAGGTTCCGGAATGCTTCGTCTGCCAGGGGGGTCCATTGGAATTTGACACCTTTCTTTGTCAGTGCCGTCAGGGGAGAGACCACCTTGCTATATCCACGGATAAAACGCCGATAGAAGTTCGCGAAGCCCAGGAATATTTGCGCATCCTTGACGTTTGCCGGAGTTTCCCAACCTTGGACTGTGCTGACCTTCTTAGGGTCCATGCTGATGCCGGCGGGGGACAGAATCATGCCGAGGTACCTTGTTTCCTGGACGTGAAACTCGCATTTCTCGGGGTTCAGGTGTACCTGGTTCTGGTCGAGGAGGGTAAGGACCTTCCGGACGTGTTCCTTATGCTGCTCCAAATTATCGGAGTAGATGAGGATGTCATCCAGGTAAGCGGTGCAGAAATCGTCGAGATGGGGGCGCAAAACGTCGTTGATCCAGTGCTGGAAGGTGGCCGGGGCGTTGGTGAGTCCGAATGGCATCACGTTGTACTGGTAGTGGCCAAGGCGGGTCCGGAACGCGGTTTTCCACTCGTCTCCTTCTTTGATCCTGATCTGGTGGTAGCCAGATCGCAGGTCGAGCTTGGTGAAGTACTTGGCTTTCGACAAGTTCATCAGGGTCTCGGAAAACAGGGGCAGCGGATGGCGGTTCTTGACGGTGATCGCGTTGAGCTTTCGGTAGTCCACACAAAGGCGGAGGGAACCGTCAGATTTCTTCACGAACAGGATCGGGGCACCGGCAGGGGACTCGGAAGCACTGATGAAACCATTGGCCATGTTTTCACGGATGTAGTCTCGGAGGGCAAGGAGCTCAGCTTGGGTCATGTTATACATAGGGCCGAAGGGAGGCGAGGTTCCGTTTTCCAGGGCGATCTCATGGTCGTGGGGGCGGTGTGGGGACAAAACGTTGGCGGCAGACTTCAGGAACAGCCGGGAAAAACCATGGTGTTCGATAGGGACGTGGGCCAGGGGATCAGCGGGGTTCTCGAGGGCGGCATCGATGGCCCGCAGCGAAGCACAGAACACCATACCTCTTCCTTTACGGAGGAGACGGGTGAACTGGAACGCCTTGAGGGCGGCAACATGGATCGGGGCACGGGGCGGAGACATCTGGGACGTGATTCCTTGTACGGTGACCGGCTGTCGGGAGACAGAGCATTGGCGGACACAGGAGGGCGACGCGAAGATGATCTGATTCTGACGGGGCCGGAGGACGAGGTCGTGGTGGCGCATCCCCATCACGATTGGGTAGTGACCCAACTTGGTGACGAGGAACGGAGCGTATTCCAGGTGCCCTTGGATGTTCAGGGCCAGCTTGACAATGTGGGTGATCGCGCCAGACTCAACTGGTCGGCCGTCAATCACCTGCAGGTGGCGAGGAGTCCGGAGGGGGGTCAGAGGGAAACCGTGGGAGCGGGCAAACGTGGCGTCGATGAAGGCGTAACCCGAGGCCCCTGTGTCGATCAGGGCCTGGGTCGGGATGGGTGCTTGGTTCTCTCCGAAGATGGAACAAGCGACGACCAACTGGTCTTCGCTCAACTCTTCTTCGGAGTGGGGCATCGTCGACAGGATCATGGTGTGCGGAGCCGGGGCGGGGGAGACAAGTTCGGGTGTGGGTGACGGGGCGGGCCCCTCTGGTGTGTCAAGATCTACCAGAGGGGCTGACCTTTTAACTGCTGCTGGGGGGTCATCTGGGCGTCTTGCTTACGCCAGCTGGTCATGGTACGGGGGTCTTGGTTGCGGGGAACGGATCGGTAGGGTTGGTGGCGAGAGACGGGGACGGAGGCAAGGGTGAACTGAGAGGCATAGGCCTCGAGGTTTCTGGTGTAGGGCAGGAGTTCCTGCTCTACGCGGCACTGGTATTCCCAACCGACAAGGTTGAGACGGGTAACTTCATCCTGAGAGTCGTTGAAGGCAACTTCCCAGGCGGCGAGGTCCTCGAGGAGGATTTCGGTGTTGGCGGCGGAGACGTCGGAAGACTGGATGCTGATTTCGAGCTCAGCTTGTACTGACTCGAGTTGGGACTGGGCGGCGGTGAGGTTAGCGGAGGAGGCCTCAAGAGACCAGGACAGATCTTCGTTGGTGGCCTTAAGGGCCTCGAGTTCGGTGGTGAGGTCAGCGATGACCTCCTTGTAGACGATGTCGGTAGGGGCAGGAGCAGAGACGAGGGGGTCTTGGACGGGGGTAGCAGGTTCGGTGGTGGCGATGGTGGTGAGGGTGGTGAGACAGTCCTCAATGAGGTCGTAAGTCTCGTTCCACTCCTGACCATCTTCTGGCTGAGGGAGAGGGGTTTCTCGGATAAAATCCGACAGGCGGCCCAAGAGGGCGGCCAAGTCGGGGCGGGACATGATGTTGTGCCGGTTGGTGTGAGGGGATCCGAACTTAGTGTTACGGGCCGACTCTTGGGACAAGAGAAACGGGTTCGGGAGTTCTCGGTAGAAGCTGGGTCAGAATCACGTGGGTGAAAACTCTTCACCTCGTGCGGGGTCAGGGTCAGGGTTCAGGGATATCGGGCTCGATACCGATAGATACTAAATGGAGTTTCCTAACGATGAAGTATCGAAGAAAACAAACGGGAACAGGTTCAGAATGACTTCGCCTAGTATGATACGCTAGGTGAGGCCAAGTGGTTCTAGGACGGGGACCAAGGGGCACAACCGAGAGGTTATACAACTTGGATTCGTAAAGATTTCAAAGACAAACTAAAATGTATTCCTATATAACAGGAAGTTCGGATAAGGAGAAAAGTAAGAAAGAACAAAGGGAAATTGCAGCCATATATATAACCTCCAAATCCCAATGACTAATCCGTGTAACAGAAACCCATAGAAAGAAAACCCAACCGTGAGCGAAAACCTAAACGAAACCTAACTAACGAAACCTGATTACTAATCCTTCTCCTTCCCGAACTTCTCCCTTGAGTCTTGGCACGCCGTTACACTGCTGAGCTCGCTGCTGAGCTGCCTGCCACTGAGCTAACCACTGAGCTGCCTGCCCACTGAGCTCGCCGCTGAGCTGCCTGCCTGCTGAGCTCACCGCTGAGCTGCCTGCCTGCCGAGCTCCCCACTGAGCTGCCTGTCCTCCTGTCCGCTGAGCTCCCCACTGGGCTGCCTGCCCCCTGAGCTCGCCGCTGAGCTGCCTCCCCACTGAGCTCGCCGCTGAGCTGCCTGCCCGCTGAGCTCCCCGCTGAGCTGCCAGCCCGCTGAGCTTTCCGCTGAACTGCCTGCCCGCTGAGCTCCCCGCTGAACTGCCTGCCCGCTGAGCTGCCTGCCTGGGAGGTGTCGATTTGGACCAGTATTCGGTGACTGGTAGGTGTCCATATGGTGCAGTATTCGCTGCCTAGGAGGTGTCGAAATGGAGCAGTATTCGCTGCCTAGGAGGTGTCCAAATGGTGCAGTATTCGCTGCCTAGGGGGTGCAGGATTCGCTGCCTAGGAGGTGTCCAAATGGTGCAGTATTCGCTGCCTAGGGGGTGCAGGATTCGCTGCCTAGGAGGTGTCCAAATAGTGCATGATTAGCTGCCCAGGAGGTGTCCAAATGGTGCAGGATTCGCTGCCTAGGAGGTGTCCAAATCGTGCAGGATTCGCTGCCTAGGAGGTGTCCAAATGGTGCAGGATTCGCTGCCTAGGAGGTGTCCAAATGGTCAGGATTCGCTGCCTAGGAGGTGTCCAAATGGTGCAGGATTCGCTGCCCAGGAGGTGTCCAAATGGTGCAGCATTCGGTGACTGGTAGCTGCAGTATTCGCTGCCTGGGGGTGTCCATTTGGTGCCTGCAGCGGCGTCAGTACAGCGTCAATATACTGGGTATTTGACGCTTTCAGCAGCGTCAGCAGCGGCGTCAATATACTGGGGTATTTACCTGCAGCGGAGTCAGTATAATCGTCAATATACTGGGAATTTGACGCCTCCAGCGGCGTCAGCAGCGGCGTCAGCAGCGGCGTCAATATACTGGGAATTTCACGACTCCAGCGGCGTCAATACACTGGGCATTTGACGCCTCCAGCGGCGTCAATATACTGCCCAATTTGACGCCTCCAGCAGCGTCGATATACTGCATGATTTGGAGCCTGCAGCGGAGTCAGTAAAGGCGTCAAAAAGCAGAGGAAGGTAAATACGTATCTAGGCGTCGATACAGGCAGGAGGTAGGCGTCGATACAGGCAGGAGGTAGGCGTCGATACAGGCAGGAGGTAGGAGGTGAGGTAGGAGGTGAGGTAGGAGGCGAGGTAGGAGTCGAGGTAGGAGGTGAGGTAGGTGTCGATGTGGAGGTGTGGGTGGATCCTCATGGTGTGGAGAAAGCGTCAAATCTGACGTCATTAGCTAGCGCTATTAGCATTAGCGCCAGTACATAGGCAGAATATCACATCCGCGCGATGTCAAAGACGAGATATCACATTTAGGAGGCGAAATAGGCGTCAAAAGACGAGATGTCACATTTCGGGCGAATACTAGGCGCAAAAAGACAACGTGTCATTTTTCGGAGTCCCGGGAAGCGCGGGACGACCAAAAGATGACCAAAAGACGAGGTTTTGGTAGCAAAAGACGGATATGCGCGTCTAGACGTACCGATTCGTCTTGGCGGATTTTTTTTTTGCTGATGTGTATACTCCGCTCAGGGTTGGGACAATTGAGAAGCTTCTCCATATATGACTGACGGGTCAATGCAGAGTCTTGCATAATATTGAAATATGGGCGGAAGGCTTGATGCTGTCTGACTACAGATGCAAGCTGCAGTAGTTATTCTGGAGTCAAAATGTTGGTCATGATGAGGTAAAGTGTTGTTGAACTGAAGAATGTAAATTCAGAGAAACAATTACCTCCTGTGTTGATTCTTTTCTCTACTGATTATTTGAATATACGGAAGCCCCAAAATATTGAATACTAATTTCCTCGAAAGCCACTGTTTTTTACAATAGTCCAAAACCCTATAATCCGTTGGATTATGGCCAATAATCGTGATTATTGGACTGTCCAACTCGGCCCTCAATCTAAGAATAAATTAGTTCCAAAGAAGGAATCGAAATACAAATTGTGTTTACCTCGACGTTTTGATACCTTCTTTTTTATATTTCCCTATACATTACCGTAACCGAAACACTACGATTCTACCCATTATTTATGTCAAAATCAGTTGCTTGTTTAAGATAAGGTGAGAGATTATTACCTATTGCGTTCCCGGATATTGCCAATAATGATTCTTCTGGACTTGAAATTGCAGAACAGTTTGTATCAAGAATCCTATCTCAATATTAATATCCTTATCCACAGTGGATTGGGAGACAAAGCCCTCTTTATAGTATTAGTTTGGGGAAGAGCCGTCTTGGGGGCAACGACAAAACTGGTTGTACGACGAAAAGGGGTCTTTATCGGTCAGGACAGTGGCAATCTTGCTGGTATGCAACGACTTATTTGGCTGAAATCTGTGTTTTCGTCATTGTCCCAGGTTCGTCGTTGCCTCAAAGTTGACTGTACACTATGTTTACAGTTTGTGGTTTCATCCCTTCCCCTTCCTAGCAAATCAAGCTATATACGGCTGTAAATCTTGAAGGTACTACAAACAGCTTCAGTAAGTGAATGAATTAAACCGTAGTTTAACCCCAACAGTATTCAATGATTGAAATGGCGATTTATGAGAGTCATAGAATAAAGCCAAATAGGTATCTCCATTCTTATAATGATGAAAGACAGGTCACCTTAAGCGGTGAATATCTGTAGGAGAGCAGATGGCTTTAGACTCTGCAGGTATTCTGGATGTCGCAAGTTTGCATTCTTCTGTGAACTTCCGGTGTCAACTGTATTTAGCTGAATAATAAGTGTGAATCTTGGCTTGAATTTCTTGTAGAAATATAACATTTAACTCAGTAACTTTCTCATTTTGCACCGACAGAATTGCATGCTTCAAAAATGTACAGTAACGTATTGTTCACGATTCTAGAATGAGTTGTAGAAACACAGGCAAACAAAAGTCTTCAAGTTTTCTGCGGCTCTTGAAGAATAGCATTAAAGAGTTTCTACAATACCAATAAGCATTGTGCGTCATCTCACCAAGCAAAGCCGGGAACTCTCAATGAGCAATTTGTATACAGACTCCCATATTTATCTTGAGCTTCAGAATTTGGAACTGCTGACATAGAGATCAGCATCGAAGGCAGGCCTGCACTGTCTGAGGCCAGTTATCAAATTACAGGACTGGGAAAATCTGTGCAAAATTCCTGTGAATACGATAGGAAACTTGACAAACACGGAATCTCACCCGGGCCAAAACCACAAATGTCTTCATGGTGATATTCACTGCCTCAATGTAGAAGCTAATCTCTATATGTATATCATCTCCAATAATCAGAGCGGTTTGTGCTTTCAAGCGGACCAAGAAGCTGACACATTTTATGTCACAGGTTGAGTTCAGTTGATATACACTGAGAATTTTAAACCTTGAATGCAATGTGTTGCCTCCAGGGAGCAAATGTATGGCAATACCTAAAGAAACAACGCAGAGAATGATTTTTTGCTGGAGAAGAAAGTGGGCACAGATAATATAATAGAGAAATGTCTATCCAGTACCTGCAGACCCTTCTATAAAGAATAGCCCTGGCGCAAAGATTTCGTCATTCTGTATAATAGTGTTGAAGCACTGGCAGTGCAGTTGATCAGGATTGAGCTGCGGAACGCTCAACTATTGGCTTGCGGGTCCTGTGTCCTTAGCATATCTCAGTTCTGAGACAAGCATCGGTTTCTCACCTGTTCAGTTCCAATCCAGCGTATATAGAAACAATCCAAAGTCAGATATAGTTCTATTGGAGTTGGGAAAAATTTGTGATATCAAGTGAAGTCAATAGTCCAGATAGTTATCTGGTAATTTAGGAGGCACAATCGGTTCTCCATTTCTTTACAACAATGGGACATGCAATTACAAATATTTGTTTACAATTGGTTTCACAAGGCCAAAACGTGAGTTGCGTTACGGAAGAGTAAGACGATAGCAAAATGAATATGGAGGGGATATCCACTTGAGAGTATGCTAATTTCAATCAAGTGATGCAAACACTCCTGAACATCCTCAAGCAAACTAAGAGTAATACATGTAGTTTTGAATGTAGGATGCAGTATACATTTTATGTTTCTAAGATGCTCAGACGATATTGTGAAAAGGGTCATAGTTAGCAGCAAGAGTATGAAATATTGCTCCCTCATCATAGTGTTTCTTGCCACATACGTCAAATTGTAACCCCATGTTTCCTATTTGTCCACTTCCAAATTCTAGCATGATAGATAAAATGGACAAGGAAATCATAATAGAAATACTGTCTACAAACCCCATGTACTGTATTGTACTCAAAATACGTAATCAATTCTGTTCTAATAATTTGTATTCACTGTATCGACTCTTTCCAGTCAGCTTCATTACTGTATTAGATCCGTGGCAATTAAAGATAGTGAATATCAAGTGAATGACAGACTATTATTCCCCATTCCTGCCGTATTCAAACAAACACCCATGCGGGCTGACTATGTCCTATGTAATGTCTTTAGAGATATAGTGCGCACACGCATAAAAGTGATAGGGCGGCGTACAGAAAATACAGAAGTGGAACAATTCTGGCTGCAATATCGCCTCATGGTCCAAGAAGAGGAGGGCATTCTGCTACATTACTACCATATCCTAATCGGGTTTGATTCTTTAAGGGTATAAATGTGTAAAATACTGTTCCACTTTGCTCTGTCTTGGCGCATTTTCCATAGAACAATACCAACTTTCAAGCTTGATTGACTTTTTAACCAGGACAGATGTCAAAAATCCTGTAGATAAAGATATTCTTCATCACCAGTCCTTGAAATTCATCTACCAGATTTTTGGTATCAGTCATGGTTGAAAAGCTATTCAAATTTGAAATTGTACCAATTTTTGTTTACATTTATCGGTGTGCGAACCATATCTATTAATTTCCTCCAAGTTACTCCCTCCGTGAAGTGTTTGATATGAGCCCTGATCTATAAACTTTTGTATATATATTTTACCGCAATAGCTTGAACTATAGACATATACGTTAACGAGCGTTTTATCCCATTCAGACAAAGATTAATTGTATAGTACCGCACATCGATTATCCATTGTGTACAGATTGTATAACTCTAATCCCCTCAGTCTCATTGCCAATTTTCTACCATCATTCCCTTCTCTGCGTAAGAAAATACAATACTGTTGTACAATCTCAGCTTGATAGGGCTTAGAGTACCAACCAGAACATGACGCTAACCACTCTTTCTATAGAGGTCATGCAGTCAATCACCTATTTGCCTTTGGACAATAACCGTCCACAGTGGAGCTTTTGATGATTTCAGTATGCTACCTATTAGGATCAGTCACAGGGTCTGGCAACTCTGCAAACAGCATCTCATTCACTTTTCCGTATCAGAAAACGATAACCCGGATGGAGAAAGGTCAATAGATGGATATGTGGCAGCAAATTCTTCTGGTACTCAATGATCTATCCAGAGGCAAGATAGTGACTAAAGATATGTTTAGGTTTTATTTCCTGGAGGTGTTGTTGTTGCTTGGCAAGAAATACCCTCGCAAGCAAGTCTCTAGTGTCAACAGTAGCTTACCACAGTAGTTACTTTGTAGTCATCTCTTCCCACTTTGAATTCATAGCGAAGGGAACAAATAGTGCAGAACACTGCAAATATCAAACTATCCCTTGGACGAGTGAGACATTTGGAGAATCTCTCTCATGCATTAGTGCGGGTGGTGAAGCCAATCAAGACTCAGTGATCATGTGACCTGTAACCTCATGACAACTCATGAATACAGCGGGTGAGAGTGAGCTTTGTAGCTATCTCCAACTCCCACGATGTCCGGCAAAAGAGCCCGTAAACCCCAGCCTGAAGTCAGTTCCAATAAGCGGCAGAAAATAAGGCAGAAAGAGAACTCCCGCGACCCGGAACTATGTGATCCAAACCTTTTTATCCCAATGTCCTACATACAACACAGTAGCGAACCACGGATCCCTGAACAAACCGAATTGACACCTTCTTCTTTTTTCAATCTTTTTTGGGGGGACGAGATACTCGATCATATAGTGAGGGCTACAAATGCGTATGCTCTAATGAAAGGGGCAAAGAAAAAGCAATGGAGACGTGGAATTACCAGAAATGAGTTGCGAGCTTTTCTTGGTATTACAATCATGATGGGAGTTGTACGAGTGCCTTGTAAAAGGAAATATTGGACATTAGGACTACTAGCAGCGGCTAGAATCAGCTCTGATCGGTATTACGAAATTAAACGCTATCTTCACATATCAATACCTCATGACACAATCAATCTTCCCCACCGTGAATGGTGGAAGAAATTGGTGCCACTCAACACACACCAAAGACAACGTTCCCGAGAACTACTTCTTCCTAGCACGAATCTATCTATCGACGAAATGATGGTGTCCTTTACAGGCCGTAGCCGTCATACAGTTCGAATTCCCAGCAAACCTATTCCTGTCGGATATAAGATTTTTGCTATTTGCGACGACGGTTATACAATCGATTGGCTCCTTACATCGAGAACTGAATCGGTTGCTCAACTTATCCGTATCCCTGAGTTATCACCTACCTCCTCTGCAGTTGTTCAACTTTGTCGTTCCTTGGATAATCAACGAAGCTATGTACTCTATATGGATAATGGATTTTCAACGATTCTGCTATTCCGAAGATTACGAGAGATGGGGATTGGTGCATGTGGGACTACCTGTATTAATAGTGCCGAGTACCCTAAACATTTGAAGTGTGAAACAACATTAACCGAATGGAATACAGTCGATGGTGTAGTGGTTGGAAACCCACAAGTACTTTGTTTCAGATGGTTGGATAACAATATTGTCCTACTTTTGACGACAGTACATAAGTGGGAAGAGGTAACACTCCGGGAAAGACGCAAACCACGCAATACAAGTACAAATGCTAGTGTAGCCAGAAAAGCATTTGGAAATAAAGAAAGAAAAGCGTTCTATATACCGGCAGCTATCGATGACTACAATCATTTCATGGGTGGTGTTGATTTAGCTGATCAACGGAGAGCTTATTATACTACCCATCAGCGTACAAGGCGGAATTGGTTGTGTATCTTACTCGCTCTTCTTGATATTTCAGTTTCAAACAGCTTTATTCTTTTTATTCTGGCCCGCAACAGCGAATTAAACAGGCTACTCGATAGTGGACAATTGACGGCTGATGGCATTCTCCAACACTCACTTGCCCGATCCTATTCTGCAGAATTATTCAGACGGATTCTGTACCGTGAGTTGAACAGGAAAGAACCGGAAACTATAATACCTATTTCAGTAAAAAGATCAGTATATCGTCGAAGACAACTACCTTTACCTTTGCGGAAAACTCAACGGATTTACTTTACCAAAAACAATAATCTCAACTCTGTAAAAACCTATAACGCTGTTCCTGCCAACTCAAATCAAGCTCCCGAGTCTGAAACTCACCACCAACTGGACAGGCTTTCAAAACGACGTGAGTGCGCTGTATGTCGCTATGAGTTCCGTAAAGGAGCAGCTTCTCAGAACCCTATATCAACCCTCCAGGCCCGCAGACGTCCAAAACTGACTCAATATGAGTGTCGGTCATGTCCTATACCAACAGCTCTATGTGGACCCGCCACTAGCCAATGCTTTCAAACTTGGCACAATCTCCATACGTCTGGATAGGTATAAAAGAGCACCACTGGCAGAATCCCATAGGGTCGCTCAAGTCTCAGGTCGTGGGTTGTAGATCACGGGCCGGTGAGGTCGCAAATCACAGGGCCAGCCTGAGTGAGGTCGCGGGTCGCGGGTCGGTGAGGTCGCGGGTTGTGAGGTCGCAGGTCGCGGAGCTGATAAGGTCGCGGGTCGCGTGCCAGTGAGCTCGTAGTTCGTAGAGCCGGTGAGGTCGTAGGTCGCAGAGCTGATGAGGTCGCGGGTCGCGGGGCCGGTGAGGTCGTGTGTCGTGAGGTTGCAAAGACTGAGAGGTAGGCCAGCGGCGGATTCTAGGAATTGGATGAACCTTGTAGAGTTCTTTTGATAGGTAGATAGAACTGTTACTTAGTTAGCATATCTCATATAAAAAGGGGCAATAATAGGAGAATACTGTGATCGCTGCTGCTCAATGCTGGGTGAGATATCGATCCTCAACTTTGAAAGAGACTGGCGCAGCCTCATCCATTTGATATCACATGACTGCCAAGCCGAGTGCCTAGACCCGCTAATGTATGAGAGAGATTCTCCAAATGTCTCACTCGTCCAAGGGATAGGGATGGAATCCTGCAAAAACTGGAGCATGTACCAGGCTCAAACCTTTGAGCTTTGCGGTACGAAGATACTATTCCCGGTTTGATATAGGGTGAAATCTTGTTGACACATATTATGCACCAGTCCATTATACAGATCAGCCTGGATGCTAGGCTGTTTTAGTTGAAACCAATTCCAATTATTCTGGTCACAAACAGCTCAATGATCAAGTAAATACTGTTGAAATATATGTTGATTCTATGCAAAAGAAGTACAAGTGATCCCTTGAGGAGCTGGTAATTTGGAGAGACTCCGGCCATCATACTTTGGCCTTTTGGATATTACCCGGCGCTTCCGGATTGTGAAAAGTCTTTGTCATGGCAATGCGGTGTCGTAGCGTTGTAGTTGTAGTGCATGTGCCACGAGTTTTAATAGGGTATTGTACCATCCAATATATACCACTTCTCTAGTGAATGATGTAGTGCGATTGTAGATAGCATATGTAACATTTCCTGTATCTAATCTCACTCTGGCGTTGGCAGAGCACTTCCACTCTAACCTTGACAGGTTGCTTATGTTTCCTACAAGTTGAGCGTCCAGATCGCAAAATCTAATCTTATAGGGCTGTCTAGCCTGGATATCCCGTCCCAAAAATGTTTCAGCTGGACTGCACTACACGATCTCCATGCTATATCAGAGACCACGGGATATTGGTCAGAATAGTGACATCTAAACCGATACAAATTAACTCTATAATTGAACGGCACTGAGCATTGTTTTTCCACGCCCGCACTTTGTCCCCTCCGGAGCAATCCTTGGCGCTGAAACAACTGTAAAGAACCTTAACCCACATGTCATCTAGACAACTGGTATTACCGGTTTAGCCGGGTTTGAAAACGTGGTTGAATGGATAGTATGGAATGAAGGTCCTACTGGTAGCGTTGGTAGAATATGGGATATTTTAATACTGGCTTGTACCATTGCAAAAACTAATATTTTGAGGGCCGTTTTACTGTTTCATCACTCTCCGGCACCCACGGACACGCATGTAATAGCCTGCATCTGTAATGTCATATTTGCATGCTGTACGCTAGTATTATATATCTCGTGACTGACTACTTCATTATTGATCTGGAACCGCGGAGGTTATGATGAAATCGCATAACACGTTTATCATGTATCTATTTCCCAAATTTGTGACCTGATTCCACACACAAATAGACCCGTTCAGCCAGAAACCTTGATAAGAGAGTGCTATCTACGTACCGGTCACTCCGCTCTAACGGCTATCGCCCCGCTGAAGTTGAATCCGGCTCCGGACCCTCTCCGCCTCCGGCTTCAACCGCTCTGTGTACAAGTCTATATTCGCCTTCTCGCGGCCCACCCGGTGCAGCTCCACCTGCAGCCTTTCTGACTCCCGCACTGAACTCTCGAGGCCCGTGTCTAATGTCCTCTCCTCTTCCTCCAACCTTATCCTCTTAGCAGTCGATTCTAAAAACCTCTTCTCGACACTGTCCGCAACCTCCCTCAGCTGCTCTATCTCCGTATTCTGTGGATGGAGCGTCTCGCTTCACAGAAAGCGCTCACACATCGTATTGCCTAGCTCCACACTCCGCGCCCCCATATCCGCCTTAGCATTGGCCTTATCACTCCTCACCCGAGCCAACTCCCCACGCAGCCATGCCGTCTCCTGTACCGAGCTGTCAAGATCCTTGCCCACACTCACCACCAGAGCCTTCAACCTTTCCCCCTCCGCCACCGATCTCTCGACATCCCTAGATGTAATTTCAAAACTCTAAGCTTCTGGCACTGAACTCTTTATTGGTCCAATATCAAGCTATATACATGTGATCCACCGTTGATACTAAGAATATACACAGTCAAAGAATGTCAGAGAAGTAGCATCTTACTCCAAGAAGTAGGCAGTCTCCCCAACGTCACCACCACAGGTCCCCGGTCACCGTTCTCCTGCTCCTCCGCCTGCTGATCCACCTCCCTGACAGTCTCCTGCGGCATCCCCTCAACACAACTACCGGACCTCGTCTCGGCCCCAATACTCTCTGCGATTGCTCCAGTGCCGCCGCTACGCGCCGGCCAGCACGGGAGTTGACGTTGCGCCGTCAGTGCGTCCAGGTGCACAGCCTCGGCGAGCTTTGCCGCGGCCTCGGTCGTCACCATTAGCTGGCGCAGAGCCGAGCGGCGCTCTTCGGCGGAGATGAGTGCATAGGGGGCGGGAGTCGTGAGGTGAAGCAGTGCGTCGACGCTGCGGTGGAGTAGGGCGGCAGTCTCGCTTCTTGGTGGTCGTTAGTTGTGGGAGGTGGGGATTCGCGGGAGGGGGATAGAGGGGGGGTTACCCGAGTGTCATGTTAGTTATTGGTATTTTAGATTTCTTGTGAGAAGGGGGTGTGGAGAATAATTGTTGACTCAGGTTGGATCGCAGAGGAGGTTGTAGTTGGCGATGGTTGGGTGCCTGGATTAGGCGGCAGTGTAACGCTTTCCGCTTGGCGCCCCAAACCGCGGCGCTGACTCAGCGGGGTGTATGTACTCGCATGTACTGCAACAACCATTGCTTTAGCTTGACGAAGGACAAGAGGTAATACGATGATTTGTTTGTACAGATATATCGAATCTTGAAAGTATCAAGTTCAATAATTATTACTTACAAAACTAAATGGTACAAGCACTCTGATATTCTGTTGTCTCAAAAGATGAGACATTTAGCATGGACCGGTTTTTGTTAGTGCAAAGAAAACATGAAGCTAATTTACCGAAAATAGAACCAACTATAAGTATCTGCTCTGTGCCTTCTGCGGATGCTACCTGGTGCAAGCACCGGACATCCACCCAGCGGGGGGGGTACCCTGTGCGCATGTAGCGGTTGTATATTTCCACTAATTATTCCCGTCATCTGCTGCACGGGTTACCCAGTATAGGGAATCTGCAAGTGAGACACCTGAGAGTCTCTCCAAATCAGCAATATCATGATAGAAATGCTTGACCCAGTTGCGACGTCTTGTTTCCGTTCTTCAATTCCCTTGAGCGTCGACTGCTCCTGCTGGTATGCAAACGCGGTGTTGGCTGTGGAGCCTGCGCATGGTCTTAGGGCATGATAGCGAGTGCACAGTGTCATTGGCTGCTTTAACAGAGGACGCTTATATACATATCACCATTTCATATATATATAATAGTAGTACCTACAGTACCATATATAAACGTGTCCGGTTATTGTGTAGCATCCTCAAAGTCTACAGAACACTACAAACCCTCCTAGCGCCTAATCACTCGCCTCAACTCATTCATCTTTCGTGATTCTGTCCACCTCCTCCCTCAGCCTCAGTTTGTCCTCCTCGATCTTTAGCTTCTCACCCTCATCCGGTCCATCTCCACCCGTAGTCTCCTCATCTCTTGTACCGACCTATCAAGGTTCTGGTCCACCCTCTCCTCCTCCAAATCCGCACTATCAGTCTCCACCACTAAGTTCAGAAACCCCCCCTCGATGTCCCAGATACTCCACATGGCCCGCTTTCTCTCCTTTGACGGCTTCTGAGAGTTAGCCTCCTCCTCCTCCCGCTTCTCACGCCTCAATCTCTCCAGCTCCAGCTCCAAATCCAACCTCTTCTGATCCGCTCTCACCCCCGAATTCACAACCCTCATCCGCTCTAGCTTCACCTGCAGCAGCGAGCTCTCAAACTCCTCGGCCAGCTCCTCCGCTTCTACCGCCTCACATTCCTTCTCCGACACTTATCTCTCCTCATCCCATATCACCCCATGCCAAAACTTTGCGGACGCCGCTGTAAGATGACTGAATATGATATTAGCGCACAAGAGACTTCACAGGTGTCGGAGTTACACCCCCAGACCTATATGCGTAGACATGTGAAAAGTAGAGAATAACTGCACTTCTGTCGGCACGCGGCCAAGAGGTGTGCTCTGACCCAACCGAGGACGCTACCTGCCGGCATGATATCATATATGGCCTGCACCGGCTACGGACAGATAGTAGCTCACACACGGGTAGGGTATGTTATAGTCTACAGGGGAGTACGGGCAATAGGGAGCGATATTGTTATTGACCAGTCAATAGGAACGCAGCCTGACAAAACCTGGATTTAACGGGTGGTCCCATCTCTTTGTATAGATCTCTGTTTGTAGCCACATAATGTCTCTCTTAACCATCAGAAGGGATCACGTTCCAGTGCGCTTCGCACTTCGGAATGTTCGAGATTACAAAGACAACTTGCTTGCAGATAGGAAGTGCGAAGGAGTAAATCCAAGGTGCATCCCGGTATATCTTCTGTGAGAAGGTCTTCCCAAAGATGTCTATTATGGATCGGATGTGCTCGCTCCTTTCCATTAGCCGACAGGGAGGAAACTCAATTTATCCGTATTAGCAAAAGGTCACTTTCTCGCCTAGTCAATAAGAACGCCGCTCTCTATCGCCCGTACCTCACTATCGACTATAGCAATCCATGCAGAGATATCGCATAAAATACCTGCTCATATCGCAAACGATATAAATACAATAGTTAAGGTACGGCTCCTATAAATAGGTATATATGGTCATTTAACAAGACACCCACACACTAACTACATAAGTTTAATCAAGATAATAAGGACAATGGAAAGTGACTCATATACCACTCTGGAAAGGTGTGTAACCCCGGACACTGCCACAATTGAGTTTAAATTAATATTGTCGTAAGGTTAATTAAAGGCTTAGAAACCCGATATCCTACCAATGAACATTCTGCCACGATACCTATATTTACCTTCCTGAACAGTAGGGTCCCGGTAATGGGTTTCTCAATAGTAGCATATCATTGATAGTAGCTATAGCACACAGCTGGGCGATCCTAAACGGATCGGTACGGGCACCTATCCGCTTACTGTTTAATATCCGGGTAGCCCAACCACCCACTGTGCCATGCCTGGGTATTCCATTTAGCCGATGCTACCCAGTGATAAACCGGTTTCGTCATCCGATGATAGCAGTCAATTAGGTCGAGCAATATGTTGATGTCAGCGGTCTGGTGTGACGGATGTCTAGCCCGGAACCAATGTTCAAATCTATCTACATGGAAAATATCGTACAGCACCCTACTGCGACACAGCAACGCCGGGACACAGACTTTTCACAACCTGATGGTGCCGCCCCATACCCATAGATCCAAGGGAAGATGGCTGGAGTTTCTACAAATTATCAGCTCTTCGAAGGGTCACTTAGTCTGTTGTGCTCATAACCGTGGTCCAGCAGGCAGTGTCCGAAGCGCATTTTCCACGAACTTTGGTAGGGTACTATACATACCCGGGGGTGCCGGAAAGTGATGCAACGCTTAACCTAGCAACGCCGTAAGATAGTCCGAGCTTCAACATTTAACGCGACACAATGCTTGATCAGGATGAGTGTTTTGGTCATACGCATGATAAAGAGGTTTCTGGAATAAAATGTGTAATTTCCCAGGTAATTGATTTGGGGTTTTTGGCCTACAGGGGGGACACTTGTGACAAGAGACAGTAATAAAAGGAGAGTAACATTCAACCACATCAACTCTCACCATATCTATTCTCTCCAGGTCGTGAGACCATAGATTCGCTCTGCATTCTGTTAGCTAGTTTGATTGTTGAGAAGTATGGGCTATTTGATCATTGCATCACCTCCCGACACCCCCGGTTGCATAGCATGCACATATCTTCACTACTTAGTCAGCCTCAGCAGGTGTAGTGTCATGCTTTCATAACAAGGCGTTGCAACCCCGCACACTTCAGGTCGCTACCCCCACAAACCCACATCCAAACCCACCTCTGCAGAGTGTACTTACAGCTAACCTCCACACTGGAACTCTGCAATACCAATATCAATCAAAAATGACACTTAGGTACAACCCCTCCGCCCCTCTATCTTCCTATCACCTCGAACTAACAACCACCTAGCACCGACACCGCCGCTCTCCTCCGCTGCGGCATCGACGCGCTACTGCAACTCACGGGGTCTGCCCCATACGCTCTGCTGGGCCCTGACGAGCGCAAGTCCGCTCTGCACCATCTGACGGTGACAGCCGAGGCCGCAGCCAAGCTCGCCGAGGTCGCGCATGTGGACGCACTGAGGGCGCAGCACGCAGTCCTCCCCGGGCCAGCAAGGGGGGGCAACACCGAAGAGCCGATTACTACTGAGGCAACTGCCACCGGGTGCTCCGGTGGTGGTGAAGAGGTGTTGGTGCAGACGCTGGGTGCTGGCCTAGAGAAGTCGAAGACCGAGAAGCAGATGGCCGAGACAGAGACGCTGGTGCCGGGTGTGGAGATTACTGCGGCGGAGATTGAGCGGTTGGTGGGAGAGAAGGAGAGGGTAGAGGCGGAGGCGGAGAGGCTGAAGGGGGAGTTGGATCGGTGGAGAATTTCGAGGTCGATAGCGGAGGAGAAAAGAGAGTGTATACGTAAAGCAGTGGCAGAGACGAGCAAGGAGCTGAAAGCGATGGCAAATGGCCGTGGGACGGTGACCGATATTGATAGGCTGATTGAGTATTTGCCGAGTCTCGGGAGTAGAGGTTCGAGATTACAGTTGGC
Organism: Morchella sp. 2018-W38C; assembly: GCA_024713705.1. Lineage (NCBI taxonomy): Eukaryota > Fungi > Ascomycota > Pezizomycetes > Pezizales > Morchellaceae > Morchella > Morchella sp. 2018-W38C. Next base: position 592,946 of record JAMJEX010000013.1, on the reverse strand, counting down.
GGAGGAGAGTACGCAGATAGCGGAGTCCGAGGTCAATTCTAAGCTCGAGAGGTCGGTGCAGGAGACGGAAGGGCTGAAGGTGGAGTTAATGACAGCGAGGACATCGATGGCGGTGGTCCGGGATAACATACACCTTGTCAGTCGCGAACTGGGGGAGACGAGTGAGAAGCTGAAAACACAAGAGAATGGTGGAGGGGCGGAGATTGATAGCCTGATTCGTTCTTTGTATCTTCTCGGGGATAGCGATGGAAGAGTACTGATAGAGAGGGATAATGCGAAGAAAGAGGTGGCCAAGTTGTCGGAGGACCTTGAGAGGTCGGTGGCGGAGCAGAGCAGGCTACAGGAGGATTTGAACCGACTAAGGAGTGAGAACGCCAAGATCGAGGGTGACATTGAGGGGCCGGGAGCGGGGGGCGGGGCGGGAGGTGGGGCTGGGCCTGTCAAGAAGGGTCAGAGGAGGGGGTGGTAATCAGATAGTACGGCCAAAACTAGAGGAATCGGCTATCTCCGCCCAGGGGATTTTCCTAGGACGATAGGCTGAAGGATATCGATCGGCCTCAGAAGTATCCGTTTGTTGCAAGTTTGATCTTCTATGCATAGCCAATATTTCAGCTTTTTGCGGTATGAAGGTATCTGGCGGTTGTTCCTTTAGTTTTTGAGAGCTACCCATTGCATTTGAGACACAAGTATATAGATATGACGGTAAACATATACATATGTATTTTCCCCACTTGGCCAGACTCGACGGGCCGAAGCGCTATGGTTTCATAAGAACGTGTTTCAACCCCGCGCAATTCAGGCTCCAAGCAATTGCTTGCTTCCCCCCACAAGCTGCCCCGCGTCCCAAGTACCCTCCGCACACTCTCTCAACCTACAGCCCAACCTACTGCAACTCTGCTATACCGACCTTAATTCAAATTCAAAATGACACTTGGGTACAACCCTCTCCTCCCGTCCCCATCCCCCCATCTCCCACAACGAACGACCACCCAGCACCGACACCGCCGCCCTCCTGCCCTGCGGCACCGACGAGCTGCCACAGCCCACGGGGGCCGCTACCTACTCACTCCTAAGCACCGAGGAACGCTAGTCCGGGCTACAGCATCTGACGGTGATGGCCGAGGCCGCAGCAAGCCTCGCCGAGGCTGGGCACGTGGGCGCACTGACGCCATACCGCGCGGTCCCCTCCCGGGCAGCGAGTGGCGGCGAAACTACAGCGCCTACTACTACTGAGGCTACCTCCGCCGAGAGCTCTAGGCCTGGCGAGGAGAGGATTGGGCAGCAGATTGCGGGGCTGGGGGCGGAGCTGGACAGGGCGCGGAGCGAGAAGCAGGGCCGAGCCGGAGCGGCTGATGAGGGGTGTTGAGGGTATCGTGGAGGAGGTTCTGCGGTTGGTGGCAAAGAAAGAGAGGGTGGAGCCGGAGCGTGAGAGTGTGCGCGTGAGAGCTTGTAAGTCACGCACTGGGAAGGGTGGAGGAAGCTGAAGGCGGAGGCAAATAGTCAGGAGACGAGGACGCATATTGACAGCCTGATTAAGGGTTTGTCAGGTCTCGGCAGTTGCCCTCACGGGTTAGTAGCGTATAGAAAGCAGAAGAAGGAGGAGGAGGAGAGTATGGACTTTCAGAGCTCAGTGCAGGACACGGAAAGGCTGCGGGTGGAGCTGGATTGAATGACGAGAGAGAAGGCGAAGCTCGTGGCAGACACGGAGAAACTGTGTCGTGGTAGAGGGAGCCAGTAGTGAGAGTGAACTTCAGATGGTGGTTAAGCGTTGGAGTGGAGTGGGCGCTCAATACCTCTTGTCGAAATTCCTCCCGTGATCCGGCCTCCAGGGGCGGGGGAAGGGCTGGGGAGTTGCTCTCGTGAAACCAAGGCAATGAGGAAAGAATTGAGTTGTTAAGTAGAATACGAGATCGATACCGTATTCTTACCGTATGTTCTTACAGCATCACTATACTCACTGGAATACGGTACCTCTTTCTGTACCGTGGTTCTGTTCGTTGGTCGGAGCCAGCCTGCCATTGGAGCAATGACCACACGCTTGGGTGTGTATCCCTTGACCTGGTGAGACATGCAGATTCGGGACCCTCCAGATTTGGTGATGTCATTGCCGGTAAAGGAATGGGAGTGTAGTGATCGTTACCTGTGAGGGAAGTGATCGTTACCTGGAAGGTAAACGATCATTGCGGGTGTCAACCTATTAAGTACAAATTATATTATTAAAGTGAATGATATTCTACAAAGCAGTTGCGCTGTTTACAAAGATATATATTACATGCCTCGCAACATACTTCAGTTTTACAAACATTTAAAACATAAGACTGGCGGTCCTTCGGGTTGGTACTACTAGCAATGCCAGTAGTTCTGCAAAGCTGATCTTATCTGCAATACCAATACTGTCTTCTTTCTGCCTTAGAAACTATTTTAGATGGGTGATGTCTAACATGAGGATTGCGGATCTCAAAGGTAGGAAGTAAAATTCCTGATTTTGACGAGACATAAGAGTGAGGGCTCGGCAAGGAAGCTTGAGCCCGTTTCAGGAGGTGAAGTTGTTTCCAGCCAGAAATGACTAGATCCTGACATAGTTTCTCTCAAAACTTTAACTTGTCTGAACGTCCAGCTAAAGGCTTTTGAAAGTGTTTGGAGATGATGTAGGAGTTCACAACCGTGACATCTAAGAGCCAAAGCCACAGTGCTGGCCAATTCCGCCAGCAATTTTGGTCTGTAGCGTAATTGGATCTCAATTGATCTGAATATCTACACTACCCATTTTATGATTGTAATCCACCACCAACTCCGGTATTGGAAGTAATTTTCTATGCTCATTGTCTTTGAACGGTTTTCTTGCCTGTTTTGCATTTGTACTGGTATCTCTCGGTTTTCTACAATAGCTTAATACAAGGCTTTGTATGTCGTGAATTGTGGTGAGGAAAAGGACCGTATTATTATCCTGCCAAAGAACGATACATACATTTCCCACAATTTTCCCGCTTGAAATTTTTTATTCAAGTATGGATTTTGCTACCCCCTTTGTGATATCAAGCTCTGGGGAAACTCATGTAGACCAGGTCATGTTGTTCCAGCTGCATCTATACCATGCATGCCTAGATACAGAAATAGGAGAATGGTTGTGAAGTAATTATCCACTTAAATATTGAAACAGTATTGGTCAAATGGTAGCTGAAAGACGAGAGTGCAAACCGTTTGTTGCGTTTGGGCAAATTGCATATCCGCAGCTGTTTCGGGCCCTCCGGAGGCAGTTACAGCTTGTCCCTCAAATTTGTGGAACAGAAGATATACTCTGCTATTTTGTTGTGGATATTTACATAACTGTCCGTCTTTTGCGTGGATATGCTCTTCTCTGTCTCGACAGCACCTAAATACAACAGAAACGCACAAATGTAACCCCCCTCACACAATGCCCAAAGCTCATACCCATGATCTCTCGGCTTCCCTGGCTGCTTAATGATATGCAGGCTTCTGCCTTGAAAACAAACCATCATCTCATTGTATGATAAGTCACTTGCGGCAAATATATCTCCATAAATTTCCACCTCAAATCCGATGCTACAGGCTCAATCTTCTTCCACCACTCCTTCTTGGGAACGGGTGTGTTCCTAACATGTGAAAGGTGAAAAAACCGCTTGATTTGCTCATATCGGACAAGTGACATTTTCTCAAATATCGCATGCTTGACATCTTTCCTCCAATACAGATTAAGCGCTGGAAACCGATATATACCCATATGAATCTGCAAACCAAAGAAGATCTTGAGTTCCAGAACGGCTACTGACTTCCAATTGCGCACAAAGCTCTGAGTATTGGGTAGGTTCTCTTCCCCAGTACTAGGATTCCCTCTCTTGAATTCTGCATACTGATTGATGTCTTCCGCAATCATTTGAAGTACCTCCTCCGTGAAGAACAGTTCAAAAATGTTGTGCGGAGTCGGGTCAAAGTCTGGAGGTACCTTTGGCTCGGCATCATGGGCAGGATGCGGGCTCTGAAAGGCGGGCTCCCAAAGAAATCAAATATGCCCGGCCCAGGTAGATCCTGAATCCGAAACTTCGGCTCCTCCTCTGTCAAAATCTTCTCGGGAGCCCGGCGCTTTTTGACAGAAGGTGGAATGGCACCCGGATTGGTTGATCCTGTAGTATCTCCTAAAGCCTTTCTCTTGACGGCATGTTGGAAAAATCAGGTAACTGAGTGGAACCGCAGGTAATGGAGCACCACGAACTGTGTTGAAGGTACTAACACCTACAGAGAACACCTGAGAGATTCCGGCCCCTCTTCAATCTCCTATTGCAACTATTAGCTCATGTTGTCGTCACCTTAACTGGGCAATGACAACGATCACGTCCCTTGCAGGAAATAAACCTGAACGATCATTTCCTTCCCAGGCAACGAACTGTCAATGAACCCTTCCGATCAGCGCAACGATATCACCAAATCTGGAGGCTCCGGAATCTGCATGTCTCACCAGGCCAAGGGATAGTTTTAACTTAGAGTATCAGTTCAGACCTCCCTCTCATCAATCAATGCAATTTCCTGTCTAGCATAAATGCGCAATGCATCAGCTGCTCCATTTACCACCGTGGTAGAGAAACCAAAATCACGTATATTAGACCAATCAAGATTGTTAACCGTGATAAGGTCTAATACACGTTTGTTAAGACGATAGTTTTATCCGGACCTTGATAAGCAGAAAGATCAAATCCTAGAAAAAAAAACTACGTCATGCTTACAAAGCCTGAGATCAGGCGAAAAAACACCGTTTTCTTTCTGCCCCGGCTGATGACGAGCGCGCGGCTGAAGCGCCACGGACAAGGATCAAAGCGTTGCAACCCACGCGATTAAGGCCCTCAACCAACAAACCAACACTCCCCACAACCCACTCTCTCCGGTCCAACCTTCGAGCATTCGTCCCCACAAACCCCACAAGCTACCCACAAACTACCCGACGCCCTAATCTGCGCGCTCAGTATACCCTAGAGCCCAAACCTTCACACACCGATTCCGATCGATAGACACCAAACATCAAAATGACACTCGGGTACACCCCCCCTCCCCCCAAAAAACACCCTATCATCCGATCTTCCACAACTAACAACCACCTAGCACCGACACCATCGCCCTTCTCCGCCACGGCGTTGACGCGCTACTACACCTCACAGGGCCTGTCCCCTACGGACGGCTCAGCCCCGATGAGCGCAGATCTGCGCTGATGCAGCTGATGGTGACGGCCGCGACGGCGGCGAAGATAGCCGAGGGGGGGTGGGCACCGCCCAACCAATCGGGCGGCGATGCGGCGTACATCAGCGCCGAGACAGAACGGCTGAAGGCGGAGGCGGGCAAGGTGGAGAAAGAGACGGAGAGGGCGGCCCGGGAGACGGAGCGGCTGAAGGCGGAGGCGGACAAGGTGAGGGCTGAGACGGAGAAGGTGGGGAAGGACATAGAGAAGGTTGTTAAGCAGATTGAGTTGACGGCGCGGGAGACATTGAGGCTGAAGGTGGAGGGTGAGACGGTGGATAAGGAGGCTCTGAGGGCGGTGAAGGAGACGGAAAGGATAAAGGCAGAGGCGGAGAAGGAGGTGGACATGCGGGTTAGAGAGCTGAGAGTTGCGGATTTGGAGATTGAAAAGTTGGAGAAAGCGGCTCAGAAGACGATGCAGGAGACGACAAGGCTGCGGGTGGAGCTGGACCGGGTGAGGAATGAGCAATCGACAAACGATTGCGAAATCCGAAAGCTGAAAGTGGAGCTGGAGATCAGGATGAGTGCGAAGCGCGACTTGGGGTCGTCTGGTTGGTATTTCGTGTCCTCGATGGAAGAAATTGAGGAGGATATAGAGAAGATGGAGAAAAGCCTTGAAGGACTCGTAGCGGGTACAGAGAGGATCAAGGCAGAGGAGGATAGGGCGGCCAAGAACCTTGAGTGGCCGGTGCAGGAGACTGAAAGGCTACAGAGGGAGCTGAACCGACTGAGGAGTGCAGTTGTGTTGTAGAGGTAGGTTGAGAGTCACAGTTGAGTGCGAAGTAGTCGTATCTTGTGAGGTGTTCTGGCTGAGAAATTCAATCTTGTTTGTTGTAGCCTTTTGAGCGATGAGTACATGAATGAATATATATGATGTCAGCTTGGAGTGCACAAATTAAGAGTGTAAGAGACGCATATATATATACAGATACATGTAGTTATAGTCAACTGCCCAACTGGTTGATTTTCCTTTTTCGCCTTTCGTCAGAAAAACTAAAAAACTAACAAAAGCATGTCATGCTCCTAGAGGGTTAGTTCAAGCTGGACCTTCCATATCGAAGAGGTAGTGGAAGTAAAAAAGTCTATAAAAATCTCCGATCACTTCGAACTACGATAGCTCCAATTTGGCACATTACGAACAGTAATTTCAATTATTATGCACAATGTTGGCATTTAAAAGCGGACGTGACCAAAGTTCCGCGGAGTTTTTGATAAAGAGCATTGGGCAAGCCATAAAAAAACACCAGTTGGCCGTGTCGTGGTACTTATCCACTAGGGGTAGGCCACCTCGCCACCGCGGGGTCTCCTTCTTTCCCATCTCCGTGTAGTATTTGGCCATCTCCAGTAGTTGATTAGTTTTGCCTTAGACATCTCATGGCCAGCACGCATTGCCACATCCGCCCTAGCTCCCGTAAATATCAAGCTCCACCAGTACTTGTCTAGTTCTTTCCGTGAATTATCAGGTATCACAATCCATGCCTGCTCCAATCTGCCAGCTCTCATTCTAGCTCAAATACGGGCTTTAACTAAGGTCAGCTCCAGTTTATGCCACACCTGTACTGCGATCATATTGCTTCCACCCGCTGACCCAACCCCACTCCACCGCTCCCCCACCCACCCCCCTTCCACCGTATTCCGGCTCCACCCCCCCTTCCACTCCGACTGCTCATAGCTAGAATATTTGATAATTAGACATTATTTTAATTATAAAGAATTCGTATCAATGCTGGCTGCCATGCATGATTTAGTCAGGATTAGGGTTCTACGCTATCACCCCTGCAAGCCCCCGCAGCGTGCTGAGAGCAACGGGCGCGACACCGTCAGCAGCACCACAACAGGCAGGTAGACCGCTCCAAAGGAGGCAGGGTAACAGCAACAAGACTTGGTGTGTCGTGCTGACTAAGGACCGCCTTATCGTTTAGCCAATCCGGTTGATTCCGCGTACATCACAAATGTTTTAGTTCACACACCCGCGCGGCTGAAAGCGCAAAGCGTTGCAACCCCGCGTAACTCAACCTTCAAGCATTACCCCACACCCCATCCTCCACACTCTTCACGCCGCACCCCAAACCCCACACAGGCAAGTCCGACATAGCAAAAAAAAACAAAATGACACTAGGGTACGCCCACGCTTTTCCCCCTTCCCCCATCGTCCCACACCCCCCACAACTAACGATGGTCCTAGGAGCGAAACAGCCGCCCTCCTCCGCCAGGGACTCGACGCACTCCTGCACATCATAGGGCCTGCCCCTCACGAGCGGCTCAGCACGGCCGAGCGGATGTCCGCCCTGACGCATCTCACGGTTACAGCCAAGGCGGCGGCAAAGCTTGCTGACGCTGCACGTGCAGAGACGTTGGCACTGCCGACCGAATCGGGTGGCGATACGCAGTGCATCAGGGCCGAGACAGAAAGGCTGAGGGCGGAGGCGGAGAAGGTGGAGAAAGAGACTGAGTGGGCGTGGCAGGAGACAGAGCGGCTAAAGGCCCAAGTGGAGAAAGCGAGGGCGGAGACGGAGAAGGTGGGGAAGGAGACGGAGAACGCTGTAAAGGAGGTTGAGAGCTCATTGGTGGAGACTGTCGGGCCGAAGGAGGATATGAAGAGGGTTGAGAAGAATGTGAATAGATCGATGACGGAGAAGGAACGGGCGGAGGCCGAGAGAGTGGCCAGGGTTCTGAAGAGGTCGGCGGAGGAGACTAAAGGGCTGCGGGTGGAGCTGGACCGGGTGAGGAAAGAGCGGTCGACAATCGAGTCCGAGGTTCAGCAACTGACTGTGCAGCTGGAAACTGTGAGGAGTCAAAAAGACAAGAAAGAGCCAATAGGTGGTTATCCCATAACGTTGATGGAGCGAATGAGGGGGGAAATAGAAACGATCGAGAAAAGCCTTGAAAGACTAGCGCCTTGTATAGAAAGAATCAAGGCAATGGAGGATAGAGTGGGCAAGTCCGTAGAGATTTCGGAGCAGGAAACTGAACGGCTGCAGGGGGTGTTGGACCTGCTGAGGAGTGGGGCTGTGTTGCAGAGTGATGTTGAGGGTTAGAGGGGAACGGCAGATAGGTGTATCTTGTGAGGTTTCCAGGCAAAATCATTTTATCTTGTTTGTGACAGCCAGATAGCAGTTTAAACCAATAGCACATCATTGGGTATTACCTAACCCACAAGCCGCACGCTATCCTTAGAGTGATATCATCGCATAGGTTGACCTACAGGGCCGCTGTCACTCGATAGCGATACCGATTCATGAATGGGTAGGTACGGTTCTACGGGCTACCCAAATGCCGAATCCTTTCTGTGGGCCACGGCGAATTGATAGCCTTTTTGAATAAATCAATCCATAATGGTGTCTGGGACTTAAAATGAAAACCTTGATTATATACCTGCACTTACAAAGCCTTCCCAGCGTGAAATTGTTAACCATTGCAATGAGGTGATATTTCTATTTGATTGAATATTTATTTGTTTATTAGCACATTGAGGTATGAATATGCTGTTGATCCTAGCAACGAATGTCTGATAGTAAAGAGTACGAGCCGACCAGCTAGAGCTTTAAACTCAAGCTCTAGGCTCGAACTCGAGCCCGCCTACTGAGGTGTTCGAGCTAGCTTCATCCTGGGGAACATATTACTAATTTTAGTAGAATACTATTACTGCGTGACCTACATAAAAACGTACATGCACCATTATTCGCCCTAATAGTCATTTTATAGACCGGCTTTTTGGGAGCTTTATCTTTATGTAAGATCAGGAGAGCACGGGCCTTTATCTAGACCTACCATAGCATAGTAGTAAAGTTCAGATATATGTCCGATAAGACTTTATTCTGTAATTCCAGCATGATTAGGAACGTGAAAATCTGCAGAATAATGGGTCCGGTTGTAAACTAATGATCTCATCAAATAGAAAAGCCAACCAGCGAGTTACCAGGTTATATCTCACCTGTTGGCTGTTTCTTAGAATTATCTCACCATATGGCTAGCCAACAGGTGAGTCACCATCTCCCCAGTTCGCCGGGACCAACTGGTGATATCAGCCATTTGGTTTGCGCCATTCGTAGATATCACCGCATGGATGATTCCGCTGACTAGCCTAGTTAACTTAGCATTTGGGTCAGATATATGGAAATTAAAGGTTGGCAGATAGTTATCTCGGTACATGTCAACTCGAAATGGCAGACCTAGCGAGCGCGGTTTCTTTTACTTCAATTAATATGTGCCGCCCCCCGTGACGTATTCTATCCTAAACACCCCTGAGGGCACTCATCACCCAGTGAATGGACATCTTAACCCTACTCGTCCGTTCAGGATGTGATTCCTCTATATATATACTATTGATATTCGTTCTACAGATTCCAATACCAAGATTTTTGCACGGTTAACCATGCTCTTCCCATACCCCTTTAATGATAGCGTATCCAAACGGGAAGTCGGACATCAGTAGGATGTTGGATGGCTAATCCCGCATCAAATCCTCAAAAGCATTGGTTCACGAAGCTGTAAGTAAAATTCAACCATATCAGCTACCGTATGAGTAACGTGAAACAATGGAGTGGATTGAGCCAGGCTGAAAGGGAGGACAGAATACGCTGTGCACCCCCAACTGGCCCGAATTCAACACTTTCTGTACAGTTTCATCTCTAAAGTTAGACATCCCTACCTCTACACAAAAGAAGAAACCAAATAGGCCCAGGGACTATGATGGGGCCCATCAAAATCAACAACTCTTACCCCACTAGTGTGTAGAAGATTTAAACACTTTGTGCAAAAATATAATTGGTAAAGAGTTTCCATCGACAGTAGATTTATTGAGAGGGATTGGGACAGAAATGGCGCAAGATTGTTCAGAGACTAATGGCTTGCAGGTAAACCCCGAATGAGCATACATTGGCCATAACTGGATATGTCCAGATTTTTCAACCGCAACCTTTCATTCTCATTGAAGTTTAGTACAGAATAGAGCGTCAACGACAGTGTACACGGAATCATATCATCCTCGGCAATCATTTCAATAAGCTCACACAACCATTAAGCAAGCTTATCTCAACAGCACCCCAACCACATAATAATATTGTTACGGCGTTGCGGTAGGTACTAGGACGATGTGTTGTGGCGTGAAGAGAAGTGTGATGGCAACGTTCGAGGGTTGAGTCATATGGGTTTCTATGTGTTTCCATTAGGTTTGGTTATGACTAATACTCGGTCAGGGGTTATTCGGTTATATAAAGGGTCTTGTCTTCAGTCTACGTCTTGTTTCTCTTTCTTTCCTTTTCTTTTCACACAACCTCTTCTAGTTAAGGAATATCTGCCTATCTTCTTCCAGCTGTGTCCTGCATCCCTAAGGGCAATTATCTTTACTCTCTCGTCTCTTGTAGTATTCCTGTATGTTGTATTTTGATTGTAATCGGACCTCCTACCTTTCTGTTTCATTGAGAACTTGAATGATTTATCGTGACTGGTGTCAAGATCAGGCTGGGACTCTGATGTATTGGCAGGTGTTGACAGACGTTGATGGATAGACTCTAGGCTCATAGTGTTCACAGGTAAAAACCTCAAGTTGAACCTACCATGTTTTGGGGCTGGACTTTCTGTTCTGTGAATTGGTCAAGGATTTGCAATAGGCTCGCTTATGCTCTTGCTTAAAATGATCTAATTGCTCAGAGGTTATGACAAACGAAAATATTGGTGATCAACAATGATGATAACATGTATATGTGTGAGACACCCCTATAAGTACAGAGCAATTAAGTCGCCACATTTCCAACGCCACATTTCCACACCACATTAGGCTTACGCCTCGTTTCCTACTCCCCCGTCGCCAAAACATGTCTGATATCTAACATCCGCCGATCAGAACCCGCATACAACTCGCATATAAGTCAAACTATCACGACGGGTTCTTCGTACTTACCCTCAACCCCCGGTACATTTAATTTGCAGTTCGCTTACGTACTTCCTGGTTGTGAAGGGTCAGCACATGATGCCCGTGTATTGCAATTTGCGTTGGAAAATGATTTTACGGTTACCAGAGATAAATATTATCTTTCGGATACTGGTTATGCTCTAAAACGACTTGGAGATTTCTTGGTCCCCCATCGTGGAATAAGATATCATTTGAGGGAGAGTGCTCTATTGAGACAAAGATAAGATGCCAAACTCTGATCATTACAATTAAAACCTATGTAATCTCTAATATTGATTTCTATTCATTTCAAACCACAAAAGAAAGAAGAACTCTTCAATCTCCGTCATGCTCAGTTAAGAAATTCAATAGAAAGAATGTTCGGAGTTTTCAAACGCCGGTTTCGTATTATTGTTCGATAGTATCCTGAGTATACATATCAGTCACGAGTCAAACAAGTAATGGCCCTTGCCGGTTTGACCACTTTTAATAGGCGTCATAGTTCAGAAAATGAGATTGTACTTTGAGGAAATCTGGAAGAAGCAGACTCGGCCCGGGAGGATGGGAGGAGAAATAGTAATAGTGATTCAAATATTGACGAGATAAATTCATTAAGCTTAGGTGTACATGATTGAGATACAGGAATGATTCCTTTACGGGAATGAATTGCAAAAGGTATGTGGGATGATTACATAAAGATTGTAGATAATCGAAACAAACACTAAAAATAAAGTACTTTTCTTCGTATTCATTCATCCCCCGTATCAAAGAAATTTGTCTTTTCAACCAATTATCACGTTTTTTTCCGTTCTTCAACGCAATGAAGGTTTCAGACTTTCTTAAACCCTCAAATACTGATACCGCATCCACCATTTCGTTATCACTCAACTCTTCCACATAGTCCTCTATCAGCAAGGTGATTGCTTTTTCTGTCGTGCTAATAGTCAATTTTTCTGCTGTACGGCAAACAGATAATAGCGAATTTATAATATTGTCCCTGTTTCCTTCGCGTTGCCTTTTAGGATGTCTAACACTGAAATCCTCCTTCTTTCTCTTTCCTGGCTCTGGTTCAGGTACAGGTATTAAAACAGGATCAACTCTATTATCAGCATTTTCTGAAACAATTTATTGAATATTTTGTTGAACTATGCTTGGGCAGAAACCACTGCCGCTTGCTGATGCTAGTTGAAATTGAAGCTGAATTGGTAACAATGCGCCGTTACCATTTGTACGAACACCATCAAATAAGTCTCGTAACCCCGAATAGTTACGCAAAGTCTCTTTGCGGAATTTTCTCGCAGCAGGGTTAACCTAATAAATAAATCAGTTTCAAACAGTTACAGTCTACAGACAAGTCGTACTAACCTTCAAATACTCATCCCAAACTTCATCATCGGCCTCTATTGTATCCCGTTCAGAATTCCAACCAAACCCGCTCTTATTTTTTGAAGTGCGAAAGATATCATAATCCTTCTTTATTCCATTGTATTTATTTCGGATCTGCTGACGTTCGTAGATGACATTGTGCACTCTCCGTATTTCCTCCTGAACCACTGCAAACGAACTTATTTTAAACCCACTCTCGGCTCGTCTACCCCTCCTTACCTCAAGCAACAAAGTATACACCAAATTTTTCTTCTCCAACTCAATTCATTTTGCCCGAGGAGAATTATCGACGTAATTTCTTATGGGAACAAACACCTATGAAGAATGAAGTTGGGACATTATCGAAGCTGATGGTAGGTGAAGTCTGGTAGTTTGAAAAAGGCAAACGCCAAAAATAAAAATTGTTTATGGTCGGACTAATCAATCATAGTGGATTACATAAACGGTTTTTTTTTGAGTAAGCGGGTGAAACATATAGCTCATTCCTTTAATATTCTGTTTCACGGTAGCAATATATTTAATCCCTAAATTAAATACGGAATTCTTAGAATTCCATTCCATCATTTGTTTATCAACCAATTTCTGTAAAGACTCCTCCGGATATTCTCCTGACCTTCTCAAAACTCTTTCAAACTTGAATTTTGCCGCTCCTTGTGCTGATGAACCCTTTGACTGTTGAAGATATCTAACTCTCCATCTTGCTGAATTCTCTTTTTCCCGTGCTTTCTTATCCTTCTCTCTAATATAAGAAAGTTAGCTCATTGTTCCTCCAATAATATACGGATAAATCTACGAGGGCCCTCCTTATAACCCCTAACCGTCTGGAGAAGATCACGGGCTTCTTGGTGTTTTTTGTCCTTAACAACAGTTGCAAAATAAAGGACGTGCTGCCAAACAGCCTTGTGAGGATCAGATTGATGAATAAAGTTATTGTAACATCCAGGACAGTTACTAAATTTCTTCTTCCTCTCGTGGCAGATATGCTTGGTGGCCGATAGGGTGCTGGTAATGATAGGGGTAGCTGGGACAGTTGGGACCGCTGCCTTCAAAAATTATTTAGTAGGTTTCTTTCTGATCATTCCAGTAGCAGTAGAGCCATAAGGAGCAAGCATAAGGTCAGAAGAGCTTTCTTGGAGCGGCATTGGTGAGGGTGATGGTGTTGTGGTATTGAGCAAACGTCTCGCTCGATTTTACATAGGTGAGTGCGCGATTGAAATACAATGATTTGCAACAAGTTCTAGTTCCCTCCGCACTGTGTGGTTGAACCAGAATGATATGCACCACATTTAGGTTCATCCGCTGGTTCACCCGCTCAGGTCTGCATACAAATTAGGAAGGTGCTTTTCTTGGCCTGTATGCAACCGAACACCTATAGTTTTTCCAAAACCTATGGATTCTGATTTACACTATCAATGGATCACAGCTGGCGCAACCGATCACGCCCCTAATTTCTAAATATTTATTATTATTTAGAGATATGAATTGAACTTCACACCTAAGTATATGGATATTGTTTGGGAGACTTAGTAATCCACCGCGCTATCCAAGTGGGACAATTGACCGTTTTCGAGACTTGAAACATTGAGGTAATATTCAACATCCTGATTGAATATTTTCACGCAATACCACCGATTTTAATGAAATATATTTTCACCAGCATGAAATGCGATCAAAATCTGAGGTTGCATTAGGTAAATTGGTGAATTGATACTACTTGCTTGTGTTCAGCGTCAAGGATTCCGCACCTGACAACTGCAAATCTTTCATGGATCCGTTAGTCGCGTCGTTAGGGATCGAGGAGTTGGATTAGTCAGGATGTGTTCTGTTCTCTTCTGTGAGATTCTGTTCGGTTAAGCGGTGTGAGTCATTTGGGATTAGTCATCGTAGGATTTCCTTGGTATATATAGGAGGGCTCTCCCTCGCTTCCTCCTGTTTCTCTTCTTCTTTCCTTAAGCAATGTCTTCTACTCCTTTTCGAACAAACTCGCTACGAACAATTATTATTATTGGATACTTTATTCTTTTTATTTTATTCTCGCGTTACGGTCTACCCTAGTATATCATACTAGGCGAAGCTATTTTATCGTTTGGCCGCACGGTCGCGTTGTTGTTGTTTTTAAGCGAAGGAAACTTTTTATAAGCTGGATTCAAACAAATCCTCCTCAACTCCAGGCCTACCGAAAGGAAGGAAGAGATTCCTTGCCGACGCACCATCTCCGGACAGATCTGCCTTTGGAATGGCTTCCCAGGCGTCCCTCTCCAGTTACTTTGCGGCGGAGCCCCCCCCAGGCACCCCGGCCCCTCCTCGCTTCGACCAAACCCAGTCCCAAGACCAGGTCCAACCCCTCAATAACGAACCCCTCTCCAATGTCGCGACTACGATAGACTATGAGATCCCCTACGTCCTCGAAACCGACTTCCTCAATCCCAGCATTGTCTCAGGTGACTGGCACAACAGAATGGACCTGAATTATATTTCATGGGCCATCAGACACGCCATAACGACTAACACCACCTCGATGAAAACATTTCACCAAACACAGCAGGATAAACTCCATAAGGAGCTCGCAGCAACGAAAACCGTGCAGGAGACAACCCTCAAAGAACTACGAGACCTCACAGCATCGGTTAGGGGCCTCTCCTACTCAATGAGAACCATGACCGAACAGAACACCAAACAGGACAAGACCCACGAACTAATGCGGGAGGCACTCGTCCAAACAATTTACCCCGCTATCAAGAAGACTGAGGAGGAACAAGCCCTCCTCGCAAAACAAATCGCCAAATATTCCGAGGAGACTCAAACCCTCCTCCTTAGCAGACCCAACCCGCCTCCTCCCCCTCCTGCCCTCCCCATCCTGCCCACGCCTCGTCCCCATCCTGTGCTCAACCAGCTCGTGCCCGACCGGTGCAGACGACAAGACAACAACCACTCCAACCACAACAACCACAACCACAACAACCACAACAACAACCACAACAACAACAAGCACAGCAACAACCCGCCCGATCTTTCGCTAATGTCGCCCGGGCAAACAACCCGAACCAAGAGACATTCCAAGTGGTTCAAAGAAAGAAGGCTGCAAAAAAACCAGACACACTCTTTAAATCCGATTTCTCCAGGGTTAACAGAGAAATCATCGTCGAATGCAACGCCCCCTCCGACCAAGCCCCGGCGAATCAAACCCCCTCCGAAATCCGAGCGAAAATTAATGCCGGTATCCCAGACGCTAAATGCCACTTCATTGCGGCAAGAAAGACCATAAACCACAACATCGTGCTAGAAACCAAGTACGATACCTCCGCCGAAACAGCGCTCGCCTACAAGCACGAAATTAAGGACGTGCTCACAGGGATGAGAATCTACGTGATCGACATCAAGGCCAACTCAAAGTGGTCGAAATTCCTCCTACACAGCATCCCGACGACAATCGGGGATGGACTCGACGCGGGCCAGCTGGTCGCGTCTGAAATCAGAAACAACTATGGGGAAAAGTTTGAACTTGCCCAGATTCCCAGATGGATTACCACCCCGGAGAAGAGAATCGGGAAACAACACTCCACAATGATTATTGCGATACCAGGATCCTACACCACCCAAACTTTAGGGCTCGGATCCCTTCTCCTCTTTGACCGCCGCTGTTCCCTTGAGACCTACCTCAACATCAGAGAAGACACCCAATGCAGAAACTGCCTCGAATTCGGGCACCGACAGGAACAATGTTCCCACGAAACAGGCCGATGCGGACATTGCGCAGAGGACCATACCACAGATAACCACCCGTGCAAGTCCTGCCCGGGAGGAGTAAAATGCACCCACTCGCCCATCAGATGTTACAACTGTAAGGGCTTTCACAAAGCAATCGACCGAGCGTGCCCAGAGCGCGCGAAGGCAACACTAAAAGCATCACTGAGATTCAACGAATCCAGACCCCAGAAAATAGCTCCGGCCCTCATCCCCGTGGCTCCAGCAGCCCCGGCACCAGTAGTTCCGGCCACAGCAGTCCCGACCCCAGTAGTCGCGGCCTCAACGGCACCGAACTCTACCATCCAAGTACCCGCAACACCGGCACCGGCTCCGGCAGAAAAAGATCATGACATGGGAAATGTCTAGGTTTGATTTGTCTCGCTTAGCGTTTTTCCTTTCTCTCTCTTACTCTTTAACTCCCTGTAACCCGCGACCTCACCCGCCGCGGTAACTTGTTGATTGTATCTTTTCCTCGCTTGTCTTACTCTTGTCTTCGGTTTCGTTTTTGTTCTCGCGTTTTTGTTTTGGGTTAGCCGGCGGAGGTTGTAGTTCGGGTAGTATAGTTGTGCGATAAGCGTTTCGCTTCTAAGCAATAAAATCTCTCTCTCTCTCTCTTCTACTTCTTTTCGAACAAACTCGCTACGAACAAACATTATTATCGGATACTTTATTCTTTTTATTTTATTCTCGCGTTACGGTCTCGCCTAGCATACCATACTAGGCGGAGCCATTTTTGTTATTTGGCCATACGGTCGCGTTGTTGTTGTTTAAGCGAAGGAAACTTTTTACAATCTGGCTTCAAGCGACGAATTTTCAAGTCTCGACCTCCCGAAAGGAAGGAAGAGAAATTTATCCGAAACAACCCTCTACTCCCCTCAGAGAACAGCATTTTCAATCATGTCGCAAACCTCGATCTCGGGGTTTCTCACCCAAACCCAAGGAACAGCCCCTCCCCCACAGGTGGAGAGCACCCAAAACCTTAATCTTAACCCAACTCCAACCCCTCAACAGGAAGATGGGGGTTTTGCATCCACTTATGCGCAGAACGAACACTACAGCATTCCTCTGACCAGGACTCACGCCGAAGCGCGTGTCTTAGAAACACTCGGACCGACCTAAACTATATCACTTGGGCCATCAGACATGCGACTATGCGACTCGAATCTCCCTCCGACAGGCTGGGCCAGGTCGAAGAAAACACAATAACGATGAAGAGAACGCTCGACACCCTCCAGAACCAAATCAATGCTCAGACATCGATGGTCAACAGCATGCGATCTTCAATCAGTACCTTAATCAACACTATTCAACAGACACAAGCCCAGAGGCCCCAACCCCAAGCCCCAGCCCAACCCCAATCCCACCCAACCCAACCTCGACAACCTCAACCGCAAAAGCAGGCTCAGGCAGGCCCAAGCGGTCAGGCACCCCCCCCAGCTCTCCCCCAAGCCCTGAAAGGGAAAGGAAAAGAAACCCAACAAAAACCGGCCAACCCATCCTTCGCAAGTGTGGCCGCAGCCAACAACTCAGCCCAAAAAGCCTTCCAACTGGTCGAAAGAAAGAAGAGACCCGCGAAGAAGCCAGACCCATTATTCAAGCCAGAATTCACGAAAGTTAACAGGGAAATCATCGTGGAATGCGACGCCCCAGCCAATGCCCACCCCACCGAAATCCGAGCCACCATTAACGCCGTCATCCCGGACGCCAAATGCCATTTCATCACAGCCAGGAAGACCCACAGCAATAATATTGTACTGGAAACCAAATTTGATACCTCGGCCGAAACAGTAGTGGCCTACAAACACGAAATCCAACAAGCGCTATCTAGAATGAGAATTGACGTCATTGACGTCAGAGCAAACTCAAAATGGTCAAAATTTATACTCCACGGAATCCCGACAACAATCGGGGACGGAATTGAAGCAGGACAACTGGTCGCGTCGGAGATCAGGCACAATTATGGAGAAACTTTCCAGCTGGCCCAAATCCCCAGATGGATCTCGAAACCGGAAAACAGAAACGGGAAGGCGCATTCATCCATGATCATCGCACTCCCAGGATCGTTCACCCTCCAAACACTAGGACTCAGATCCTTACTCCTCTTCGACCGACGCTGCACCTTGGAGACTTTCTTTAACATCCGCGAAGACACCCAGTGCAGAAACTGCCTTGAATTTGGACACAGACAGGAACACTGCTCCCAGGAATCGGCAAGATGCGGACACTGCGCAGGAGACCACTCAACTGACAACCACCCATGCAACTCATGCCCAGGAGGCGTCAGATGCACCCATACACCTATTCGATGCTTTAACTGCAAGGGCCCTCACAAGGCCATTGACAGATCATGCCCGGAACGAGCCAAAGCAACTCTAAGAGCCCAACTAAGGTTCGCCGAAAATGCTCCCCAAAAATTCGCCTCAGCGATGGTCCCGGCCGTCCCGGTCGTCCCAGTAAACCTCGGACAAGCCCCGCCAGTTCCACCAGCCACAACCCAAGTACCAGCGACCCAGGTACCAGCGACTCCCCAAGGCACAATTCAGGTACCAGCAACCCCGGCACCAGCACCGGTAGCACCAAGAGATAATGACCAGGACATGGGTAATGTCTAGATACAACCAACGATCCCTCGCTCTAGCGCAACAGCTTATAACGGCGGCGAGGTTCTGGAGACACGACGAGGCGATATCGAAACGAGAATCGACTCGGATACGTTCAAGGACTAGGACGGGAGATCGGGCTCAGATACCGATCAAACAAATATATTTTTAAACAAAGAACTAGAATGGCTCCGCCTAGCGTGATAGGCTAGATGAGACCAAAAGACTTATATTGACTAGAAATAAAGACGTTGCGTAAGGAAAGAAGAAGAAGAGAAACAGAGACGAAGCGAGGGAGAGCCCCAATATATATCCAAAGAAATCCCACGATGACTAATCCCCTAATGACTCGCACCACATAACCTAACACCCGTAACCGATCCCGATCTTTCCTTCCGCAATCCTAACCAGAAGCGCCTAGCGCTGACCGTACCCTCCAAGCACCTTCCTAACCCATCCATCTTATCCGACGCGACACGATCCTTCACCTAACAACTCGATTCCTCAACGTTCTTGACGGCATAGCAGGTGGGGGCGGTCGGGCCGCGATACAGCTGAATTGCGCGAGAAATGAGCTAACAACAAAGTCAGCAGTGGAGGAAGCAGAAACAGACCCGTCGGTATTTTTTCTTTTACTTCAGGAACCATGGAACACATCAGCCGGACACCCTCCGGAATCAACACTCTTTTATCTTTTCACACCTGCCAACAATAACCCAAAATGCGCGACCTACATCCGCAAACATTGCAACCTAAAACCTAAACACCATTTCACACACGATAATTTCATTGTTTCAGTTACAGTCGAAATTCAGCAGGAAAGGACACAAATTCTAAACATCTACTCACCAGGTCGAAGCCAACCCTTCGCTAATATCGCCAGAACAATAACCACCATAAAAAACTGCCTAACAATGGGGGATTTCAACTGCCACCATACACTATGGTACGGCTCCCTCGCCCACGATTATAAGAACATAATAAAAGCAGACCGAACAAATGCGACAAGAGTCAAACGCTGGCTTGATAGACAAAGGCTACATCTCATTAACGAACCCGGCGAACATACACACTTCCCCCGCAACGGGAATCGCCCAACAATTATTGACCTAGCCTTTGTAAAAGGGCCAATCCTTGATCAGAATATTCAATGGAACATCAACCCTGACGGCGCAGGATCCGATCATGGGAAAATCTCCGTCCAAATGTATATCGCTAAAGCCCCACACGTCCCCCACTGACTCTGGCATAAGACAGACTGGGAAACTCTGGAAACCCAAATGGCAAATTTCAATCTCCCGGATGAGGCATGGGAGTATCAAAACAACACCAAACAATCCGTGGACTATTTTCTGGAACATCTCCAAAAAATCATCGATCAGGTTACCCCAATGAGTAAAACCCACCCAAGATCCAAGAGGTGGTGGACCCCCGAGCTCGCACAGCACAAAACCAGGCTGAATAAAGCTGAAAGAAAAGCAAGAAGAACGAACTCACCAGAGGACAAGGAAACCCTCCGGAAGGCAAATAGAAAGTGGACAGCGGCCGTCAGGGACGCTAAGATCAAACAAAGGGAAAAGGCCCTGAACGAGGCCAAAGGAAGCGAGATATGGAAGATCCTTAACTCTGGAAAGAGAAAGGACTCCATTGTACCAGATATACAAGGTGAAGAACGCTTATGGGAAGTCTTTCTTAGAAATTGAACTCTTCCCACAAATTGACGTCCCCGACTCCAGAAATCAGAACCCCCTCATTTGACCTTAGTGACACTTTTAATATAGTAACTTCCGAAGAATTATTAAAAGCCACAAACTCTTGCCCTGCCAACTCGGCAACGGGCCCAGACGGAATTCCCTACACATTTATTAAGGCAGTGGTGAAAGCGAACACCCAACTCATACAAGACATGTTCACCGCGATGCTCCGACACTCCGTTCACCCGGACCAGTGGAAAGTCGCGAAATGCATCCCCATTCCCAAACCAGGAAAAGCTAACTACTCTTCTGCAAAATCTTACCGACCAATCTCCCTTCTGCAATGTTTCAGTAAGCTACTCGAAAAAATAGTGGCCGAAAGACTCTGCACCTCGGGTGACATACTTGGAACTTTGACAAATGAACAGTTCGGCGGTAGACTAACAATCTCCGCAATCGATGCCCTACTCAGAACCCTCACCCCAATCCAACAGAACCTCCTCCAAAAGAGATCGACAGGATTGGCTATCCCCGACTGGCCGGCCATACTCACAAACGATATCCAAGGAGCCTTCAACTGTGTAAACCACACGACGCTCTCACACATTATGACACAACAAAACTTCCCACAATACCTAATAAACTGGTGTAAGGAATTCAATACTAACCGAAAACTCCAATTCTTCTTCAACCACGAACTAGAAGAACCCCAGCCATTCAACTCAGGGCTACCTCAAGGCTCCCCCCTGTCACCAGTCCTTTTCATGATATATGCAGGGGTAATAGTCGACCCTTCAAATTCAAAGAAGGAACTAAACACAACATACATCGATGACGACGTCTTAGTCCAGATCTCAAAGACCCCAGGTTTCATAACCAGGAGGCTCGATGAGAGGATGGCAGAACGCGTCTGCAAAGCAGCTTTCCTAAACATTAAATACGAACCGGAGAAGTCCGACCTGATCTTTTTTCGCCCAACCTCTTCCTCACTCCAACAACCAAGAAACCACACCAACCTCGCAGGACAACAGATTCATCCAAAATCACGACTGAAATATGTCGGAGTATGGATTGACCCAACTCTGTCTTTCAGATCCCACATAGAAAATACCATCGCCAAGGGCCTTCAAGTCCTCCAGCGAATTAGGACCCTCTCCTTCCAACCTGGCGCGACGACCAAAACCATCCACCACGTCATCACACAACTCTTTCTTCCTACAATATTGTGGGGATCAGAAGCATGGTGGACAGGCGCGGACCACATCATCCGCTCCCTCACACCCCTCTATAACGAAGCAGCAAGGATAGCCACCGGCCTCCCTCGATGGACTAAACAAGAACGACTGCTAAAAGAAGCAGGCCTACCCCCCCTCGAATACCTCCTTACCTACCGATCGCGGAAATACGGAACCAGGATCCTGTGTCTCCCTTACAACCATCCTATTCACGAACCACTCGCCTCATTGCTGGCGGCGAAAGAAACAAACATAACAGGCACAGGCCTACACCGAATTGCCTCACTCATGCTTCCTTTCCAAGTAATAGGAGACGCACAAGCCCGCTGGACCCAAACCAAAAAACTCCGAGAGAGGATGCTGGAGGAATGGAACACGCCAGAAACAACTAACTACCACCGTTCCGGGACACTACAACCATGTTTCATTAACCACGCAGCTCACACTTGCATAAAGCCGTCATCTCATCTCACGATACGGCGGCAAAATCGACCGACACGCCGCTTACGTCGAACAGGAACCATGCCAATGCGGCATGGAAAACTCATCAAGACATACCCTCCTCGAATGCCCCCAGTGGGCCAAACACCGAACACAATTATTGGACAAAATTCCAGGTCCAGCGACATGGGAAAACTGGATATTTTCGAACTTGAAGGTGGATCTCATATTGGAATTTGCGAAACATACAAGGTTACTAGAATGGTACGAAGACACGGACGGTCGAGAGGAGGAAGATTGATGGTTTTCATATCTCTTTCCTCGTTTTTCTCGGTTAAATCTTGACAGCGCGGGTGCGAACACTTGGGATTTCTTACAGTTACTTATTATCTCGGTTACGTTTTCTTTTGTCATTCTTTTGTCGTCGCGTTTGTTTTTCCGGCGGTTCGTGTTAGGCGTGCGATAAGTCTTGTACTTCGAAGCAATATAAAATCTATCTATCTATCTATCTTCTACTCCTTTTCGAACAAACTCGCTACGAACAAACATTATTATCGGATACTTTATTCCTTTTTATTCTATTCTCGTGTTACGGTTTGCTCTAGTATATCATACTAGGCAAAGCCATTTTATTATTCGGCCGCACGGTCGCGTTGTTGTTATTCTAAGCGAAGGAAACTTTTTATAAGCTGGATTCAAACAAATCCCCCTCAAATTCAGGTCTACCGAAGGGAAGGAAGAGATTCCTTTCCCCCGCACCACCCCCGAACAGATCTGCCAGCGGAATGGCTTCCCAGGCGTCCCTCTCAAGTTACTTCGCGGCGGAGCCCCCCCCAGGCACCCCCGCCCCCCCTCGCTTCGACCCAACCCAGTCCCAAGACATAGATCAACCCCCCCCGGGGGGACCCCTCTCCAAACACGCGACTACAATTGACTATCAAATTCCTTACGATCCCGAAACCGACTACCTCAACCCCAGCTTTGTCCCAGGTGAATGGCACAACAGAATGGACCTGAACTACACTTCATGGGCCATCAGACACGCCATAATGACCAACATCGACCCGATAAAAACCTCCCACGAGACAATTCTTAAAAACCTCGAAGCAACGAAAATCGCGCAGGAGGCAGCCCTTAAAGAAACACGAGACCTCACAGCAGCGGTTAGGAATTTGTCCTACCGAATGAAAGAAACTTTCGACCTCGGCACGAAGCAGGAAAAGGCCCTCGACATAGTGCGGGAGGGACTCGTCCAAACCTTCTACCCCCTTATGAAGAAAACAGAGGAGGAACAAGTGCTCCTCACGAAACAAGTCACCAAACAATTCGAGGAGATTCAAACCCTCCTCCTCAGCAGACCCAACCCGCCTCCTCCCCCTCCTGCCCTCCCCGCCTCTGTTCGTCCTCCCGCCCCTATTCCCGCCCGAGCTCAACCAGCTCGTGCCCGACCGGTGTAGACGACAAGACAACAACCACTCCAACCACAACAACTACAACCACAACAACCACAACAACAACCACAACAACAACAAGCACAGCAGCAACCCGCCCGATCTTTCGCCAATGTCGCCCGGGCAAACAACCCGAACCAAGAGACATTCCAAGTGGTTCAAAGAAAGAAGGCTGCTAAGAAACCAGACCCACTTTTCAAAGCCGATTTCTCCAGGGTTAACAGAGAAATCATGATCGAATGCAACGCCCCCTCCGACCAAGCCCCGGCCAATCTAACCCCCTCCGAAATCCGAGCAAAAATTAATGCCGGTATCCCAGATGCCAAATGCCACTTCATCGCGGCAAGGAAAACCCTCAACCACAATATCGTACTAGAAACCAAGTACGATACCTCCGCCGAAACAGCGCTCGCCTATAAGCACGAAATTAAGGACTTGCTCACGGGGATGAGAATATACGTGATCGACATCAAGGCCAACTCAAAGTGGTCGAAATTCCTTCTACACAGCATCCCGACGACAATCGGGGATGGACTCGACGCGGGCCAGCTGGTCGCGTCCGAAATCAGAAACAACTATGGGGAAAAGTTCGAACTTGCCCAGATTCCCAGATGGATAACTACCCCGGAGAAGAGAACCGGGAAAGAACACTCTTCAATGATCATCGCCATTCCAGGATTTTTCACCACACAGACCCTAGGGCTCAGATCCCTCCACCTATTCGACCGCCGCTGCCTTCTTGAAAGTTACCTTAACACCAGAGAAGACACCCAGTGCAGAAACTGCCTCGAATTCGGGTACCGACAGGAACAGTGTTCCAACGAAACAGGCCGATGCGGGCATTGCGCCGAAGACCACATTACCGACAACCACCCGTGCAAGTCCTGCTCGGGAGGAGTCAAGTGCACCCACTCGCCCATCAGATGTTACAACTGCAAGGGCTTTCACAAAGCAATCGACCGAGCGTGCCCAGAGCGCGCAAAAGCAACACTAAGAGCATCGCTGCGATTTAACGAATCCAGACATCAGAAAATAGCTCCGGCTCTCATCCCCGTGGCCCCAGTAGCCCCGGCACCAGTAGTTCCGGCCACAGCAGTCCCGACCCCAGTAGGCGCCGCCGCAACGGCACCGAATTCTACCATTCAAGTACCAGCGACACCGGCACCGGCTCCGGTAGGAAACGATCATGACATGGGAAATGTCTAGGTTTGACTTGGTCTCGCTCAGTTTTCCTTCTCTTTCTTACTCTTTCACTCCCTGTAACCCGCGACCTCACCCGCCGCGGAAACTTATTGAATGTTGAATGTATTTCTTCCTAGCTTGTCTCATTCTTGTCTTCGGTTTTTGTTCTTGGTTTCCGCGTTTTTGTTTTGGGTTAGCCGGCGGAGGTTGTAGTTCGGGTAGTATAGTTGTGCGATAAGCGTCTCGCTTCTAAGCAATAAAATCTCTCTCTCTCTCTTCTACTCCTTTTCGAACAAACTCGCTACGAACAAACATTATTATCGGATACTTTATTCCTTTTATCTTTATTCTCGCGCTACGGTTCACCCTAGTATATCCTACTAGGCGAAGCCATCCTGTTACTTGGCCGTGCGGTCGCGTTGTTATTGTTCTGAGCGAAAGAAAACATCTCCAAAATGGATCCGAAAGGAACACCCGACCCGACCTTCGGGAAAGGAAGAAAGAGAAATCCTCCTAACACCCCGACAACAAGCAGATTTGGGCATGGGATAAGTTCCCAGGCGTCCCTCTCCAGTTACTTCGCAGGGGAGCCT
The DNA here is from genome assembly GCA_024713705.1 of Morchella sp. 2018-W38C. Lineage (NCBI taxonomy): Eukaryota > Fungi > Ascomycota > Pezizomycetes > Pezizales > Morchellaceae > Morchella > Morchella sp. 2018-W38C. The sequence goes on along the minus strand of JAMJEX010000013.1, from coordinate 567,480 downwards.
CCCCCAGGCACCCCCGCCCCCCCTCGCTTCGACCCAACCCAGTCCCAGGACTTGGGTGTAGCCCCCCAAGAAGAACCACTCTCCGTATACGCAACCGAGGAAGACTACGGGAGAGCATATATCCCTAGGATTGATTACCTCGAACCCAGCATTGTCCCGGGTGAAATGCACAACAAAATGGACATGAATTACGTCTCATGGGCCATTAGACACGCCATAACAAACAAACTCGCCGGAGTAATAACAGCTCAGGCGGAGAATATCACAGGACAGAGACAAATGGCAGCAGAAATCAGGAAAACTGCCTACAACATAAAAGAACTATCAAACCAAGGAAACAGAATCGAGAAAGAATTGGCGGACTTGAGAGGAGCTCTCGCCCAAACCATCTTCCCCCTCATACAGAAAATCGAGACGGAACAAAGCCAACTCGCCAAACGAAATACCGAGCAGTTCGAGGAGTTGAAAACCCTCCTGCTCAGCAGACCCAACCCGCCCCCTCCACCTCCTCCCATTCCTGCCCCGGTACGCGCCCCCGCCCCCGCCCCTATTCCCGCCCGAGCTCAACCCGCTTGCGCCCGACCGGTGCAGACGGTACCGCAACAACCACAACAACAACCACGACAACAACAACAACAACAACCACAACAACAGCAAGCACAGCAACAACCTCCCAGATCCTTCGCGAGCGTAGCCCGGGCAAACAACCCGAACCAGGACACGTTCCAAATAGTTAAAAGGAAGAAGGCCCCAAAGAAGGCAGACCCGCTTTTTAAGCCTGACCTCGCCAAGGTTAACAGAGAAATAATCGTGGAATGCAACGCCCCCTCCGACCAAGCCCCATGCAACCAGACCCCCTCCGAAATCCGAGCCAAGATTAATGCCGGGATCCCAGACGCCAAATGCCACTTCATCACGGCAAGGAAAACCCTCAACCACAACATCGTACTCGAAACAAAGTTCGATACCTCCGCCGAATCAGTGCTCGCATACAAGCACGAAATCAAAGACGCGCTCACCGGGATGAGAATCTACGTGATCGACATCAGGGCCAACTCGAAATGGTCGAAATTTCTTTTACACGGCATCCCTACAACAATCGGGGATGGACTCGACGCAGGACAACTAGTTGCCTCCGAAATCAGGGAAAATTACGGAGAAAAAATTATTTGAGCTTCCGTCAAATCGCCGATGGATAACCAGCCGGAAGAAACGAGCAAAAACGTTCCTCGATGATCGTTTTGCCTCTGAATCTTCTGGCCAAACCCTAGGGGCTTCAATCCCTTCAACACCGACCGCCGTTCTTCCTTGAATATATCTTAATATCAGGAATGGCCTTGATGCAGAAACTACGCCGAATCTGACGCACCGACAGGGCGCTGCTCATGAAACAGGCGATCTGGACACTGCGAAGGGAGCCTACAACGGACAACCACCCGTGCAAGTCCTGGGAGGAGTCAAGTCTTGTGTATTTCACTTCATCGGATGTTACTGAGGGCTTCAGAACTCAATCGTCGGCCAAGCGTCTTACAGCGCCATGCCAACCTTCAAAGCATCGGCTGAGATTCAGCAATCAGGCAGAAGATAAGCACGGCTCTTATCCAGTAGCTCCAGCAGGTGGCACCAGTAGTCCTGCCTCAGCAGATCGCGGCCATGGTCAGCGGCCTCAATGCAGGCTATTAGCCTCTATCTTCGCCTTTCGGCGGCGAGTGAAAAAGATCACGACATGGGAAATGTCTAAGGTTTGATGTTTGTCTCGCTTAGTCCTTTTCCTTTCCTTTCCTACTCCCTCCTCCTGTAGCCTCTTGCTCCTCCGCCCATGATAAAAGCATTGATAACGTGTTATTTCTATAAACAGCTTTCTTGTCTTCGTGTTCGTTTTGTTATCTCGCGTTTTGTTTTGGGTTAGTCGGCGGAGGTTGTAGTTCGGGTAGTATAGTTGTGTGATAAGCGTTTTCGCTTCTAAGCAATATAATCTCTCTCCCTCTCTCTCTTCTACTCCTTTTCGAACAAACTCGCTAACGAACAACTATTACTATCGGTTATTTTATTCTTTTTATCTTTATTCTCGCGTTACGGTTCACCCTAGTATATCATACTAGGCGAAGCCATTTCATCTTTCGGCCGCACGGTCGCGTTGTTGTTGTCTAAGCGAAGGAAAACACCAAGAAAACATCTCCAAAAATGGATCCCAAAAGTCTGGCCGGCCGGAAATGAAGAAGAAATCACTCCTAACGCGACCGAACAGATCTGGGCGTGATATAAGTTCCCAGGCGTCCCTCTCCAGTTATACTTGGCGAGAGCCCCTCGTAATATTAGTAGCCAGTCCCAGAACTTGAATGTCAAGAACCGCTTTCCATGCATAGCTGGGAGGATTACGGAGAAGCATCATCCTAGGATCATTATCTCGAGCAGCATTGTCCCAGGCGGAATCTGCACAACAGAATGGACGTGAACTACGTTTCATGGAGCCATCAAACCATAACCAACAAACTTCGCTGCGATAACAGCTGCTCAGGAGACGATTAACAGCGAACAAACCGTCGCTGCAGGCATCAAAAGCGTCCAGGTGAATTAAAATACTCGGCAGAACAAGGTAAAAAGGATCGAAAAGCGCCGAAGACATAAAGCAGCCTAAACTATCTACTACTTTTGCGAAAATCGAGGCGAACAAAAGCCAGCTGGCCAAACAAGTCGCTGAACAATTCGAGATGAAAACCCTCCTCGCATGACCACCGCCTCATTCCATTCATCTTTGATGCGAACCCCTATTCGCCCGAGCTCAACCGCTTTCGTGCCCGGTGCAAGGCAGTACCGCATACAAACAACAACAACCAGCAACAACAACAACAACACAGCAATGGCCACCAACTCACCACAACAACACAAATCAAGTGGTTCAAGAAAAGAATTTCTTAAGCCAGACCCACTCTTCAAATCCGATTTCTCAGGGTTAACGAGAGAAATCGTAAATCGAATCTGTATTTTCAAATACGGCATTATACCGTCAAAATCGGCGAAAAATTAATGCCGGTATCCCAGACGTAAATCTGCACTTCATCGCGGCAAGAAAGACCATAAACCACAACATCGTACTAGAAACCAAGTATGATACCTCCCAAAACTGTATTTCCCTCTAATGTGAAATCGAGGGCGTCTTTCGTAGGAATGAGAATATCGTGATCGACATCGAGAAGCTCAAAGTGGTCAAAATTCCTCCTCGCAGCATCCGACAACAATCGGGGATGGACTTATGGTGGCGTCGAAATTAAAACAAGCTACGGGGAAAAGTTGAACTGCAGATTATAGATGGATAACCACGGGAGAAGCAGGAAACAACGCTCCATGATGATTATTGCGATACCAGGATCTTATACCCCCCAAACTCTAGGGCTCGGATCCCTCCTTCTTTTCGACCGCCGCTGCTCCCTTGAGACCTATCTCAAGCATCGAAGAAAGTGCGGCTTCTGCGCCGAATTGAGGCAGAAACAATGTTCCGTAATCTGAGCGATCACGGACATTCTTGCGAAGGACCATACGAAGAATCACCGTTGCAAGTCCTGCCGGAGGAGAATAAATCTGTATTTCGCCCGTCAGATATTACAACTGTTGTAAGAACTTTCATCGCTCAATCGTGAAGCGTCTTGCGTATGAATAACCTTCGCATCGCTGAGATTCAACGAATCAGACCCCAGAAAAAATAGCTCCGGCCCTCATCCCGTGGCTTCAGTAGCCCGGCACCAGTAACCAACGGTCATGATCCAGCAGTCAGTTCTAAATCCTCGGTAGAAAAGATCGTGGAAATGTCTGGGTTTGATTGCTTAGCGTTTTCTCTCTCTCTCTCTTACTCTTTCCTCCGTCTCACCTGCGGTCTTCTACCGCTTGTGATTACTTAGTTGATTGTATTGTTTTATCTTGTCTTGGTTTAGTTTTTGTTCTCGCGTTTTGTTTTTGGGTTAGTCGGCAGAAGGTTGTAGTTAAGATAGTATAGTTGTCGCGATAAGCGTTTTACTAAGCAATAAATCTCTCTCTCTCTCTTCATTCCTCTCGACGACGGCTGAGAGCCTCTCGTCGATAAGTCGGATACCCAGAGTTCTAGTTTAGCGCGGGTGGCTAGTTCCCCTCTATGTGCGAGTCTCCTCTCGCTTTCCCCCTTTCACCGCGTTGATCTTGCCATGGGATCTTCATCATGCGCAAACCTCGCCAGCAGCGGCCGCTGGGCAGTCGTTCACCCCTTTTGGGCTGCTTCATCATGTAAGCACCATCTGGCGTTGAGTTCGCTGTCCGTACTCTCTAGTCGGCCGAGAACCTCTGACCATGCTCAACAATGCAGTTTTGCGTTCCTCTGGCGCGCGTTAAATCAAATTTTCTAAAGGTCCTCGTGACCTTACCCCTCTTTTCCTCCGGCCTTAATCAGGCAACCCATTCTCAGCAAAGCGGCTCGATCCTCACTGCACCACTGGTCCCAAGACTCCTCCTCTGATTAAACTACGATTGCGACCACTTTATCTGAGTTAGCAGCTAACTCCCGTTTCTTACGAGGGGCTCCGATCCTCACCACATGGTGTCCGAGACCACCCTCAACAACGTGGCTTACGATTCTGACCATCTGTTAGTCTCAGGTCGCATGTTGCGTCACTCAGAGGACACCAAATCAAACAAGCTGAGGCACAGATCTTTGGCCGTTGCTCACTGGGACCAGCAGCCCCACTACTACCTGCGGTTGAGGTTATTCAATAGCCAGCCACCAAGGCCCTCTTCCTCCACTCTCAACCGCCTCTGCTACCTGACAAGTAGATTCCCAGGGCACCACTCTTGACACCACCCCTAGCTGTGACCTGACGACGGCTTTGTTGGCCTCCTTTAGCTCTTGTGCCCGGATTCCACCGGACTCAGTTAAGGTTCGGCCCATCCATCGACAACGCCCACCGGTTCCAAAGAATGATCCATTTTGTGTGAACGGTTCGGTAGGGAATAGCTCGCTTAGTTTAGTCTGACGGATAAGTTGGGGTTTCATTCTACGACGGGAGGTTTTTTGATGTCGCCAGATTCTGCTCACCTGGTACTTATCACACTTTTTTCGAACAGAACTATATGTATTTAGTTAGTCGCTTTAGCTTATTTCGTGATGGATTACGCGATAAGTTTTGGCTTCAAGCCAAATAAATATCTCTTCTACTATATTTGTATTCATTAAAACGCTATTTAATCCCAAGATATTACGCTAAAATGCATTCCTATATTACGCTGGTTACCAATACATACGCTGTTACTTCTCTTCTTACGAAGACCGTTGCACCTCGCTTGATTAACTCGACAGCTACTACTGTCGCCACTCGTACCCTGCGGAATACATACACCTACGCCGCCCCTTGAGAAAATCAGAGGAAATAAGATTCGCAGAATTAGGGCAGTGCTACGCGAAAGTCAGTGAGAGGTTATGATGCTAGTAAGCACGGGTGACCATGGACAAGCATAGAAAGGTACTGAGGTGGTGTGAAGCAGTTTGTGTACAATGACACCTCCATTATACCATTGTAAGGCAGGCTTGAAAACCGGGGTTCGTGACAGCAGACTGTTTTACCTTGAGAAATAGGTCAAAACGACATTTTGGTATAGTACAGCATGATTGTCGGCAATTGTGAGTCCAAGGGATTACGCGTCAGCAAACAATTAAATAGAAAGCGGGCCTTCATATGAGTTCCTACATGTATGAACAGAGGGTGGATTCCCGCCAGTTGATAGAGTATTCTCTTGACATGAGTGCGCAGAATCCGGTCTACCATAACAGATCTTTCAAAACCTACAGAACTATTGATTAGCATTGATATATTTTTAATGTACCATCACATAGATATATGTCACTAATTCAGACTTGATATTCTTTTTTGTTGTGGCGTCGTAGTACGAAGTAAAATGGTGTGATATGGCGTGGAGAGAAGTGTGGTAGCAACAGTCAGGTAATGCAATCACCAATGGCCATCGGAATTATTTCTACAAGGCTTCATGAACATGTCTACAGATCTATGAAATCTGAAATTATCCGTTGGTGTTGACAATTTCTTTAAAAAAAGGGGAGTGCCCCGAATTTGGGCGATAAAAGGTTACTAAACGACCGCATGTTTAGCTCTTGCCCGTTTGGTCCGCCAAGACCGCGCGGCTGAAGCGCCAACGATAATGCAGAGAGCTTTGCAACCCCGCGCATCCTAGGCCCCCAACCATCGCTACGTAGCCACCCCTACATCACAACCCACCCTGCGATCCAAACCCCAAGCATCTCATAGTCCGATATACATACGAAAACATTGAAATGACACTCAGGTACATCTCCTCCGCCTCCCACCCTTAATCCCCCGCCCCGCTCCCACCCCTCCCACCCCCCCACAACTAACAACCCCCAGCACCGAGACTGTTGCTCTCCTGCGCTATGGCATCGATGCGCTACTGCACCTCACGGGGCCTACCTCCTACGCACTCCTAACCCCGGACGAGCGCAAGACCGCGCTGCAGCATCTGGTGGTGACGGCGGAGGCCGCGGCGACATTCGCCGAGGTGGCACAACGGGAGGCTTTGGCGCTGCCCAAGTCGTCGGCCGGCGATACAGAGCACATCATGGCGGAGGGCGACCGACAGGAGGCGCAGGATGAGGCGGGTGAGAAGGAGACGGAGGCGGAGTGCTTGGGCAGGCATCGTCACAGGTCGATGCTGGAGACTAAAAGGCTGCGGGCGGAGCTTGTCCAGGTGAGAAAAGAGAAGGTGATAATCGAAGGGGACACACAGTGGTTGAGTGAGGGTCTGAAGAAGGCGAGGAGTGATAAGCTGATCATGGACAGAACCTTTTTCACGACGGTGGAGGAGAGGCAGAAGGTGGTGCTGGATGTAGAAAGGTTCGAGAGGAGCGTTGAAAGATTAGCGGCGGAGAAGGCGAGGATTGAGGAGGAGGAGGAGAGGATGTGCAAGGCTATTGAGAGCTCAGTCCAGGAGACTGAAAGGCTGCGGGAGGAGCTGGACCGGCTGAGGACTGAGACTATGATGCAGAAGGTGTTTCGGGACTAGAGGGGAGTGGCAGGTAGTCTTGTCTTGTGGAGATTCCCCGCGGAATCATTCTACTTTGTTTGTGAGAGGGAGCCTGCCATGTGAGCAATGAGTATGTAATAGGATAAATGTAATATCAGCACAGAGCATCAAAAATTGTCATATGTCTATAGACATGCAGTTACTGCGGTACTTATAGATCTTGCCAACCTCGCAAGCGCAACGTACGCGGCGGTAATGAGAAGAGCGTTGCAACCCCGCATAATTCAGGCTCCCAACCATCCCATCACTCGCCATACAAACCCTTCATCACAACCCATTCCCCGATCCAACCTTCAATCACCCCACACATCACAGCCATACCTCATCCTCCGCACCGCAAGTTTAACATAAACACCTAAACATTAAAATGACATTCGGGTACATCTCTTTCCCGCCCCCCCCCTCCTCCCCCTTCTCGTCCCCACCTCCCACAGCTAAAGACCACACAGCACCGAGACGGCCGCCGTCCTCCGCCACGGCCTCGACACGCTCCTACACCTAATGTCACCTGCGCCTTATGCATTGCTGACCCCGGAAGAGCGCAGAACCGCGCTGCACCATCTGATGGTAACTGCCGAGGCGACAGCGAAGCTTGCCGACGCCACACGTGCCCAGTCGTTGGTGCTGCCGACCGGAACGGGCTGTGATACAGAGCCGCTCTGGGCCGAGACTGAGAGGCTCAAGGCAGAGATGGAGAGGCTGAGGGTGGAGACGGAGAGGTTGAAGGTGGAGATTGAGAGAGTCGAGAGTAAGACTGAGTGCAAGGGGCAGGGAGTCGGCTGGGTCGCGAATAGGACAGAACAGCTCAAACCGGAGCAGGGGACGGTAAGGGCTGAAGCTTTGATGCCAGTGGAGAAGACGGAGCTGTTGAGGGAGGAGACGGAGAGGTTTAAGATGGACACGGAGAGAGCCGACGAGAAGGCTGGGTGCAAGGGGCAGGTGGCGGGGAAGCCGGTGGAAGAGACAGAACAGCTAAAGGCGGAGGAGGAGAAGGTGATTGCTGAGGATCTCATGCCTGTGCAGGAGACTGAGATGCTGACGGCGGACACGGAGAAGTTGAAGGTGAACACAGAGGGCGCCGGGAGGAAGCTGGAGTGCAAGGGGCAAGAGGTGGGGTCGGCAGAAGAAATAGAACAGGTAAGGGGGGAGAAAAGGAGGGAGAAGGTAGGTGCTGAGGCTGTGATGGCGGTGCAGGGGACGGAGAGGCTGAAGGCGGAGCCGGAGAAAGTGGGCAAGGAGCGGGGGAATGTTGGTGAGAGGTTTGTGGTGGTGGAAACGGGGAGGCTTGGGTTGGATATGAAGAAGCTCAGGAATGAGGTTAATCGATCGATAAGGGAGAAAGAAAGGGCAGAGGCGGAGGCGGAGCGTCTGGGGAAGGACCTTGAGAGGTCGGTACTGGAGACGGACCGTTTGCGTGTGGAGATGGACCGGGTGAGGAGTGAGAAGGCAAAGATTGAGGCGGTCACGGAGTGGGTGAAGGCAGAGCTGGAGTCGCTGAGGGAGAGGAAGGCGGCTGTTCTAAGGTTTGGGGGGGGATACAATGTTTGTGAAGTGGGAGGTGTGGGTAGCCGAGAAGATGGATAAAAAATTGGTTTTGGAAACTGAGATATTGAAGGAAGAGGGGGAAAGGTCGGCCGTGAACTTTGAGACATTGGTGGTGGAGACGGGAAGGCTGAGAGCGGAGTTACGCCGCGTACAGAGTGAAACCGTGACGACAGAGGAGGACATGGAGGCGCTGAGGGTAGAGTTGGAGAGCGTGATGGGCGAGATGATGATTATCAAAGCACGCACGGAGAGCAAGAGGGCGGACATATCCATGGAAATGAGTATGGGTGAGCCTGAGCGGCTATATGGGCGCTAGAGAGGAATCCTATCCTTAGAATGTTTTTTTCTTCTACAGCTGCTTCGTGTATCAATAGGTAATGACTAGGGGCTTCAATACCTATCTACAGGTGTTTTTGTGTATGTTGGCCAATGTCGATGCTCTGACCTAATCTCCAGTCAACTTTGATAGATAGGTCATTACCTATATAAAGAAGTCATGAAGTAAAAATACAAAGGTACTACGCCAGCGGAGCCAGTGAGTCCGTTCCGCCGCCGACCCATATATGGTTAACCCCAAAGAAACGATTACTACACAGGGTATTGTCACAGGATGGGCGAAGTTAGCAGGTGATATTGTTACACCTCAATTGGCTATCCTGCTGTGTGAAATCTGGAGGGGTCGAGTGGTATTCTATATCGCTTGGTGTTGTCGGATCATTATGTCAGCCAGTGTTGTCAATGATACGTATCGGTATGGTCTCGGCGCCATATTGCACCTATTGCAATGCGTTCAGATCATTATTGAACTGCATGATATTTTGCAAGTTGCCTATTGTACTATAGTATTGTGGTACATCACAGTAGAAACGACACGAGGAAACGCATACACAAGGCAAGTCTCCTCAGCGGCAGAGGGCCTCTCGATCGATATACCTCACCTTCCTCCCCTCGATGCGCCTCTTGGATCACACTGGTCATACGTAGAATATCGCATCAAAACCATATCAATACGTATTCTTGCCGCATCTCCAGCGTATTAACCAGAACATGGTAGTGAATTTCTTGCCCGTTCCGGTACTGTGTAGTCGGCCACACCGCGCGCGACGAAGCACCAATCATAACAAAGCGCGTGTCTTACGCCCCAACTCTCACCACAGGCTGAGCCAAGGCTGATATAACAACCTCCTCGCTGATGGAACCTTCCAGAATTCTTGTACACACTCCAACCACCACAGAAGAAGTCTGATATAATATAACAGCTCAAATGACACTCGGGTACGTCAGGATGAGCAGCCCTCCCACCTCTCCCCTTCTCCAAACCAGCGTACTGCCTCGCCTAATTACTAACTAATCCTTCTGCCCATACCATCAGGTCAGAGACAGCGACACTCCTGGTCCATACCGTAAACATGCTGAACAACCTAGCGTCGGCCACCCAGCCCGCTAACCTAACCCCGGATGAGCGCAGTGCCGCTCTGAAACAGCTTATGGCCACGGTCGAGGTGGCAGCTGGGCTCGTAGAGGTTGCGTACGTGGAGGCGCTGACAGCAAAGCAGAACGCATCGGGCGGTGATGTGGGGCGCATCAGGGCGGAGACCGAAAGGCTCAAGGCCGAAGCGGAGAAAGTGGACAAGGAGACTCACAGGGCAGAGGTGGAGACGGGGAGGACAAGGGCGGAGGCAGCGAAGGTGGGAAAAGAGACAGAGAGGGTTTGTAAGGAGATTGAGAAGTCGGCGAGGGAGACGCTAAGGCTGAAGATGGAAGGGGAGAAGGTAGTGAAGCAGACGGAGAAGGTCTGTAGGAAGATTGAGTTGGCGGCGCGGGAGACACTAAGGCTGAAGATGGAGGCGGTGAAGGTGGGAAAGGAAGTGGAGAGGTCGTTAGCAGAGGTGGATAGAATGAAGGCTGAGGCAGGGCTGATGGGCGAAGAGGTGGAGAAAATGGGGGATGAAACTGAAATATTGGTGATGGATACAGAGAGGAGTCAAAAGAAGGTTGAGACGAAGGCTCAGGAGACGGGGAGGCTAAAGACAGATGTTAGGGGAATCAATGAAGCGGTTGAGGAATCAGTGACGAAGACGGAAGATGTGGAGGCAGGGAGGGTGGACAGGGGTCCTGGGGAGCTGTTGCTTGAGGCCGAAAGCCAGGAATGGGATAGGAGAGTGAGGGAGGGGGATGAACGAAGGAGGAAGCTGATGGTGGCAATAGACCAGGTGCTGGGTAAGACTGAGGTTCGAGTGCCACGTCAGTGTTAGAAGGGAATGACCGGGGATCTTATCATGTGAAGCTTTTAGGCGGGATAGCTTTCTTTGTTTCCTTTAGCTAGTGATTTGGGAAATGAGAATGAGTCGATCATTGAATATGATATTAGCCTGGAGTATATCTCCAGCGGTTATTGAAAGATATGTAGGTACCGCAGTACACCGGTGTTCGGTGCCTCCAACCCTTAGGGTTCTATGTTCAGACCGGTCTCCCAGAGCCGTTGGAAAGAACATTTCAGTCCTGTTTTGGGCAAACCGTTTTTGATGCAGCTGGACCTCTTCATACAAATGATAGAACCGTTTCTTTTGGGAAAAGACTCTAATCCTAAGAATAAACATTAATCATGTTATACAAGGTTTCTGTTCGGCGTGTTTCAAGACCTGAGCAGGGTGTTACAATCTTAACCGGTTATTATTCCGCCGGTTCAGCTATAGGCCGTTTTGGTTCGGCACAGTTCAGTTTTGCTGAACACAGAAGCCTGTTACAAGCGTTGCAAACATTTGGGGCTCATGTTAACAGGTCCCTAAGAACCTGCGCTATATGAAATATTAAAATCCTTCAGAAATATCCTTGCCTACACACTTTTTACATTATTTTCGCTTTTCTGATAACTATAGTGACGGTGATGAATATTGTGATTTAGATAGTTCCTCGAGATTCGTCGCATGGGATTCGCTAGAATATACCTATTGTCGTCCACTGTGAGCCAAGACCTGTTCAATACGGCTGTGCAAGCAGATAATGAACGTTCCCACTTAGTAAGCGTTGCAACCCCGCACAAATTAGGCGCCAGCCCAACCCGATACTTGATCAAACCTCGCAGCTTCGTACTCCGCACACACTACACACCCCAGAAGTCACCCCGCACCATTCCTCTTACCACATCGAGTTTGATATACCAAAACATAAAATGACACTCGGGTATGTATCCCCCCCCCCCCCCCCCCCGCCGTCCTCGTCCTCAATGAGCGTGTTACGCACATCAGCGACTAACGTACCCTGTGTGTCTCCACCATCAGCTCAGAGACAGCCGCACTCCTGGTCCTTGCAACAAATGCGCTCACTCACCAACTGTCGCCCACTCAGCACGGACTGGTATCTACGGACGAGCGCAATATCGCCCTGCGCCAGCTCCTGGTAACGGTGGAGACGGCGGGGAAGCTGGCCGAGGCTGCACAAACGGAGGCCTTGGCGCACCAGAATGAGTCGGGTACCGGTGTAGTGCGTATCAGAGCCGAAACTGAGAGAATAGAGGTGGAGACTGAGATGATGAGAGCGGAGAGAGAGAAGGTAAAGCCGGAGGTTGTGAGAGTTGTGAGGGTTCCGAAGACGGTGGCGAGGAAGGTGAAGGTGGACAAAGAGGTGGAGCAGCCGGTAGCAGAGACAGAAAAGCTGAAGACGGAGGCGGAGGTGGAGAAGGTGGAGGCCGACACTAGCTGGACGGTACAGGAGAGGGGGATAATGGAGGTTCACACTTCGCCGGTGGTGAAGAGCACAGCGCAGGTGTCCAGAAGGGCGATGAGAAACGCGGTAAAAAGACAGCGGCAGGATGGGTGGATGCTACAAGTCACCAGCTCGGAGCAGCTGATGGCCGACTTGGGGAGGTTCGGTAATAGCTCTCGGAGGACGATGGAAGACATAGAGGCGCTTCAGGTGGAGCTACAGAGCTTGCGGAGTGAGAAACTGAAGGCAGTGGCGGATGCTCGGACGGCGGTGGAGGAGACAGGGATCCTGATCAGTACTGTGGAGAGGGTTGCGAAGGGAGTTGAGAGATTGATGACGCAGAATGAACGGGTAAAGGCCGATCCCGAGAGCACTATCAAAGACCTTGAGAACTTGAAGCACGAAAGACAAGGACTGAGTAATGAGGTGGTACAGGTGAAGAGTGAGAAAGCGAGGATTGAGGCGGGCAGAGAGAGGCTGAGGGAGAGGATTGTACCCGATCGTAGTGCGACTGCGTTCTATCGGTGGAATCAAGAGCAAGACGGGGGGGAGTGGTAATCCTATTTTGTGCACGTTTGTGGGTGAATGGTTTTATTTGTGGTGGCTAGCTAGTAGGGTTTCTAGTGGCTTGTATATTACACGGTTTGAACCGGCCCAGCTCAACCTGTCAAGCTTACAGTTGTTATGGTCCTTTGCATTCTTCATATATGTTTCGAAATTCAACTTTGAACAGGTTAGAAATCTGGGAAACCCGTTATGCCGACAGAATAAGAGTGGTTAATACAGAACGTGTTTGTGAGCTCGAACATATCAGTTCCAAAGATCGAACACCCTGTTCTGGGACATGAGCACCTATTCGAGACTGTGAGTATGTCAAGACATAAAGTCGCAGCTTAAGCGTTTAAAGCTGTGTAAATCTACGACACAAGTAGCTAGTATAGTTAGTACGGTTTAGTCTTGGCTCAGGACTACTATTACCGTTGGAAACCCTACCAGCCACCCACCCGAGAAATGAATTCAGGTTTCGATCTTAGCCTAGAGTATCCACTGGTAATATAAAGATGTTTTATCCCATGACCCGTAGCTTAGTTTTGACACTTTGGTTACAACTCTCTCCTGTCACCCACCACTCATGATATTATGCAATCTTGAACTCCGCGCGTTATGAATCATGTTGCTGAGATCTGAGGTTGATTAGAGAACATATGGTCAACAACCAGGCACCGTTGCTTATTGGAGAGGGCTTCAAAGCCCTCTGCTACGGGTCAAGGGATAGATGCATGTATCCTACACGCTTTGTTAGGGTTCCAACCCGCGCAATTGATAGCCAGCTACGCTTATATACCACAACCACGAGTTCCCCTCCTGGCTGTATGTCACAGATTGCTTCCCCACACATATCACATCTCACACTACACCAGAAAATCTACGTTACAAGACTTATTTCCCAATCACTAAAATGACACGCGGGTATTTATAAGTATCACTACATCTACCAATCAGCGTACTGCACCCACCCATGACTAACTAACCCATCTTCCCCCTACCAGGTCAGAAACAGACACACCCCTGGCCCATATCGTGGATATGCTGAAAAACCTAGCATCTGCCACCGAGCCTGGAATCCTGACCCAGGACGAGTGCAAGTCCACCCTGCACCAGCTCATGGAGACGGCGACAAAGCTCGCCGAGGTTGCGCATGTGGAGGTGGTGCCGGCGCAGCAGAGTGTGTCAGGCTTCGCATCATGGCCGTGATGGAGAGGCTGGTGGCGGAGGCGGTGAGGCTGAGAGCGGAGACGAAGAAGGTGAAGGCAGGGTATGCTATGGCTGCAGGGGCCGGGCAAATCAAGGCTAAGACAGTGAAGCTGGGGAAAAAGGTGGGAGAGGCCGGGTTGGGGGTTGGCCGGGCGGTGGAGGAGACGGATTGGATGAGACAATCGGGGATGCAGATGGCGAAGGCGGCACAGAAACCCGCGGGGTCAACGGTCGTGGAGAGGGGGGAACGGCAACAGTGAACCAGGATAGAGAGGAAGATTAAGAGGACTTTACAGAGCACAGAGAAGATAAAGGAAGAGTTGGAGGTCATTGGTAATGATGTTGGAAAGTCGGTGGAGGAGATTGAGTGGCAGCATATGGAGCTGGACGGATTGTGGGTGGAGAACCACACAACGCACATATATGGTCTGCTGTCGGTGGAGGAGACGGAGAAGCTCCAGCAGCAAGTGGAGAAGGGGACGGCGGAAGCTTTGAGCACGGCGCAGGACACGAAGACATTAAAGGCGGACGTTGAGAACGTCAGAAAGGAGGCTGAGAGGACTGTGGTAGAGACGGAGTGGACAAAGCTAGAGTCGCGGAGGACGAAGAAGGAGACATACAGGATGTGCGATAGTCTTGAGAAGTCGCTGTATGTCACGTCGACATTGAGGTCGAAGCTGGAAAAGGTGGGGTTTTGGAAGACGACCTTCCATGCGGAGACTGGGAGACTGAGGGCGGAACTCAACAAAGAGTGTAGGACTGAATCCTGAGCTGGTATCTAGATATTAGAGTGAAGGCGATATTGAGAAGGTTTACTTCTCTAGAAATAGGTTTGTTAGTGGTGCGGGCAGCTTGGTCGATGAATATATGATTATATGATTACATGTGATCTCAACCTCGAGTATAACACGATAATACAAAGGGATTTTAATGTACAGTGGGGGACAGTCAAACCCGACCACGACAACAACTATGACCAGCAAAACTGCTACCAATCTGTAACTGTGCCACGTTGATCTGAACTATTAATGCTTTTGTACAATTATTGTAATAAAGGTTCTTATGGAATATACTGAGAGCTATAAAAATAAAACAACTTTGGTGTTACTGAGAGCTCCGTGAGTGTTAGTATTTTGTATTGTTACGGGTAGAGAAAAAACCGCAAATATTCTAGAAAGAAACAAAGTCGAGTGATATTTCATGGTTCCAGGGTTGGAATCCGTTTGCTATACTTTATGACGCGTCTGTGTCATACTCGCGTGCTAAATGCAGTTTCCTGAAACATTTATTGATAGTATGTGTTTGCGTCCTTATCCCTTAACCTGTCAATTGGTGACCCTTTTTCGTGGGAGTTAGGGAAAAGAAAATTCAGTGGGGTGTGTTACTGTCTCAAATTGACCTCATGCAGAATAAATTCCCCGTTCTACGATCTATAATAGAAATCAAAACAACGATCCGAACATAGAAAGACATGACAAAGAGAATAATAAAAACGTGTCTGAGTACTTTTTTTGCCTTGCTCTTTCTGAGCCCTTGACGTTGACTGACAATACTCATTGAGTAAGATGCCAAATGCTCTAGTACTTTGATCTGTTTTGGACCGGTTCCGCTCCCATAAGAAATATGTACAATAATCGGGGTTACTCTCTGTTCTCGATGGCTTGACTTTTTCATGGTTTCCTGGTTCTTGACAAGTGGCGGGCAGTTCCTCGCCGATATAATGAGTATTCCCTTCGAATACCGGTGAAGTACCAGCCGTAATAAGCTCTTGAGAAAGAGTTTCAAGGAATCGGCGGTCGGTCATTAAACTCTTGGCCATAATAGTACCTTCAATAACAGATACTGTTCGATACAGAAGGTATCCATTGTTTTGGAATATCAAAGATATGGAAATGCTAAGCAATAGTTCTGTAGCTTTTGAACAATATACTTCAATGGACCGGACTCCGCTCGCTGACACTGAAGATGAGAAATCTCTCTCAGCTTGCGGGAATCTGTCCCTCTATTTATACAAGATCGGAACCTATTCTCAGGTCCTGTTTCCTTAGCTAATCCTATTTCGACACGTAACCCCTTTGACTCATAATTGCCGGCTATCAGGCTGTACCATACAATTGCGTTGACCTCCTTCCCAAAGGAGAAGAGCCTGCAGCCGTAAACACCGCATTCTAAGTTTGCCGCCCAATAGTATAATACAGGTGTGGTTGTACACTGACTGCCCCATACCACCACAATACCTTTCTATACTTGCCCTCGGTTATCCATACTTCCAAGCATCATACCCTCTCACTCGACATCCTGTAACAGCAGTTTGATTATCAAACCGGGTCCCTAACGGGTCAAGGTCCGGAACCGTATTAACTGATGGTGGAACATAATCTCCAATTCCATCTTAAAAAGTATCCGGCTCCCCTTCATCAATATCCCCATCATACACCCCATTGGCAATCCGAGTCTCATTGTCTGCTTCAACTCCATGATATACTCCAGGCTCAAACCCAAAAGTAATAGGTGGCTCCGGATTCTCTACTCTATCATCACCAAAAAAGACACTCTCGCTGTCTGGGCTTTTTTCCTTACACTGCCATTCCTCTCTTTGTTGTCCCTCGCTATCTGAATTATCTCCCAAGTCTGACATTATCAAGGTGCGATAGACTTGATGCCATTGAGCTTCACCCTCAACTTGAAGTGCGAGTCCACCTTTCCTGAACATATACAAGATAATACTGTCTCAGTTCAGCTTTTGATACTGCACAGACCAAGCAACCACTTGGCGTGTAGAGCGAACCCCACGGAAAAGGGTCAGCATTTTCATGACAGCTTAAGCGATGAAAGAAAAATAGAAACATTCTTTGTATCCCAGTTGAAAAGTAGGCAATTGCATTAGTAAGACCCGAGTCGTTTCACTGGCACCAAATTCCTCTGATATACGTAGGAGAAATAACAACCTGTTCGCCACAGATGGTTTGGCAAAAAGAAAGCAACGGTTATTGAGAGCTAAAGAAACAAAACAAAACCTAAAGTATGTAGCTAAGATCTTACAAAATTCAGAAATGTTATTTCATGATTTTTCAAGTTTTGAGAGTTAGGATTCT
The DNA here is from genome assembly GCA_024713705.1 of Morchella sp. 2018-W38C. NCBI lineage: Eukaryota > Fungi > Ascomycota > Pezizomycetes > Pezizales > Morchellaceae > Morchella > Morchella sp. 2018-W38C. The sequence goes on along the minus strand of JAMJEX010000013.1, from coordinate 550,303 downwards.
GAGTCGGTTCAGGAAATTGATGATGATTGGGGATTTCCGGAAGGTATGAAATGGCTTCCGAAAGATGATAAGATGCTGGACACGATGGTATTATCTAGACATGCAATCGATGGTCAATGGAATTTAACTGATAAAATAAATAGGACTCGAAAAACAGAGGCAGTTCAGGTTTAGCTTTACCCGACATTGTGGAATAAGAGTATGATAATAAAAGTCTAGATTGGGCACTCGGAAGGAAGGTAGCCTGGATAAATGAAACTGGTTCTGATCTCAGAGGCGGGTATCAAACCAGATCTAGGTTTTCAGAAAACCAAGGAAAAAGAAATCTCGAAACTTTGGGGCGCCGGCAAAATCAACATACAATATTGTTACAATCTGGAAGAGGAAACAAGAATGAAAAATTGCATTCCAGTCGAATATACTCCTAGTCTTTTGCAATCAGAAATTCAATAGACTAAGTTGACAGTTCGAGTCGGCAATAACAGTTTAAGGAATCTCTCCTCAGGCCCCGATATCTCTGATCCTCAACGTTTGAAAGAGAAAAGAATTGGCAAAATGTTAAGTGGGGACTATAGACGTAGACTTGAAGATCCAAAGAACACATCCGAAACAGCAGGCTTAGAGGTAGACTCTAAGCAAGCGGAGTATCTTGGCACTTTCTTCGCCGACGATACAAGAGATTGTAGGCATTGGACTATGAAGGAATAAAACCAATAATATTCCTTAAATGCAAGAGAGAGAGAGAGAGAAACTTATATTGCTTAGACGCCGAAGTGTATCGCACAACTATACTACCCGAACTACAACCTCCACCGACTAATCCGAAGACAAGAACGAACTAACCAAATACAAAAATGGAGCGCTCAAAGAGGGCGCGACTAACAAGTGGTACAGGTAAGCAGAATCTAAGCGACGGCAAAGAAACTTCCCCGCAGTAAGAATGAACACCGAACTTCTCCGTCAACTACATAATAAGCGAGTACGATTCTCAACATAGTAGTGTTCATCCGCAATGGAATCATTACGAATGTTCCCGGTGTCATATCTGTGGACCAACCTTAACATGACTGGGAAACTACACGCACGAAGGCAGGAAAGGCCGACAGTTCAGCAGTGTCAGGTGTGAAAGCAAGGGGGGGGTTGTCAAGAGTGGTGCCCTGGGAGCCTACTTGTCGGGTAGCAGGGCGATTAAGAGTGGGAGGGAGGAGGGGACGCGGCGCGAAGCTGGCTATTAGGTTCCCTCATCTGTAGTAATGTGTGGGGTCGTCGGTCCCAGGAGCAACGGCTAAAGACTGTGCCCGAGTCGTGTTTGATGTGGAGTCCTCTGTTGGGGACGTGCAAGAGGGGGTGAGTCTAGGACTCAGTGTGTATGTAGTGGTCGCAATCGCGGTTGCCGACCGTGTGTTGAAGGGTGGTCTAAGAGACCGGTAAGAATTGTGTCCTCTGGGGGGGACGTGCAGGAGGGGTGAGTCCAGGACTCAGTGTGTGCGGGGTGGTCGCAATCGAAAGTGCCGACGGTGTGTTTAGGGGTGGTCTCGGAGACCAGTGTGTGTGTGTGTTGAGGGGATCGGGCCGCCTTGGTTGAGAATGGGTTGCCTGGTTAAGGCCGGAATAAACCAGGGGTAAGGTCACGTGGGGACCTCTGGTAAAAATTTTACGATAGTTTCGCGACCGTACATCAGCAAACTCTCCTATTTCTCAGGGCGTAACCCGTACGCCGTGGGCTGGCGCCAGCGCCCGTCGAGGGCAGAATCTTCGCGCCCTCATGTCGCGCCAGCGCGCCGAAGGCGAGTGTCTGCGCCCGACGCTGCCAGGACTGTAACGACGTGCCAAGACTCAAGGAGAAGTTCGGGAAGGAGAAGGATTGGTAATCGGGTTTTCGTTGGTTAGGTTTCTTTTCGGATTTCGTTCATGTTTCGGTTTTCCTTCTATGGTTTCTGTTACACGGATTAGTCATTGGATTCTGGAGGATATATATATGGCTGCAATTTCCCTTTGTTCTTTCTTACTTTTCTCCTTATCCGAACTCCCTGTTATATAGGAATACATTCTAGTTTTGTCTTCGAAACCTCTACGAATCCAAGTTGTATAACCTCTCGGTTGTGCCCCTTGGTCCCCGTCTTAGAACCACTTGGTCTCATCTAGCATATCATACTAGTCGGAGCCATTCTGATACTGTTCCCGTCCGTTTCCTTCAATAGTTTATCGTTAGGAAACTCCAGCTAGTATCTATCGGTATCGAGCCCGATATCTCCGAACCCTGACCCTGACCCCGCACGAGGTGAAGAGTTTTCACCCACGTGATCCTGACTCAGCTTCTACCGTTCTCTAACCGAGAATCCCCGAACCAGTTTCTCGTGTCCTCCGAGTCGGCCCGTAGCAATTGTGAATAGGGATCAAAGTATGCAAACTTGCTGGCATGGCTTGCCAATATATAACCACCACTGTTGCTGACAATTCAGATCAAAAAAAAAAAAACGGAATCCTCAAAATGATATAGAAAATCTTGAGTCTATTTTAGACAGAATGAGTATTATAGAGGAGGAGAATGAAGAGCAAAAAAAACAGCGAAAGGGAATAGTCGCAGGTTCTGCATGGAGATGGCTGAAATGGTTTGGATTGAATTGGCGGGATATAGAAAAGGGGGTCTTTTTTGATGAACATCAGAAAGGGGATGTAATTGAGTACCACAATTATTTTGTCAATCCGTTGGAGGAGCTATGGCCCTATGTGCTTGAATTCAATGACCATGGGTCAATGAAAGATAAAACTTATCCAGGGAACTGTTTTGTTAGTAGATAGGATAATAATTTCCATCCCATAATTATTATTACGCATGATGACTCTATATTTCAATCACACGATAGCAGACGACAAGGATGACTTTACAAAGACCGACCATTTATTCCTCCTAAAGGAAAAGGCGAAGGAATAATGGTTTCTGACTTCCTACTCCAAAACTGTCGGTTGTCGACAATATCCTTCAAACAGGAAAAGAGCAAACAGCTTGGACTACCCGAATTTGTTCGTTTTCTATTTGAGTACGGGCAAGACGAAGGCCATTGGTAAGGCAAGGATCTTGTCGATCATTTGACAGCAAGTGCAATCCCAATTGCGGAAGCAATTTACCCCAGTTATCAAACTCTATTCCTTTTTGATAATTCAGCAAATTATGGTACATTTACAGACGACGGCCTATGGGTTCAGAATATGCATCTCAACCCTGGCGGACTACAGTCATTCCATCGTAATGAATACATGAATGGCAACCCAACTCAAATTCAAGTTATGTGGGAAAATAAGTATAGAAGTACAACACCAACTGGGTATTCAGTAATACAGGTTGGTAATAATTGCAATCCGATTGGAATCCAAAAAGGGATTCAAAAAACTCTTTCAAAATGAGGGCTATGGCCATTGGAGGGTCGAGATTAGAATGCCCAAAAAGGCTTTGTGCAGATTACATGTCAGCCAATTTTCCAAAATATGTTCGAAAGGTACACAATGTGGACCCTGTTGAGAACAGAAAGTTTACAGTGGACCGTGAAATAAAAGGCAAAAATGTAATGAGTATGAAAGAAGACAAAAATACCATATTTGTATTTCAAAAGACAAATGTGCATGGTGTGAATTAAATGCTAGTGTATCGAACGATTGCTTTAAGTGCAAGTCAATACCTCCCAAATGTAGTACAGATGGTATGTAAAATTGATTCACATCAATCACTCAAACCTAATTAAATGTATCAGGTTGTTGTGCGAGAAGAGTACTGTCACTAGAAGATTTCAACAACAAGCTGGAATACTGATTGAGGAAACAAGAAAACGCGGACACTGAGTAGAGTTCTTTCCCAAATTTCGTTGTGAGCCTAATTGGATCGAGGATTATTGGGGCAGTTCAAAATAATGCTCAAGAGACAATTGCGTGTATAATCTTGAATCACTATTGAAAACTATAACCTAGCTCTACCATCGGTGCCAAATTCTACTATTCATGCCTTTTCGCATAAAGGTATGAGACAGCTACGAGCTTACTGAGCCAGTGTTCAGTTTGTAACGCTTGAGTTTGCCAATTATACTAGAAAATAAAAATCAGATAGACAGATTGTTTTTATTTCTGAAGATATTTAGTATTTAGTATTGTATTTTAAAATATTATACTGTCCGGTTTTGTTAATACTAGCATCACCCTATGAACTCAAACTATAATAACCCCTAGTTGGGTCAAACAATAGTAATGCTACCGGCTTGAAATAAATACTAATTTTTACAATCCCGTTCAATCATTTTCTCCTCAACTAATTTCTTCAAAGCCTCCTGCAAAAATTCTCCAGCTCTTCCCAGGTTTGCGGTTTGCTATCCTCATAGCCGATGACCGCTTAGCTTTCATACCATTGCTTGCACTCCATTTAGCTCAATTCTGTCTTTCATGGGTTTTCTTATCTTCAATTAATCAGCAATTATTAAATATATTCAGTATTAAATCTTACCAACTTGAATACCTAAATTCTTCTCTTCTTTGACATCTGAATGAGTTGCTTTGTGGGCCGGATCCCTTACAAAACTGGTTGCATAATGGTGCAGGTGTTCTCAAACTGCTTTGTGAGGGTCTTTCCGGTATTGAAAACTTTTATTGCAGGCAGGAACAGGACAACTAAAATGTTTCTCTGCCCTTTGTGCTAGTAGTGGATCAACTGTTTGGGTGACTGGGGGTTGCCCTTTGACTGATCGCTTTCTAATTCTACCCATTGCTGTGTAGCCATAAGGAGCTTTGGAGGTAGACATGATAGTTGATGCGGTTGCTATCTGAACTCGCATTCAATTACAACCCACCCGGGTTTATACGGGCAACCAGCAATGATTTGGAACCCAGATTAGTTGCGCGGGTCAACCAACAATGATTTGCAGCCGACTCCAGTTGGTCGCGACTTTCCAATCCAGCCCGCAACGCCGCCACCACCGATCTGCAACCGAACCCTCAGCAACAACCTCCCTAACTATGTATTGAGTGCGATTATTAAGCAAAACGGAAAAGAGCAAAATAGTTGATCTTGACTGTCCGCCACCGTACACATCCTGGGGATGAGACAAAGCCTTACCCCAACCTCGCCAGTCCCCCTTGAACCTATCAAGCTCGAGACCCTATAAAACCATAACCGATAGCTAGAACGAAGAGTACTTATGTCCTACACAATGGTGGTACTCCGTGTGTTTAAGGAAATTATGAGCCATACTACATGTAAAGCGATGATTATTAATAAGACGCCAACCGACCCCTGGTTCAAGAAAAGATGATATCTACCACGAGGGAGAATACATAATTTCACCGCAAGTTGGTTTCGCGGTACATGCGTGTATCAATCCTTCTTAGTCAGCGATACAACCCCGGGTTTAGCCCCGACTAACCGCTCTCTTACCACAACCTCCAGCCCCTCTCCCGGCGGTGCCTCACAGTTTCCTTCTCGCGCACACAAAATATCACACCACACGTTAACATCCTCACAACAAGTTTCATTTCCAAATAGCGAAAATGACACTCGGGTATGTATAAGCTCCTCGCCACCTGCACCCCCACCCCTCCCCCTCGCCCTAAATCGGTGTACTATACCCACCCACGACTAACGAGCCCCTCTACACCTTATCTGGTCAAAAACCGCCACACTCCTAGTTGATACGTTGAAGATACTAAACAACCTAGCCTCATCAACCCAGCCCGCCATTCTGACCCTAGAGGAGTGCAAGTCCGCCCTGCACCAGCTCATGGCGATGACGTCAACGCTCGTGGAGGTTGCACACGTGGAGGCGCTCACAGTGCAGCAGAACGCATCGGGTGGCGATGCGCGCTGCATCAGGGCAGAGACCGAGAGGGTGAGGGCGGAGACGGAGAGGCTGAGAGCAGAGACCGAGGAGGTGATGGCGGAGGCTGAGAGAACGTTGCAGGAGACGAGAAGGGCCCAGGCTCAAATGGAAAGGGGAGTGAGTGAGAAGATTTGTAGGGATATTGAGAGTGCGGCGCATGAGACGCTGAGGCCTACCGTGGAGATGGAGACGGTCGGGAAGGAGATAGAGAGGCAGGCGGCAGGGACAGAAAGGGTGAATGTGGAGGCAGAGGCGGAGTCGGGGAGGATAAAAGGGGAGGCTGGAAGGTCGGTGCAGGAGACGAACGGGCTGGGGGCTGGGGCAGTGGGGGTCCCAGGGAACGGGGGGGGCTCTGGGGCCAGGTTGGCCAGCCGGTGCAGGAAGAGACGGATGCGACGGTGAGGCGGGGCACGGAGGTCGAGAAGGCGCCGTGTGAAGATGCAGGGCTCGCGTTAGTGGAGACGGGGAACGATTGAAGGTAGAGGTGGTGAAGATGGAAAGGGAGGTTACGATGACTCCGCGAGGTAAACAGAAGATAAAGGCAGAGTTGAAGTATTTCGGTAATGATGTTGCGAAGTCGGTGGGGAATATTGAGTCCCTGAGCCTCCAGCTAGAGGAGATGTGGAGAGAAAAGCGGATGATGGATCTGAATCCATGGAGGGCGGCGACGGAAACGGACAAACTCCAGCAGCACGTGGACAAGGTTGCGGCGGAGGCTCTAAGGGCGGTGAACGAGACGGGGCCGCTCAACGCCACGATGGACAAGGTGTGGACGGAGGCTGGGAACGTGTGTAAGAAGATCGAGAGGGAGGCGGTAGAGCCAGAGAAGATGAAGCCGGAGATGGGGAGTGTGTGCAATAGTCTTGAGAGGCCAGTGGGCGGGGTTTGAAAGATGAGGGGGGGAGGGGCCATGTGCGGAACAGGAGGACGAATATCAATGCGGTGATGCGTAGACTGAGGGCGAAGCTGGAGAGTGTGGAGGGTAAGACTGAAGCCTGAGATGGTGCCCAGGTGTTATAGGGAAGGCTCATCCTGTCAAGATTTAATCCTAGTGGCATAATCTTGTTTGTAAAGCCAGCGATTTGAAAAAGGCTCTATGATTAAATACAATATTCTGGGCTGTGAGAAATCACCGGAAACTAGCTCCCAACCAAGAAGATTGCCCACAAGGTTAACTCCGGAAGTACCGCCCTTGGCCCTGTTTTAGTTTACAGACGAACACGGTTCAGCGAGAAACCTGTTGCGATTACAGATCTCAACATGCTTTAGACGTCAAAGTAGTAATACGGTAATAGGTGCAAATTAAAATCACTGAATGAGTAGTATGCTTGGCGGAGATTGACATTTTAAGGATTATAAACCTTAGATAAAGGCCGACAGAGAACACAGCTCTAGTTAAAACTTGCTATATTGCCTCAGTCGGCCAGGTTATATCAATGGAATACCCATATCAAACATACGTAGTAGCGCTCCCGTGAACAAATAACCTACCAGTTCTACCCAAACTATAGATCTATACATACTCGAAGAAACAATTAAGAGATCATTTAGTTAATCATATAAGCGGCCATATAGCGTTTATGGATAACAAATAGGAGTCTTGAGTGAAACAGCCGCAATTGGACAATTCAGATATCATAAAAACATTCCTGGACAAACGGCTAGTCGAAAAACACCGGCAAGAAGTATGTTCCTGCAAAATCGACCCAGGTACACAGATGACTAAACACGTCTTCCATGCCGAGAAACCTGCCCCCCGCCACCAAAGCCATGTCACACTGCGGCTGTGTTGTGAGGGCATCAACCTTAGCCCCTAGTGGGTGTCAAAGTGTTAGGTCTTGTCCTTTCACACCTGGTAGGCTTCCAAAATGGGATAAAGCCCTCACTGACCCTCCACCGGCTCCCAGATTTGAACACCTAGGTAAGCCCTATCAGTAATCTTGACCTTACTAACAAATTACATCAGATTTGAGGTGCTCTTTAAACGTTGAGGATCTAAAAACATCTGTTTACCTCCTGCCTAGCTGTCTGCCTTGCTCTCACTAATCACGACAACACCCATCAGCAAGAAATTGGGTTCGGTCTGACGTGCTTGGGCGTACCCAGGCGCAGCAGGCGACCTCCGCTGGCGACCTCCGCTGGCGCCCCACCCACGTCCGCTTACTCCTGCCCCGGGCACTACCCTCCTGCGCGCTGAGCTGCCTCCCCGCTGAGCTACCCGCTGAGCTACCCGCTGAGCTGCCTGCCCGCTGAGCTGCCTGCCTGGTAGGTGTCGATTTGGTGCAGGATTCGCTGCCTGGGGGTGTGCAGTATTCGCTGCCTAGGGGGTGTCCAAATGGTGCAGTATTCGCTGCCTAGGAGGTGTCCAAATGGTGCAGTATTCGCTGCCTAGGTGGTATCCAAATGGTGTAGTATTGGTGACTGATAGGTGTCAAAATCGTCCAGTATTCGGTGCCTGGTAGGTGTCGAAATCGTGCAGTATTTGGTGACTGGTAGGTGTCCATATGGTGCAGGATTTGCTGCCTGGTAGCTGTTGATTTGGTGCCTGCAGCTGCGTCTATATACTGCAGGATTTGGAGCCTGCAGCGGCGTCAGCAGCGGCGTCAATATACTGGGGTATTTACCTGCAGCGGAGTCAGTGTAATCGTCAATATACTGGGAATTTGATGCCTCCAGCGGCGTCAATATACTGCCCAATTTGACGCCTCTAGCGGCGTCGATATACCACAGGATTTAGAGCCTGCAGCGGAGTCAGTAAAGGCGTCAAAAAGGAGAGGAGGGTAAATACGTATCTAGGTGTCAATACAGGCAGGAGTTAGGTGTCGATACAGGCAGGAGTTAGGTGTCGATACAGGCAGGAGTTAGGTGTCGATACAGGCAGGAGGTGAGGTAGGAGGTGAGATAGGAGTTGAGGTAGGAGGCGAGGTAGGCGGCGAGGTAGGTAGATATAGAGGTGGAGGTAAGTGTGTATGTGGAGGTGTGGGTGGATCCTCGAGGTGTGGAAGAGTCAAATCTGACCTCATTAGCTAGCGGTATTACCATTAGCGGCAGTACATAGGCGGAATATCACATCCGCGCAAGGTTCAAAGACGAGATATCACATTCAGGAGACGACCTAGGCGTCAAAGGACGAGGTGTCACATTTGGGACGCATAACAGGTCACATTTTGGAGCTCCGGGAAGCGCAGGACAACCAAAAGGTGAGTTTTTGGTAGCAAAGGACGAGGTCTTCGTCGCAAAAGACGAATCGGTACGTCTGGACGTACAGTTCGTCTTGGCGGAATTTTTTTTTGCTGATGTACATTATTCAATTACAGTATATAACCTAAGTAGTAAATAACAATCTCAGACCAGCATAATCAACTGCAGCAAAAGATAACCAAAGCCGGCGAGTGTCAAAAATCTTGGGCCCGAGCCGGATAAACTACCTTTGAACAGTTGGCACAAATAACTGAACACTTGGTTCAAAGCAAAAGAGATCACTTAACGAGTCTGAATCTGCAGACTTAACTTTTCAATATATTATCTTTGTTTTTATAAGGGGGTTTGTTCAGCAATAGCTTTTGTATTTTCTGTTGTAAAACTCCCGGTTCAGTTTTTATTAAGGTTTGAATATTTCATTGAGATTTTCTGAATCAATTTTTATCTGTTTATTTCGCTTTCTCTCACCATTGTCCATACTCGTTGAGGACAAATTGACTACACGTTGACAACGCATTGAGTATTCTTGTTGTTCTTGTTGATGTTGTTGTGATTCAAGTTGTTTTTATTGCTCAAATTGTTTACTATTTGTCTCCTTTTGATAACCAACTATACCCACATCAGCAAAAAAAAAAATCCTCCAAGACGAATTGTACGTCTAGACGTACCGACTCGTCTTTTGCGACAAAAACCTCGTCTTTTGCTACCAAATACTCGCATTTTGGTCATCGCGCGCTACCCGGAGCTCCCGAATATGACCCGTCGTCTTTTGGCGCCTAGAATTCGTCCCAAATGTGACACCTCGTCTTTTGACGCCTATTTCGTCTCCCAAATGCGATATCTCGTCTTTTGACGTCGCGCGGATGTGATATTCCGCCTAAGTCCTGGCGCTAATGCTACTAGAGCTAGCTAATGACGTCAGATTTGACTCCTCCACACCTCGAGGATCCACCCACACCTCCACCTCCACCTCCACATATACACCTAGCTACCTCGCCTCCTACCTCGCCTCCTACCTCACCTCCTACCTCCTACCTCACCTCCTGCCTGTATCGACGCCTACCTCCTACCTGTATCGACCTCCTGCCTGTATCGAGCTCCTGCCTGTATCGACCTTCTGCCTGTATCGACGCCTACTAGTAGATACGTATTTACTCTACTCTGCATTTTGACGCCTTTACTGACTGCGCTGCAGGCTCCAAATCATGCAGTATATTGACGCCGCTGGAGGCGTCAAATTGGGCAGTATATTGACTGTATACTGACTCCGCTGCAGGATCCAAATCCTCCAGTATATTGACGCCGCTGGAGGCGTCAAATTCCCAGTATATTGACGATTATGCTGACTCCGCTGCAGGTAAATACCCCAGTATATTGACTCCGCTGCTGACGCCACTGCTGACGCCGCTGGAGGCGTCAAATACCCAGTATATTGACGGTATACTGACGCCGCTGCAGGTACCAAATCGTCTGTATATTGACGCCGCTGGAGGCGTTAAATTCCCAGGATATTGACGGTATACTGACGCCGCTGATACTGTCAAATACCCCAGTATATTGACGCCGCTGCTGACGCCGCTGCAGGTACGAATACCCTAGTATATTGGCGCCGCTGCTGACGCCGCTGCAGGCTCCAAATTGACAGCTACCAGTCACCAATACTGCACATAATGGACACCCGCTGGCAGCGAATCCGGCACCATTTGGACACCTCCTAGGCAGCGAATCCTGCACCATATGGACACCTACCAGTCACCGAATACTAGTCCAAATCAACACCTCCCAGGCAGGCAGCTCAGCGGGCAGGAGGGCAGGCAGGCAGCTCAGCGGCGAGCTCGGTGGACAGGCAGCTCAGCGGCGAGCTCATTGGGCAGGCAGCTCAGCGGCGAGCTCAGCGGACAGGCAGCTCAGCGGCGAGCTCAACGGGCAGGCAGCTCTCTGGCGAGCTCAGCGGACAGGCAGCTCAGTGGCGAGCTCATCGGGCAGGCAGCTCTGTGGCGAGCTCAGCGGACAGGAGGACAGGCAGCTCAGTGGGTAGCTCAGCGGGCAGGCAGCTCTCTGGCGAGCTCAGCGGACAGGCAGCTCTCTGGCGAGCTCAGCGGACAGGCAGCTCAGCGGCGAGCTCATCGGGCAGGCAGCTCTGTGGCGAGCTCAGCGGACAGGAGGACAGGCAGCTCAGTGGGTAGCTCAGCGGGCAGGCAGCTCTCTGGCGAGCTCAGCGGACAGGCAGCTCAGTGGGTAGCTCAGCGGACAGGCAGCTCAGCGGCGAGATCAACGGGCAGGCAGCTCTCTGGCGAGCTCAGCGGGCAGGAGGACAGGCAGCAGGCAGCTCAGCGGGCAGGAAGCTCAGCGGCGAGCTCAGCGGGCAGGAGGGCAGTCAGCAGGTAGCTCAGCGCGCAGGAGGGCAGTCAAGTAGGTCAGCGGCGAGCTCAGCCCGCTCTCCAGCGGCGAGCTCAACTCACGGGCAGGAGTAAGCGGAGGTAGGTGGGGCGCCGGCGGAGGCAGGCGGGTCGATAGCAAATATGTACATAGAACTACGTAGACATGTGGATCAATAAACGTGACATTTGCGCGGAACTATTGTCCTAGTATATGTACAGATTGCCGAGTGACCTCATTCTGCCAGCCGTTAACCGGGCAAAGCTACCTAGGTGTGGACCCGGTGTTCGTTTTGGGGTCAAAAGACGACGTAATTCGGTCAAAAGACGAACTCGTCTTTTCACCAAAAGACGACGTTGCGACGGGAACGGGAGAGATGTTCGTTTTTTCTCGTCGAGACGATATCGTTTTGCGCCGGGGCGTATGGATGCAGGTAAGAAAACTTCTCATGCGCCTGGTGCGCCCAATTGCGTCTGGTGCGCCTGGGTACGCCCAAGCACGTCAGAGCAGACCCAATTTTTTGCTGATGCACACATACTCACTCTCCCATTTACACCTGTCAACCATCAATGTGAACGGGTATAATATATCGTTGTGAGGCCACCAATATATTATTCTGCAAAATCAATAGGTACCGTGAGATCACCTTCTATTAATTTGCGATGGAGCATTTCAAAACAAAACCCTATCACTTGCTTTGGACTCTACAGAGTGTTTGGTAGAATAAGAGTTGCTTCCAAATAAATATCAGAAAAGGGATTTCAAGAGACTTCTCTAACGCATTTCACAACTCTTTTACACCCAAACTGTCATTGTCAGCTATACTTTCCTACTAAACAAACACAAATTCAAATTGATATAATCCTAGTGTTTGTAAAAACAAACGTCTAGAATGCCTCTCATAGTATCCTGCACTACAGTAAACCTCTCTGATAGAGATAACCTGGTCTTTTTCTGGAAAAATATGTCAAAAACGCCTTGGGCCAGTTCTTGGGGAAAAGCTTTTGAAACCGCTTGATTCCACAATTCTTGAGCTCCAAACTGTCTACGAAGCACCTAAGCCCCCTACAACTGACAAAAGACACAAAAAGGTTAAGAACCTGGCTACTTGTCCGATTTAGAAGCCCAATGTCTGCAGGCTTTACCATCTCGGATGGTGGTTTGCGCAACTGCCAAGAAAAAACAAAAGCACCTGTCATTTCCGCTTATCTAATTAAAACCGCCTACAAGTGAGTATCCATTTCACTCATGAACACATTTCCGCTACTAGAATTTTACTAATATCGAATAGAAACCAAGCTTGCATACAATTCTTTCGTCAGATTGTGCCCTTCCTGCAGATTCTTGGGCTTATCTACCAAATTATTGGTCCACAAGACTACTGGAGCGTACTCGCCCGGGTTCGTGTTACGTGAGCAGATGGTGCCTAGGAGCTTTTCTGTACTATCAAAAGATTTCCATTCCATGGTGTAGCTGTATTGCGGAACCTACAAGTGAGCTCACACACATGCTATTGGCACTAAATCTCAACTAATTAGCCGCAGATAGGCCCTTATAGAGATGGAGGTCACAGGAAAGATGGATATACATTGATAATATCTGCCGGAAATTTGGTCAAGGGCCTCCTAGTCATACCAGACTTGAGAATAAGACTTGATTTCAAGCCTGGAGATGTGATAATGTTCAAAGCCGCAATACTGGAGAATTACCTCACTGATTTCGAAGGTGACAGGACTAGCATTGTATTCTCCAATCACCAAACCATATCTCAACCCGTAGATCTTGAATAAAACTCGCAAAAAACGCTCAAAAATGCCCAAAAGCGATCTGGGGGGCGAGGAGCCCCCCGGTACCCCTCTCGGCGGGGAGTGGCCGCTCATCCACCCGCGTTTCAGCCTAAGTGGGAGCGATTTAGGTGACACCCCTAAAGACCCCGTCCTCCCCCCCTGTCACTTCCACACTGTTCCTCACCTTCCTTCCATCACCCTAACCCTGAGGACCATGGTTGACCACAGTCCGAGTAAAGTCGATCAAAAAAGCACGCCGGCTCCGCCAGTCTATGGAAGTCAGCGCAGTCCGTCGCGGACGGGTCTATCGCCGGCGCTGAAATTTTAAGTTGTCACCGCCAGAGTGTGCGCACCATACATACAATCAGCTTTTTACCCCGCCCAATTCAGGCGGCAACTACCATAGCAAGCGACACTCACATCACAACCTCATCTCCGATCGCACCTTCCCCACAAACCCCACAAATCACCCTCCACAACACAAGTTTCCCGTTAACTAAAAATGACACTCGGGTATGAATATCTATCTTTCCGCCTCCCAAACAGCGTAATGTGCTCTTCCGCGGCTAATAATCCCTGCCCCCACTTCACCAACCATTAGCTCAGAGACAGCCGCACTCTTGGTCCTTGCCACCCATGCACTCGGGTTTCAAACCTCGGCCGCCCAGCACGCACTATTGACCCCTGAGGAGCGCAAGTCCGCCCTTCGCCAGCTCATGGTGACCGTCGAAACGGCGGGCGAGCTCGCCAAGGTCGCACACGTGGAGGCCTTGGCGAAGCATAAGGGAATTGACGGCGACATAGAATGCAAACGGGGCGACCCGGAGCGGCTCAGGGCGGAGGCGGAGAGCTTTGGGAGGGAAGCTGCGAGGGAGGCGCTGGAGACGAAGGGGGTGAGGATGGTGGGGGGAGCGGGGGCAAAGAGTACGCAGACGGTGTATGGGAGGCTTGCGGAGGAGAGTGAAATGAGGAAGGTGGATAACGAAAAGCGGGATAAGGAGGTTGAGAAATCGCTACAGGACAGGGAGAGGATATATGCAATGTTAGAGAAGTTCGGTAATAATGTGGACAAGGCAATGCAAGAGATGGAGGCGCTGAACGTGGAGCTGGAAAAGGTGAAGCTGGAGGGGGAGGGGGAGGCTCGGAGGTCGGTGGCCGAGATGGAGAAGTTGAGGCTGGAGATGAACCACGTGAACGGTGTGTTCGGTTTCGGACCTTTGTGAATAGCTAGATAGGAAATGTAGTCGTTTATGGTTCAATGCTCTAGTTTGAACCAACTAGCTGTTAGAAAGAGGACGGGTACTCTCCCGATAATACGTAGTTGTGCAAAGCAGCCAAACCAACTCGAGCTGGACAGTCACGAGCCTTGTTTATTGGCGAATTGCCAGCCAAATACAACAAAAGTCAACAAAACCGCTCCTATCCCTTTATCTCCAACCCCACGGTTGGCTGGAAACTCGCCATTCGTGGCGAATGGCTTACCCAGTTCCGTCATCGTCCCGGGAGGCACAGTACTCTGGTGTGTTCTGTAGGTACTACCCACGTAGTCAGCGTTGCAACCCCACGTGATCTAGCCCCTCTCCCAAAGCTTACATCTCAGCCTACACTTCTATCCAACCTTCACATACTGCACAGACCACACACCCCAACATCCGGATAACCAGCCCGATCTATCAAGAAGTAAAATGTCATTCGCGTACGTATAACTGGCCCCCCACCCCACCTCGCAAACTGCCTACCCCGACTAACCTCCCTCCCCACCCAATGTCAGCTCAGAGACAGTCGCACTCCTGGTCCTTGCCACACATGCGCTGGGCCACCAAACATCGGCCACCCAGCACATGCTGCTTTCCGCGGAGGAGCGCAAGTCCGCCCTGCGTCAGCTCATGATGACGGTCGAGACGGCGGCGAAGCTGGCCGAGGTTGCGTTGGCCCAGGAAAAGAGGTTATGCGCCGATGGGGAACGCATCAGTGCCGAGGCAGAGGGGTGTGGGACGGGGGAGGAAAAGGCGGCGGGGGAGGCCGAGCGGCTGGCGGAGGTGGAGATTGAGAAGGGAGGGACGAAGGTAGAGAGGGAGGGGACAGGGAAGCAGGTTGGGGGGACGCTGCAGGAGACCGAGCGGGTAAAAGCAGTAACAGAGAAGTTCGGTAATGATGTGGACAGGATGATGAAAGAGGTGAAGGAGCTCAGGGTGCAGCTGGAAGTGATAAAGAGTGAGAAACGGGACGCAGAGGGGGAAATATCTAGTTTGAAAGACGGGGTTAATATCTTGAATCGTTATTTTGATTTCGTAGAGTGTTGAAAAGAAGAAGTTGTGGTTATTTCTTGGAACGTTTCTGGTCGGGTAATTTAGTTTGCGTCTAGCAGTTTTTTGAGACATGAGTATGAAAAAGAGTATCAAACAATTGTATGTAACGGGTACTGTTGCCCTATGCAATTGTGCACAACATCTAGCCAGAATCTGAACACGAGCTATTTGAGACTCTGCGCTGAGGGATATGGATCCATTCCAGGCACTCTTGACATTGATTAGCCAAGGAATCAAAGATCCAGCCTCGCATTTGACTCCAGGAGAGAGGGCAAATCTTGAAATTAGACCTCCACTGCTTCTAACATTTGTAGAACCACCAAATAGAGCTCTTTTCATGGGGACTTTTTTGTGCTGAAATTCGGATGCAAATATACCTTCTATAGGATGCTCGGCAATTTGGCGACAGTGTTGATGGTAAAAATAATTCTCTTACTTGGGGCTTTGTTTCTTCTCTCCAAACAAACTGGGTAACGCCCATCAGTGGCAAGCAACATCTAGCTCCCACCCAAATCAACGAAGATCCATATAACGCGAAGCTACAAGGAAGCTAGATACATCCAACGCAAAGGCCCTATAATGCTGAAACAATATATACTTGATTACCACGAAAAGAACCAAAATGCAGCTGCTTATGGCAAGGATAATTTGTATGGAGTGGCGGTGGTCTCTCATACAAATTATCCTTGGTATATACCGTGATCTGTACCACCTACTTAGTCAGCGTTGCAACCACGCACACCCCCAGGCTCGTACTCGGCGAACAAACCTTCCCCGCAAAGCCATACATACCCCACAGATCATCCCGCACCTTAACCTCCACATCGCAAGTCTGATACCCCAATAGCCAACATGACACTCGCGTGCGTATCCCCGCCCAGACCCCACCTCCCAAAATAAAAACTGACAGCCGACCCCGCACACCAGCACCGATATAGCCGCAGTACTGGTTCGGGGCGTGGACGCATTAAATCACCAAACATCGTCCGCCCAGCGCGGGTTTCAGTCCGATGAGGAGCGCAAGATCGCACTGCAGCATCTCATGTTGACCCTCGAGACGGCAGTCAAGCTTGCCGACATCGCGTACGTTGAGGTGATGGCGGAACATAAGGCGTTTGGTGCTGATGTGGAATCTATCAAGGCCGAGACGGAGGATGCTAGCGGGGAAGAGGGGAAGGTGAAAGAGGAGCCTGAGAGCCCGGCGCAGCAGGCGAGCCGGCGGCGGGCAAGGAGGTTGGCGGCGGTGGAGAGCCGAAGGTGGATAGTGGAGAGGGGGGACATAGGGAAGGAGGTTGAGAGGACGCTACAAGAAACTCAAGATATGAAGAAGGCGCTGGAAAGGCACGGTAGTGATGTTGACAGGGCGGTGCAGGATATGGAGGAGCTGAAGGCGGAGCTAGGGAAGGTGAGGAGTGAGAAGCTGGAGGCTGAGACGGAGGCTCGGAAGTCGGCAGCGGAGATGGAGAAGTTGAGGACGGAGGTGGACCACCTATATACTTATCTAGGGGTCATCAAAATGTAATTAATCGCTGGAGGGAAGCTGTGTTCATTGGTTGGGAACGCCCCTTGTGGAATAGTTTACCTCGTTCACTAGCTGTTTGAGAGATGGGCATCAAAGACAATAGAAAACAGAGGGATGTGACGGGTACTGTGACAATACGGAATTGCGCAGGCGCCCAAAACAATACCGATTTTGCTATAGGACCCTGCGATATTCTGCACCGTTCCCTTAGTCAGCATTGCAACCCACGTACTTTAGCCGCCGGGCCTCGGCTAGCCCAGCTTCCTTCCCCTCTCACACCCCACAGATCATCCAACAGCCCAATCTCCGCACAGCGAGTCTGATATCGCAAGAACAAAAATGAGACATATGTACGTATCCCGCCCAACCCCCGCTTCCCAAGGTCAATGCTGAGACCCGACCCCGCGCTCTAGCTCCGATATAGCCGCAGTACTGCTTCGGGGCGTGGACGTACTAAACGACCAAATGTCTTCCAGCCAGCGCGTGCCACTATCCGATGACGATCGCAGGCACATGATGCGGCATCTCATGGTGACGGTCGAGACGGCGGCCAAGCTCGCCGACGTCGCACACGTGGAGGCGTTGGCGGCGTCGCAGCAGAACGCCTCGGGCGCCAATGTAGAGCGTACGAGGGCCAATACGGAGCAGCTCAAAGGTATGGCGGAGAATATGAGGACAGGTGTGGAGAGCGCGGCGCTGGATACAGGGGGCGAGAGGATGGTGGGGAGCGCGGACAAGGAGAAGGCAGAGAAAGACGCCGCGGGGGGGCTGCATGACACGGATAAGATGAAGAGAGAGCTGGAGAGGTTCGGTAATGATGTGCAGAGAACGGTGCAGGACATGGAGTCGTTCAAGGCGGAGCTGGAAAGGATGAAGAGTGAGAAGCTGAAAGCGGAGGAGGATGCCCATAGGTCGTTGCAGGACACGGAGAAAATGAACGCACAAATGGAGAGGTTCGGTCTTGATGTCGAGCGAACGATGAAGGAGATGGATGTGCTCAAGGTGGAGCTGGAGGAGATGAGGAGTGAGAGACTGAAAGTGAAGGAGGATATCCAGAGGGCGATGGCGCAGACGGACCTGTGGCTGAGACTAAATGAATTGGACAACGAGATAGGGAGGATGCCTCATTGAAGAGCTAGAGGGAAGCTGTGCCCTTCTTTTGAAAACGTTTCTGGTGTAATAGTTTAGCCTGCCTCTACCAGCCGCTTGACCAAAAACTGGATGTAACAGATAATGCGGCAATTATACAGTATCGTGCAAAACACACAGATCGAACATAAACCGGCACTCTTGAACTGTGGCAATATCTATTATACCGTAAAAATACTGTAGCACTACCACAGCATTTCCGTCATTCCCTCAGTATTGTGATAGGCACAAGACCAGGTGCACCTTCTCTTTTTGGAGAACACTCAGCAACTTCACAACGAATATGTCGATTGTTGATTCCAAAATGAGGCGGAGCTAGTCGTGAAATATTCAATAATACGTGTAAATACACGTAGCTTTTCCTAGACACAACAAGCGAAGAAACCTGCTGACCTGACATTCTTGAATTTGTCGTACCGCTAGTCAAAGTGCGGTAAACCACCATATTAAACGCCAAGATCTACTTTAGAAAGTCTAGAGCTAAGCTACAAGGTGTTCTCTACAGGTGGCAGAAAAGAGGGCTAGGTGCGTAGGTGTTTGAGATCCCGACTTCGGGCCCTTGTAGTGTAAGGCAAGCATAATGAATGGTTTTTTTATTTTTGTTGAATGTAGTTTATTAATTTTAATCACAAAGCCGTACATGCAGTTACAGACTATAGTATCAAAGCACTTCCTGTCATTGCTCGCCCGCTCCAGCCGCTGTCTCTACTCTAGCTTCCATCTGCGAATCCGCCTCCATCATCACCCGCGGTTCCAAGTCCGCCTTCATCTGGGTACTTGCCCTTAGGCTTGACGCCAGAAGATCGGGCGAGAGGATAAAGTAGTAAGGGTAGTGCCAGAGTCCGGCGGGCATAAGCGGGCACTCGGAGATGGTAGCAACGACGCAAGGTAATTGTAATGTCACCAATGCAGGAGCACCAGTAGTGACATCAGTCACGCAGTTAGACAACAGGGCTGGGCCTCGCAGAGTCACAGGGACGAGATGTATATAAAACTCTCCTTCCTTCCTACCTTCAGCTCCCCACGCAACCAACCACCCTGCAGGACGAAGCGACCAATCAGCAATCGCCATGTATTTCTCGCAACACCACGAGAATACCCCTCTTTAGGATTCTGACCAACCACAATCCTTCTCCTCAGTATCTCTTCGCCTTCAACCATGAGATATCAATAACAACAAGCACGTATGTCACCCAACTGGAGAGAGAAAGAAGCCATGAGTACCACGAAACTCATGGCTGCCACCACGCACCTGCATCTAAAGCAGGATGAAGAGATCATAAGATTGCGGCGAAACGTAAGCAGCTTAGCGAAGAAAAACCATGGACTCATGCGTCAAGTCCTTGAGTTAGTGGTCAGATTAGGACAGTACCATCCCCCGAGGATACCAGAAGAGACAAGACCAATGAACCAAGACGAAGAAATACAGAAAGATATCTCCCCCGAAATTGAAGAAGACACCCAAATGAAAAACACAGTCGACCAACGACAAACGCCCAAACAGAATATGGAATATGACGTGCTCGCAGACTGTATAGAAGCACCCACACCGACACCCACACCCCCAATTTCACAAGTACAACTTCAACCACTACCGCAACCGCACCGACCTCCACCACCAGCAGTACCGCCACCGCCAACAATAGAAGCCAAAAGACATATTAAAGAACCCGCCCGAGTAGGACACACACCCCTACCGGAGATTCCCACATCAGCAAACTCTCGTATTCCTCAGGGCGCAGAGCCTACGCCCTGGGCGCCACGGACGCCAGGCGCCGCCAGGGCAGAGTGCTGCTGCCAGGCGTCGCCAGGGCAGATCGCTCGCGCCTGGCGTCGCCACAGCAGGGTGCTCCGCCAGGCGTCGCCACAGCATGATGCGCGCCAGGCGCCGCCAGGGCATAATGCTCGCCAGGCGCTCCAGGAGCATAATGCTCGACCAGGCGTTCCAAGAGCATAATGCTCGACCAGGCGATGCTATTACGCGCCCGACGCCTCCAGAGCAGTATGTTCCTCTCTGGCAGCACCAAGACCAGATCAAGATCATCGCTCATATTTCGCTTCCAAGCAGAAGACTTCGCCCAAGCAGAGACTCGCTTCCAAACAGAAAGCACTTCGCTTCCTAGCAGAGTACTTCGCCCTAGCATTAGCAGAGCACTCGCTCCTAGCAGAAGACTTCGCTCCACCAGAGCACTCGCTCCACCAGAAAGCACTCGCCTCCTAGCAGAAGACTTCGCTCCAAGCAGAAAGACTTCGCTTCCTAGCATTAGCAGAAGACTCGCCCCTAGCAGAGCACTCGCCCCAAGCAGTACCGAATAGTCCTAATGAGCTTTTTTTTGCGCTAATGCTACTATCTACAGAGTGCTCCTAGCGATATCACATACATCTATAGAAAGACTCAGCAATGCCTTCTCCGCGATCTTCTAGGCGCGTCAAGACCTTCACACGCCAGCACGCCCAGGCAATGTGCTAATCGCCCTGAGAGCACCCGGCGATGCTCTCTCTGCCATGGCACGCCTGGGGTATGCCTCCTACGCTCAGATAACGATCAACAAACGAAGTCTCCGCCCAGGACTGGTAACGATCACGGACGCTGCCGGTGCCCGCCAGGAGACAACGCCAGCGCCCTGACAGCACTCGCCACTAATATCTGCGCCAGGAGATCAAATCATAACGAGCTGCTCTCCAGGCGCCACCAGAACATATCCTCACGCCTAGAGAGCACTTCGTCGCTATTCGCGCCAGAGAAAGCATTCTCACCGAGATGCTCGCCAGACACCACAGGAGCATATCGCCACGCCAAGATATTCTTCGTCAACAAGGTTGTCAAGAGATATTGCCCACATCCGGAGAGCACCATGGCCGCCGCTTATAAGATCTGACCAATGCTCGTAGAGCTGCGGAAATATCTTTGATAATACTATTCAAGGTGGGACATCCCCCACTTAGACCCATATGAATTGATACGCTTTCTTCAAAGGCGAGGTAGGCATCGCCAGTCTCTCAAACGATATCTCACGTGGGTATTCTTCACGCCGCTGAACGGTCAGTCGCGGAATACTGATACGAGCACTGTCGTGTATACTGGAGATGGCTACCAAACCTTTGACGATTGCGTATGTATCTGTCGATTCGTGAAAGGCATTTAAGCCTTGAGGTTTAGGCCACAGACGGCTCGCCTGAAAAGCTCAATGCCCTGCCTAAGCAGCACTCCAGCGAGCTTGCTGGAAATTGTTTCATGCATAAGCAGCATTATGCTGGTGGAGCGAGCTTGCTGGATAACAGACTCAGATACTGAGCGGCCGAAACTCCCCTCCCTCTTCCAATCCGCATGCGCATTTCAGCAGAATCCATTACCTAATTTTGAATTAGACGGTATTATTGGGTCTAACTTTCCACTCGTAGAGCACTCGCCACTGCCCTCACAGCGCTCACCTCTACGGAGCACCCGGGACTGCTGTCATTCAATAGCACTCGGTAATGCTCTCACTGGAGAACACTCGGTAATACTCTCACATCATTGGATAGCACTCGCGAACGCTTTACAGCACTTACGACCGCTCTCACAAAGATTCAACTAAATTCATTCCACGTACGCAAATCTATCCTAGTATTTACCAGCCAATTGCCAGCATCCACCTCAAATAAATGGGCCATTCCTAATATACTCCGAATATTCACGACCCAGAACCTCTTCCTCCTCCGCCTACAGACCTTCAGCAGCCCATGTGAGCTATCAGCGATACCACGATCCTTCGCCTCAAGCAGCTCAACTACACATAGTCTATGCGCTCTGTGCTATCCTCAAGACCTTGAACAGAGCCTCCTGGCCCCTAAGCGCCCTCAAACACTCCCCACTGCTCTGAGGAACCTACCGATACCCATGCCCAATCCTTTTCTTATTTTCCCTTCCTAAAAGATGATGTTCCCGCACACCTGATATTGTGAACCTCAGATACGCCAGGCCTTTGAAGATTGGTATCGAACCTGCAAGCATGTGAAAACCTCCACCGGCGTTAAAATGCTCTCAGAGCTTCCGGCAAAGCTCTGAGAGCATTCCGCATCTTCGGCATACTCCTTTATCAGGCGATAAAGCGTCATATGGCTCATTTGCAGTCCATCTGCGACGTTGAACAGTCTTTCCGATTTCGTGGAGGGGTTGCAAAGACGCTTCAAGGGCAGTCCGCTTTCTACTATTGAGCGTTCATTCGGCGTTTTCTTGCGGTCCTCGATTTTGAAAATGTCGAGCAACTCCTTGAGGTTATCCCGATGGCTCCAGAGGATGTCGTCAGTGCTCTCAAGACCTCCAACGATGTCTTTCAGATTCAGAATTCGAATCTCCAACGCCAATCGCCTCCCTCCATAGTCCAGTATCCGCGTTGCAGCGTCGACCTTGTTGGACGCTCTGTAAGCCTCTTTCACCTGCCGTACATGGGCAAGCTCGCTAACGTCCGTGGAGTACTGAGGAATGCTCCCAAAGCGCTCAACGCGTTCCCGGTAGTGCGCACACGCAATTTGATGAAGTTGAAGTGTGATCTTTCCCGAATCTCCCGGATCTCCTCCACGCCTCGCTGGGTGCTCTGGGAGCCACTAACTGCTTTCGTTCGATCTCTCGCGTCCTTTAATGTCTTCTTGTACGCCCTGAATTCTAAAAAGATATCCTTGTGTTTATGGAAATCGTCGAGATAGCTCTCCGTATAGTCCAGGGTGCTCGTTGTATGACTCTCATATTGCGCCATTAAGTGGAAGTCTATTAGGCTTCGAACGCATTTCAACGCTTTTATGGTCGCCTCCTGACAGCCACTCCCGGTTTTCAGAGCAGCCAAAAGTGCTCCTAGAACGAGCCGCCCCAGGTTCCGCATCTCTTTCCCTTGCCATTGGGTGGTAGAACGATATGCCTTGTTTGGTACTGCCAGTCCAGGGTAAGGCGCAATCGAAGCCCAAGCTTTGTCAAATTCCTCCAATCGGTGGTGCTTCTTCAGGAAGCCCTGAATCCACTCCATCATGTGCTTCAACATCCCCAGGTAGATATTGTGCAGAATGTCCAGTTTATTGAGATCAGACGGATTAACCCTCGCATACCCCAGAAAGCATTGAAGAGTGTTTTGACGGATCTCGCGACAAGGTATTCCACCGGTTCCAGATTGCCCGGTTCTCGCCAAATAGCAGTATTTCTCCCCTGTAGTCCTCGTGATTAGACAGAGCTTTCGGCGAAGTGCTCCCAAGACTGTGAAACTCGACCAAGATCTTGGGCAAGCACTAGTGCTGATGTTTTGTAAGTTTGAATGCTCTGGTTGATCAGCGATCCACCCCGAGAGCACCGGAAAGCAAAGTCGTTTCAGACCCGTCCGGCAAGATTTGATTAGCTCGCCGTCCTGAGAGCACTCGCGAATGCTTTGAAAGATCTCCCCAAGAGCGCGATGCAGTGCCATTTGACTTTGACGTCGTAACACGGAGTTAGCAAGTGTTGTATTCTTCCCGAGCTTCGGTGGCACTGGTAGCAGCCCTAGGAGAATGAATGAATGCCCTGTAGGCTTATTGCGCACCGACGACTTGATGTTCCCTATGGTAAGATAGATTGGCCAGGCTTTCTTGTCCCCGCTGAAATTTGTCAGATGTGTGACATCCGACGCGCAGATAATTGGTACCACAGTGGACCCCTCCGGTAACGTATTCTGTCAAGAAAGCATCAGCGACTGCTCCTTGAGCATCATCGAATGCTCATAGAGCACCCTGCTGACAGGGCCAAGTTTACGGACCTGTATCTCCCACCACCAATCTCCTGTATGCATTTCGCACATTCGCCGCCAATTCATTATGCTCCACCACGGGCGAGTACACCAATGACTCCCGGAAGGTACGCTGTCGTAGAAGATATCGGACGACTCACCATTGATCCCGGTAGTAGTAAGATACCTTCTCCCCCAATATCCACCTCCGAACGATTCCAGCTCGCTTTCCGAAAGATGTCGTTCATTTCCTCCAGCCTCTTGATAAAACCCCGCCCAGTGCTGTAGGAGCACTCGTCACTGCTCGGCGGAGCGTGCAGAAAGAAGCTGTCGATGTTTCCCTGTGAGGCTTTGGACAGTGTGAAATAGCGTGCCATTCTGAACTCGGATGCTGACCGGAATGGGTGCCATGGGTATCGGAGAAGGCTCTGTGAGCATTCGTCAGAGTCCTCCGAGCCGTAAAGTGCTTCCCAGCGCCTCAGAACTGTAGTAGATGCCTTATGCCCATTTGAATCGCCGCCTCCTCCTCCATCACGAAATATGATTCGGATTCGAGGTCCGAATTGTTACCCAAATCTTGGTCGACAGTGTCGGACTCGAATTGTAGTGCGCTCTGAATAGCAATCGGGAATGCTTCTGGGCTCTCGCCAGTGTCGCCGGGGTTTCTGCTGATTGATCGTGCTCCAGCAGTGAATATTGATTTCCCAACCATTCATCTGCTTCTAAAGGATGTATCGTTCGAAGATGTCTGTCAAAATTCGCGGAGGAGCTGTACCTCTTGCTGCAAAGAGGGCACGACGATTTCATTGAACTCGAGAATTTGCAGTCTGCCAAGGCCGAGGAGGTTTCTTTTCCTGCAGGCGTGCAGAGTGCTCTACTTAACAATCTGTCATCCAATGAGGCTTTTCTGCAGAGCGCCACGGCGACAGCAGAGTGCTCTACAAGCGATTTGTCACCAATGAGGCTCTCGCTGCCAAGAGGTTGTGCAGAGTGCTCGCTGTCAACGAGCAGTAGAGTGCTCTACAGATGGGTCATCAAGATGCAAAGTGCATTGCCTTAGCAGAGAGGGCTGTTAGCTAGTCAAGATTGTAAGCTCATGGCCAGACTCTCCAGCAGAGCAAGGCTGACTTTCGACGCTATACATCTCAACGGAATACTGCAAACACAAACAGGAGCATGCAACGAGAGGAAACAGCAATCATGCCACCAGCGATGCTCCGTTCTGCCCTCTCAGCATTCGCTCATCCTCAGTTAGCACTCGCGAAAGCTATTCAGATCGAGAAACCGTGAGAAACCGTTCACAACAGAAAATTCAATACCAATATCGACTACGAGCTCAAACGATACACACTGTCCAACTCGGCTTCATAGCATGAGCCCCGACACCAACAAGAACAGAAACTCCAACCCAACATTGAATCCAATCGATACCGCTGTTGGTACTACCATCAGAGCATTCCCTAAAGACGCCTAGAGCATTCATCTACGCTATTCAATTGAATCAAACCACCAGATTCGAAAGGCCAGAGCATTGATCGACGTCATGTATTGGAGCAAACATTGAGCACGGCTTGGATCACCATATGCAGCGACGGTCGGAGCACTCGAGAGTGCTCGTATAGCACATGGGGGTGCTTCCCTAGCACACGGGGTGCTCTCAGAAGCATGATGAGCTCTGGAATAGCTGATTCTATTCGGTATAAGAGCACCCTTCTCCTCCTTCCAGATCGTGAGAGATTCCTAACCATCCATCTTCCAGTACCTCTTCCAGCGCTACCACTTCATACCCTCACTGCTATCAAAGCTTTCAAGATATCTCTAAGCGATTCAGCTCACGCTTTCAAGTTTACGGTTCAAGTTTCAAGTTTCAAGTTCGTGCTTTCAAGCTGCACATCTAGCAATCATATATAAGATGGTATATCCTCCTTAATTCTATTGCTCTCAGAACCATACTCATCAAATATTCTATATTCACTATAGTCACCTTCACCGCCTCAGAGCACTCCACAGAGCTCACAGAAGAAGCGAGATCATGATCCAGACACCATTTATTCAGATAGCAAAAACGAAAGAAGGAAAAGAAGAAGGAGAAGGGAAGAAGAAGCAGGAGATAGAGGAGCAGGAGATAGAGGAGCAGAAGGAGCTGGAGATTTTGCAGAAGAAGGTGCAGGAGCTACAGAGGAAGGCACAGGAGAATGAGAAGAAGGGGCAGAAGCAGAAAGAGAAGTCCTCATCTTCATCGTCTCGTAAAGAGCAGGAAAGCACCCAGCCTATCCCAATAGAGATAGGAGAGACACCCCCGCCGCTGTCGTCGCGTCTGGAGAAGCACCCGCCACCGCCCCCTCAGCAAGCGCCACCGTCTCCCCAGCACTCACGAATTTTCCCAAAGGAGTGGGAGAAAGAAGATAGCGAGAAGCGACAATAGCGACAGCGAGATAGCGAGAAGGATAGCGATAGGAGGAAGGGCAACCTGAAGTCGAGCCCGACAGAGAACGCTCTGCAGCAGGCACAGCAGCAGACCCAGCAGGCCCGGCAGCACCTAAGCCCACAAAGCTGCTCAGCAGGCACAGAAGCAGGCCCAGCAGGCCCAGCAGCACCCAAGCCCAAACAGCGCCAGAAGGCAAAGCAGCAGGCCCAGCAGGCCCAGCAGCACCCAAGCCCAAACAGCGCCAGAAGGCACAGCAGCAGGCCCAGCAGGCCCAGCAGCACCCTAAGCTCAAACAAGAAGGCAAAGCAGCAGGCCCAGCAAGCCCAGCAACACCCAAGCCCAAACAGCGCAAGAGGCACAAAGAGCAGGCCCAGCAGGCCCAGCAGCAAGCCCAAAGCCCTCAAGAGAACGAACAGTTCGACAAGTCTCCAGCTTTTCCCCAGAGTTAGGCAGCTCGCCGCCACTACCACCGCTGCCCCTGTCCGTCAAACCGAGCCTCAGTTCGTGCCTGCTCCAAAAGCAGTCGCCAGTGCTTCACAGAGCTCAATTCCGACGCCCCTGCCGGATACCAATACCCAGTTCCTCCACCGCAGAGCAGAGGCAAAGGCGGCGCCGAGATCCTGCCCCAGAAACTCCCAGGCTCGGTTAGCGACGCCAGTCCTCCAGAAGCGTTTCCTCGGTGCTGCAGAAGCATCGCCCCCAATCTCTCAAAAACACTCACACAATGACTCAGGCGAATAAAGCAAAGATGACTTTAGGTTTGATCAACCTGCCTAAAGTGTACACTAACGTCCGCAACAGCCTCAAAGCGGAGATGCACAACACCGCTGGGTCAACAAAACCGCCTCCGAGCAGCAGCGTTCGACGCTCTATGCCTCCATTTATTGAGCTTGCGCCTCTCAGCCGTTTCTAGCCTATGTGACACGGAAGCAATACCGCAACCCGCAGAGCACTCGCCGACGCTTTGAAGTGGCTCATTGCCGATGTTGGGCAGAAGGAAAAGCTATCGAGGGGGCAGGGGAATCGCGAGTTTAGAGAAGTTGCTGACGACGAGAGCGATGATGATGACGGTGACGCGTGGCGCCTAAGAAGCGTGAACGACCCAGTGCCCGCCGAACTCGATAGACCTTCCATAATGGTCACGGTGGTAGACCCGGATGCTCTGGGAGCATTCTCCGTAGTTGCCCAGCCCGAGATCTATGACTGGAACCATCGACGAAATCAGAATTCGCTCATTGGTATTCTGACAAAGATAACGCTTCCAGAGCTCTGCAACTTGATCCTGGAGCACACCCCACCCGACAGAGCAATCAAGAGTATCTGGGGAGCACTCGAGAACGCTCCACCGCATCCAATCCTCCTGTCCGCCGCAGGAGGTCCAGATCACTGATTCGAAGAGGTCGAGGTTGGTTGAAGAATAGTACTGGCAGGCCTCGGAGGATACTCGCGTGCTCCACAGAGCGGGCGCTGCTAATTTGGGTGGTGCTGAAACACCGCCGCTATCACGAGCATTCCTCATATCGAGGAAGACGACATACACCACGATCGATATCCCAGCAGAGGACTCTGACTACGGAGGGAAATCATCGTGTTAATGATAAAGGACTGAGGGTATATTTGCCTAGAACTGATGCCAGTAATCAAAGGCTAATCCAGACTTGTTAGACGTCGCGACAGACAGCAGGATGCTATCGACGACCCCAAATACCTGAGGAAGTATCCTCTGGGTGTAGGGTTGCTGACGCAAACTTTGCACAGGGAGTAATCTGGACGCCTGCGATAGCAGCCAAGAGAGCTGCTGACGCATGCTGCTGCTGGAGGCGGTGGTGGTGGTGGTTAATCATGCTGCTGAGGCGTGGTGGTGGTGGCGGTAACCTCCGGCCCAAGCAGGGTGGTGGTGGTGGTGGTGGTGGTGGTAACCCTCCGGGCGGTGGTGGTGGTGGTGGTGGTGGTGGTAATCCTCCTCCGGGCGGTGGTGGTGGTGGTGGCAACCTCCTCCCAAGCGAGAACCTCTCCTCCTCCTCCTCCTCCTCCTCCTCCTCCTCCTCCTCCTCGGCGGACCTCCTGGCGTGGTGGTGGTGGTGGTGGACCTTCTGGAGGCGGTGGTGGTGGCGGTGGTGGTGGTGGCGGTGGTGATGGCGGCATCATTAGTTTTATTTGGTATAATCTCGGCTCTCTTTCTGCACAACTAATGCTTACCTCTGAATAGCAGACGTATTGTTTTCTGAAGACTTATGCTACTGGCGTCATTAGTTTCCTTTGGTATAATCTTCGCTTTCTCTTTCTGCTTAACAATCGCTACCTCTGAATAGCGGTATGTCTTGTTTTCTGAGCGAAGTGCTCCTGGGAATTGGGTTCAGTGCTATTATGAATAGATGGGATCATCGCTTTTAGATTTATTAGATTAGATTAGATTAGATTAGATCAGATTAGATTATTTCATTTCTTAATTGAATTACAGTCAAGCCAAACTCCTAGATTGCTCTCAGAGCACTCGGTATCGCTTCTGAAAGTGCAGTAAAACGCAGTGATTAGAAACGACTCAGATTCTTGATGAATGCGGATGTTGAGCGGATCGCTACAAGGTTAGCGGTGAAATTTTCTTGCTTGGCGACAAAAACTCTGTCGCCAAGCGTTGATTTCTAATCAAAACAAAAAGAATGCTCCTAGAAAGACATTGGATACTCCTGCCAGCAAGCAGAATGCCTCTCAACAAGCGATCCGCAGGTTCAGCACTTCTTTCAAGAAGCGACCACGACTCCCAGTACCACCCAAAGAGCATGATGATTCACAGACTGACGAGTCTGAAATATCATTCCGAGCATTGACCGCACTGTCAACCAGCACTGGAGTAGTCAATCGACCAGCACCGGAGCAGTCAAGAACTGGAGTAGTCGACCACCGCCTAATAAGCGTAAAGGGCTTCTCCGTTCTTCCGACACATCCACTGGAAGAAGCAGCCCTAGAAGGGTAGAATTCCATCTCTCGATGGCAATACCGACAGAGTTGAAGTGCAGGAGAGAGGAGGATGTGCCGGAGGTGGAGGAAACCGCCGATACAAGCCACTCCGAGTATGACGACTCCCCAGAGAACGCTCAGGAGAGCTCTGAGGAGAATCTGGATGATCCGGAAGAAGAACCTCAAGCCTCCACCCGGCAGAAATCCCAGAGTACGGGGAAGAGGCCTCGTACAGTACAGCCCACTACTGCCAGAGCACTGGGCAATGCTCGGAGGAGACCAACCGGAGCTGTAGCGGAGGTTATTACTTCCTCCGACGTCTCGGTGGATGTGGTACAGGTTCGACTCCCTCCCACCCATTAATGTCGAAGACAAACGCTAACGATTCAGAGGGGAGCGCGTCCGGGTGCAAAGGTAGTACGGAGAGCAGCACCCACTTCGGTACCCAAACAGAATGCATCCCAGAGAGCGCCCACCGCATCCCACGTAGCGCCACTTTGGCATCCAGCCAGGAAGCATCTCAGAGATCATCCCCGCATCTCAGAGAAGATTCCCTGCATCTCAGAGAGACCTCCGATATCCTCACAGTCCATTTCTTCAGTGCCCGTTTATTCTCGCGATATTGACTATAGCTCTTCCACACGGCAAGACATTGATCTTTCCTCGACGCTCGGCGACGGCGATTCCTCACCCACTTACCGCCTCTATCGCTCCTCCCCGCCTTTTGAGGGCGGCGAGAGCTCTATGAGCAGTCCCTCGATTCCTCAAGCACTCAGGTATATTTACCAGAAGCTTAACCAAGATATGATATTGCACAGTTTCCTTCATTTATCAGGACGGGCGAAATGCTCCTATAGCAGAAAGTGAGGTTAGTAGTATTCCCGATAAGATCGACGACCGCTGGAGAGCATCGTTAACATTCGCATGCAGTAACCTATCTCAGAGGTCTTTGTTACCTAGCTCGAGGAGTGCAAACGTTCTCTTCAATGCAGGTTCAGAGGATTGAAAAGTAGTGCAGCACGCTAATCGGGAGCACACTCTTTATATGAGCCTTTTTCCTGCAGCGAGGCTTTCAGTACTGGTAGTAAATATGTGGGCAGCTGCCAGTCGAGGGGATGTGCAGTAGATCTCGACGAGGTCGTTATCAAACAGGTGAATGCTCTTGAAACGCTGACGAGTGCTCTAGAAGCGAATTGACGACGATAGGTCAGAAGTCTACACTCGAGTGCGCCAAGACTTGATGCACGAGGTTAAAGGGCGCCTGGCATATTTGACCATCTATGGGCTTGGAAAGCTCTCGAGTCCTGATGCGAGGGCTGCTCAAGCAGAGTATCTTTTGAAGAATGATCGCTTCTTGAGCCCCGCGCAGCATTACGAGGTATGATCAATCCCCAACGAGCACTCGGGGGTGCTAATAGAGCACTCGCGAACGCTGCTAACAGACACTAGACCTACCGTCTACGGTTTCTTGCCCCGGAGATTATCGACATATTGTACTATAAATACTTTGATGGTGTCAGAATGCGAGGGGTAAAAGACCCCGAGTTCCTAGAGCGGATTACCCCTACGTTTATTTGCCTGATATCCACTGCGATTTGGCATGGCATTCGGGCATGGTCAACAGGAACATACGTGAAGCCTGACCATTTCCAGTCACAGAACGAGAGTGTTGTTAGTATGCATCCCTGATACCCATACATCCCCTTACAGCTATAGCTTTGAGAAAGCAGTGACGGGCCTTATCATTGCTATAGTGGATCTCCCACTGACATTGAATACGAGAGAAACGCTCAACAGGATGAGCAACACATGGAAGGGAGGAGTAGGCAGAACCAGGAGGCAACGTTGAGGCGACGCGACAACCTCCGGAAAAGGTATGCTATAAGGATGGATGCTATACTGGGAGTGTTTTTCTGAAGGCGGAGGCTAACCTGGAGGCTAACGCTGATAGATACGAGAGAAGAAGGGCATCACTATCGAGGTGATACCGAAGATGGATTCAGCGACGACGAAAGCGTTGAAGCGCCGATCTTGCGGCATTCCGAACGCCGAAAGCACCCCGAGTGCCGAGAGGATATCTCTGGTTCCGACAACGGTGGCGGCCAGGATGAGGTGGTTCACGCCAACTTCGGGCATTGAAGCGGAAGAGGAAGGCGAAGAGGAAGAAGAGGAGCGCGGAGGAAGAGAGGCTTTTTAGAGCACCATGAGTGCTTTGGAGAAACACTGCGAGCTTTTGGACGCGAGTGCTTTGGAGAAGACTGGGAGCGCTCTGAGGCGAAGTGCTTTGGAGAGTATTGGCGAGTGCTTTGGAGGCGAATAGCTCAAGAGCACTCCAGTGCTGGAAACAGATCGGCGAAGTGCTTTGGAGATGAGTACCTATATACCTATATTATATTCAATTAGCGAGTTGAAGACGGTTTGTAGTTTTAGGATTTAACAATCGAATCACGGTTTTGAATGCTCTTGAGAGCAGTGCCCACTAAAGCAAAGAGTAGTATGCACTGCTGGCAGAGTGCTCCAGAAGCATTAGCGATATGCCCAGGAGTCTTCAGAGAGCTTCAGGAGGGCCCAGGAGATAGGTAGTAGTCTCCAGCGAGAGAGCATTCCGTCGAGCGCCAGGCAGAGAGCATTCCGCTGGTAGCGGCTGCGCGAGAGAAGATTCCGCCCCAGAGCGCCAGGCGAGAGAGCATTCCTGCGAGAGCTGCCAGGCGAGAGAGTGCTTCGCCGAGATAGTGTCTGAAGCGAGGTAGTTCGGCCAGGGTGAGCAGATGTTTCGGGCGCACTAGATGCAGATGCGCGCGGGCGAAAGAGGGGAAACTAGCCGCCAGGGCGGAATGCTATGCGCCAGAAGGCGCCAGGAACGCTCCGTTGCTTCTCTGGAGAGGCAGTTTGTCTACCGAGCGCCCTGGGCGCCTGGAGCGTCCAGAGCGTCTGGCGGAGGTTGGAGGTTTGCTGATGCATACCGGCAGACACTCACCCGGATGAGGCAGTTGAAATTACAATATTGGGCATGAAAAGCCCAGAGGTAAAAAGGGCACTGAGCGAGCAAAAGAGGTACCAAGAAGAGAAAGGAGAGGACGAGGTCGGCCTGACAGTGAGGGCATGGCTGTGGTACAACGGGGTCGAGGGAAAACGCGCATTGGCGGGAGACTTTTCTGAAGAATGGAACTACAGCATCGTAGCGACAAGGAAGGGCACCAAATACACTGTTGATTTGGAGGAGGTATGTTATGAAGACAGGGAAGTAGTAAAGACTTATTCGGGGACGCTAATGACCGGATTTCCCGGACTTGGGGGAAAAAGAAAGAAAGTACAAATTGTAACCAAGAATGCGAAGAGAGAGACCGGGGAAGTGAATGGCAGATATGAAGGGACAATTGTATGCTAAAATTGTTTGTTTTCTTTTCTTTTAGTTAGGTAGTGGCGGTAGATGAGTGCGAGCTTGCTGAATGCCCTTTGCTGGGTGTTGCTAGGAGTTAGCAGGGTAGTTCTGAGGTTGTGATATTGCCATAGACTACGGTCTGCATGCAATTAATGAGTTAAACAAAAAAAAAAAAAAGCTCCCCACCCAACCTCTTCTTCTTTACGCATTGTATGCATCTATGTAAGTAAACCTTGCTAATCCATTAACCTCTACTTGTCTGAGTCCACGTTGTACTCTACCTCTTTGTTCACCTCCTTTTGTGAGGCCAAATCTGTGCCTAAGCCCAGTACCGATTTCGAAGCCTTGGTGGATTCCAAAGTGGAACCCGTCTTCGAATTCAAAATCTATCATCGAGACCCCCGTTACACTCTTGCCTTCCTAATAGAATAAAGGTATGCGCATAGAGAGCTACGGGGAAAGGAAAACGAAACAGCGTCAGTGTGAAGCAAGAGTAGCAGCAGATATACTGCGAAAATTGGAAATATTAGCTATCTCCGGACAAGGATTTCGGAATGCTTTGTAGGCAAGAGTTGTTTTTTGCGCGAAAACGATTAATTCTAGGTGATGATCAGCAATGCCTGTCTGGTTACCTGCCCTTCCCCAAAACGATACTTGGCTTCATATGTATTTTCCTACTTTTGTTTAGTAAACGTGACTAAATGGGCGCCTTCCCGTATGCGACTAAGAGTGTTTTATTGTAATCGAAGATTCTATTTGAATAAGCCATAGTCCCATAAACACATACTGATTGATATACATTGCTATAGATCTAGCAGTTACTAAATACAAATTGTGTATCGAAGAGCAATCTTTTGGATTATATCTCGTGCTGGCATACTGTTTTCCCTATTGCAATGGATAGAGAATAGCTTATTTTCATGTATCAGATGTACTCTCGAAAGGCAAGAGTTGTATTAGAAACACATAGGTACCTTTTCTATTCATTAGAACAGCAGAATAGGATTTACCCGGCGATAGAACGCCCGCTATAGTTTACAGGAAGGCATTCGTTTTCTTACATTCAAGGTTGCGATATAAGATTTGCGAGCAAAGAAACCCCTATGACACTAATGATTATGGGCTGAGAAATCCAAGCTACCTAAATTGCTCTTCAGGCAGAACCTAGGAGAGCCCAGACACCACAGATACCGGACATTTATCGATTTCAAAATGAGAGTTCTATTGATATATACGGGTTTTGGTACTGCTTTTTGTTAACTGAATTCCTGTTCATACTGAGGAACAAGCGTCCGTACATCACCTGGTACATCAGGAAGTATCAGAACGTTTTAGAGCTCGACAGAAAATAATGTGTAATTGAGCTAGGAGGCAGCAAGGTATTGAAACATCTGAATTTTGATTTGAATTCAGAGAAGTGGGAAGATAGGTTTGTTAGTCGAAAAATGGTTAATTGGAAATAATGAGTTCAGTCTGTGACGGAAAGTCTAGTGAGAGGGTGTGATGTTGAAACGGGTAACCGGAGACAATCATAGGAAAGTATTGAGGTGGTGTAGGGCAGTTTGTGTACAACCACACCTGTATTATATTATTGGGCTGCATGCTCGGGAAGTGACCCTTGCAATTGGAATATGTTCTCCTTTGAGGTATGGTTTGAACAGAATAGTATGGTGTAGCCTCATAGACGGCAATTTCGAGTCTCAAAGATTATGAGTTGGAAAAGGATTAAAAAAAAACGGAGCCCTGATACGGTTCCTTAATGTATAAATAGAGGAGCGGGTTCCCTCCAGTTGATGGAGATTTCTTTTGACATCAGCGAGGAGAATCAGGTCTACAAAATTTAATCGTTTAAAAGTTACAGAACTATTGCATTATATTTGATTTTGTAAAACACAGTCAATAGAGTAAAGTTAGTTGGGGATGTATTCAAATCAGTTACTTTGTATTTATATCTTAACGACCCAAGTATCAACGGTACACATAATTTCTATGATGGGATTAATTTGTGGTGAGGCCTTGGACACTTAAAAGTGAGTTGTACTTTATGATAGATAGACTCATGTTGCAGAATGTGTTTGGGGACTGTACTTGAGAATATGCAGGACTGTGGAATGGCAATATTAAACATCTGTCTCTAGAGTAATAAAGATTTGGGACATGTGTGAGGGGCTTCTATACAAAGATCTAAATTTAAATACAAGCGTAAGTAAGTAGAGGTGGGATAAAGGTCGCAGAAAGATAGAAGAAGAAGCTCTCTAAATATAATTTGTATGCTTTCAAAGGTAACACTGAACATCCTTCCTCCCTTCTTTAGTATTTGTTTTTGAAACCAACAACCTTATTTAACATGAAAGCCATACTAACACACCCAAACTCCAACTCACTTCAACTTCATTTTGCTCTTTCACGATCGCTAAACATCAGAAGTTCCAGCTGCTATACTGAAAATATCTTTTTTAAAGGCAAGTGATCTTGGGTTTATGGAAAAGGTCATTGGACTCACCGACCTCCTCTTCAACCTTGCTCCAGGGCTGACCCACTACCTTGTTTGCAATTCCCCAATTCCGACAGGTGCCGATATACCTTTTATTAGGAATTGTAGACCAATATTGGAAATCATCGACGCAGTTTCAAAATAGAAGAGCAAATCAATTGCCTGGGAGATATAGAGAGAACCACCGCCTTAAAGCTGTTTCTCCTCATTTCAGCCCTTTATCAACAAGAAAATTTACGCTATAGAGCAGCAGCGGAAGACTAAGTAAGGTCCCAACCCGACACTAACTCTATATTTACCCCTCATACCTATTTTGCACACTAAGACTTCTTGGATAAGGGCAACTGAACATACACAAATACGGTATGAGCCTCGCCAAATCCCCCCACCTGTGAAGCAACAAAGCAGTCAAAGGAGTATCCCCGCCTCAGGATTCACCACAGAGGAGAAATCCCTATCACCAGCCAACTACTGCTTGATTACCACCAAAGTAACCACTGGCCAGACCAGCAACCCGAAAAGGCTTTCAAAAATACCCCCCATCACTTCAGGGAAGTGCTGGCCAGGAATCATTAATTGTCTCTGTGACTTCCCTGTTCATCACTATTAACAATAGAGACCGAATCTCTGGCATTGCTCTCCTCACTGTCTCATCCTCGGTATATGCCCCCTTTGTAACGGGGGTCCTAGACTACTAGAGTGTAATAGAATAGAGAGGGCCGGAGCAGAAATAGAAATCAGGTTACAGGTTCAAGATTCTTCTCGCTAGAACGTAGAATAATCTTAAGGCTCTTGCTTCTGTTTTCCGATAGGTCTGAGGATGGAAACTGGAGAACTAATGGGCGGGAATGAAGCTGAGTACTTATACTCCAAAGCCTTCGATTCTCTGCTCCAAGTTTTCCTATTAAGTTCACTGAATTCCGGTGCTTGCAAACATTCCACCGCTACCCCGCTTTCCTTTAAGCGCCAGCAGGAGTTTGCAACCCCTTCGGTCCTACCCTTAGTCAAAGCCTGTAGGTAATCTGCCGCTTGGTTGTCACACAACCTCTGCCTGCAGGAATAACCGGCTTTTAGTTGCTGTAGAGCTCATTGCTTATTGTAGACTTCCCAGAACATAGTGCTAGCGCAGAAGCGGCACTTCTAATGCTCAGAGGATGCAGAGGGTCGCCGCGCAATCAGAGTCCTACTCTGGCCGGCCTTCTAGGCAGTCAGCAAGGCATAGACTCGTCAGTCTGTCCTTCCGTGTCTAGACCTTCTTCCTAGTCTCCGGAATGTAGTTACACTTGTAGCTGGTGGCGATCCACACTGCAGGTACTTGCATGTCACCGGGTACTGGTTTCTATCAATAACACTCAGCATATAGCGGGCCCTGGTTAGCATGCTCTCATGCTATCCAGTTAGAATGGCTCCGTTATACCCTTATACATTGTCCCCAATAAGATCTCCTATGTCGAGGGAGAGTCCTAGAAAATCTCTTCATTCGAATCCATCCCACCTCCAACTACATAAACCACATCATACACAACGTACAACTCGATAAGCACTATAATCAGGAACCGATGGAGGAAATCCCTCAAAGATTTGGAAGCTCAATGTTTGCATCCCACAATCCGCCGTCCTTTTCCTCAAAACAGATAAACATCATGCTCCTACAATGACATCACTCCGATTGCTGTCTCAGGCAAACAGCTAAACCGGCACCTTCCATAGTAACTATCATCAGGCCGCTCTGTAGTGCTATATGCTGTAACATTATATGGCAAGGAAACCCCACCAGCCAATGCAGAATTTTCTGCACAGTAAGTCACGTCATACAAGACGGCATGAAGCCAACCCTTTGCGCAATTTGCATCCTTCTATACGAACTACAACACAATCTTTGAAGTGAAGAGACCGCAACCAATTTACGCCAAAAACGACACTTTTCAAGTTGCTGTTCAAGCACCAATTATAATGCACATTATTTTAAAATTGGAATACCATCTATTTTGTACATGCCAGTGGATGACCACTCTATCAGCTGAAAAGTACAATTATACATTCATAGCATGAGCTGTAATGATTTTATTGTTTAAGGTTGCCAAAAACGTGCCAATGCCATATATTTGTATGGGATAAACTAATTCTTTAAGTTCTTCTACTTCTATGTCATGTAACGTTTTCCAGTTCTGATTTCAGAGAGTATCCTTTTGGATTTATTAGATTGAATAGCAGCTATTTCATTCCCTAATATCCTATTCCATATTGATAGCAATTATGCTATTTGCGGTAGTTCCATTTTGACAGACTTTTGTTTAGTTTTTTCATCGTCCTATGACTTCTGATATCGTAATGTACAAGACCACCATTGCCCGTTTGTGATATTCAAAGACGCAACAACCTCTCCAGAAAACTCCCACAAACCTCCCTCCCCCAGCCAATTATGTCAACAGAGACTGAAACCAACAAGTCTCGCCTATCCTGCACCAACAGGAAGCCCACTAAACCTTCAAGATCTTCAAATCCGTTCAACACCCCCGAACACCATCGCAGCGATGGAAATCATAAGATCATTGTATCATGACACCAACACTTACATTAGAATGACCTTTAATATGCAGAAGCAAGGGAAGCCTACTCTCCTATTTTTTATTTTTTAGGTTATCTCTTTAAATTCACAGAGATATGCTTCTTTAGGGATAGGCTTTCCTTACGCCAATCACTTCCAACTTATTCGACCATTGTCTACACAGAACCATTAACTAATGTGACTCAAAAGAAAGAATCATCACCTATCGATTTGGAATCAGAAAATTCTATCAGCAAGCCAAGTTCTTTGCCAGGCGAAAGGAATTGTTCTAGGAATCCTGCCACAATTTGCGTTGTTTGGTATAACTTCCTATAAACGTTTCCAATATGTTCCGGCGTGTTTAATTTTCACTTGGGAAATGCCATGCTTCAAAGCTTAACATTTCATATATAGAACAGATATTGAAACTTTGACCAGAGAAGTTAAAGTGCGTCACTAGTTCTACAATGTCTCGGTGTAGATTTCTTTTGCTCTTTTTTGTTGAAAAGCGTTGGGTGATCAATTTTGCTTCATTTTTTGGTACGTTTACAAAAAGCGTGAACAATATGAATGTTGAATATTTCCTTACGCCCAGCTTAAAACATACCAAATTTATCCTAACAACTGAACATCCATTAATCTTTTGTTTTAAATCCAGCACTCTTTGCATTATCAAACTTCTGATTCCTCGCAAATTTAGAAATGAGTTAGGAATCACTCTCTCTATGTTTTAAAAAATTTGTGACGAAGCCTCCGGTATAGTATACCCCTCCCCAGTGAAAAATACAAAGCTCATACCCTAACAACATATATTCTAATTCTTATCAGTAATGCCATTGTGTCACAACCAAATTGTCGTAAGCCGTTGTCCCAAATTGTAGAAAATCCATCAGTTGCATTTTATAAACATATATTACTCCACCTATTTACCGAAGATTGATATCATCAAGGGGCCAATCACCTCAAACCGTTTCTTTCAATAGACTTGAAAATCAAATGTTTGACTGGAGTGAACAGGATTATGATACAATATAAGTGAAAGGCATTAACGTTATTTGAACTGACAGGTAGCGTTCAATGTTGTAGGCGAAGCTGCTGATCTTCGCGTTACCATGCCTCTGGGAAAGAATGGTATAGAAGACTGTCTTGCACCTAGATTTTGAAAATTAGATAGATTGATAGTTTCGACTGTATTTACGGTAGTATCAAGACTCTTTTGGTGTTTTAGTATAAGCGGCATGGTACTATTGATAGTTCAAGGTACTGCTAATACAATATCCGTTTATATTTACAATCTTTTTGGCAGGAACAGTCTATATATATACTCACCTTTATATATATATATCATGCGGGATGGTGCGCCACCACCCAGTGTAGGGTTCAATACCACAGACCTGAAATTGCTCAATATCTTTTAATATTTTTCTGAATGCATAGGTTAGCGGATTTTTTAAAATCAGTTAGTATTTAGTTGCTACCAACATATTTCGGAAATGTTAAAGAGAGAACTCTCCCGGCAGCAATCCTATCGATAATGTATAAGGGTAATGAAGCCCCAGATCGGGTCTTGAGTGCCTGATTGCACGACTAACAATCAGCGCATAGAGAGACAGGAGGAGTGGGATGAGCCTAGCACAGGGGAGATTGCTAACTTGATAAATTCCATGTCCCCCGGTTTGAAGCAGTAGCAGTGCTTCTGCTGGACACACACAGTACCAAATTGTCATATTTTTATATTCCAAATACTCTAATATTAGCTACAAGCTCCTTTTGTTTGTAAGCACAAATAATACTTGTACAATCCTTAACCATTCAGTCATTAACTGCCGGAGCCGTGCACCTATCCCGCCAGCTTAGTCACCCGCCGCCCGCGCAGCGCCAATCCCAAGAACCCATCCCAACCGCGCGTAATCCAGGCCCCCAGCCTAGTCGTTCCGGCGCGCACCCGTCCCCCCTCACAGAACCCCCCCCCCCCCCCACGCACCACAACCCCCAGTCCAGCAAGCCCAGTATCCGAGTAACCACCATGACACTCGCGTAGGCATCCCCGCCTAAACCCCCCACCCCATCTCTCAAAATCAAAACTGACATCAGACCACCCCACCCGCTAGATACGATATAGCGGCAGTCCTCCTTCGCGGTATGGACACACTCAACCACCAGACGTCGTCCGGCCAGCGCGCGCTGCAGGCAGGGGACGAGCTTGCGTGTGCGTTGCGGCATCTCCAGGTGACGGTGGAGACGGCAGCGAGGCTCGCCGAGGTCGCACATGTGCAGGCGGTGGAGTCGGCGCGGCAGAGCGCAGCGGGCGGGGAGACGGAGGGGGGGAAAGGAAGGGCGGAGGCGGAGAAGGTGGGTGTGGAGGTGGATAGGTCGGTGGCGGAGACGGTGAGGTTGAAGGCGGAGGCGGAGAAGGTGGAGAAGGAGGTGGATAGGTCGGTGGCGGAGACGGTGAGGTTTAAGGCGGAGGCGGAGAAGGTGGGTGTGCAGGTGGAGTGGGCGTCGCAGGAGACGCTGAGGTTGAAGGCGGAGGCGGAGAAGGTGGAGAAGGAGGTGGATAGGTTGGTGGCGGAGACGGTGAGGTTGAAGGCGGAGGCGGAGAAGGTGGAGAAGGAGGTGGATAGGTCAGTGGCGGAGACGGTGAGGTTTAAGGCGGAGGCGGAGAAGGTGGACAAGGAGGTGGATAGGTCAGAGGCAGAGACGCAGAGGCTCAAGGCAGAGGCGGAGAAGGTGGGTAAGCAGGTGGAGATGTTGAAGGTAGAGGTAGAGACGGAGATGATCGAAGCCGAGGATGAGGACGGGAGCACAGAGGATGACGATATCAGGGCAGAGGCTGGGATGTCGGCGGTGGAGACGGTGGTCGGTATGGCGGAGGCGGAAGGAATTGGAAACGGGACTCGGGGATCGGCACAGCAGACGGAGGTGTTGATGGTGAACGTCGACCCGTTCGGGAAGGAGTGTGGGTGCTCGGGCGGGGCGAAGGAAAGGGTAAAGGCTGCGGGGCAGAGGGCGGCCACGGAGCTTAAGATGTTGGAACGGCGGGTGGGAAGGCGGGAACTGCTGCGGGACATGAGGGAGGAGGAGGAGGAGCAGCGCAGCACCCCGTGGAAGTGCACGAGTTGCTGGGATGGACGGAGCGTGGCGGGCTAGGCCTTGTGAGGGCCGGGGGGGAGTCGCAGAAAGCAACACGGAGATTAGAGTGTAGTGCTGGTCTTGTCTTTGGCGGGGTTTATGGGGGAAGAGGTTTTTTATTATTTGTAGGAGCCAGCCCTTTTTTAGTTTGATTCATAGATTACGTGCAGTATTTCGGCCATGGCAATTAGGAACCGGCTCTTGAGAAATGAGCAACAAATGAGATATCCGTGGAGGGCATCCAAAGATATTCCGGATACACATGTAAGCGCGTAGATCCACACTGAGTCAGCACCCCCGCGGCCGGGTCACCAATCACAAACCGAGGCAACCGTTGCAACCGCGCGTAATGCAGGCATCCAACCCACCATCGGCTCGCATCCAAGCTCGCACTTCCCCCCCCCCGCCCCCCGCACCCACAACCTCCGGACCAGAAAGACCAATATCTGAATAACCACCATGACACTCGCGTACGTATCCCCGCCCAAACCTCCCCCCCACAATTCACAACTGACACCCCAGACCCCCTGGCAGATCTGATTTAGCGACAGTACTGCTCCGCGGGGTGGAGGCACTCAACCACCAGACGTCGTCCGGCCAGCGCGCGCTCCAGTCCGGGGACGAGCTCTCGAGTGCGCTGCGGCATCTGCTGGTTACAGTCGAGACGGCGGGGAAGCTCGCCGACGTGGCAGTGGCGGCGGCACAGCAGGGCGCATCGGGCGCGGACACGGAGCGCATCCGTGCCGAGACGGAGAGGTTCCGGGCGGAGGGGGAGAAGGTGGGGAGGGAGGCTGAGAGGGCGACGCAGGAGCGGCGGAGACTCAATGCCGCGGCGGGAAAGGTGTGGAGGGAGATGGAGAGGGTCTGTAAGGAGATTGAGACGGCGGCGGAGGCGACGCTTAGGCTCAAGGTGGAGGCGGTGCAGGTTGGTAAGAAGATTGTGAGGGCGATGCAGCAAGAATTCATACTGAGTGACGAGGAGGAGAAGGTGACGATGGAGGCGGGGATGGTCTGTGAGGAGATCAAGAGGGCGGCGGAGGAGACATTTAGGCTCAAAGTAGAGACAGTGGAGGTGGGTAACACGATTAAGAGGGCGATGCACCAAAGGCTCACACTGAATGCCGAGGCGGAAAATATGTGGGAGGAGACGGAGAAGTTCTGTGAGGAGATTAAGACGGCGGCGGAGGAGACGCTTAGGCTCAAGGTGGAGGCGGAGAAGGTGGGTAAGGAGATGGTGAGGGCGATGCAGGAAGGATTGACAGCGCTTGCCGAGGCGGAAAAGGTGGAGAAGGACACGGGGGTGGTCTGTGAGGAGATTGAGAGGGTGGCGAAGGAGACATTTATGCTCAAGGTGAAGACGGAGATGGTGGGTAACCAGATGGTGATGGCGATGCACCAAAGATTCACACTGAGCGCCGGTGCTGAAATGGTGGAGCAGGAGTGATGAGATGGAACCCGGGATGGAGTGTCGGAAGACTCGCAGGGACTGCACGCGAGTGGCGGGGCCTCCTCTGGGGAATGTTCATGTCGGAAAGGGTATTTTTCTATTTGCAGAAGCCAGATGTTCATAAAACAGTAGCAGATAATATCATTATGCTAGGGCACCCATAGATGTTTGTGATATCTGTAAGCGCGCATGTACGCACCCGGCCATCACCCCTGCGGCTGGGGCGCCAATGACAAACCCAGGTACATAACCGTTGCAACCCCGCACAGTTCAGGCCTTCACTGTCAGCAACAACCACCATCCCTCACAACCACCACGCCCGCAAACTCATCCACCACCGCACAAACCACCCACAACCCCCCTCGAATACGAGCGCTGCCAGGCCAAAAAACAAGAATGACACTCCAGTCCGTTCCCCCCACTCCCCCCGTTCCCCCGCACACTACACTCACACTCACACTAACCCCCCCCCCCTCCCCACCAGCACCGAGACAGCCGCACTCCTAGACGGTGTCAACAACGCCATGACCAACCTCACATCACCCACCCAGCTTGCGCATCTCTCCGCGGACGAGCGCAAGACCGCGCTGCGCCAGCTGCTGGTCACGGTCGAGGCGGCGGGGAAGCTGGCGGAGGTTGCGCGCGTGGAGGAGCAGACGGCGCAGGGCGGGGCAGGAGCGGCAGGAGCGAGCGGTGGGGGGTGGGACGCGGCGCTGACGGAGAGGATCGGCCTCCAGACGGCGAGGATCAAGGCGGAGATGGAGAAGGGGGCGTAGGGGGTGGGCGGTGGTGGAAGGAGGGGGCGTGGGGGTGGGGGTGGGGGTGGGGGTTGGGCGCGTGAGGCTGCGTTTTACAGTAGGTGGGCATGGGTTATGGGCGAGTGGTGGTGGGTTTTCTCTTTATACAGCTTTCTGGCTAGCCGGAGGGAATATTAGCGCAAACACCCAAAGTAATTGGATATGGTACTCTACATGCATACTCGAACTACCCTGACCCTAGAAACACCTGAAGTAAATCATGATAATTGATACCGAGGTACAGTCCGTACTCTGTAGTTCCTTGAACTCGGTCTGGGATGGAGAGGATGCGTATTGGGAGTAACAAGAAAACCTTGGATTAATAACATGATGTATAAATTTTGTAGCCCGCGTGCATCACCAAACTGACGTTTTTGCACTTCTATCGGCATGAGCCGCTATACCCCATACCTGGATGTAGCCCCGCATAATAGAGAGCCATTCAGTTGACCGGAATTCTTATTTCCAAAACTCATGCCACACTGCTAATCAATACTCTATGCGTAAATATCCCGTCCTCGGGGGTGCCTCGGCACCTTGGCTACAGGGATCCCCGGACCCCAGTCCAGGCCTCCAACGCAGCCAACAACCGCCGCCCTCTCTCTCTCCCCCAACCCGCGCCCCCACAGCAAGTCTCGCCCGCCAAAATGACACTCAGGCAAGTATCGCCCCGCCCCCCCCCTTCCACCACCTCCCAACCAGCGCACTACACTACACTCACGCACGACTAACACCCCC
The DNA here is from genome assembly GCA_024713705.1 of Morchella sp. 2018-W38C. Classification (NCBI taxonomy): domain Eukaryota; kingdom Fungi; phylum Ascomycota; class Pezizomycetes; order Pezizales; family Morchellaceae; genus Morchella; species Morchella sp. 2018-W38C. The sequence goes on along the minus strand of JAMJEX010000013.1, from coordinate 506,448 downwards.
CCCCCCAACCCAGCTCCGACATAATCGCACTCCTCACCCAAACCACCCACGCCATAGGCCTCCTCGCGACGCCCAGCCAGTACCCGCTGCTGACCACGGACCAGCGCGCCTCGGCGCGCCTCCAGGTCCTGCTCACGGTGCAGGCGGTGGCCAAGGTCGTGGAGATTGAGCATCTCGATGCGCTGGCGCGGCACCATGGCGGCGGCGGAGGAGCGGGCATCGCCGAGCAGGAGTGAGTGACTACCACGACCGGGGCGAGAGAGGGGCTAAGAGGGAGACGCCGAGGGCGGGCTGGCATCGAGGCCGGTGCGGGTGAAGAGGGTGTTGAGGTATTAGAGAGGTGGCTTTTGTGTCGGGGGGGGTTGGTCGCGGAAGGGCGTTTGTGGTTGGTAGTTGGCTCGGCTGTGTGGGGAGATGGTGTCGGATGTGGTATCGATGTATTGTTGGGTGACGGAAATAACTATGCACCTGGAGTTGTATGGGAAAAGAGCTGTTTCTGGACCTGGCACCTGGGGAAGTGCGAGCACAAGCTTGATGACATACACAAAAGGTCTTTAGAGCTATAGAAAATCACATATACACACATCTCTCTCACAGCCTAGATACGTGTGCAATAGTTAGTCTTCGAGGTTTGTGCTTCTTGTCAGTCACCCACATGGCAACCCCGATTATTTGTAACTTCCTGAAAATGTAAGATAACAAAGCGATAACTATATCTCTAAAGTCCCGGAGCTTGTGAGATTTAGCCTCCCTGCTATGGGGTCTGTGGTGGTATGTCTGCAGTAGCTAGGTCCAAACATATATACCATACAACAAGCGCTGAGCGACCTCACATCGCCGGGCTAAGTCGCGCTGCTCTCCGCCGACGAGGCGGAGGAGCAGGAAGAGGAGGCAGGATCCGGGACGGGGATGTCCGACATGGAGACGGGGACCACCGGGGCGGAGAGGCCAAGGCCCGGGCTAGTGAGGTGTTGAGGGCGATGAGAGATACGGCCGCGGAGAGGGCTGAGTTTGTTTGTTGGCGTGGCATGCGGAGGTGGGTTGACGGGATGGAGAGGGAGTGTGCACGGGCGGTGGCCCTGTTCTTAGGGAGGTTGGTGTGGTGGAAGAGTGTTTTGTTTGGTAGCCGGATGTCAATACTCCATATATCTCAACAAATAAACTAGCCAACAGAATGTTGCGTGAATCTGTGGCAACTTGGAATCCGGACATTACAGATATAATAAGAGGTAATATGAATAGCTGTTGCTTCTCCTTTATCACTCTCCAGAATGCCTCCCCCGCGCGGCTGAAGCCGCTGTCACTCGACACGGAAAGCGTGGGCACCAACCAAACAACCTCGCGTAATCCAGGCATCCAATGCTTCCCCGCCCCTAAATATCCCACCTACATCCATCCATCCCCACAATCCACAATCCACAACTCAACAACCTCAACCTCAGCATACCTCCAGCGCAGTAAACCGCCATAATGACACTCGGGTACGTATCCCCCCCACCCCCCAAATCCACGCACCGCACACACTGACCCCCGCCCCCACCCCCCTCACCAGGATCGAGACAGCCGCCCTCCTCACCCACACCATCCACGCCATGAACCACCACCTCTCACCGGGCCAACACGGCATCCTGACGGCTGACGACCGCCGCAGCGTCCTCGCCAACATCACGGCCACGATCGAAGTTGCCGCGAAGCTAGCCGAGGTTGCGCACGTGGATGCGCTGACGGCGCACAACGCGGCTGCGAAGCCGGCCGAGGTTGCGAACACGGACGCGACGGCGGCGCGGACTGCGGCGGAGAGAACAGCCAGTCGCGACGAGGAGCGCGTCGTGGCGGAGACGATGGCGCGGCTGCAGGTGGAGACGAAGAAGGCGGGGAGGGAGGCGGCGAGGGCGTTGGAGACGGTGGAGGAGCTGAGGGTTCAGGTCCACCAGCTGAACGTGGAGTGTGGCCTCTAATGATGGGGAGGCTGGGCAGATCTTAGGAGGTGGGTGGTGGTGGGGGGAGGGGGAGGGGTGAGGTCCGGGGGGGCATCTATGTTATGGTAGCTGGCAGTTTGGGAAATGGATGTTGAATGAGAAATGAGACATGAGCACATCCAGTAGTTGCTGAGAATATCACCTAGTAGAGTTTCCATGTTGACATAGGATTGCCATCTGTCTTTGTCGGCAACGGTCATACTGCGGCCGCTAGTCTGCATGCACTTAATGAATGAAAGAAAAAAATCAAAATGATGATGTGGCCGCCGCCATAGTTACTGCTGCGTATACTGCATGGGTGAGCAGAGTTGTACGTACGTGAAGAGCTCTATCCATGAGGTAAAACACATCACAGTTCATCATACGTATCATATCTCGTACGCATCGCTAGCTGAATATTCGCGCCGGGGGGTGCATCATGGAATATCACTCGTCGCTCAATAGAGCGATGACATATGTTTTTCGATCTTTTTTGTTTTAATTGATCAATTGGTGACAATCATTAAATCAGCGTTCAGCTGCTATACGATACGTTTCCATTCGTATTGGTGTTGTCACTTCTTGAGCCAGACGCTGCAGTCAGATGGCGCGCGGGCGGGGGGTGGTACGGGTGTGAGTTGCACGGGCTTATCTTGCCCTCTTTAGCCTCTTTTCAGTTTCCAGTTTGTTCGTAAAACCTGCTAGTAGCAAGGAGGAGTCAATCTCCGTAATTTCCGGGGAGGGCGCCATGGATTATCACTCGACATTTCGACTCCACAGTGTCCATTCCATGCCGCTGTTTCGTGGAAATTGGGTTTGTACTAGGTAACGAACATTCATGCCATGCCACAGACAAGACATAGTAGATACACTGCATTCCCGAGTATGCAGTATTGCATTGTCAAGCTCGACATATCCAGTACGACTCTGAACGTTGGGGCAGCAGCGCAAAAGAACGTTCTGAGTAGATTCTAGCGATGGAAGAACCGAATTGTAAGTCCTCTTCGTGTCTAGAGCTGAAGAGTGAAGGAGATTCTCACTCGTTCCATGCTCCTCCCTCACAGCCACCTAATAGTATCCGATGAGTTGCACATGCTAGCATATCCATTACTGTATTTCTTTCCACGTCTCTTCCTGTCCACACGACATGGAACACGGGGTAAGGTCGACATGGCAGCATGGAAAGGCACAATCAGGCTAGGTGTACTGTCTGTGCCGCTCCTCCTCCACAGCGGCCAATGGGGAACACGATGGGCCATCGGACGGTTGACTGGAGGCAGTCCCCTTTTCGCCACTCCACCTCGTGCGGGTATAAATTGCCGCCATGCAGATTTTATACTTCCCACTGGTCGACGCTGGAGACCGCAGTACCTGACGCTGAGATTTTCGAAATCCAATTAGACAACACGCCAGTATACCTCTGTCGACCTGTGTTTCCTCGGCGTTGTTCATAAAATGCTGAAGCAGCAAACCCTAACCCTGCAGACTTATACGGCCCATATAGCGCTGTGAGGGTTGATATATCTCCAGCCACCTAGTAGATGAGCACGTACACTAGCCGTTCACCCTATCTGAGCAGTCGAGATGCATACAATGATGCTAGGAGACGCTCGCAGCAATCCTCAATACACATGCGTCCGCCCTCCGCCGGGTGAGAGGTGGTAGAAGTGGCCTGATTGTTGACTATTCCATACATGGCGCTGGAGTTGGTTCAGGAGGGTAGCAGGGCCGATCCGGATACAATGCTGGTAAAGATGCTTATATTGGAACCTTTTCTTGCAGGGTATCGCGGGGTAGCAGACCTGCTGCGCAGGTTTCTTTTTTCGTTTATTTTTCCTTGTTTAGCTCATTGCTGCGCAGGTTGTGGGTATAGATGTCGCTGCTTTCTAGGAGCTAGATACGTCTCGGAGGCTTTGCGTTTGTCCAGTACTGTGGCTACTCTACCTGTACCCCGGCTTCGCTGAAATGGTGCGGAATGGCGCTGCTGCATGACCGGCTGTTATCTCGGTTTCACCAAGCAGCGAACGGTAATACAACGTTTTCATTCTGCAAGATTACAGCTCGCCACCCCCCCGCCACCGGCCCCAAGGCTAGTTGGGATTCCTGGCTCATGATATAAAAGTTGGGGTTGGGTGGGGCTGTGAACGGGTATTGTAAACATTATCTAAAATATATATTAGCAAAATACAAGCATTAGTGTAAAGATTGTACCTTTTTGTTTTTTTGTTTGATTTATTAATTACATGCAGACTTTAGCCTATGGTAATATGGCACTGCCCCTATAAAGTACTTTACGGTGTAACGGCTCATCACCTGGTAAGCGACCAAGGAAGCGTATACACTATCAAGGAGATGTCAGAACTTCATTAACACACACCCTATATAGATAGGATGCCTTGGTAGTTGAGAATAGAAATTCTATATACTAAGCAACATCCAAAATGCATTCATATATAGCATTGAGGTTATTTATAGTTCGGTATCTAGCCTGAAAATGTGCGGAGAACTATGAACTCATGGGTGTATACTATGGGTTCAACTGGGGGCCCTACATTAGCGATTTGTGTATATGGTCTCTCATCATATATCTTCATTTCAGCCAACGAGACCGCGTATTTAATAGTCTTTCACACAGTAAATCCGATAATAACTGAATTAGTGTCCTAAGATTGTACTGTTCCACATACCTTGGAACAGCACCACTGCTATAGCTAGGTTTACCTTTGCTTCATGTAGAAAAGCCTTTTGCCATCTCGGATTAGTTATTTAAATTATTTATTTCTTGATATTAAGCCGGGTAGGCGCAAATCGCTGCTTGAGCGGCCTCCCGGTGGTGGGCGGTTACCCAGTGAAATACGTTACTGACCGTTCTCAACCGCCGCCTCGCGCAAGTGCCGGAGCTACAACAAAACAAAAAAAATTGTATGTTCCAACGTGGGAATTTATCTTTCAAGAATTGAATGATTCGTGCCTTAGGAAATCCGTCTATCTCGTTCTCTGCCGACCCAATAATGACTTTGAAATGTTTGCTGCTCAGAGGTTAGCTTGCACATTAGCCGGAAGAACGAAAACAAACCCTCGGGGGTCCTCATTGTGGTACAGGACTGTTCAAGAATCATGACGGGGTCATGATATTGGCGGTTCTGAGGTAAAAGGACTGTCGCTGCTGCTGCATCACAAGGAAACAGAGTCTAACCTCCAAAATCTCATTCTTGATTCCGGTGATCAGGTGTGGTGTTACGCATATCCTTGGGAACACCAGCGAGAAGAATGGATGGCTTCACCGGTGTGTCTCATGGGTCTAGGTCCATTCCCGTGAGGACACAGTTGGAGCGGAGTAAGCAAGGCCTGTGCATTCTAAATCTCGGTAGTCCCAATGCGATTTGTCTTATTCGGGGGGAAAGACTGGTATGTTGTTCCGGCCAATGCACTCTATATTGACTTACCAAGGGTTCAGCCTCGCAATTGAGTGTGACAAGTGAGATGACATAGGGTTAGTCCCTCACGTGCTTAGATAACACAGTATCATATTAGGCATGGTGGGAAGCTGGCAACAGCCTAAGAACTAAACCTAACCCTAGGCCAACTACATGTAATCGCAGAAACATTTCTGAACAGGCTCCGCGGCTAAAGATTTTCGAGATATGACGAGGCGAATGGCAGCGACGAGGAGTATTTTTGGGCTTTCGTGCTACTTATATCGGCTCAGTTTGGTGATGATAAGAGAGGGTGGCCGATATTTCCTCTTCCGCCACCTACGCGTGATGCTGACGTTGCAAGTGTCCGACAGATGAGTAATGTGACTTGAGCGATATAGTGTACCCCCGACACCCGTCGTCAATGGGCAGATATTATAAGAGTTCCGGAACCTTCATTCTTGGTTAACCTCGTATTATTGGGACTCTCCCCTTGATGTCTCTCGTTTGATAATTGCGAGTTTTAGATTTCGGCCATCTTATCACAGGTTAGATGCATCTGATATTTCTTCCCATTGAACATCGCAATCCCTCTTCATATCGCACCTACTGCACTTTACGTAGATGAGTTGATGCCGGAGGTGGTGGACAACTATCAGCATATATGGGTAGTACTAAATGTGAATAAAGCAGAACATGGCGCAACTCGCACCTGAGTGACACATATCAGTATTTGCGTGGGTTAGCAGATAAAGTAGGTACATATCTCTTACTTCTAGTTCGTGCAATTTAGTGGATGCCAATGATCAGGATACATGTGTGCATCGGGAACTCGGTGGTGTTCGAACCTTGTTCATGAGACATAACGCTAGTAGCTCGGTTCACAAATCAATATTTACCTTCCTGTCCGCTCTAGGCACTGCCAGTGAATGTTTCGACACATGCGTGATGGACATCAACCGGTCAGTATGAAAATACTGTTCGAATTCCACGATGTTTCGGTTATTTACCCCCAATGCTTAAGAGAAATAATAACAAAATTCCCGATCCGCTTTCTAAAATGAATAAGATCTTTCCTGACCCCTTCCTGGTGTTGTAAACTCGTAGACTCATGCTGGATGTTTAACAAGAGGAGACGGAGACAGGTGCCCGGATGGTGATCGCTTGGCCCAGGCAAGGATACGTGCCATGGGGAGGAAAAGTATGCTACTGTCCTGTTCTTCCAGTAACCTATCTCCTCTCTTCCTTGCTCCATTTCCTCTCTGGTTTCTTTTACCATCAGCATCAAAAGAAAATGCATCTAACCCGGAATTGAAGAGTCGGACTGAATGACACTCCCGCAAGAAAAAGCAGTAAAAAGGTTTAATATATGTATAGGGGAAACCACCATTAGATGAATTCCCACACTGGCTCGTCAGCCAATATATACATTGATTGGTTTTTGCAACCCGGAGGTGTCGGCTAATGCATCATTCTGTGCCTTCTCCCTAGTATTCTATATGGCAGAGTTTCTTTTTATGAATTAACCTTGCAATCGATGACAGAGTCCGGACTAGTTCATCAGGTGTAATTGGCTAAGTTGAGGTGTGTTCCTCAACAAATACCTCTTCCATCTGAAAACACGGAAAAATGCCTTAAAATATTACTGGAATTTTCTCCCGGTGGCATATGCTAAATATACTCTTTGAAAACATTCAGAATTGAAGGAAATTCTGGGCCCAAGCTTGAGTCTGTATACACAGACCAGGGGTCTACTATATGAACATGGTCAGCTGACCACTTCCGGGGGTGAAGAAGACACCATACAGATCGCCGAAATGTAGCTGGCATTCCATATTTGAATTCCGGACGAAGACACTAATGTCTCTATATAGTGACAAAGAGCCATGAGCAGGATACAATAAAGACCCCACGTATTAGGTTCTAAATCAAGATCAACCATAAGTCTTGATCATCAATGGACGCGCTCTGATTCGCCCCCGAAACCAGAACTGTCTAGATCTATATACCATAAAGCTGACAACATACATATACGGTGCAGTGGGGTCTGCGATACGTGCGAGATATTAGAAAAAGACTATCGTTCCTCGTCTGCCGAGTACACCACACTTTCTGCTTTTTCCACTAGTCTTGCCATTGTGTGAAACGATATATCAGGTATCACTGCTATATATATACATTCTACGCATCAATGGGACTTGGAGAATGGGTGAATTATCTCGATCGAGCCAGCCTTGCCAGTGTTGCAGCACCAACCGGCGAAGCGGCACAGAAGAGAGAGAGCTCCGGTTCATGATCACTATATTGTGCCTGCGCTGTTAAGTCATCACACGCATTTTAATTGCGATAGCCGACCTCTGTGCTCTCGATATAGCTAAGTGGATAGGTGTCTCCGGAGATTCAGCCTGAACCTTAGACGACAACACCGTAAGAGAAAAATAGAATATCTTTAACATGTACCATCTCCGTAAGTTAAATATTTAACAACTTTAACACATACCATTTTACCGCCGATCTTCGAGAATTATTTAGTGATCCCTAGGGGTTGGGTATTTTGAGCGTACACGTCGTAATGAACCCCGCCTGACAGTGTCCCGTCTGAACAGGTTAATATCTCCTGTTGGTGATAATGGTAAGCGGTGGGTATTTCTAGCAAAAACTTGGCATGCCATCGGGGAGAAGCTGGTGTCTTCGTTAGTAAGTGTAAGACCAACCTCACCAAACGGTCCAGCCTCCCGCCCGGCAAACCTCCCGAACTGTTGGTCAATTGGAGAATACGATTGGTGGACCTCATTCGGGATGTACGCCATTATTATTTTCTCTACACTGTGAATTAGCAAAAGTAGAAGTACTACTCTATATCAACACTAGATAAGATCATAAAATACCTCAAAGTCATAGCTTTGCATGGGATAACTTCATCACACCCGTATAGGCGATCGTGAGAACGATGTGGCTACTCTACCACGGCGGGAAATGCATCAATTGATGCATTGCCCACGTACGCGCGTCAAGTAAATGCATCAATTGACGCATAAGCTGTCGTGAGTTGTGTAAACTCGTACGGTCGATGCATTATTGACTTTTCCTTACATATTTTAATTCATATGCCTCAATTTACTATTGAATTATATCCACCGATGGCTTATATGGTAAAACGCGACTCTCGCTTAATGCCCCAGGTTCGATCCCGACAATGTATTTTTAAATTCTATCTCTGACTCTCAAGTAATGTCAGCAGTAAAATCGTAAAGTGGGACTGGGGATGCATTCGCCGATGCATTATACCGATGCATTATATGGGGGCATGATGAGGATGCATTATCACTACACATTTCCCGACGTACTAGAGCTAGAGGGGTGGCTGAATCAGAAAGGCAAGCGACCAGTATAGTGGCATTTGTCATATCAATGCATAAGCTTGCGCCAGGAAGTAATTTGAGGCGAAGAAATATTCCTCTCCTTGGGGGGGTTCCAGTGACAGAAGGTATCATAGTGCCGTTAAATTATCTCCAGGATTGTTATCCTCGGAAACAGGAGTTTGGGTCACACATGTGGACAGCCATGCCATCAGTGTACTCGTTATTGTTTTACGTTTCCGAATTAGACTAGGTCCGTATGAGCTCAAGGGATCCGGCATGAGATAGAGGAGCCGATAGAATGCGAGAGCGAGTCACCTGATATACCAATGTTTGATAGTAGAGTAGCGGTTTAGTACTAGAACAATACAACTCCGATTCATAATGATTCCGTTTATCAGAAAAGGAGGGACGACATCACCTACCGAGCGGGGACAGGTGCGTGGTTATGCGACACTGACAGGTAATGGGAAGAGGAAGCTGGATGAGATCCCTCTTCTGACAGGAGTCCTAAAAAAACTTGCTCAAATCTGATCAACAAGGCCAAGGAGAAGTTTTTAGAGACAGGGAACCCCGATTTATTTGCACAAGAGAAGCTTGCCCCTGAGCCCAATTCGAAAAAGGAAGCAATAAGGCCTTGAGGCCCAATCAAGAGAGGGCTTTAATAGCATTAGCATTGTCTGATACAATACATTGCCGCATGCCTCTTAGTGAGCTCGCTGCTGAAGGTCACAAACAACAAGCTCCGAGTCCTGAATGATTCTCATGATACTACTAGTAGTAGTATATATTTTGATGGTTAGAGTATTAATATAGTTATTTTCTCTATAGCTGCTTTCAATATAGGAATCAATATGCTCAAGAAAACACTGGCTGCTGATGGAATCCACCGACACAAACCTACAAAAAACCCTTAATGAACAAAGCCCATAAAGATAGACAACTTGTGTTTTGTTTAACTCATCAATACCGTGATTGGAAGGATGTAATCTTCAGCGATGAGTCCTATTTTCAGACTAGTAATGCTGTGAACTTAGAGCGAGGGGAGTTTCAAGACTTACGGGGAGGTATATATACCGCTTAACATAGATAGAAGGTTTCAAGGTGGAGGGGCAGTAATGTTTTGAGGTAGTATTCTTTATGGTTATCCAGATAACATGAACTGCTCCTGCGATGACCTAGGCCGGACTATGATTATTATTAATGAAATCAATTCTAATCACTACGGTAACTTGAATTCTAGTGTCTCAGCGAGCAAAGTTTCTTGAAACACTCTTGGCCGCGAAGACCAAAAGAGCGTAGACGTTAAACTATAAAGGAATAAAACCAACAATATTCCAATAATACAAGAGTTTGCATGAAGAGAAAAGAAAGGAAGAGAAACAAGATATAGGGTGAAGACAGCGCCCTTTATATAAACTAATACCCCCTGTCCGTGTATCACTTATATGTTCACACAAGGAAACAAATAGGATGTAACCGAACAGAATAGAAACACATAGAAACCCATATAACTCATCTTCCGACCGTTATTACTACACTTCTCCTCACGCTACAACCCATTATTATAAGAAGTGCATGTAACGGCGTACGGGCCTGATTCCAGTCTGGTCCCGTCTTGGGTTTCCTTGTTCCCGTTTCCTATTTCCTTGGCCTCGTTTCCTGTTTCTCGTGTTCTGTTTCCTGCTTTCCTGTCTCTGTTTCCCTGTTCCCTTGCCGTCGGGTCACATCCCCGGCTGCAAGCCCTGTTCCTGCCTTTCTCTATCTCCTTGGCCCGAACCATCCTCTACCCCTATCCTTGCTTAGCCCATAGTCTCCCCGCTCCTGAGTCCTAGTTTACCCGATCCCCTGAAGGCTCTTCCCTGCTCTGGCTTTTACACCGGTCAACCTTTCTCGTCGCGGGACTATTCAACCCGGACGTGTTGTAAGATGGCTTGGTACCTGGAAGCACATCCTACGGCCCGAGAAGGTTCTTTATGTCTTGGCTTTGCCTCGACCTCTTCACAGTCTCCAATCCCCGTTGCGCTTCGTGAGGTAATGCTCAGCCCTAGCGTCTCACATGTCGCTAGGGTATTTGCCGATCGGTTCCAGTCTGCGCTCCTGTCCCCCATCTCTGTCGCCTCGGTTCCACTCGTCCTGCCTTACCCTCTCTCGTTTCCCTTTCTCCTTGACTCCTGTACTTTCCTAGTCTGTTCTAGCTTCTGTCTCCTGTTTCATTCCTGTCTGCTTCGGTTCTGTTTCTCATCGGAGTATGCTCCGCTATCCTTGTCTTTCCTCGCCTCGTCTTTCTGCCCCCTCGCTTCTGTTCCCCGTTCCTGTTTTCCTGTGCGTTCTTGTCTCCTTTCTTCGTCAGTTCTTTCCTTGTCACTGTCTCACTGTTCTCGCTCTGGTCTTGTTCTGCTTTTCCTGTCTCGTCTCGGCTTCTGCTTTCCCGTTCTTGCGTTGTCTGGATTAATCAGCAACGTTATGAGTCTTGTATATAAGGAGGCTCTTTCTTCTCTTCGAAGGGCTTTCCTTTTAGTTCTCTAGTCTTTTCTCGTTGTATAACTCTGGAAATCAAGTACGCTTTATTCAAGTCTTTATCCAGAACCTCGAAAGAGTTTCCCTCGTAGACCACGTTCTTTCCCCAGGGCTCCTCGCCTTGGGGGAGGACTCCTGCATCCCCGTCCTCGTTTCGCGTCCTGGCTCCGCTTTCTTTAGAGCCAGACCTGATCCTCATCCCACGGCCTGACCCTCGCCCTTCGTCTGGTCAGCCGTGCCCTGTCTCCCGTCTCCGCTCCGCCCGGCTATCGGTCCATCTAGCCTTCCCTGACCCAGTCCTCGGTCGACTCTCTTCTGTTAGCCATCGCGCTCTGTCGGGCTTAGAGTCCCCTCCTTGTTCTGCTCTCTGTTCTTCCACCACCTGGGGGGGTGAACCCCAGGGCCCACCTCGTCCTGTCTTGTCCTGTCTTCTCCCGTGCCCGTCCCCGTCTCCGTCCGCCACCACCTGGGAGGTGAACCCCAGGACCCACCGACCCTGATCCCCGTCTCCGGACCCCGTTCCCTTCCCCGTCCCACCTCCCGTTCCGTCCTGATTTTATCTTCTGCCTATCCGCCAAGCCAAGAACCTTAGTCGCTACGAATCTACAAGGGCCCCTTCACGAAGACACTCCCTTCAACGAAGCAACGCCGTTCACCCGTAACAGGGCGGGATTGATTGGTTTATATCTACAGAACGGATTTTCCATCCTCTCTTATTTCCATTTGCCCTACGTGCCAAAGGGTCTACCAACTCTGAAATTATTATCATGGAGGACAACACACCTGCACACAAACACCAATACCAGGGGATATTCAGACATCTTACAGGGCTAATCAAGCTAGAATGGCCTGCCAACTTGCTTGATTCGAACTCAATTGAGACAATACGGGACGGGATGAAGGACAGAATTGAAGTCAGACTCGGTTGGAATCTTACTGCAAGAGCAATCAAGGCCGTGATTGAGGATGAATGGAAACAGTACTCAGTTGAGAGAATAAATAGGCACATTATGTAAATGCCTAGTAGTATAGAAGCATGTATTGCGGACAGGGGCGGAAATAACTTCAACTACTAGCTACTACATACAAACTTATCATTGAATGCTATACTACGAGTACATGCAAATCTATCAGTTAATGCTATACCAGGATTAAATACATATCAGCAAATGTGGGTCAAAAAGGCACACATGGGGGCTCATGCCGGCTCCGTTGAGCTCATGCGGACCCAGTCCAGTTCGGAATCGAAAAAATAACGAGTAGCCTTATGGTCAGCAAGATGTCGGAGCAAGTGCAGTAGGATCAGAAGTAACGGTTAGGGTTGCCAGATCACTAATTATTACAACCCGCCACTTTGATGGGTCCACCTTTTTTCATACCCACCGTTCTTCTATCTACTACCAAGTACTGCCTGCCACGGTCGTATCCAAAGGTCCCTCTTTTGAAGTAGCAACTAGTAAGCAAGTTTCCACGCGAACACCACAACCATATGATTGCACTACTCGAGACTAGTGGTTTCTCTCCAATCATGTCTGTACTGCACCCAATTTTCCCTGTCTCTTCTTTTCCTAGACTGTCCTTGACATGCACCTGTCACAAGGAATATTGCGGGTACCCCTCCCCCGAAGATAAAGAAGACACCCAGATGAAGGACAGTAAATCCCAAAGAGACGACGACAGCAGCTATTATAGCGTTCAAACTAAGCCACAGAACCAACGCCCCAACAGAGCTTGGAGTACGACATACTCCCGGACTGGATAGAAGCACCCACACCCACACCCACACCCACACCCTCGACCCAACAAGCCCCATTAACAAAACCACCATCACACCTACCTCTACCACCAAGGATATCAGCACCAGAAGCCGAGAGAATAATCGATAAACCCGCCCGAGCGGAACATACACCCCTGCCGGAGACTCCCATACCGGCCAAGTTCAGATCACTATAGCAGGCATGCAATGGGACGAGATACGGCGGCATGACGGCATACGAGAAAGGTATAACCGCCGGAATAAAGTAGAGGATGGAATGACAAAAAGAGGATGGATGTGGTTCCAAAAAGTCAAGGGGCGGCATACATTGTGTGGAGGAGAAAAGCACGAGGGGAGGTATGACATCAAGGCGATAAAGAGAGGCAACAAATATTTCGTTAGCTTAGGAGAAATAAAAGACGCAAACAAGGAGAATATAGCGGGATACAACGGGAAATACATGGTCGGATTCCATGGGCTCAAGAAAAATGAGGGAGACAGAGAGAAGATACAAATTGTAATAGAGTGAGAGGAGAGACGGCGTGTTTTACTTTTCTTTTTAGTTAGTTAGTGGCGGCGGAGGAGCGCGAGCTTGCTGAATGCCCTTTATTGGGTGTGGCCAGAAGTTAGTAGGGCGGTTCTGGGGTTGTGATGTTGTCATAGACTACGGTCTGCATACAATCAATGAGTTAAACAAAGAAAAAAAAAAAAAAAAAAGGAATATTGCGGGTGATAGTATAAAATTAGATAGGCACCAGCTGGTAGGAACTCTGGACCGTTCAGATTTCTGGGTCAGAGTTAGGTAGTTTAGTTGTTAATGGTTCAAAGATAATCAGGCATATTTCTACGGGATCACTGCAACCGTACTAGCGATGTCGCATAGCGGATTGGTCGCGTGAGTGGCAAGACTTACCCCTTGCACTCTCACCACTCTCCACGTGACCAATATCAACAGCGAGATTGTAGCCTGGGTTCGTAGTGCTAGCACGGAACTAGTAGCGTGTGCGGTCACAAACAATCACCCGGACGCACCGACAGCACCTATGATCGATCTCTGCTTGTAGTGCGCGCCTATGAAATGCCCTACTTTTGTATGTAGCAAGTTTGTATTTGAGCACCACGGTTGCACAGTGTACATATCACGTGACCGCTTACTATAGTACCTACCAAAATTTGTGGGAAAGGTGCGTCAACGGCAATGCTGCGACACCGCAGCGCCACCCAAACTGAAATAGCCAAGGGAGGATGGCCGGAGTCTCTACAAATGATCAGTTCTTCAAAAGATCACCTGTGGTTGTTATCCTGATAATCGTGGTCCAGCAGTTGGTGTTCGAAACCGTTGCCACGCGCATTTCCCACGAATTTTGGTGGGTGCTGTTCCGGGGTCAAATACCGAGAATCTGATAAGATTCTTCCAATATACCCTCAACGCCTGGAATGTGTATCTACTAGTAGGTACACGCCTCCACAACGCCACAACGCCACAACATCAACTCACGAAGCCCAAATATCCGAGGGCCAGGACACTTAATTCCGCCCAACGAGATACTTTCCCTGCGATCTGGAAAAATGAGCGTAGGCTATTGGAGAAAGTTTGGTCGGTGGAAAGCATACTAAAAGTGATGTCTGTGGTGCGTGCTCGGATATTGCTGGAAATGTGTATTCAACTGCCCGGGCATTACCAAACACAGGGCGAGCGAACACTACATATATACGAGTCTGGAGGAACTGTCATGAACAATCTGGAGAGAAGGGAAACCTGTCCTAACCCACCGCCGCGATGGCCTAGCTTGGCGGCCAATACGTTCCTCTAAATACTAGCCCAATTGCGTAGGGGGTAAGTCTCAGGATGTCCTATATGTATGGAATTTGGCGAGTGCGAGACCATGATCTACCTCTTTAGTTCTATATTTACATCCCCGCCTCTCAAGCGCTGTGACTTGTATTAAAATATTCACTTCATCACCAGTGCTAAAAAGCAGAAGTCGGGAAGCACAACCCTAACCCAGGGAATCGTTACACAACGAGCCGCATCCGAGCGGGGTAAGTTTTGGACTGAGAACTCATAGCGACAAGAATATACACGCTACACCAAGCGCACGATAGCAAAATCAATTTCTACTTCGCAACTAGTGCCACACAAGAGGAATTCCAAGCCTGAAATATCGTTGCGCTACCCTCCCGCGTCGCCGAAGCTTTCCGCATCTCTCATCTATCTGCATATACATAATGGAAGTCGCAGCCTCGGTGGTAGGGCTTCTGATGGCCGGCGGAAAGGTCACCTCAATTTTGCAAGAGTTTCTGTCTTCAATCAAGAACGCCCCCGCAATAGCCAAGCGACTCGATGACGAAGTCAACCAATTTCGTTACATTATGCTTAAGATTCAACAAACGGTAATTGAAGGGGGAACTCTCAATCCTGATCGTGCCGCTCTGATCGACCTCAACCATCTCTGTGCCTCCCTCGCCGCAGCGGTAACCACATTTTCAGAGCTGGAGAAGGAGTTGGACCGGATTAAATCCCGCGGAACTGTAGATTTTTGGGATAGGGTGAAGTGGAGCAGGGCAGAAAAAAAACTTCTCAACATCTCTTTGCGTTTAAATAGACACGAGATGTCTTTAACCCTCATTTTTACAATTCTCACTAGGTAAGTCGCGCGTGAACCACCCCGTTTCCATATTCTTCCGAGACTCTTTATACTCCCTCGTCTTCATATATCTCTTATATCAGACAATCTGTACGCATATGTTAACTTTGACTTCGCCTTCAACATAGCGAGTCTGTACGCCTGGCGCTGTCAAGTAAGAAGCGCCTTAGTAGCGAGTTTGATGCTCAATCGCTGGCTGCAAGTCAAGGTAATAGTATGCACCTCATCCACAGTATCAGATTCTGACAACTCCTGCACGCAGAGAGTGAGGCTGGCTCTCAATCAATTGTTGACTCCACCGATACCACATCCAACATCTTAGTTGTAACGCATGAATTTGAGTCGAGCTTGTCCAGCTCCCGCGCATATAGAAGGACAGCAGATTCCGTTTCCTTATTCACATTGGATACCTTGCGTACTAGGGTTGGACGATGGTCAATGTACACGGCATACTCAAATGACTCTGTGTTCTCTATGCCAATATCCCTTCGAGAAACCACGGGAATTAGCCTTGCGGAGAAGTCTGTAGCTCCTGTTCTCTTGCCAATCGCCGTAGATACCATTTACCACAATGAATATTATCGGGACAGCCATAAAACGCATGAATCGGTGCGGATACAGACCCCGAAGTTTGCGCTTTATCTAGCCGCTAGTGAGGGACGATACGAGGAGGTTCGCGACTTGCTTCGGCGTGGTTCGTATGTCAATGAGTGTGGCCCAAATGGAGATACCGCGTTGGACATTGCAGTTCAGAATCTTCATATACATACGGTAAAGACCTTACTACTATTCCATGCGCGCCCCGATCCGGCAAGAAACTACTCGTACGTTATCTTTGTCCACTATCACGTCTACATCTGTCAACCCGGAGATAGACTCACCCAATATTTTACAGTGAGTTCATAGACCACGCTAGACTACAGGGAGACAAGCATATTACACCGATGATGAAGTTAGGGGGGAGCGAGGAAGGCAATATCGATCCTATTTTCAAACAGCTCCTTCGTGTCGATGTACTATCACCAGAAGTGGAACGCACTTTGTTAAATTTGAGCAAATCACATGCCCTGGGTCCTGAGGATTTTCAAATCCAGCTAGAAGTGGCCTTATGCGTCCTCGCTAAAGTACGTGATGAGGCTGGCTTAAAGTCGGTGATTCAGCACTCACGTTGCCTAAGGGATGGGCTTCACACGGTTCACAGGCTACTTCTCAGGGATAGGCTCGAAGAACTCATTTCATTCGCTTTGTGGAAAGTGGATCTATTGGAGCCTGGCCCAGACTTCACTACAGCCCTGAGACGTAGAGTGGAAGAAAAAAGCCTTCTTCTTATTGGTTTATTATTTGGGGTCAATACATACGGTTCTATGGTCGAATGTTCACTGCGTGGATCTTTGCAACCGTCTGATATAGCTATTTTCAGATGTCTATTAGATGCGGGATTCTGTGAGGAGGCTATCCTGGACGATTATAACTCACCGCTTGGCCCGGTAATAATAAGCACGGAGAAGGATGCCATGCAAACATTACTTCATCAGGCAGTCATCAACGACGACGCGGAATCTGTTGATTTACTCTCAACCCAGGGGGTCGACATTAATACCACAAATGTAAATGGGGAGACAGCGTTACATCTCGCTATACAGGAGAGACACAGGGAGATTGCGCTAACCTTGATAAACGGTGGCGCAGACGTAAACGCTCCAAACATACTCGGCAACACCCCACTGATATTAGCAGCTGCGCACCGTAGCGATGGATACTATGCTGTCATTCCCCTCCTTCTAGATAAGGGTGCCAATATCAATGTTACGTTCGATAATGGGGAGACACTCCTACACCTAGCTGTGCAGTATCAGTGGGGCTACCAAGTCAGGATCTTTCTAGAAAATGGGATTGATAGGTCTGCTCGAGATTGCTACGGCCGTACCGCAGATCAGTGCACTCAGAATGCAGATATAAAGGACAAGATCACAAACTGGGAATAACGACGAATTTCCCCTTCCCACGGTAAGTGTCCAGCCGCAGCCACTTATTATATGTTGCTAAGACATAGAAGGTGGTATGGAGGTATGAACGCTGCGAACAGGGACGAGGGTCCGCACCCGCAATCAAACCATCACTGGATAGAGGTGGTAGCGAGATTCAATGAGTGGAAGGATATTGTTGGTTGAATAAACCCCGGCGGTTGGAGTGGAAGAAGATAGTGAAAAGGATGTACTCGACAAGGTACAAAGGAATAGCGTTGTTCTTTAATTGTTTGAACTTTTTCTTTTCTGTTTATATCTCAGCAAAACGCCTAGTTGTGCCAAGTAAAGAAATAAATGATGTAAAGTAAATTTGCGGCACGAACTATGTGTATTGTTCTGATGGACCTTAAGGTCGTCGTATCCACAAAACCATACGATTCCAGTTATCTGGTAAGGTACTGCTGTACAGCGGTGGGTAATGAGTGATTGGTCGACGTAGCCACAATTTGCCTGCAAACACTTATTACGGTGGCGTTCCGTCCGATGAGTTATTACCCATCACTGTACAAATTGAGGAATTTTATGAAGCAACAGAACCATCAACATCACGAGAATTAAATCCATCAGTAGTTCTATCAATTATTATTTTACAAGGATGGGCTTTCAAAGTCAGGGAATACTTCTTAAATTCAGGATTTCTATGTTGGGCTAGGGGAACTTGACCAAATGATGGAGATGTTAGCGCCAACTCACCCGCTAATTTATGTAGTTGTAGGTGATAAATATCATGATGGTGATCGTGCCCAGTGATGGTGATCGTAGTGGTCACCTTGGTAATTCAATGGTGTCATAGTCAGTCACAGTCATGTCATGCTGTTATGAAATTACACCACTAGTGCATACGTTCTGTCCAGATTGATATTTATTTTTACGGTATTCCTGGACTAATTGCCATAATGTAGCATTTCTTAGAATGGGGGAGTAAAACCGCACTTAATACCAAAATCTGTATTTGTCTAAAAGTGGTACCGATATGGCAGTACTGTGGTAGCTATTTCACTCCCTTTTTGGTATTGTAATTATAACAGTATTTGATTGATGCATATATACTGCTAAGTTAAATATAACTTGAATATACATCTGGTAATGCATAGAGACTCCCATTCTCTTCATACATTCCGTTATCTTCCTAGGCATGCTCTCTCTCAATCTCTTGGAGTCATCTGGATGTTAACGATCCCATTTTTCTTGAGGTTCTTATATAAGCTGTGATTTGTGGTAACACCCTAGTTCTTTGAGTTATTCTGTATTTCATTTTTGCCATAGATTTTCATTAGGGTTGAGATCTAGTGACTGTGTAAGTAAAGTTATGGGTTGTACTTATTATACTTCAATCGTTGCTTTGTTTCCTACTCGTGCCCATCCAATCCAGTAGTACCCCGATCGTTAAATAAGAACGCCTTAACTAATAAATTAATACATGCCTATTGCATCTCAGGTGACGTTCTTCTACGTCCCAAAAATCTCCAATGTTTAATTTGTAGGCGGCTATCATTCGACACGTAGCACCTTTGTTTAGGACGGTGTCCGTCATCCTGGAACATGTCTTGCTAGTGATCTTGTAAACTTCAAATTTCTGATTGACAATCGAGGCCATATTCTCGACGGTATGTGAGCCACTAATGAGTTTCAGACATAAAAGATGATCCAATACACCGTCCTCGTTGAGAAAATGGCCAATGATACCGAAAAACGCAAGATTTTTGGGCGATTTCTTTAAAGCGATGGTGGAATGTATTGAGAATATTGCGTTTTGTAGTTGCAGGCAGCGAACCTTTTTTGGAGAATATATGTGCATGGTCCAGGACGTAACTATAGTCGCGGAGGTTGGAAGAAAGGGTAATACGGGTTTTGATACATATTGATAGAGTTGAGGGACGCTGAGATTATCAAGCCCATTAGGAGGTTCCTACATGGAATCATTTGTGCCTATATATATCTGTAGTATGTAGTGAAAAGTAGATGTAGAATGGGGCACCACTAGGTAGGCAATAACACTTCCACTAATAACAGGCTTTGCATTTGTTGTCTCGCATTCCTCCTTATCTCTTCTCCGTACTTGTACACCTCGTCCCATTACTCTACTGATTGCCTGCTCACTAAGTTAAATACGTTGCTGACGCCTGCCCATATGCCCTGTATTTTCCTTCTTCCTTAGGTGCATACACGACTACCACCTTTTACTAAATAGCTCTTTCTTTTTCGATAATTAATGCAGTAAGCGCACTGCCAGTGACTAGTAATGTATTAGCAAACATTCCTATAAAGACTTCTACGCTTGCCCATTTTCCAGCAATACAGATTCTAGTACCATGTACAGTATCATCCTCTACCCACGGACAAAACATTGTGGTTTTGGGCATGGGAGTTTGCGAAGCAATAGTATCCGAGTCAGGGGCTTCATTACTGATCACCTCTAAATCGTCAGGCCCCGGCGTACCCGTAATTAATAAACTTTAATCATAATCCCGATCGTCCTCATCTCCTATCCCGCTTGGTGATGTGGGGATCAGAGACATCTCGGTGTGGTACAGGTTTAGAACGGGGTGAGAAAAACGAATAACGGATGGGATATCAGAATCGGATGGAATAGATGGGGGGGAAGGTAGAATGAATTCCTCTTGGGAGGACGTGGAATCGTTCTCCATACAAAACTCCATAGTGGAAATGATGAAGGCTGATTATCTTTCCAAATCTGGGAATGGAGTAAAGTGATTGCAAAAGACTTGGAGACTTAAAGAGATATTAAGGTAAAAGTATGTTATTATATACAAACACATCTTCCTTCTGTGCCTACTATGAGTAACAGTAATTTCATTTCATTATCTTACGGCAATGAAATCTCACCCACTTGCAGCCTCACCTTAAGGGGAACATTTAGTCTGGCAGTCAACACGCGGTGGGTACTTATGCCCTTCCCGCCACTGGGGCCCTTAATTCTTGGGGTAAGATGCTACTTCTCTGACATTCTTTAACTGTGTATATTCTTAGTATCAACGGTGGATCACATGTATATAGCTTGATATTAGACAAATAAAGAGTTCAGTACCAGAAGCTTAGAGTTTTGAAATTACATCTAACATTCATCAGCAAAAAAAAAGAACCGCCAAGACGAACTGTACGTCCAGACGTACCGATTCGTCTTTTGCGACCAAAACCTCGTCTTTTCCTACCAAATGCTTGTCTTTTGGTCGTCCCGCGCGTCCCGGAGATCCAAAATGTGACATGTCGTCTTTTGGCGCCTAGTATGCGTCCCAAATGTGACATCTCGTCTTTTGACGCATGACTCGCCTCCTAAATGTGATATATCGTCTTTTGACATCGCGCGGATGTGATATTCTGCCTATGTCCTGGCGCTAATGCTAATACCGCTAGCTAATGACGTCAGATTTGACGCTTCTCCACACCTCGAGGATCCACCCACACCTCCACATATACACCTAGCTAGCTTGCCTCCGACCTCGCCTCCTACCTCACCTCCTACCTCACCTCCTACCTCACCTCCTACCTCACCTCCTGCCTGTATCGACGCCTACCTCCTGCCTGTATCGACCTCCTGCCTGTATCGACCTCCTGCCTGTATCGACGCCTACTAGTAGATACGTATTTACCCTACTCTGCATTTTGACGCCTTTACTGACTGCGCTGCAGGCTCCAAATCATGCAGTATATCGACGCCGCTGGAGGCGTCAAATTGGGCAGTATATTGACGCCGCTGGAGGCGTCAAATTCCCAGTATATTGGCGATTATACTGACTCCGCTGCAGGTAAATACCCCAGTATATTGACGCCGCTGCTGACGCTGCTGAAGGCGTTAAATTCCCAGTATATTGACGATTATACTGACTCCGCTGCAGGTAAATACCCCAGTATATTGACGCCGCTGCTGACGCTGCTGAAGGCGTTAAATTCCCAGTATATTGACGATTATACTGACTCCGCTGCAGGTAAATACCCCAGTATATTGACGGAATACTGACGCCGCTGATACTGTCAAATACTCCAGTATATCGACACCGCTGGAGGCGTCAAATTGGGCAGTATATTGACGCTGCTGGAGGCGTCAAATTGGGCAGTATATTGACGGTATATTGACTCCGCTGCTGACACCACTGCTGATGCCGCTGGAGGCGTTAAATTCCCAGTATATTGACGATTATACTGACTCCGCTGCAGGTAAATACCCCAGTATATTGACGGAATACTGACGCCGCTGATACTGTCAAATACTCCAGTATATTGACACCGCTGGAGGCGTCAAATTGGGCAGTATATTGACGATTATACTGACCCTGCTGCAGGTAACACCCCAGGATATTGACGCCGCTGCTGACGCCGCTGAAGGCGTCATATTCCCAGTATATTGACGATTATACTGACTCCGCTGCAGGTAAATACCCCAGTATATTGACGCCGCTGCTGACACCGCTGTGACGCCGCTGTGACGCCGCTGTGACGCCGCTGCTGACGCCGCTGGAGGCGTCAAATCCACAGTATACTGACGCCGCTGCAGGCACCAAATCGACACCCCCAGGCAGCGAATGCTGCAGCTATCAGTCACCAATACTACACCATATGGACACCTACCAGGCAGGGAGGTCAGCGGGCAGGGAGGTCAGCGGGCAGGGAGGTCAGCGGGCAGGCAGCTCAGCGGGCAGGAAGGCAGGCAGCAGGGAGGTCAGCGGGCAGGAGGGCAGGCAGCTCAGCGGCGAGCTCAGTGGGCAGGCAGCTCAGCGGGCAGGGCGGGTAGGCAGCTCAGCAGTGAGCTCAGCATGCAGGCAGCTCAGCGCCTTGCTTAGCAGGCAGGCAGCTCAGCGCC
Organism: Morchella sp. 2018-W38C; assembly: GCA_024713705.1. Classification (NCBI taxonomy): domain Eukaryota; kingdom Fungi; phylum Ascomycota; class Pezizomycetes; order Pezizales; family Morchellaceae; genus Morchella; species Morchella sp. 2018-W38C. The sequence continues at coordinate 483,945 of JAMJEX010000013.1, read as the reverse complement.
GTGCTTAGCAGGCAGGCAGCTCAGCGGCGAGCTCAGTGGGCAGGCAGCTCAGCAGCGAGCTCAGCAGGCAGGCAGCTCAGCGCCGTGCTTAGCAGGCAGGCAGCTCAGCGGCGAGCTCAGCAGCGAGCTCAGCAGGCAGGCAGGCAGCTCAGCGGGCAGGAGGGCAGGCAGGCAGCTCAGCGGCGAGCTCAGTGGGCAGGCAGCTCTGTGGCGAGCTCAGCGGACAGGAGGACAGGCAGCTCAGTGGGTAGCTCAGTGGGCAGGCAGCTCTGTGGCGAGCTCAGCGGACAGGAGGACAGGCAGCTCAGTGGGTAGCTCAGCGGGCAGGCAGCGCGCTGGCGAGCTCAGCGGGCAGGAGGACAGGCAGCTCTCTGGCGAGCTCAGCGGACAGGAGGACAGGCAGCTCAGTGGGTAGCTCAGCGGACAGGAGGACAGGCAGCTCAGTGGGTAGCTCAGCGGGCAGGAGGACAGGCAGCAGGCAGCTCAGCGGGCAGGAAGCTCAGGGGCGAGCTCAGCGGGCAGGCAGGCAGCTCAGCGGCGAGCTCAGCAGGTAGGCAGCTCAGCGGCGAGCTCAGTAGGTAGGCAGCTCAGCAGCGAGCTCAGTGGGCAGGCAGCTCAGCAGCGAGCTCAGTGGGCAGGCAGCTCAGCAGCGAGCTCAGTGGGCAGGGAGCAGGCAGGGCAGGTCAGCGGGCAGGAGGGCAGGCAGCAGGCAGGGCAGGTCAGCGGGCAGGCCAGCAGCGAGCTCAACCCACGGGCAGGATGTCGGCGGGGGGCAGGAGTAACCGGAGGTAGGTGGGGCGCCAGCGGAGGTAGGTGGGATGCCAGCGGAGGTGGGTGGGGCGCTTAGAAATGTACATAGAACTACGTAGACATGTGGATCAATAAACGTGACATTTGCGCGGAACTATTGTCCTAGTCCAGCCGTGAACCGCGCAAAAGCTACCCAGGTGTGGACCCGGTGTTGATTTAGGGGTCAAAAGACGACGTAATTCGGTCAAAAGACGAACTCGTCTTTTGGTCAAAAGACGACGTCGCGACGAGAACGGGAGAGATGTTCGTTTTTTCTCGTCGAGACGATATCGTTTTACGCCGGGGCGTATGGATGCAGGTAAGAAAACTTCTCATGCGCCTGGTGCGCCTGGTGCGCCTGGGTACGCCCAGGTGCGTCAGAATGGACCCAATTTTTTGCTGATGCCCTCTTTTTCTGCTACTCATCGCACGAGCACCATACACGTTGGGTTCGTACACTGTCCGTAATCTCTAGTCAGCGAGATGCTACGGCCAAAGCGCTCAACAGCGTGCGAAATTTGCGTTCCTACGGGCGCAAATTATCGTCAAATTTTTACCCGAGGTCACCACGTGACCTCACCCCTCTTATTTTTCCGGCCCTAATAAGGCCACCCATTCTTAACCGAGGCGGCCCCGATCCCCACACCACCCACCCACACTGGTCCTCCGAGATCACTCCTCAACATACGGTCGGCACTTTCGATTGCGACTACCCAATACATACCGGGTCCTAGACCCTCCACTCTTGCACGTCCCCACCAGAGGACACCACATCAAACACGACTCGGGGACAGTCTTTAGCCGTTGCTCCTGGGACCGACGACCCCACCCCAAACAAAACGGAAGGGTTTTTAATAGCCAGCTTCGCGCCGCGCTCCCTTCCCCTCCTCATTTCAACCGCCCTGCTACCTGATAAGTAGACTCCCAGGGCACCACTCTTGACACCACCCCTAGCTTTCGCACCTGACGACGGCTCGGTTGGCCTTCTTTTTGCCCTCGTGCCCGGATTCCACCGGACCCTGTTAAGGTTCATCCACAGATAAAGTCCACCGGTTCTAGTAATGATCCATTTCGTGTGAACGGTTCGGTAAGGATAGCTCGCATAATTCAGTCTGACGGAGAAGTACGGGTTTCTCATTACAACGGGGAGGTTTCTTTGATGTCGCTGAGATTCTGCTCACCTGTACCACTCGCGTTAACTACGCCCTCTTCGAGCGTACCCATATTTGTATTTACGTAGTTAGTTTCTTTCTTTGCTGGCGGTTGGTTGGCGTGCGATAAGCCTTTGGCTTCTAAGTGATAATAAACTCTATCTATCTATCTTATATTCGTCTCGAGCCTCACGGCTCGTGGGACGCCCTCCTCGTCGATATGTTGGATCAGAGTTTCCAGAGACCCTTCGCCGCGCTAGATTCCCCCTCTATGACACGTGTTTTCTCTCTCCTTTCCCCCCCTTTTTTCAACGAGTTGATGCCTTCGGGATGCGTCCATCACTCACCACTCCTCGCCAAAACGACGGCCACCGTCAGACGGTCGTTCCTCCTCTTTCTCGGCTGCTCATCGTATGCGCACCACACATGTTGGATTCGCACACTGTCCGTGGTCTCTAGTCAGTCAAAATCTACGGCCAAAGTGCTCGATAGCTAGCGAAGTTAGTGATCCTAAGATTGCAAAACTATCGTCAAATCTTTTACCTGAGGTCCTATGACCTTACCCCTCTTGTTTCGGCCTTAACTAGGCAACCCAATCTTAACCGAGGCTGCCCGCTCCCCTCACCCCATACATACACTGGTCTCCGAGACCACCCCTAAATATACGGTCGGTACTTTCGATTGCGACCTCCCAATACATACTAAGTCCTAGACTCACTCCTCCTACACGTCCCCCCCAGAGGACACAGTTCCTACCGGTATCCGAGACCGTCCCTCAACATACAGTCGGCACTCTCGCTTGCGACTACCACACACACACTGAGTCTCAGACTCACCACCTTCTTCGACGTCCCCTCCAGAGGACTCCACATCAAACACGACTCGGGCACAGTCTTTAGCCGTTGCTCCTGGGACCGGCGACCCCACCCCATACTTAACACGGAAAGGTTATTAAATAGCCAGATTCGCGCCGCGCTCCCTCTTCCCTCCACTCTTAATCGCCCTGCTACCTGACAAGTAGACTCCCAGGGCACCACTCTTGACACCACCCCCTAGGTTTCGCACCTGACGACGGCTTGGTTGGCCTCTCTTAGCGCCTTCGTGCCCGGATTCCACCGGACTCTGTTAAGGTTCGTCCACAGATAAAGTCCACCGGTTCCAGTGATGATTCCTTTTTGGTTGAACGGTTCGGTAGGGATAGCTCGCTTAGTTCAATCTGACGGATAAGTTGGGGTTTCTTTCTTACAACGGGGCTGTTTCTTTGATATCGCTTAGATTCTGCTCACCTGTACCACTCGCGTTATCTGCGCCTTCTTCGAGCGCACCTATATTTGTATTTACGTAGTTGTTAGTTAGTTCTCTCTTTGGCGGACGCTTGGCGCGCGATAAGCATTTGGCTTCTATGCGATAATAAATTCTATCTATATATTTATCTTGTATTCTACTTTGGGTTATTATTTTGGGGGATTTACTTTGATTCAATACACTTCTTTACTCTTAGTCCAGGTTACGTCTGCTGTCAATCATGCTCTGTGCCCCCGCTGTTCCTACTTTCGCCGTCTACTCCTTCCTCGCCGTATACTTCTCGGTTAACCTGCCAACCGCTGTCCTCTCTGTTCTAGTACGGACCTTTGCCTCCGTCCTCGTACGGATCTTCGTCACCGCCGTTCTCCCTGTCTTTGTACAGGCCACTGTCCCTGTCATCACGCACACCGTTGACACTCGCCTTGTCCTCGTGCGAGCCTTGTCCCTCTCTATCGGGAACCTCACGATGTCCCTTGACGTCAGCTATGGCTTCGCCCATGGTTCTTTACAGGGAAAGCTTCATTGCTGTCACTTTGATTCTGCTCACCTGTACCACTTGTTAATTGCGTTACCTTCTTATCTTCGTTACTTTTTGTAGTTTCGTTAGCCTTTTGTTTTTCTCTTTGGGTTAGTGGGCGGTTTCCTCTTTGGGTTAGTCGGCGGAGGTTGTAGTCCAGGTTGTATAGTTGTGCGATAAGCTTCTGCTTCTAAGCAATATAAGGTTCTCTCTCTCTCTCTTCTATTGTAAGAATATTATTAGTTTTATTCCTTTATAATCCAAAGTCTACAATCTCTTGGTTTCATCGGCCAAGGGAGTTCCAAGATAATTCGCTTGTTTCGAGTCTACCTCTAAACGTCTTGTTTAGATTGTGTTCTTTGCATCTTTACGTCTAAATCTATAGTGTATACGTAACAGTAACTATCTGCAAGGTTGTAAATGTGAATGAGTCTCCCAATAGTCTCCTGAATCTCCTGATATTCTCCTGAGACATCAAAACGAATTTTGATTCTGCGGAGGCTCAGGAGATGCTTTACGGAAACTGTTCAGCTTGCTGATGAAATTATGCGACCTACGGCAATCTGGAAGACCTGGAGATGTCAGGATCTCCATCGAAGATTCATGCAACGAGAGGCAGGAGCAGAAGGATAAATCAAGGCTAGATGTATAAAGCAGACGAGCGGCGTCATCTGAAATATCCCCTTCATCGACATTCTGGTACCCCCGAAACCGCATATTCTACATGTCCACTCCTTGCAATTATTCAAGCATATGATGGACTTGTTGATGGCATTCGTCAAGAAGCATAGACCAAAGGATAAATTTGATACTATCTGAGCTCGCGGTCCGTCCTACCCGGGTTTCAACGTCATGAGCCGGTTTAATAGTTAGGTCTCCCAACAGCAGGGAAGAGAGATGCGTAACTTGGTAAAACTCTTTTATAATCATGCTTAATCTCTTTGCTCTTGCGACGGCGAAACAGCGTTAACCCGTTTGTCATCGATTAGATGTGTTTGAAAGGTAGTTGATTTTACACTGATGGCTCAATATTGAAGCCACAATAAAGAAACGTCGAAGCTTTTCCAGAGATATCTCATGGGCTTTCACAGAGAGAATAACATTTCACACGAGTTCTGAAGAAGCAAAAAGCACAATCGAGAGGCAATGATATTAGGAAGCCATCGGCAAAGAAACAGGCTGGACGCACTGTTTGACGAACAAGATCCCCCCACTGCCAAAAGAGTCACTTTGAGTATACTGAACATCTCAGAAGAGATTATCAGGTCTTAGAATAAACAAGAGGCAGATCAGATTTCAATTTCCTGAAAATGCACATGCTATCATACTTCCGCAGTCATGTCATAAAAAATGGCAATATACCACGGTTTCCTACCGAGGTGGGCGAAACAAATCATAGATCTATATAAGTGGGATACAAGTGGTTGAATAAAGTGGATGCTTCAGAGCAGGTACTCACCCATATAGCGACAATTGAGAGTTTCGCAGTTGTGGAACTCGACCAGTTGGAAGAACAAAGGAAGGGTGTAATAGTTCGGCCAACCGACGCAATACGATCGCCCGGAAAAAACCTATGGCATTTGGGGTCCCTGACCCTTGGGGATATTGCCAATAGTATGAGATATCTCGCCGAATTTTGGGATATTCCAGATGTAACATGATTTCTGACAACAGACATCAGCAAACCTCCAACCTCCGCCAGACGCTGTAGACGCTCCAGGCGCTCAGGGCGCTCGGTAGACAAACTGCCTCTCCAGAGAAGCAACGGAGCGTTCCTGGCGCCTTCTGGCGCATAGCATTCCGCCCTGGCGAGCACTAGTGCCCCCTGCGCGCCTAGGCGCGCACTAGTGTATCTAGTGCGCCCCGAGAGCAATACGCTCACCCTGACGGAGCTACCTCACTTCAGACGCTATCTCGACGGAGCACTCTCTCGCCTGACGCTCTCGGGACGGAATGCTCTCTCGCCTGAAGCACTCGCAACGGAATGCTCTCTCGCCTGACGCTCTCGCAACGGAATGCTCTCTCGCCTGACGCTCTCGCGACGGAATGCTCTCTCGCCTGACGCTCTCGCGACGGAATGCTCTCTCGCCTGACGCTCTCGCGACGGAATGCTCTCTCGCCTGACGCTCTCGCGACGGAATGCTCTCTCGCCGGAGACTACTACCTATCTCCTGGGCCCTCCTGGAGCTCTCTGACGACTCCTGGGCATATCGCTAATGCTTCTGGAGCACTCCCGACTGCTCCAGCAGCGCTCGATACACCGCATTTTACCATTCAGTACCCTGTTTTTACAATGCATACTACTCTTTGCTTTAGTGGGCACTGCTCTCAAGAGCATTCAAAACCGTGATTCTATTGCTAAATCCTAACACTACAAACCGTTTTCAACTCGCTAATTGAATACTTCCAAAAAGACTTCGCCAGATTTCCAGAAGCACTTCGCCCCAAAGCACTCGCCAGTACTTCCAAAGATTCGCCTTCCGTAGCGCCTCAGCTGCTTTCCAAAGACTTCGCTCCAAAGCGCCCCAGTGCTTCTCCAAAGACTTCGCTCAAAGCGCAGTGCTTTCCAAAGACTCACGCTCTAAACATCCTCTTCCTCCTCGCCTCTTCGCGATCACCCCTTTCTTGCTCCTCTTCTTCCTCTTCGCCTTCCTCTTCCGCTTCAACGCCTTGAGCGCGGAACCACCTTCATCCTGGCCGCCACCATGGTCGAACCAGAGATATCCCCTGAAGACTCGGTGCTTTCCGAAAGATTCCGAATGCCGCAAGATCGCCGCTAACGCTTCGTGCCCTCGCTGAATCCATCTTCCGGTATCACCGATAGTGATGCCTTCTTCTCAGATCTATCAACGCAGCTCCAGGTTAGCCTCCGCTTCAGAAAAGACTACCAGATAGCATCCATCCTTATAAGATACCTTTTTCCCGGAGGTTGTCTCGATCACCTCCAACGTTCTCCTGGTTCTGCTTACCTCCTCCCTTCCATGTTGCTTCATCCTGTTGAAAGTTTCTATTCAGATTTCAATGTCAGCGAAGAAATCGATTATAGCCTCGAGAGCGTCTGTCATTGGCTCTCAAAGACTTCGATAATCTCGAGAGCGCTCACCACTCTCAAAGCACTCGCTATAGCTGTAAGGATGATGCAGATCAGGATGATACTAACAACACTCGTTTCTGTGACTGGAAATGGCCAGGCTTCACGATGTTCTCGCTGACTACGCTCAACGCCACGCCAAATCGCAATGATATCAGGCAAATAAACGAGGTAATCCGCCTAGGAACTCGGGTCTTTACCCTCGTGATTCTGACACCATCAAAGTATTTATAAGACAATACGCCATTAAGCGTTGTTCGAAATGCTTTGTGCGGCACTTCCGATGCTTCTGGGATTCAATCATACCGTAATACGCGCAGGGCTCAAGAAGTCGATCATTCTTCAAAAGATACTCTACTTGAGCAGCCTCGCCAGTGACTCGAGAGCTTTCCAAGCCCATAGATGGTCGAATCTGCCAGGCGCCTTTTAACCTCAAGATCAAGTGCGAAATAAGACTCGAGTGTAGACTTCTGACCTATCGTCATTAATTACGCTTCTAGAGCACTCGTCAACGCTTTCAAGAAAGATTCACTGTTTGATAACGACTGCCGAGATTCATACTGCACATCCCACTCGCGACCCAAGAGCTTGCCCACATATTTACTACCAGTACTGAAAGCCTCGCCGCAGGGGAAAAGTCTCATATAAAAGAGTGCTCCCCGATTAGCGCTTGCACTCCTTTTCAATCCTCTGAGCCTGCATTGAGAGAACGCTTGCACTCGAGGTAACAAAGACCTCTGAGATAAAGCATCAAGACGAACGTTAACGATGCTCTCAAAGCGTCAGTGTTATCGAATACTACTAACCTCACTTTCTTATAGGAGCATTTCCTTCGTCCCTGATGGATGAAGGAAACTGTGCAATATCATATCTTTTAAGGCGCTTGGTAAATATACCTGAGGGCTTGAGGGAATCCGGGACTGCTCATAGAGCTTTCGCCAACGCCTCAAAAAGGGGAGGAACGATAGGGCGTAAGGGGTGAGGATCGCCTACCGAACGCATCGAGGAAAGATCAATGTGCCGCATGGAAGAGCCTATAGTCAATATCGCGAGAATAAACGGGCACTGAAGAAGGCATGGACTGTGAGGATATCGGAGGTGTTTTCGAGATGCCGGAATGCTTTCTGAGATGCCGATGATCTCTGAGATGCTTCCTGGCTGATGCCAAAGTGAGCGCTCAGGATGCGCGGCGCTTCGATGCATTCTGTTTGGTACCGGCGGGTGCTGCTCCGCATTACCTTTTGCACCCGGACGCCCTCCTCTGAATCGTTAGCTTTGTCTTTAACATTAATGGGTGGAGGAAGTCGAACCTGTACCACATCCACCGAGACGCCGGAGGAAGTAATAACCTCCGCTACCGCCTCCGTTGGTCTCTCCAAAGATTGCCCAGCCTGGCAGTAGTCGGCTGGACGGCACGGGTGCTCTTCCCCGCACTCTGGGATCTCTGCTGGGTGGAGGCTTGAGGTTCTTCTTCCGGATCATCCAGATTCTCCTCAGAGCTCTCCTGAGCTGCTTCTCTGGGAGTCATTATACTGAGTGGCTGGTATCGGCGGTTTCTCCACCTCCGCACATCCTCCTGCTGCTCCTGCACTTCGATGCCAGTATTGCCATCGGGAGATGGAATTCTACCCTTCTAGGGCTGCTTCTTCCAGTCGATGTGTCGGCAGAACGGAGAAGCCCTTTACTTTATTGGGGTGGTCGACTGACTGTTCCGGTGCTGGTCGACTGACTCGCTCCGGTGCTGGTCGATTGACTACTCCGAGCTGGTTGACAGTGCGGTCAATGCCGAATGATATTTCAGACTCGCCAGTCTGTGAATCATCATGCTCTTCGGTGGTACTGGGAGTCGCACGCTATGAAAGTTAGTTACTGAACCTACGGATCGCTTGTTGAGAGGCATTCTGCTTGCTGGCAGGAGTATCCAATGTGCTCTAGGAGATTCTTTTGCGTGTTTTGATTAGAATCAACGCTACGACAGAGTTTTCGTCGCCAAGCAAGAAGAATTTTCACCGCTAACCTCAGAGGTAGCGATCCGCCAACCGCATCCTGGTCCGCCAACCGAATCCGAAGTCATTTCTAATCACTGCTTTTACTGCACTTTCAGAAGCGATACCGAGTGCTCTGAGAGCAATCTAGAGTTTGGCTTTGACTGTAATTCAATTAAGAAATGAAATAATCTAATCTAATCTAATCTAATCTAATCTAATAAATCTAAAACGATGATCCCATCTATTCATAATAGCACAACCCAATCCCAGGAGCACTCGCCAGCGCCAGAAAACAAGACATACCGCTTATTCAGAGGTAAGCGATTGTTCGCAGAAAGAGAAACGAGAGATTATACGAAAGGAAACTAATGACGCCAGTAGCACTCGCAAGTGCTCAGAAAACAATACATACCGCTATTCAGAGGTAAGCATTCGTTGAGCAGAAAGAGAGACGCGAGATTATACCAAAGAAAACTAATGATGCCCGCCATCACCACCACCGCCACCACCACCGCCTCCAGAAGGTCCACCACCACCACCACCACCGCCAGGAGGTCCGCCCGGAGGAGGAGGAGGAGGAGGAGGAGGAGGAGGAGGAGGTCCGCCCGGTGGAGGGTTGCCACCACCACCACCACCACCGCCCGGAGGAGGATTACCACCACCACCACCACCACCACCACCACCACCACCACCACCACCACCGCCACCACCACCGCCCGGAGGAGGGTTACCACCACCACCGCCACCACCACCACCGCCTCCAGCAGCAGCCGCGAGTGCGTCAGCAGCTCTCTTGGCTGCTATCCCGGCAGGCGTCCAGATTACTCCCTGTGCAAAGTTTATGCCAGCAAGCCCTACACCCAGAGGATACTTCCTCAGGTATTTGGGGTCTAAGTCGCCGATAGCATCCTGCTGTCTATCGCGACGCCTAACAAGAGTCTGGATTAGCCTTGATTACTGGCATCAGTTCTGGGCAAATATACCTCAGTCCTTAGCATTAACACGATGATTTCCTCGTAGTCAGAGTCCTCTGCTGGGATATCGATCATGGTGTAATCGTCTTCCTCGATATGAGGGAATGCTCGTGACAGCGGCGGTGTTTCAGCACCACCCAAATTAGCACCCGCGCCCGCTCTGTGGAGCACCGCGAGTATTCTCCGAGGCCTGCCAGTACTATTCTTCAACCAACCCTCGACCTCTTCTGAATCAGTGATCTGGACCACCTGTGGCCGGACAGGAGGATTGGATGCCGGTGGAACGTTCTCGAGTGCTCTCCAGATACTCCTGATTGCTCTGTCGGGTGGGGTGTGCTTCAGGATCAAGTTGCAGAGCTCTGGAAACGTTATCTTTGTCAGAATACCAATGAACTAATTCTGATTTTGTCGATGGTTCCAGTCATAGATACGGGCGGCAACCACGGAGAATGCTCCCAGAGCATCCGGTCAACCACCGCGACCATTATGGAAGGTCTATCGAGTTCGGCGGACACTTGATCCGCGACGCTTCCCTAGCTTTTAGATGAACGTCCACCGTCATCATCATCATCGCCTTCGCCAGCAAACTTCTCTAAACTCGCGATTCCCTGCCCCCTCGATAGCTTTTTTCCTTCTGCCCAAGATCGGCAATGAGCCACAAAAGCCGAAGTAGTGCTCTGCGGGTTGCGGTATTGCTTCCGTTCCACATAGGCAAGAAACCGCTGAGAGGGCGCAAGCTCAACAAATGGAGGCAGAGAGCATCGAATGCTGCTGCTCCGGAGACGGTTTTGTTGACCCAGCCGGTGTTGTGCATCTCCGCTTTGAGGCTGTTGCGGACGTTAGTGTACACTTTAGGCAGGTTGATCAAACCTAAAGTCATCTTTGCTTTGTTCGCCTGAGTCATTGTGTGGTGTTTTGGGAGATTGGGGACGATGCTTCTGCAGCACCGGGAACGCTTGAGGACTGGCGACGCTAACCGAGCACGCTGGGGAGTTTTGGGCAGGATCTCGGCGCCGCTTTTTGCCTCTGCTCTGCCGGTGGAGGGAATCAGATTGGTATCCGACGGGACGCCGGAATTGAGAGCTCTGTGAAGCACTGGCGATTGCTTTTGGAGAAGGGGCACGAACTGAGAGCTCGGTTTGACGGACAGGGGCCGACGGTGGTAGTGGCGGCGAGCTGCCTAACTCTGCTTGGTGCCTGCTGGGCCTGCTGCTTTGGGCTGCTGGGGCTTTGGGCTTGCTGCTGGGCCTGCTGGGCCTGCTGCTGTGCCTGCTGAACGCTGTTTGGGCTTGGTTGCCGGGCCTGCTGGGCCTGCTGCTGTGCCTGCTGCAGAACGTTCTCTGTCGGGCTCGACTTCAGGTTGCCCTTCCTCGCTATCGCTATCGCTATCGCTATCGCTATCGCTATCGCTATCGCCTTCTTTCTCCCACTCCTTTGGGAAAATTCGTGAGTGCTGGGGAGACGGTGGCGCTTGCTGAGGGGGCGGTGGCGGGTGCTTCTCGGAACGCGACGACTGCGGCGGGGGTGTCTCTCCTATCTCTATTGGGATAGGCTGGGTGCCTTCCTGCTCTTACGAGACTCCACGGTGAGGACTTCTCTTTCTGCTTCTGGCGCCTTCTTCTCTTTCTCCTGTGCCTTCCTCTGTAGCTCCTGCACCTTCTTCTGCAAAATCTCCAGCTCCTTCTGCTCCTCTATCTCCTGCTCCTCTATCTCCTGCTTCTTCTTCCCTTCTCCTTCTTCTTCTTTTCCTTCTTTCTTCGCTTTTTGCCATATCTGAATCGTCGGTGTTCGATCGCGATCTCGCTTCTTCTGTGAGCTCTGTGGAGTGCTCTGAGGGCGAGGTGAAGGTGACTATAGTGAATATAGAATATTTGATGAGTATGGTTCTGAGAGCAATAGAATTAAGGAGGATATACCATCTTATATATGATTGCTAGATGTGCAGCTTGAAAGCTCGAACTTGAAACTTGGAACTTGAACCGTAAACTTGAAACGTGAGCTGAATGCGCTTCCCAGAGATATCTTGAAAGCTTTGATAGCAGTGAGGGGTATGAAGTGATAGGTAGCGCTGGAAGATGGTTAGGAATCTCTCACGATTTGGAAGGAGGAGAAGGGTGCTCTTATACCGAATAGAATCAGCTATTCCAGAGCTTCAGACACCCCGTGTGCTATAGAGAGCACTCTCGAGTGCTCTGACCAGCGCTGCATATGGTGCTCCAAGCCGCCCTCAATGTTTGCTCCAATAGATGACGAGATCAATGCTCTGGCCAAGACTCAAGATTCTACTCTGGTGGTTTGATTCAATTGAACGACGTAGATGAATGCTCTAGGCACACTCGAAACGCCTCTGACGGTAGAATGACCCCAACATTGGTGTCGATTGATTCCAATGGGTTGGAGTTTCTGTTCTTGTTGGTGTCGGGCTCGCGCGCCATGAAGCCGAAATGGACAGTGTGTATCGCTTGAGCTCGAATGAGATATTGGTATTGAATTTTCCGCCAGAACGGTTTCTCGATCTGAATAGCTTTCGCGAAGTGCTAACTGAGGATGAGCGAATGCTGAGAGGGCAGAACGGAGCATCGCTGGTGGCATGATTGCTGTTTCTCTCGTTGCATGCTCGTGTTTGTGTTTGCAGTATTCCGTTGGAGATGTATGACGTCAAAGTCAGCCTTGCCCTGCTGGAGGTGCGAGCGCAAGGCTTACAATCACTCGACGAGCACTCTGCTAAGCGAGCACTTTGCATGCGGTGACTAATCGCTTGTAGAGCACTCTGCACAACCTGTTGGCAGCGAGAGCCTCATTGGTGACAAATCAATCGCTCGGCGACCGCTCTGCAGCCAGAGCCTCATTGGATGACAGATTGTTCGTAGAGCACTCTGCACCGCCTGCAGGAAAGTGCCTCCTCGGCCTTGGCAGACTGCAAATTCTCGAAGTCAATGACATCGTCGTGCCCTTTTTGCAGCAAGAGGTACAGCTCCTCCGTGAATTTTGACAGACATCTTCGAACGATCCATCCTTTAGAAGCAGATGAATGGCTGGGAAATCAATATTCACTGCTGGAGCACGATCAATCAGCAGAAACCCCCGACGACACTGACGAGAGCCCAGAGAGCATTTCCGATTGCTATTCAGAGACGCACTACGATTCGGAGTCAGACACTTTCGACCAAGATTCGGGTAACAATTCGGACCTCGAATCCGAATCATATTTCGTGATGGAGGAGGGAGGCGGCGATTCAAATGGGCATAAGGCATCTACTGAAGACTCTACCGCCGGAGGACTACGACCAGTGCTCACAAAGTCTTCTTCAATACCCATGGCACCCATTTCGGTCAGCATACGAGTTCAGAATGGCACGCTACTTCACATTGTCTAAAGCCTCACAGGGGAACATCGACAGCTTCTTTCTACACGCTCCTCCGAGTAGTGGCGAGTGCTCCTAGAGCACCGGGCGGGGTTTTATCAAGAGGTTGGAGGAAATGAACGACATACTGGGAAAGGCAAGCTGAAATCATTCGGAGGTGGATATTGGGGGGGAGAAGATCTCCTACTACTACCGCGATCCAATGGTTGTCGTCTGATATATTCTAGGGCAACGTGCCTTCCGGGAGTCATTGGTGTACGCGCCCGCGGTGGAGCATAATGAATTCGGCGAATAACGTATGGGGAAATGCATACAGGAGATTGGTGGTGGGAGATGCAGGTCCGTAAGCCTCGACCTGTCCACTTCAAGTCGGAGTGCTCCAGGAGCAGTCACTGATGCTATCTCGACAGAACACGTTACCGGAGGGGTCCATTGTTGTACCAATTATCTGCGCGTCGGATGGCACACATCTGACAAATTTCAGCGGGGACAAGAAAGCCTGGCCAATCTATCTTATCATCGGGAACATCAAGTCGTCGGCGCTAATAAGCCCACAGGGCATTCATTCATTCTCCTAGGGCTGCTACCAGTGCCACCAAAGCTCGGAAAGAACACAACACTCGTTAACTCCGTTTAAGACGTCGAGAGTCAAATGGCACTGCATCGCAGACTTGGGGAAATCTTTCAAAGATTCACGAGTGCTCTCAGGAGCGAAGCAGATCAAATGCGCCGACGGCTACAAACGACTATGCTTTCGGTGCTGGATCGCCGATCAACCCGAAAGATTCAAACTTGCAAAACATCAGCACTAAGGCTTGCTCGCGATGCGAGGTGGAGTTTCACAATCTTGGGAGCACTCGTCGTTTCCATGCCAGAATTCACGAGGACTACAGTGAGAGGGTACAGCTATTCGGGAGAACCCAGGCAATCTGGAACCGGTGGAATACCTTGTCATGAGATCCACAAAACACTCTTCAATACTTTCTGGGGTATGCGAGGGTTAATCCAGACGATCTCAATAAACCGGACATACTGCACAATATCTACCTGGGGATGTTGAAGCACATGATGGAGTGGATTCAGGCTTTCTTAAAGAAGCATCACCGATTGGAGGAGTTCGACAACGGCAGGCTTCGATTGCGCTTACCCTGGGCCAAGAGTACCAAACAAAGCATATCGTTCTACCACCCAATGGCAAGGAAAGAGATGCGGAATCTGGGCGGTCGTTCTAGGAGCACTGGCTGCTCTGAGAAATCCGGGGTGGCTGTCAGAGCGATTTCGAAAGCTTTTGAACGCTGCTCAAGTCTAATAGACTTCCACTTAATGGCAAGACAATATGAGTCATACAACGAGCACCCTGGACTATATGGAGATTTATCTCGACGATTTCCATAAACACATGGATATCTTTTTAGAATTCAGGGCGTACAAGAAGACATTAAAGGACGCGAGAGATCGAACGAAAGCAGTTAGTGGCTCCCAGAGCACCCAGCGAAGCTTAGAGGAGATCCGGGAGATTCGGGAAAGATCGCACTTCAACTTCATCAAATTGCACGTCTTGATGCACTACCGGGAGCACGTTGAGCGCTTTGGGAGCATTCCTCAGTACTCCACGGACGTTAGCGAGCTTGCCCATGTACGGCAGGTCAAAGAGGCTTACAGAGGCCCAACAAGGCCGACAACAAGAACGGAGATACTGGTACATGGAGGAAGGCGATTGGCGTTAGAGATCCGAATTCTAAATCTGAAAGATATCGTCGGAGGTCCTGAGAGCACCGACGACATCCTCTGGAGCCATCGGGATAACCTCAAGGAGTTGCTCGACATTTTCAAAATCGAGGACCGCAAGAAAACGCCGAATGAACGCTCAATAGTAGAAAGCGGACTGCCCCTGAAGCGTCTTTGCAACCCCTCCGCGAAATCGGAAAGACTGTTCAACGTAGCAGACAGATTGCAAATGAGCCATATCACGCTATATCGCCTGATAAAGGAGTATGCGAAGATGCGGAATGCTTTCTAGAAACTTTTGCCAGAGCTCTGAGAGCATTTTGGAGCGCCGGGTGGAGGTTTTCACATGCTTGCAGGTTCCGATACCAATCTTCCAAAGGCCTTACGGATACAAGGTTCACAATATCAGGTGTGCGAACATCATCTTTTAGGAAGGGAAAATAAGAAAGGATAGTGGGGAGTGTTTGGGGCGCCAGGACAAGTAGAGGCTCTGTTCAAAGCGGGATAGCGAGGCGTAGACTATGTGTAGTTGAGCTACTTGAGGCGAAGGATCGTGGTATCGCTGATAGCTCACATGGGCTGCTGAAGGTCTGTAGGCGGAGGAGGAAGAGGATGTGGGTCGTGAATATTCGGAGTATATTAGGAATGGCCCATGTATTTGAGGTGGATGTTGGCAATTGGCTGGTAAATACTAGGATAGATTTGCGTACGTGGAATGAATTTAGTTGAATGCTGTGAGAGCGGTCGTAAGTGCTGTAAAGCGTTCCCGAGCGCTATCCAATGATGTGAGAGTGTTACCGAGTGTTCTCCAGTGAGAGCATTACCGAGTGCTATTGAATGACAGCAGTCCCGGGTGCTCCGTAGAGGTGAGCGCTGTGAGGGCAGTGGCGAGTACTCTACGAGTGGAAAGTTAGACCCAATAGTACCGTCTAATTCAAAATTAGCGTTCTGCTAGTACGCATGCGGATTGGAAGAGGGAGGTGAGTTTCGGCCGCTCAGTATCTGAGTCTGTTATCCAGCAAGCTCGCTCAACCAGCATAATGCTACTTATGCATGGGAAACAATTTCCAGCAAGCTCGCGCTGGAGTGCTGCTTAGGCAGGGCATTGAGCTTTTATATCGCGGCCCGACCGCCCCCACCTACTATGCCGTCGAGAACGTTGAGGAATCGAGTTGTTAGGTGAAGGATCGTGTCGCGTCGGATAAGATGGATGGGTTAGGAAGGTGCTTGGAGGGTACGGTCAGCGCTAGGCGCTTCTGGTTAGGATTGCGGAAGGAAAGATCGGGATCGGTTACGGGTGTTATATGTGGGTGCGTGGTGTGAGTCATTAGGGGATTAGTCATCGTGGGATTTCTTTGGATATATATTAGGGCTCTCCCTCGCTTCGTCTCTGTTTCTCTTCTTCTTCTTCTTTCCTTACGCAACGTCTTTATTTCTAGTTAATATAATTTGGTCTCGCCGGGTATATCACGCTAGGTGGAGCCATTCCAGTCTTTTTGTTAAAACATATCCTGTTCGATCGGTATCCGAGCCCGATCTCCCGTCCTAGTTTTTGAACGTATCCGAGTCGATCCTCGTTTCGATATCGCCTTGTTTTGTTTCTAGAACCTCGCCCCGTTATATTTTAAGACGAGCCGTACCATGGCCTAAACCTCAAGGCTAAAATGCCTTTCACGAATCGGCAGATACATACGCTATCGTCAAAGGTTTTGTAGCCATCTCCAGTATACACGACAGTGCTCGTATCAGTATTCCGCGACTGACCGTTCAGCGGCGTGAAGAATACCCACGTGAGATATCGTTTGAGAGACTGGCGATGACGCTACGCTTTGAAGAAAGCAGACGATTCATATGAGTCTAAGTGGGGGATGTCCCACCTTGAATAGTATTATTAAAGATGTTTCCGCAGCTCTACGAGCATTGGTCAGTGCTATGAAAGCAGACATGGTGCTCTCCGCACGTGGCAATATCTCTTAGCAGTCAGTGAAAACCTTGTTGACGAAGAGTGTCTTGGCGTGAGCGATATGCTCATGTGGTGTCTGGCGAGCATCTCAGTGAGAATGCTCTCCTGGCGCAGATAGCACTGACGAGTGCTCTCTAGGCGTGAGGGATATGTTCTGGCGGCGCCTGGCGAGCTGCTTGTTATGTTTTGATCTCCTGGCGCAGATATTAGTGGCGAGTGCTGTCAGGGCACTGGCGTTGTCTCCTGGCGGTCCCCAACGCGTCAGTGATTTGTTGCCAGTCTCTGGGCGGAGACTCATTTGTTGATCGTTATCCAGACGCAGGAGGCATACCCCAGGCGTGTCATGGTGGAGAGAGCCTCGCCGGGTGCTCTCAGGGCGATCAGCACATTGCCTGGACGTGCTGACGCGTGAAGGTGCACGACGCGCCTAGAAAAGATCGCGGAGTGAGCATTGCTGGGTGCTCTATAGATGATATTGCTAGGAGCACTCTGTAGACAGTAGCATTAGCGAGCGCAAAAGAAAAGCTCATTAGGACTATTCGGTACTGCTTGGAGCGAGTGCTCTGGTTGGAGCGAGTGCTCTGCTTGGAGCGAGTGCTTTGCTTGGAGCGAGTGCTCTGCTTGGAGCGAGTGCTTTGCTTGGAGCGAGTGCTCTGCTTGGAGCGAGTGCTCTGCTTGGAGCGAGTGCTCTGCTAGGAGCGAAATCTTGCACAGGAGCGAAATCTTGCTCACAGAAGCGAGTGCTCTGTTTGGAGCGAGTCTTTCTGTTTGGAGCGAGCGGAGTACATAGACGATTATGCGCTCTGGTGCTGCCAGAGAGGAACATACTGCTCTGGAGGCGCTGGCGGGTAATAAGATCGCCGGTGCGAGCATTATGCTCCAGGAACGCCTGGCGCGAGCATTATGCCCTGGCGACGCCTGGCGCGGGCATCATGCTGTGGCGACGCCTGGCGGAGGCACCCTGCTGTCGCGACGCCTGGCGGAGGCACCCTGCTGTGGCGACGCCAGGCGCGAGCGATCTGCCCTGGCGACGCCTGGCAGCAGCACTCTGCCCTGGCGGCGCCTGGCATCCGTGCCGCCCAGGGCGTAGGCTCTGCGCCCTGAGGAATACCAGAGTTTGCTGATGGACTTTATACAAATACCGTACAATATAGACAAGATTCTTACACAAGAGTACTCGGCGGAGCACTATCCAATTTAGCTAGTGTCAGTTCTGAACTTTCAAAGAACACTGAGAAGGAGATACAAATGATCCAGACCTCCAACACCAACTTGTGGGGATTGTCCAAGCAACCTGGGAATGACAGTATATGTGTGGGACGAGGGACGAAAGATTTTATTCATCTCTTTTAGATCGCTAATAAAGATACGGACGCCTGAGTCGGTATCCGACTCTGGAAAATGTATTTTTGAGATGGCTATAGTGAAGTTATTAACCCCAGAAAGAGGAGGTGAAGTACAAGAGCCACATGTGCTAGTAATCATACGACAGAAGGCTGAATAGAACCTACGATATATCAGCATAAACAACCTATTAGGTCAGGTGCACCTGATGCCTGAGAGCGTCAATAGAAACAACTGGTGGTTTGCGAATTGTAGAATTGACCTCCGGACTTTCAATCCTGTATGGTACAATGCAGTTTGTTTTTGTACAGTAGATATAGCAGTAGTTATAGTACATCTAGTGGAAGAATAACCTCAATTGGAGGGCGCCTCAGAGCAAAAATATGACAAGATTATAGTATATTCGCACATTCATTAACGCAACGTTGAAATCCATAATAGTACAAGTGTTAGGATTAGTACTCGGCAATAGTATTTTTACAGATGAGCTACGGATAGGACATTTAGATTACACAGAGCGCAAGGAGGACAATATTTGTTCCCTGCTTATATATACCATATTAGCTAGATTGACACCCCATTTGGTTGAGCTAAAAGCCGATTACATCAGCAAGATTGTGAGTCTGAATGAGTCTCCCAACAGTCTCCTGAATCTCCTGATATTCTCCTGAGACTTCAAAACGGATTTTGATTCCCCGGAGGCTCAGGAGATGCTTTACGGAAACTGTTCAGCTTGCTGATAAACATATCGGCACTTGATTTTTTCTGATGAACTGTTCTTGATATTGTCAAAATATCTTTAAACCACACATCAGCTTATTTTGCCGGTATAAGTCTCAAGGTTGGTATTATACCCACATACTCCAGGATGGAGCACCACAGCACCATACCAATTTCACAATAAACGTTACCGAGAGGCTAGGTATAGATGGATATATTGTTGCTTGGCCAGGAACTTGACTCTAGTTCTATTGGTGGCTGTATTGAGGGTAATGA
This sequence comes from Morchella sp. 2018-W38C, assembly GCA_024713705.1. Classification (NCBI taxonomy): domain Eukaryota; kingdom Fungi; phylum Ascomycota; class Pezizomycetes; order Pezizales; family Morchellaceae; genus Morchella; species Morchella sp. 2018-W38C. The sequence goes on along the minus strand of JAMJEX010000013.1, from coordinate 464,734 downwards.
GAGAGAAAATAGGTATGTCTACTTTTTTTACTCTATGAAAAATTAGAATATACTAATCATCAGGAATATATTAGGTGCAAGAACACCGGAGGGCACTATTAACATTCCTTCCAGGGTTGCAATCGATGAGAAATGGAATATAATCGCGCCTGAAAAGTTTGCATCTCACATTAAAATGCTTCCTGAGAAGATGGAAGTTTTCCGGGCTGTTAGGGGGAGAGATACAAAGTATTGATAGTGAAGTATAATCCTCTTTCTTTGGTGCTTCACGCGGGTGGTTAGTGTTAGCCTGCAGATTATAGTCCAATATTTTCCGAAATGATAAGCGTACTTCCATTAAACGGTTCATGGGCCTCCTGTCATGCAGAGTTTGATGGGATGTTCAGTACCTTTGGCCCTAGATGTCCTACCCCATGCTGCAGACGAACCCATGCAAGTTTGATCATCTCTTACCAGAGGTTTGTACAAGCTCTGGTGCAGGGTGTTCCTGCTGGGGCTGCGGGGCTTTACTTAGGTCTCGGTAAGGTTGCGGACGCCTTGGCATGGACTGGTTCGGGGAGTAGATTTCGACCGCTAATGACTTTCTCCAATCACACTCTGATTTATTTTGACTCTATTACTCGACAATCCTGCACCTCGTCTACAACCTGACAGAGCCGAATGATTCCATCGTTTGTGGTGGTGGAGTTATGGTTTTCCTAAAAGCTTAGTTTTTGGTGGGAGTCCAACCAATGTCGCACCGATAACTGCCTCTTTGGATAACTAAAATGTCCTATTGGGATGGAATGTTTCATCTGTATTGAGCGAGCGGTCCTCGTTTAAGAGCGCCAAGTGGCCGGTCTTTGGAAATACCTGCTAGTAAATAGTTAAACAATTACCGGGTTGGGTAATTGATCGTCAGAAACCAATGTCGCTCCAGGCGTCCCCAACCATACTAGATAGAAAGAAAGGTGTGAATTGTGGCTCAGGATGGCTCGCGCTTTGATAGCGTTTCTTCTCACATGTCAAACGAATACGGAAGTGCCGCCATCGATCCCCGCGCGTCAGGTTCGAATACTCCTGTAGGTCAGAGGCACAGGGGACAAAAGCCTTGTCACTGCCACTGCAAGGGTTGAAGACGTCAAGCGGTGGTGTAATGAGCAGAATCTCGGGATTCATAGCGAATTGGACTTACCTACAGCGCTCCGGGGTCAGCCAGATTGCGACTCACAAGCATCTGACTATTCAACTTAATCAGTAAGCCTGATATTCCAACCAGGCTTGATTCGCCACATCCAAGTTTGTGCGGTACCCTACCCAATGAACTGGGTTGTCTTAATCTCACCAGGACCGACCAAGCATATGATCTGGTAAGGATATTTGGTGATTCCGGGGCGGTAAAAGTTGGAGCGGTAACGAGCGTCTATCATTGGAGAAGAGATTTCTGCCAAATGTTTTACAACTGGGTATGTATGTTAGGGGAATGAACCAGAACCCCTCCAACGCGGCGCACACATCAGCGACCGGCGGAGTCTTTTAGAAGACAGCACACCCAGTTCACAGCGTAGCTCGCGGTCGTCAAGCCAATCCGGTGTTGCCTTTGCCGTTAAACTTGCCTGCAGACGCCAGAAGCGACCGGCAAAGATTTACTTGGCCAGGGTGGGGTGACAAGGTTTTTACGTAATGCGATCAGTCAGAAAACTAGGATATGATACTTTTACCAACTTAGTGACGGCGGATCCTGCGTTTGCAGAGAATCGCCTACTATCACCCCTGCACGGATAGATCCGCGCGGGATTGTCCGCAGCGGCATAAGATGAAACAACAGCTTCATATACACGCTTACCAGCAAAAGATACAAAAAATGCGGATAATTTGTATACAAATAATCCTTGCCCTGAGCAACTACATTTTCTGCTGTTGAGCGTGTAGGTTTGGAGCGCTATTACGTGCCAAGAGTGGGAAACTACCTTTTGACCATACAAGCGACATTGCCTCGGTTAGTTATAGCTCAACAATGAACAATAATCTCAAGAGCCCGAGTTGACAGAGCGATAGCGCTAATGAAACTGGGTATACCTATATAATAAGAGAGTGCATTGGGCACCAAGTTCCGAACCTAAATATTTAAAAAGTTGAGGTCAAAATTTGAAAAACAGGCCCTGGCCAAAGCACTCTAATATCCAGAATATGTGTGGTGGTTGATGAGCTATAAGCGGTCAAAGTTGAGGTGTACAAATCTCTCTGGAGCAAGGCTTCCCCCACGATACACTGCATGATGTGCTTAGACCTTTTAAGTCAAGAACAAGAATGGAAGTAAAAGAAAGAAATGAGATCTGAGGGTATAGGTAGTGGAGTAGCCTTTGAACCAATCACTCTAACTACCCCGGTGCTGGAGGCATCTAGGTGAGTGGTAGAAGGGCCTATGACAATTTTCCTTTCAAGAGGGCCTTTTCTGGATGTGACGGAGGTCGACCTTATGGCTATACCGAAGCCCTTGTTTTAATCTGTTGCAGTTACAGTTACTGTTGCTTTTGTTGGTTTTGCTGTTGGTTTTGCTGTTGCTTTTTCTATTACTGGCATACGAATAGACAGAAAGGACCTTCTCTAACATACCTGGGGTTCACGCTACAAGCTGAGATCTTGCGGTACCGGCGACCCAGCATACTCGCTCTTGCCACCGGCCAATGGATTCATTAGATAGAGGGTTGCCTAGCTATCATAGATTATCCTCATCCTTTCTATCCCTCGTACCCCAAAAAGCTGCTGTATATATCTTCCGTAAAACCCCGCTCCTCAGATCTGCTACATTTTGAAGCTCTGAAGTCCCCAGTTTTTAACCTACCTATTTGTTGCTGCACCTCATATCCTCGACCGAGAATGGACTCCGAAGACATCGATGCCCTTCGCGCCAAGCTCTTCGAGCTGAGCGGCGACATTGGGCTCCTGCAGGGGAATACCGGAGAGCTCCAGAACTTGGCACGCCGCGAAGGCAGCCGGCCCGACCCCGCCCTCACTCCCCCCTTCCCCATCCTTGCCCCGTGTCCCAGTCCATACACCGACAGCTTTCATGAGACACCCCCTGATAGTCCCATCCTGCAATGGGCGACCTCGGAAGGTAAAGCTCAACCCCCTCATCCCTCCCATCTTTGTTTTTAAGCAACTCACGGACCCCAAGTCAATTCCGCCCGCTACAATAACAATGACTGCGACTGCAAATGCCGATCCCTCGTCCGCGGCAGAAACGGAGTAGGTTAGTAGTAGTCACCAGCACCACACCCTTCCCCCCATATTCCCATCCCACCACTAACCTCTTCCTGCCTTCGCCCCGGCCCCCGTAGACCGCGGCGTCCTCCTCGGTGTAGTCTCCGCCGGTAGCGTCGCCGACCTCCCCGGGCCCGTACTGCAGGTGCTCGACTCCGGGCTCAAAGCGATCGTGCAGCACCTCGTGCCACGCAACCCCGTCGCGCCGCCCATGGCGACCGCAGGCGGACCATTCCACCGCACCACGGCCGACATGATTGCGCTGCTCAACAGGGTATCGCTGCGGACCGCCTCGTTGCCGGGCGAGGCCACGGCTCACTTTGCAGATTTTCGTAGCATCGACAGAGGGAGGTGGCTGAGGTTGGGGGATGCGAGGCAGGGGTTCCAGGCGATGGTACAGGACGTGGAGAGGACGAATGCGTTGTATTTTGAGACGTTCTTGCAGCTGCTGAGGTTTCGGGGGATTGAGATTGAGCTGCTGCGGTAGGCGGGCAGCTCGGAGGGACTTGGGTTGGAGGGGGTATTTGCTGGGCAGGAATCTCTTGTTGTATCCATGTTTGGAGCTAGTTCTGAGAATAGGATTCAAAACTTTCTGGTACCTTTATTGGCTGTTCCGACCCATTGGAAGCTCAGCCTCTATCTGTCTGTCGGACATCTAGTGAATGGGTATCCCATCTAGTGAACGATTTTCATACTCAGGGCATGTGCCGAGCAGGGACCTCATTCATCGGAGGAGCAACGAAACTACGTCGTGACTCCTGTGCGGATACCAGTATGAGTAGGTACCATTGCTAATACTCCGATACCAAAAGATCTCAGGCTAGAATCTAAATGAGGTATGACATAGAATGTCGACAGAAGTAGAAGATATATAAGAGCGTGAAAGTGTAGATGGGTCCGCCTTTGTTGTTGTCTTTTGCTGGCTTCGACTTGCTCATTAGTCATCGCCGGGGTGACTGTCTGTAATATGCATGTGCATGTGATGAGTATGTTATTTTCGGTTGGGGCCGAAAGAAGCTCCCCCACGTTGATCGGCACATCGATCGGAATTCGATCTGCCGATCCGGGCCTGCTTACGCCGGGATCACCCGCGGGTGACAGCGGCTCCTGTGTGATGGCCGTCGAGGATTTGAGATAGTTACATACAACAACCATCTTCATCAGACAAGATGGAACAGCAAAACCAATTGCAAAGTGTTACGGGAAGTCGAGTGAGAGGGTATGATGCTTGGAAGTACGGGTAACCGGGGACAAGGATAGAAAGGTATCGAGGTGGTGTGGGGCAGTCCATGTACGACCACACCTGTATTATACTATTGGGCAGCACACTTAGAATGCGGTGCTTACGGCTGCAGGCTGTTCTCCATTGAGAAGGAGGTCAACGCAATAGTATGATACAGCCTGATAGCCGGCAATTGTGAGTCAAAGAAGTTACGTATCGAAATTGAATTGGATAAAGGAAACCGGTTCTTAGGATAGGCTTTGATCTTGTATAAATAGAGGGGCGGATTCCCACGAGCTGAGGGGGAGGATTCGTATTATCAGTATCAGCGAGCGGAGTCCAGTCTATTAAATTATATCGTTTCAAAGCTACAGAACTATCGCTTAGCACTGCCATATCTTTGATATCCCAAAACACAAAGGTTGGAGTGAGAGCATGATTCGGAGTATGCTCACGACTTGGCAGGTATGCAGAATGTTACGACCATCTCAGAAACCAGGTATGGTGGAAGAAGGGAGGCGCGCGGTAACGGCTTCGAACACCACCCGCTGGACCACGATTATGAGCATAACAACCACAACTAATCCTTTGAAGAACTGATAATTTTTAGAAACTCCGGCCATCCTCCCTTGGTGTTTTCGGTATGGGGCGGCGCTATCCGGTTGCGAAGGATTTATGTCCCAGCGCTGCAGTGTCGCAGCGTTGCCGTTGCCGCGCATTTCCCACGAATTTTGGTAGGGTGCTGTACAACCCACTTCAGTCGATTCCTTCATTGGCTCTGGGATGCCAAGATTGAAGAGCCTCACCTCCAACTCGACTTTATGGCTGTAAGGGCTAAAATATTGAACTGGTGTAGACAGGGATTCTAAGGTCGCCCCCCCCCCCCCAAAGGCCTCGCACCATATATGACATGACTCCCTCCAAAGTCCATCTTCGAACCTCCCACATCAAACTGAAATCCGAGTCTCCGGCATCTACTCAGAACTAACAGCACACATACACCACCACGCGCCATGCTCCGCGCCAAAATCGACGAGGTGGTCCACCAGATTGCGGACCTGCGATCCAATTGTGCGAAGCTCCAGCACATTCGACGCAGCGGGGGCGAACAGCACACCTCATCCCTCACCGTCCAGGTAAAACGCCCCGCTCGTAATGCTCCGGCGCACCTGGAACCTAAAGGACCACTTCTGTCCCCATTGCATAACTTGGTTCACCGATGCTAAGCAAGCTTCGTTGCAAGGGCTGCAATTGCAACAGCCGGTTCCTTGTCGGAGTCACAAATAAAGTAGGTGCGTAGCCACCATCTCAGCCCGGCGCCCCGCCAAGCTAGCCATCACTAACCGCCTTCCCCCGCAGACCGCTAGGGATTGATCCGGTTCCGGGGTGGCGGTGGACCAGTTTGCGCCGTTTAGGAAGCGGCTAGGGGCCGCTTTCTCCAGACGGGGCGCTCGTCCCCGAGGGGTCGAGGACAAACGCGGTGTATTATGAGACACCTTTGCAGCTGGTGCAGTTTCGGGTGATTTGTCTGGAGACGCTGCCGTAGCCGGGCTATCGGTGGAGTCCTAAGAATTGTATTAGTAGTATGTTAAATTAGCTTGTTATAATTGATCTGAGAATGGGATTCAAAGCGTTCTGCATGGTACTTTATCCACCGGTGTAGGTAAGACCAGCTCCCAAATGCATGAGAACCTTTCTCACTCAACAATAATGGGGTAGCTCGAGGCGACTCCTTGCACCTCCTCCGATGCCGTCTCCAATGCCCATCTGCACGTTATCCCTTAAACCGTTAACAAAATGCTGACCCACAATCCGTGGGGGCTGAATGCAATGATATGCGGGTGGTTGGTCCGTGCAGTATCAAAAACAGAAGTGAGACATCGTGAGCTGTCATGAACACGGGTGACTTTGAGTGAGTGTTCCCCGTAACAATTATTCAACTATTCACCTTTCTCATTAATATGTCAGACTTTCAAGGTTCGGATCGGGAGGAAGAGGAAGAATACTCGGATTGCGAGAGTTTGATGTTAGGTGATGAGGCCCCAGAGAACCCTGAGCCCCCAGTTACCTTTGGTTCGAGCCTTCCTCCAGAAACAGTATTTGATGATAGTGATCATGACGAGAGCGGTGATTACATTCCTCCATCTGTCAATTGCGGCCCGGACTTTGAACCCTTATCCTCCACCTTTTCAGCACATACTGCTCAACCTCGGGTCCCTGGTCCAGCAGAACTCGACAGAAGCAGTCCACTCGCGTTCTTCAAATTGTTTGTTCCTGACAACCTTTTTGAGACATTTGCACGGAATACCAATGAATATGCGAAAAGCAAAAGACCATCACCGGGCCCTGAGGGTAAAAGAAGACACTGGACCGAGACAAGGGCAACAGAATTGATGGTTTGGTTCGGGTTGATAATATTCATGGGCCTTGTGAAGACCTCCTCGATTCCAGTATATTGGAAAACAAATCCGGATGGCAAGCTGTTTGAGCCCATGAAGAGCATGTCTTTGATTCGGTTCGAGCAACTAAAGCGGTTCTTTCATCTGTCGCCACCGGTTGAACAACAGCCCAAGAACCTCAGGCTACCTTGGTACTCGAAGATTGATATACTTGGGCGAGCGATATGCAAAGCTTCAAAAGATTACTTGATACCAGCTACGGAGGTGTCAATTGACGAAATGATGGTACGATTTACCGGTCGGTCAAAGCATACAATAAAAATAAAAAATAAACCGATTGGTCAAGGATATAAGTTGTTTGCTCTCTGTTGGCATGGATATACATATGATTTTCTATATCACTCTCGTACCAAGAAGATAGGGGATGTTTCCAAACTGACCGATCATTGCCTTACATCTTCCGCGGTTATTCAGCTTGCAAAATCACTACCGTATACTACACACCGATTTGATATATACATGGACAACTATTTCTCAAATATCCCCATGTTTAAGTACCTCCGAGATCTTGGAATAGGAGCCTGCGGAACTGCTAGACTCAATTCCAAGCTGTTCCCTCCCGCCTTCAAGAAAAAGAAAACGTCCCTTGGACCGCGACCAGTATGGAATACACTAGAAGGGGAGGTCATCGATGAAGTACTCTCTCTCCTATGGATGGACAATAATTACGTTCTATTTCTCACCACGATACACCAAGTGAAGGGTTTGGAGAACTATGTTTGGAAAATTCGCCGTAGACCAGGGGTGAGCAGTACAAATGCGAAAATTGTGCGTCCTATCTTTGGCGATAATCCTACAAAAAGACTCCTCATACCTACAGTCATCCATATGTATAATTTATACATGGGCGGAGTCGATATAGCAGACCAAAGACGAAGCTACTGGCCTACCCAGCTACGTGTTTGCCGGAATTGGTACCCATTATTCTTTTGGTGCCTTGATACAGCAATTGTGAATTCCTACTTGCTGTATCGTACAGTGAATATACAAGAGGGGGCAATGGTTAAAGATCTATTGTCACATCGGCGATTCCGTGAGGTTCTGTCTGAAGAACTCATCAAGCGGGGAGTACAACAATTTTTCCGGAAAAATCGGGCACCAAAATCTCTGCCAGTTTCTAGATTTGAACCCGGAGAACATCTATTAGGACAGGTACCTCGTGAAACTGGAAAACAAGGTTATTGTGCATACTGTCTTTGGGAATGAAAGCAAGGTCGTGCTGAGAGGGTATTTGGGAGAGAGATTGAGAATTTGAACCGTGACAGTCAATCCGCCAGTAGAAGTGACAGTCAATGTGCCAGTAGAACTATCACGGGTTCTGTTAGGAAAATATCTGTAAAAGGTTCGGGGAAAAGGAGTACTCAAACACGAACTTTCTGCATCCTTTGTAAAGCTTTCCTTTGTAAAGAGAGATGTTTCACTTTGTACCATAGCAGTCAGCGAGGAGGTACTAGTAACAGTTCATTGCCATAGGGCGAACCTCAAAATAAAGGCCTTGCACTGCATGATTATCATTGCCATGGGGGCGAACCTCAAAATAAAGGCCTTGAACGGCATGATTATCATTGCCATAGGGCGGGCATGGTGAACGGCAAGATGACTATATCCAGGCCTGAGGTTCGGGTGAGACATGGTGAGACACTCTGTCATGCACGAATTATGCAACCTTTTCGAGTGGGTCAGCAATTAACGGTTTAAGGGATAGAAATTTTTGATTTGTAATTACGATGCCATAGCCAGTAATGCAACCCATGATATGACTATTCTGTCGAGGACCTCAGGATACCAGTGTCCACTCACCGCTCTCGATCCACTATGCAGATTGTGCTTATTAAAACACCCCTGTCGCTGTTGACCAATCCGACTGCAAGGATTGAGAGCTGTTGCATGTGCATAAACGCCCAGCTTCAGGCCCCCAGTTTCCAGGTCCAGCACCTCTCTAGTACTCTCCACAACATGCTAAACTCAACAATGGACTTGGACCCACTCCGCGAGGAGCTCGATGAGCTGAGAAGCCAGATCGCGGACTTGCAGCGCAAAGTGGCCGAACACAAGAAAGACGAACAGCAGAAAGGCAGAGTAGGTTAGTACATGCAGCTAGTTCCTATAGCACCTCACTTCAAGTCACAAGACACTGACCGCTGCTTCTGCAGGCCGTGGTGTCTACCTAGGGCTCCTCCGCGCCAGGGACCTCGATGCCCTCAGTGACCGCGCCCTCAACGAGCTGGACGACGGGCTCAAAGCCATCGCGCTGCACCTCGTGCCGCGCGGTACCGGCGCCCCCTCTGCGAACTCTCAACACGCCCCATTCAGCGGCTCGGACGGGAGATGGTCGCGCTGCTCAACAAGCTGTCGCTGAAGGTTAACCCGGTGCCAGGCTTGCCGACGGTCCATTTTACGGCCTTTAGAGACCCCGCGAGGGGACGGGACCTGAGGCTGGATGAAGCAAGGCAGGGAGAGTTTGGGATGATTGAAGAGAAATACAGAGCGAATATGTTGTATTTCGAGACGTTTTTGCAGCTGGTGCACTTTCGGGGGATTGATCTGGAGGCCCTGCCGTAGGCGAGTTCGGAGGAATGTGGGTTGGAGGGGTAAATATACAGGAATTAGTTTTCTGTCTGTTCCAAGCTAGTTGCTAGAATGGAAACGCTTTGTCGTACTTAACTGCGCGGTTCCATGCCCCAGAACCCTCATCGTGTAATAGTTATCCACGTGAATTTCATAGTTCAATTCGACCTTACCTATCTCATTTCCAGCTCCGATCCCGTTCAAGATAGAGAGCTCCTATCGTTGGTTAATAGGCATGGCCAGATTGCAGTTGGCAATGGCTAGATGCTGCTTTGACATACCGCCAGATGTATATACGTGCTGATACAGCTCCTTCAGCGAGTATTGGTGGGGTATCTCGCCGCGACTCATGCCACGTCCTCTAATACACCCTATCATGATAACCTATAGATAGGATCGCTCTCCTGGCACATCGCAATACCATCTCCAGTTCACAGCACCCCCGACATTACCATCCCGCGTTGCTATGCAGTGTTCGCTTACTAAGCTGTTGAGTGCCCACAAACCCCGCCTTCAGGACTCCCAGTCTCCGGACCCAGCAACATTCCAAGCCTCTGGCTCTCCCCTCACAAACACCTCATATCCGAGCATGGACTGCGCCAAAATCCATGCGCTCTACAACCAAGCGCTTGAGCTGGCTAGCCAGATTGCAGACCTGCAGAGCAATGGCAGAGCCGCGGAACACTGCAAGGACGAACATGTACTGCCCCCGTGCCTCACGAACGAGCGAGAGCGCCTGCCTGCATACACCCAACGTATTTCCGCCTCCCCTCCCTTCAATCACCTCTCAACTTGCTTTGTACACTCAGGGATGCTGACCAAACCCTTGTTGCAAAGAGTGCTTGAACTGCAGCTCTCGATCCTCCCCCGTCCGCCGTCCAAACATATGCACAGCAGGTCAGTACAGGCATGTAGCCAGTCACGGCTGTAACCCAACTCTCCTCCACCCACGCCATCACTGACCTCTCACAACAGCCCCTGCTCCCCAAGGCCGCGGCGTCTACCTCGGCCTCGTCCGCGCCGGCGACCTAGGTGCCCTCAGCGACCGCGCCCTCAAAAAACTAGACGACGGGCTCAAAGCTATCGCCCTGCACCTCGTGCCGCAGGCCGCCGGGGCACCTCCCGGGTCGTCACCAGATGCCCCGTTCACTCGGGTCACGCAGGAGATGATTGCGCTGCTCAACAGGGTCTCGATGAGGGTTGACCCGATGCCGGGGGTGGCGGCGGAGCATTTTGCGGCCTTTAGGGACCCCGCCAGGGGACGGAGCTTGAGATTGGATGACGCAAGGCAGGGGAGACATGCGCTGATCATCGAGGAAAGTAGGATGAATTCGTTGTATTTTGAGACGTTCTTGCAGCTGGTGCAGTTTCGGGGGATTGATGTAGAGGAGCTGCCGTAGGCAGGCTCGTAGGAGCTTGGATCGGAAGGCGGATAAGAATCAATTAGTTGTATGTTTGTTGGAGGCTAATTGTGAGAGTGCGATCCATGGATTCATACCTTTGAGGTACTTTATTCACGAGGGGCGGACCGCCTAGTCACTGCTCGGTCCTATAAGTCATAATCCCCAGAACCCGCGTGTGGTAAACACTGTCTCTCTCTACTTGATGGTTCAATTTGACCTTATCCATGTCTTTGTCAGCTCCCATCCCTTTGAAAGTAGCGAGCTCCCATCGTTGGCCAATATATGCAGCATGACCGAATCACAGTTAACCATAGCCCGATGCTGCAAATTTGACATACTGTTGATCCAGTTCCTTCTGTTATTATTAGTGGGGTATCTTGCCTCAACTCATGCCACCTCCTCTGATGGCACCTGCAATACTAACACATAGATAGCATCGCTCCTTAGGCCATAGTATTAACTTTATGCGACCATTTTGTACCTAGAAACAGAATGGACATGACTTAAAAAAAAAATAGGATCGCTCCCATGCGTCATCCCAATGCCATCTCCACTAAATTGCACCTCCGATATTACAATCCTGTGGATTGCTACTGCCCGCTCCGCAGTTTGTGCTTACTACAATACCCCTGTCGCTGTTGACCAATCGGAGTGCACAAACTGAAAGCTATTGCATGTGCATAATTCCCCGCCTTCGGGCCCCCAGTTTCCAAATCTAGCACCTCTCTAGTGCTCTTCAAAGCATCCTATATCCGACAATGGACGAGAAGGCGCTCCGCACCGAGCTAGATGAGCTGAGACGCCAGATTGCAGACCTGCAGGGCAAGCACGCGGAACACAGCAGGGACGAAGATGCGCAGCCTACCCTATCACTCACCACGCAGCATTCTTACCTGCCTCCTAACGCTCCCTACCTCCCGGTAGACCGTGAACGTAGACCCCCCCCCCCCCCCCGAGATTACTGACTCCCCGGATTCTGCTTAAACCTCCGTTGTAAAGACTGCGTCAACTGCAGATGCCGATCCCCCGCCCGCGGTCCAAACACAGGCACAGTAGGTTAGTACATGTAGCCAGTCGCCGTTACAGCTCAACCCCCTTCCAGACAAGTTACGCCAGAACTGATCTCTCTCCCCAGCTCCTCCCCCCCAAGGCCGTGGCGTCTACCTAGGACTCCTCCGCGCCGGGGACCTCTGTGGCCTCAGCAACCGCGCCCTCAACGAGCTGGACGACGGGCTCAAAGCGATCGCGCTGCACGTCGTGCCCCGCGCCGCCGGAGCCCCTCCGGTGGGAACTTTCCCACGGGCCAAAGCCGACATGATCGCGCTCCTCAACAAGGTGTCGCTGAGGACTGACCCGGTGCCTGGGGTGGCGCCGGGGGTGGACCACTTTGCGGCGTTTAGAGACCCCAAGAGGGGACGCAACTTCAGGTTGAATGATGCAAGGCAGTTGCAGTTTGGATTGATTCCCGAGGGGGATAGGTCGTTCTTGATGTATTTCGAGACGTTTGTGCAGCTGGTGGAGTTTCGGGGGATTGATGTAGAGGAGTTGCCTTAGCCGGGCTCGGAGGAAGGTGGGTGGGAAGGTAGTTATGCAGGAATTAGGTCTATGTGTGTAAGCTGGAAGCTATTTGTAAGAATGGGATCCATGAATTCATAGCTTTCAGGTACCTTATCTACGAGGGGCGCGCTGCAGGGCTACTGCGAAGTCGAAAGCCCCACCACCTCCGTGTAGTCCACACTGTCCACCTCTATTACCAATAATGGTCCAATTTGGCTTTACCCATATCATTGCCAGCTCCGTCCTGTTAATCATAGCTGGGCAATATATGCAGCATGGCTGAATCACAGTAGGCCATAGCCAGATGCCGCAAATTTGCCATACTGGTGATCTAGTTCCTTCTGTTAGTATTAAGGGGGTATCTTGCAGCAATTCATGCCACCTCTTCTAGTGCTCCCTATAATGATTATCTATTGAGAGGAGCGCTCTCATGACCCATCCCAATGCCATCTCCACTAAATCTCACCTCCGATGTTACAATCGTGTTGATGGGCACTGACCACTCCCGATTTTCTTTGCACTTTTTGCTTACTAAATTACCCCTGTAGCTGACCAATGCGACTGCAAGGATTCCCAATTGTTGCATGTGCATAAATCTCCCCAGACCCCGCCTTCAGGCCCCCACACTGCACAGATCCAACATCTCCGACTCCTCACAACACCCCATATTTGAGAATGGACAGTTCCACAATTGATGCGCTCCACGGCCAGGTCCTTGAGCTGGCCCGCCAGATCGCAGATCTCCAGAGCAACGTCAAAGCCGCGGAACACAGGAAAGACGTACATGTACAGGCAATCCCATGCCTCACTGTCGAGCAAGAGCGCACGCCTCTAAACGCTACCCAACCTCCTGCATACACACAGAGTATTTTGACTCCCCCCCCCCCGTACTTTCAACTATCTCTTGAATTAATTCGACCCGCTGACTGGCCAAACCTTCGTTACAAAGACTGCTTGAACTGCTTCAACTGCAGCTGCAAATCCTCCCACGCCCGCGCCCGAAATACTTGCACGGCAGGTTAGTACATGTAGCTAGTTCCCATGGCACGCACCTCACTTCCAGGCACAAGTTGCTCACCGCCGCGTCCACAGGCCGCGGTGTCTATCTAGGGCTCCTCCGCGCCGGAGACCTCGCCGCCCTCAGCGACCGCGCCCTCAACGAGCTGGACGACGGGCTCAAAGCGATCGCACTGCACCTCGTACCGCGCGCTGCCGGGGCCCCTCCGGCGACGGCCACAGATGGCCCACTGTCACGGACAAAACAGGAGATGATCGCGCTGCTCAACAAGGTGTCGCTCAGGGTTGGCCCGGTGCCGGGCGGGTCGGTGGAACACTTTGCGGCGTTTAGAGATCCTTCGAGGGGACGGAATTTTAGGCTGGAGGATGCAAGGCTGGGACAGTTCGGGTTGTTGACCGAGGGGCCAAGAATGAGTTTGATGTATTTTGAGACGTTCTTGCAGCTGCTCCAAGCTCGGGGGATTGATGTAGATGCGCTGCCGTAGGCGGGCTCGGAGAAACTTGGGTCGGGGGGGTGAATATACAAGAATTAACTTTTGTATATTGGAAGCTCTCTGGTACTGTATCCACTAATGGTGGGCCGCTTCACCACTTCGAGGTCCTTTACCTCAGAACATTCACCACCTCCGTGTAGTAGTTGTCTACCTCTATCTGATGATGGAACATGACCTCAAATGTACCAATCTCCTAGCTCCCACCTCGGTGAATATAACTAGTTCCCATCGTTTCCCACGGCCGGATAGTTGTTGACCGTATTTAGCTCCTATAGTTGTGTTTTACCGGTTGTGATCTAGTTCTTTCGGTGAGTGTAGTGTAGATAACAGACACTCGATGCCCTTCTACTATACAGCGGTAGGTAATATTTAATCAGAAATACGTATTTACAGGCAAGATTGTGGCTACGGCGTCAGATGACTTATTACCCACTACTGTACCGTGGCGGTTACTATGAGGCGTTTAGGCACATACATATAAGTGCATCCGCCGGCGCGTGGTCACCTGGCTGAAGGACCAAGGTAGCATAAGAGAGAAGAGCCAAAGCTTATATCCTGCGCGGTAGACGAGATAAAACATCATCTTGAACATCTTGAAGACTTCACAAGAATTAGTATTAATGAAGTATCTCCACTCGATCTGTATATAAGATCTATCTCATCGCTAATTCCCATGCCATCTTCAGTCAGTTAGACCGCCGACATCACTAGATGGCTTCCCTCTCCCTGTTTGCGATTCAGCTTGTGCTTATCAAACCAGCCCTACCGGTGTTAGAACGATGTTGCAAACGCTTCAGGCCCCCCACTCTCAAGGTCCTCTCCAGTGAACAACAGCTACGGATTATCCTCCACCCATCTCCCAAATTCATGCACAGTAGGTTAGTACACGTTGCTAGTTCTCATCGCACCTCACACTACTGGCCATGACGTTGCTGACCACTGCCTCCGCAGGTCGTGGTGTCTATCCAGGGCTCATCCGCGGCAGAGACCTAGCTACCCTCCGCAAACGCGCCCTCAAGCATCTGGACGACAGGCTCAAAGCGGCCGCGCTGAACCTCGTGCGCGCGCAAAGGACATTGCCGAGTCGTCCCCAGATGCACCTCCCACCATGGTCACACAGGAAATGATTGCGCTATTCAACAAAGGTTCGCTGAGGATTGAACCGTTGTTAAGGCCGGTGAGGGGACATTTGTTGTGGTTTAGAAACCCCGCCAGGGCACAGAACTTGAGGATGGATGACGCAAGGCAGGGGCAATTTGAGGCGGTCCCCGAGCATCACAGGACGGATTTGTTGTATTACGAGACATCTTTGCAGTTGGTGTATTTCGGGGGCATTGATGTGTAGGCGCTGCAATAGGCGAGTACTTTATTTACCAGGGTGCGCTTTCTCGCCATTCTAAAGCCCTCTACCTCAGAATCTCCACCAGATCCGTGTAGCAGTTGTCTATCATCAGAGATCGATTTTGTTTTGCCTTACCCATCCCATTGCCAGCTCCCACCCCGTAGGACAAATATGTAGCGAGCTCCCAAAATTGGCTAGGTGTATGGCCGTATCACAGTCCATCATAGCTAGCTACCACAAATATAATGTACTAGTAGTAATCTAGTTCTGCATTTTGTTTTTTTGATAAGGTATCTCGACGTGATTGATGCCACCTCCATTGCCAATCTACATATAGGATGTCTCTGAGGGATTCTCCAGTTAATTCCACCTCCGATATTTTGCAGCTTGCGCTTACTAAACCACCCCTGTTGCTGTTGACCAATCCAACTGCAAGCATTGGAGCCAATTGCATGTGGATACATTCCCACACCTCGCCTTCAGGCCTCCCAGTCTTCAGGTTCAGGTCCTTTCCAGAACTCTGCGGGTCTCTAGCTCACCTCACCACAACTCTCCGCACCCGAGAATGGACTACATCAACATCAATGCACTCCGCGCCCAGCTCGATGAGCTGACCCGCCAGATCGCGGACCTGGAAATCAAGGCCAAGGCCGCGGAACATAGCAAGGACGAACATCTACAGCCACCTGCATACACACAGCGTATCTCCCCCCCCCCCCCCCCCGCTCCTTTCTACGGCCTCCCCCTATGTTTAGTTGACAAGCGAATCCTGACCAAACCCTCGTTGCAAAGAATGCTTGAACTGCAGCTCTCGATCCTCCCCCGACCGCCGCCCAAACACATGTACAGCAGGTTAGTACACGTAGCTCTTCTCCATTACACCTCACTTCCACTCATGCGGCTACTGACTGCTCCGTTAATAGGTCGCGGCGTCTACCTCGGTCTCGTCCGCGCCGGCGACGTCGCAGACCTCAGCGGCCACGCTCTGAAAGAACTGGACGATGGGCTCAAACTGATCGCGCTACACCTCGTTCCCCGTGGCGCAGGGGCGCCACCCTTTAGGTCTCCAGTCCCCCCATTCCCGCGGGCCAGAGAAGAGATGGTCGCACTACTAAGTAAGGTGTCGCTTCGGGTTGGACCACTTCCGGACTCAAACACCACATCCCATTATGTTAATTTTAGAAACCCCGCAAGGGGAAGAAACCTCAGGTTGGATGATGCAAGGCTGGGAGAACTAGGGGACATCGAAGAGTCGCATAAGGGGAATGCGTTGTATTTCGAGACATTTTTGCAGCTGGTGCACTTTCGGGGGATTGATCTAGAGGCGCTGCCGTAGGCGGATTATTCTTTTTCTTTCTGGGTTGGGGGGTGGCTTGAACGAACGTTGTTTGGAGGAGTGAATACAGGAATTGTAGTGAATGTATGTTCAGTCAGCTTGTTAATGTCAGAATAGATTTGTTGAAAGCGGGTACTTTACACAACACGTGTTCCTCCACCTGACAGTCTCCACCATGGCCGCCTAGGCCGCCGTGTAGTAGTTGCCCGCTTTATTCCGTTGATTTATCCAATTTGCCCTTGCCCGGGTATCTCATGGCCAGTTGCCACCCCATTGAGCATTAATGCAACGAGCTCTACCTCTGGCCATATGCGCGGTCAGAGCACAGTTGATGGTATACCCGTAGTGCCCAGTTCGTTCAGTTAGTCATGCGGTATCTCGATGCCTCCTTTTATACAAGCTCTAACGCCAATCTGTAGGAAGCTCCCCATCATGGCTAGTTCCAATGCCATCTCCAGTACATGGCAGCTCCGGTATCGCCATCCTGTTGATGCAAGTGCCTCTGGAGGCTCCCTATTTGCTATCAAGTTTCTGCTTACTAAAGCACGCTGTCGCTGTTGTGTTGCATGCATATGAATATCCCTAAACCCCGCCTTCAGGCACCCCAGTCTCCAGGTCCAGGAATTCTCCATACCTCTCCGGGACGCTAGCCCACTCACCACAACTCCTCACATCTTACAATGGAAAATGCCGAAATCGATGCGCTGTGCGCCCTGCAGGATGAGCTGGCCCGTCAGGTAGCGGGCTTGCAGATCAAGGACAAAAAAGACAGCAGGGAGGAGGATGCACAACCTCCCCCGTCCCTTTCGGACGAGCAAGAGAACTCGGAACGTAAAGCATCTCCCCCACCCCCCTCCTCCCTCCTTCGCTTCTATCCCCCTTGAGTTAGTGAATTCACGGTGCCTAACCAATGCTTCGGTGTAAAGACTGCTTCAACTGTAGCTGCCGATCCCCATCCGCATACCGCCGGAGCACATGCATATCAGGTCAGTAAACACAATAGCCCTTGCAAGTGATCAGCTTACCTCTATGGGTGCCGTCACTGACCACTCCCTCCGCAGGCCGCGGCGTCCACCTTGGCCTCGTCCGCGCCGGCGACGTCGCAGATCTCAGCGACCGCGCACTGAGGGAACTGGACGACGGGCTGAAAGCGATCACAATGCACCTCGTGCCGCGCAGCGCCGGGGCCCCTCCCGGGTCATCTACAGAAGCCCCATTACCACGGACGAGGCGAGAGCTGATCGCACTGCTCGACAAGGTGTCGTTGCGGGTTAATCCAGTGCCGGAGCCAGGGGTTGACTATTTTGCAGCGTTTAGAAATACCGCCAGGGGACGGGACTTCCGGTTGGAAGATGCAAGGCAGGGACTAGTGGGGAGCATCCCCAAGGCGCATAAGGCTCATCTGTTGTATTTCGAGACCTTTGTGCAGCTGGTGAGGTTTCGGGGGATTGATCTGGAGGCGCTGCCGTAGCCGGGCTTTGAGCGGACCTTTTTCTCTGGGTCGGGCGGGTATTGAGGGAACATTGGTTGGAGGGGTGGATACAAGAATTGTAGTAGTTTTTTTGTTGGATTAGCCAGCTATGATGATTGTTGAAATTCAGAATTCCAAGGACGTAGGTGCTTTATGCACTATAGGTCCCACCAGCTATCAATCCTGCCATGCGTACCTAGACCCTCGTGTTGTAATTGTCCTCATCATTTCGTTGTTTAATTAAACTTGCCCTTGCCTGGCTCTCTGATCCCTAGCTCCCACCCGGCTGAACATGTATATATTGGCTATATGCATGCATAGCCTGATCACAGTTGATGGTATCAGTAGTCATCCAGTTTTTTTCAGTTAGTAGTAGAGTCTTGACGTCTTCTCCGATGCCAATCGCTAGAGCGGTCTCTCTCATAGGTAGTTCCAATCCATCTCCAGTTATTGGCACCTCCGATTGAACCCTCCTTTTGATAGGTTCAGCATGCCAGTGCCACTGCCACTTTCGCTTACTCAAACACCCCGATAACCGTTGATCAGTCCGAATGGAAGACTGTGCAAGCTGTTGCATCATATAAATCTCCCAAACCCCGCACAACAACGGCAACAACGGCGGTTCGTGTGAAGCTAGACGCCTAATCGCGGATCTTCAGGGCAACGTAGCCGAGCACTAGCAGAATCCGCTGTATGTTAGTACACATAGTTGGTAATCGCAACTAAATTCCCTTCTGGGGCATGCCATCACTAACAGTTCCCACGTCCCCCCGCCCCCCCAGATAGCGGCCGCTATCTTGGCGTCGTTCACCCCGGTGACTCCGTCGCCCTCAGCCACCGCGCCTTGAAGGAGTTAGACGACCGGCGCAAGGTGATTGCAAAGCACCTAGTACCGCGCCCCGCCAGGGCCCACTCGGAGGAACCACAGAGGTCCCATTCCAACGGGCCGGAGACGAGATGATGGCTCTGCTCAACAAATGTTGCTGTGGGTCGGACCAGTACCAGGGCCGACGAGGGCCCATTCTTCTTGCGATTCAAAACCCGGCCCGGGGTCAGAACTTCAGGTTAGATATTGCAAGGCAAGGACAAGTAGGGAGCATCCCCAAAGCAAACAAAGAGAATACGTTGTACTCGAGGCGTTTGTGCGGCTGATGTAGGTTCGGGGGATCGATCTAGATGCGCTGCCGTAGATGGGCTTGGGGCGGACTGTTTTCTCTGGGTTGGGCTGGGATCGGAGGAATATTGGTAGGAGGGAGGATTATGAGAGTTAGTTGTATGTTGGAGCTAGCTATGAGAGTGGGATTTAGAGTCTTTTTCTACTTTATCCACCAGGGGTTGGCCAGTCCTTCATCTGACAATCTCCGCTATCTCCGTGTGAGCTAATTTGTGAGCTAATTTTCCATCCACCTCCGTTTAGTATTGCAATCTACTCTTGGCCGTCTCATTGCCAGCTCCTATTACTTGCCATGGCCGGATCGCAGTTAGCCATAGCCGACTGCAATAATTGTAGTGCTGATCCGCTTCTTTCAGTTTGTAAGCGATTCTGGAACGCTGAATCTGGTGCCTTGACTAGCTATCCCTTGATAAATCGACTTGACGTAAAGACCCAGAACCCCCCGAGAAAAGGAAGATATGGTTTGGCTGTACTAACAGATGCCCTTGTATCATCTCTAATCAAATAATAGACCCCCCATACAAATCTGATTCTTTCATTACAGGGGGTTAGCATCGACAGCTTAAGGGATGTAATGCTCGAGATCGATAGTCAAAGGTTTGTAAGCGCATGGTAATGTGGTTTTACGAGGTGACTGATGCCACCTCCAGTAATATTTAAGGAAGTCTCTCTCATGACTAGTTCCAATACCATCTCCATGGCCAGTTAATAGCACTTCCGATATCAACATTCTGTATGCCAACGACCCTGCCCACCCGCTGTGCTACACTGTGTGCTTACAAAAACACCTCGGTCGCTGCTGACCAATCCGAGTGCAAGAATCTGAAAGCTGTTGCATGTGAATATATATATATCCCCCCAAGCCCCGCCTTCCAACCACACCAAGTCTCCTGTCCGGCACCTCTCCACAATACCTGATCACATCCGAGAATGGACCCCAACACCGCAAGCGCACTCCGTACCGAGCTCGATGAGCTGAGACGCCAGATCTCAGACCTGAAGTTTAAGGCGGCTGGGCCCATCAAAGAAGAACAGCGCACATGCACAGTAGGTTAGTACACGTAGCTACTCACCGTTATAGCTCAACCCTCTGATACATGCCGTCACTGACCACTTTCCATGTGAAGGCCGCGGCGTCTTTCTCGGACTCGTCCGCGTCGGGGACGCTGCTGCCCTCAACGACGGCGCTCTCAGGGAACTAGACGAAGGGCTTAAAGTCATCGCGCTACACCTCGTGCCTCGCGCAACTGGGGCGCCTGGAGGGTCGCCAAAAGAAGGCCCATTTCCACGGGCAAGGACCGAGCTAATCGCGCTGCTCAACAAGGTGTCGCTGCGGGCCGATCCGGTGCCGGGAGACTCGGGGGAACATTTTGCGGCGTTTAGAAACCCCGCCAGGGGACGGGACTTCAGGTTGGATGATGCAAGGCAGGGACAACTTGGGAGCATACCCAGCGAGAATAGGGCGAATGCGTTGTGGTTCGAGACGTTTGTGCAGCTAGTGCGGTTTCGTGGGATTGATCTAGATTTGCTGCCGTAGGCGGACATTGGGCGGGATTTTTTTTCTTCCCCGGTTAGGCGTAGATCGGAGGAGTGCTGGTTGTGGGCGGGTGCAAGAATTAGGTGTATTGAAGCTGGCACAGAGAACGGGATCCAAAACCTTCTGCTACTTTATCCACTATGTGTGGGCGAGGCTCCAGCTGACAATATCGGGTCCCTCCGAATAGTAGCTCGCCGTCCATCTACCTCTGGTTGTTGAATCAATATTGCCTAACACATCCCATGCCCAGCTCTCATCTTTGCCCATGGCCGGAGCGCAGTTGACCAATGCCAGCCGACCAATGCCAGCCGCAATAAATGTGGTAGTGATCTAGTTCTGTGGTTAAGCTAGCGATGTGGTATCTCGACGCGACTCACGATATCTCTTGCAACACACCTCCAATTACAATGTGTAGACGAATCTCTCTCATACCTAGTTCAATACCAATTCCAGTTAAAATGACCCCCGATATTACCATCCTGTAGAAGCCAGTTCCTACTGCCCGCTCCCTATTTGCCATGGAGCTGTTTGTGCTTACTAAACACCCCTGTCGCTTTTGACCAATCGGACTCCGGGAATCAGAAAACTGTTGCATACAAATGAATCTCCCCAAACCCCGCCTTCGGGCCCCCAGTCTCCGGACCCAGTGCCTCTCCAGACCTCTCTCTCCCAGCCTCTAGCCAATTAATTACCACTGCATAGATCCGAAATGAGCCCCATCAACGGTGACGAGCTCCGCGCCCAGATCGTGGAGCTAAGCCGCCAGATCGTGGAGCTCCAACACATTGTACACGGCGGAGACGAACAGCGTACCCCATCCCTCAGCGCCCAGCGAGACCGCCGGCGATGTCGCGGACCTAAACGAGCATGCCCTCAAGGAGCTGGATGACGGGCTCAAAACGCTCGCGCTGCACTTTGTTCCACGCGGCGTCGGGGCGCCCAGGGGGGGTACATTCGGGCGGGGCGCTGATGACATGATCGCGCTACTTAACAGGGTGTCGTTACGTCCCGATCCGATGGCGGGAGCGGCGGCGGAGTACCATTTTTCTGAGTTTAGAAACCCCCGCAGGGGGCGGTACTTGAGGTTGGGTGATGCAAGGCAGGGACACTTTGGAAGGATCCCGGAGGCGCATCAGCCGCATGCTTTGTATTTCGAGACATTCTTGCAGCTGGTGCTTTTTCGGGGGATTGATCTAGATGCGCTGCCGTAGGCGGGCTTAGGGTGCAAGTTTGTAGGTTCAAGCTATATGTGAGAATAGGATTCAAAGCTTTGTGAGAATGGAATTCAAAGCTTTCCCGCGGTTTTATCCACCAGAAGTGGGCCAGATCACTAGTCCCCCACTGACAGTTTCCGGGACCTCTGTGTAGTAGCTAGTTCTCCAACCGCCTCCGTTAGGTTGAGTACGGGGAAGGGGTAGAAATTCACAACCGCATCATAGTCGATAAGCTAGTGATACTGTAAGAATACTGTACTTTACTTACGATGCTGGCGTATACCAGTACTCTGCACTCTAAACCGTAGCCCAACGGTAGCAATTCTACCCTCATTTCAGAAACGGTCATTCAATTTGCCCTTACCATCTCATAGTCAGCTCCCATAGCCAGCTATAGTAAATCCTATAGTGATCCAGTTCTTTCAGATCAGTACTTAGACCAATACCACCTCCGGTACGAATCTATAGATAGGCCTCTTTTATGACTAATTCTAACGCCATATCCAGTTAATACTACCTCCGATAATCACCGCCCTGTTGGTGACTCCGTCATGCCACCTCCATTCCCAATGTTTGCGGGTTCAGCTGGTTGCTATGCCGTTGTGCTTACTAAGACAGTTCTATAAATCTGCCCAAACCCCGCCTTAGAACCCAGGACACCACGGAGCATCTGACTTACCCCTCACCACTCAATACTCCTGGAATCTAAGCATGGACAATGATAACATCCTTACAATGCGTGCCCAGCTCGCCGAGCTCAACCGCCAAATTGCCAACCTGCGAGGCAAGGCCACGGAGCTCAAGCATTTGGTAGACAGCAAGGAAGAAGCGCAGAGGACCCCACTCCTCAACGTCCAGCACGACCGCCCCTCACTCAACAACCCCCACTCCCCGCTGTACCATGAGTGTAAAAGCCCTCACCTTTTATCCTCTTGGGCTAGTTAGTTTGAATCCATGATTCTGACTAACTTTCGTTGCAAAAGGCTGCAACTGCAGGTGCCGATCCCTCGTCTCTGGCTCAAGCACAGCTACAATAGGTTAGTACATGTAATCAGTAATTAAAACCCCCGTACCCCTCACCACTGACTCCTGGTGCCCAGGGCGCGGCGTCTACCTCGGCCTCGTCCGCGCCGGCGATGTGGCAAACCTGGGCGAGCACTCCCTCAAGGAGCTGGACGACGGGCTCAAGGCGCTCGCTCAGTATCTCGTACCACGCGGCGCTGGGGCGCCCCAACATTGGGTATTCACGAAGTGTAGAGAAGACATGATCGCGCTGCTCGATAAGGTGTCGCTGCGGCGCGATCCGGTGCCGGCGGAGGCGCAGGTCCATTCAGCTGCGTTTAGAAATCCCAACAGGGGGCGGTACCTGAGGTTGGAGGATGCAAGGCAGGGACGGTTGGGGTTGATCGCGAAGGAGGATGTGGCCCATACGTTGTATTTCGAGACATTTTTGCAGCTGGTGCACTTTCGGGGGATTGATCTAGAGGCGCTGGAGTAGGCTGGTGGGCGTTGTATCTTTTGGAAAGAGGCGATGTTGTGAGGGAGTGAGCGGCTGTGTGGAGGTGTTCGTAGGTTGGGGAATGGTGGCAGTGTGGGTTGCAGGGAGGGATATGAGAAGTAGTTGTATGTTGAATGAAGCCGTCAAGAGGATAGGGGGAGAGTTCTCCTTCCCCGCTTGAATATATACCATCCTACTAAACGAGACGTCTGTCCTAACACGTATCCTCCTAGTCTCGTGCCCAGTTCGTGTTTACGTTGAAGCTAGTTGGAAGACGTTGTGAATCAAATTAGGACTTTTGCCATAGTAGCGGAAAGGGGCGGTGATACTCTAGCGATGCTGTAGGAATACGGTAATCGTACGGTATCGATATGATATTCTACCTACGATCATGTTTAGAGTACCATTCTCCGCCGAATACCGTAGCGCAGAGGTACACGCTTTGCGCCCATTTGCGAGACTTTATTTCAGTTTGCCCTTACCTATCTGCTGGGCTGACATGGCTAGATCGTGGTTGACTATAGCTAGCTGTAGTAGACGGGGTATATAGATAGTGACCTAGTTCTTTGAGCTAGTGATAGGGTATCTTGACCTTCATTGCTAATCTGTAGATAAAGCTCTTTCATGGCCAATGCCAATGCCATACCCAGTTACTAAAGCTCCGATAATCACCGTCCTGTTGGTGACTCCGGCACGCCACTGCTTTTGCCCGCTCCCCCACGGTTAAGCTAGTTGCCAGCAGTTTGTGCTTACTAAACCTGTACTCTGCGCAAACCCCGCCTCGGAACCTCAACTCTCCTCTGCCTCTCAGAGCCCCCAACCCACTAACCACCACACCCCACACTCGAAAATGGACTCTGGCAACGATAAGATCCGTAACCAGATTATCCAGCTGGACCGCCTAATCGCTGACCTACAGCGCCAGTCGGCGGAGCTGAAGCAGATGGTAGACAGCAAGGAGGAACAGCGCGACCCATTCGTCAACGTCCAGCGAGAGCACCGTCCTAGCGCCCCCCACCCCGCGGCGCACCCTGAGTGTTAATCTCCCCCCTTCTTTCACCTTGCAATAGCTAATTCGCATGTGTTATTCTGAGTGCGAAAGACTGCAACTGCAGGTGTCGAAACCCTGTCTCCGTCCCAAATATAGTAGGTTAGTAAATGTAGTCATTAGTAAAGCCCAATCCACGTCGCGACTAACTCCTCGCGCCCAGGCCGCGGCGTCCACCTAGGTCTCGTCCGTGCCGGCGATGTCGCGGACCTGGGCGAGCCCGCCCTCAAGGAACTAGACGACGGACTCAAAGCTATCGCGCTGCACCTCGTGCCACGCGGTGTCGGGGCGCCTTCCGGGACGCACATAGAGGGCCCATTCCCACGGGCCAGACAGGAGGTGATCGCGCTGCTTAACAAGGTGTCGCTGCGGTTTGATCCGGTGCCCGCGCAGGCGACGCCCCATTTTAATGCGTTTAGAAACCCGGTGAGGGGGAGGTTCCTGAGGATGGCAGACGCAAGGCAGGGACACCAGGGGCTGACCCCCGAGGGGTTTAGGCCGAATGCGTTGTATTTTGAGACATTCTTGCAGCTGGTGCAGTTTCGGGGGATTGATCTAGAGGCGCTTCCGTAGGCGGGCTTGGAGGGAGGTATATGAGAATTAGTTATATGTTGAATCTAGATATGAGAATAGAAGCTTCTTTGTTAATTTATCCACTAACGGTGGGCCAGTTTTCCACCTGACAATCTCCGCCACCCGCGTGTAGTAGCTCGTTCTCCACCCACCTCCATTAGTTACAGTACCGGAAAGGGATAGAACATCACTACCGTACTCCAGTCAATACACTGGTGATACTGTAAGTATACGTTATCGATACGGTATCGATACGGTATCCTACTTACGATGCTAGTTTTAAGCAGTATTAACTTTATACCATTGCAATTCTATCTTCATCGCGGAAGCTATAATTTGATTTCCCATTACCAATCTCATGACTAGTTCACATCATTGCCCAGGTCACTGTTGACCATTGCCAGATTACAGCTCACCATATCTAGTTGTCATAACCGTCGTAGTGATCAACTTCTCTCAGTTACTGATGTGTTCTCCCGGCGCGACTCATGCCGCCTCCAATGCCAATCTTTAGGTAGGTCCCTTCCATGGCCAATTCCAATGCCATATCCAGCTAATGTTATCTCTTCCATATTGACCGTCTTATTAATAACTTCAGTGTGCCACTTCCACTGCCCGCTCTCCCAATCTTTGTAGTAGAGCTGGTCGTTATGCAGTTGGCGCTCACTAAACCTGTTATTCTTTGCACCGTCAGTCTGAATTGAAATAGCAAACTCAACTCTAGCATTATTGATTCAGTCATATACTTAATACTACGGGATCTCAGAGTAAGTCTGTTGACAGTGGCCGTAGTTGCAACAGTCATCACTGTGAACAGACTTCCCGAACGCCCGTAGTACATCCTTTCGTCGTTTGACTATAGAGAGGTTTTGCACTCCCCGACCAGATATGAGGTGCGCCAACAGGCGGCAGGATCTATGCACAAACAAACAGAAAATACCTCTATGTAAGTTTCAGGTTTTCCTCTTTCTAATCCGACTATTCGCCAAGGACCCTTAGAGCGAGTTGCCAAGTCCTTTGTAGAGGGGTTTATGCACCAACTGGCCTTGTCTGAAGGGAGTGCTTCAGATGGTGCATCCGCTTAAGATATCGGTAGGTATCCGATATCCCTACTTTTTGACCTACAGAGCACTCGAAGGGCTCTAAACCTCAAATAGGGTCATATGTGTGAGTTCATTCACTTCCAGTGCGCAAAACTCCTTGGCAGACGCTGCAAAACCTCTCTAATCAACTCACAAAGAGAACAAATCTTCACTGGGTTCAGCACAGCACAAACGCGTCATCAGGTTAATCTTGTCATTTCGATTCGGGCTGGCCATGTGAGTGGTTTAAATTGCTCTGAACTCCGTCTTCGAGACCCAGATCTCGAGTGCCCTCACCCCCCGAGCTTCGGACTACCTGACCACCGCACACCACATCCAAGAATCGACTGTGAGAACATCGATACAATTCGTGACCAGATCGCCGAGCCCAACCGCCACGCCGCGGAACTACAGAGCAAGGCCGCAAAGCTCCAGCACAGGGCAGACTGCAAGAATGAACAGCGCACCCCATTCCTCAGTGTCCAGCTAGAGCACATTCCTATCGCATTACAACTCCCAGCGTACCCGGAGTGTAAATCTCCCCCTCTTCATCCCCCTTGTATTAGTAAATACGCATCCATGATTCTGATCAACCTTCGTTGCAAAAGACTGCAACTGCAACTGCAGGTGCTGATCCCTAAGGTACCCTGGGTTAGTAAATCTAGTGACCAGTCAAAACTCCGTTCAACCCACCGTTGACCCCTCACCCGTACCGCGCGGTGTCTACCTCGGCCTTGTCCGCGCCGAGGACGTCGCGGGCCTGAGCCAGCACGCCCTCAGGCAGCTGGACTATGGGCTCAAACCGATCGCGCAGTACCTCGTGCCACGCGGCGCCGGGGCACCCATATCAGGCTCATTCACGCGGTACACTAACGACATGATCGCGCTGCTCAACAAGGTGTCACTGTGGGCTAATCCGGTGCCGGGGGAGTCGGCGGACCACTCAGCTACATGTAGAAGTATCGACAGGCGGTGGTACTTGAGACTGGCGGATGCAAGCAGGGACGGTATGGAAAGATCACGGATGGGTATGCGACGTATGCGTTAGATTTCGAGACGTTCTTGCAGAGCTAGTGCACCTTGGGAGTGATCTAGAGGAGCTCGGTTAGGCGGCGGTGTGGGAACCACCAAATGCTGAACCTAACAGTTAGGTATAATACGAGGGATACTCTATGTCATGTGTATTGAGAACACTTTGGCTTAGTTGTCATTAAGCAAGCTCTGTACCTAGGTTGAGAGAGGAGGACTAATCCCTCCTGTCTCATCAACAATATAAGTAACTAAGAATCAACCTCTGGAGTTACTCGAGGGTTAGTGGTGGGTTCTTCTGGGGAGACGCGATGTTCCGAGGTCGGGAGGGACTGTGCGGAGGTCGTCGTGTGTTCGAAGATGGGAGGAAAGTGGGTTGGACGCAGAGATATTAGAATAAGTTTTATGTTGAATGAAGTGATCAAGATAAGTAGATTATAAGCTCTACCATCGATGATGAGGGAAGGGAGAGATGTCTCCCTCTCCGCTCTTATACTATCTAGTTGTATAACACGTGCCTCATACAAACAATCCTCCTGGTATTGAGTCACATCTTATTTATAAACCTCATTACGCCACATGTTGATTAGCGTTACACTTACTACAGGTAGTGTTAGAAGTAACTACCGCATTGAAGTTAGGTGTACACGGCCGGGAATCAGTTCTTTCTGTATTTATCCCTAAGCCTCCTCCGCCCCTATCGCCAACCCCGCCACTCGCCACTACGGTTCATTTTATGTATATTGGGCTTACCTTTCCGTGGGCCCGGGTTAATATGTATGCCTACAGCTGGGCCGTCTTTTTACAGCACAAGCGTTCTCGAGGTTCCAGGGCTTAGGTTTTAGCAAGTCCCCCCAGGAGTTTCTAACGCATTTGATTTTAGCGATGGTGGACGATGGTATTAGTATAGTATGATGAATGATTTTGCTTTCGTCACCTTTTGTACCACCATCACCCCTCCAAGTCTAACCGTAACCCGTATCAACCTCTTCCGGTAGTCGTGTTCTTTCCTGTTTGAGACAAGGCTCCCGCAAGTGCCTTGGACAAATAAGGAGATATAAAAAATGATGTCTATTCATGTTTATCTTGGGTATTGGTTCTATCACCCCCGCCTCTCTATCAGCCCCGTCATATAGATCACACCGGCTGCGGAACCAGCAGCTCAGCACCAGATGTAGAACCAGATCGACCTCAGTAGTTGCGTTGATTCGAGTTGGTGCTCGGTCAGCAGGCAGAGAGGTACGTATAACCACTCAGCAGGAGTGTTCGCGATTGGGTTTTGGTCTCATTGCGCAATGTGGAGCACCTGAAATGCCGATGTTACCTTTAATGTTGAGATTAAAAGCAACGAAAAAAATATAGTATATTCAAGTTTCATGACTGTAGATAAAGAAGATGGCTATGTGTCACATTCTTGATCCATTGCGGGTGTCATTTGTCATCAGCAAAAAATCAATTTGCTCTGTCGCCTCCATGGAGGCGACAGAGCTCACAGAGCTCACGGAGGAATTTTGTCTCCGTAGAGCTACCCAATTATTTCCTCCTCCGCGATGCAAATATGAAATAAATTCACCTCCGTGAAATAAATCCCCCTCTGCGAGCAATACGCCATTTCTGGGAAGCACATCCGTATATCGTCCTCTATCTGCCGTATATCGTCTGCTTATATACGATTTCCGTGCGCGCACGGAAATCGGCACATTTCCGCTAAATTTAATAACTCGCGGATATCGCAACAACTTGTAGAACATAGCATAGCAAATTCTAATTCTAATTTGTAGAGAGGACGCTTATCGGCGTTTATTGGTTACCATCTATCATCTATATATATGTACAAGATAATCACAATTCGTCGTCGTCAGATTCCCCTTCGGACATCTCCACATCTTGAGTTTCCTCCATCTCATCACCGTCCTTTTGTAGACTCCTAACGTCGTCTTCCGCCCCCTCTCCGTCGGAGCTCACTGCTCTGAAATCCAGAAAGTCATTCGCCGCGGGGTCAGTATAGGCTTCTGTCCTCTCCGGAGCCTTCTTTCCGTTCGTGGCCAATCGTTTCGTGAAGGCTGCCTTGAGGTTGTCGATGACCCTATCTTGATTTAGGATTGGTAATTTGTTGAAGCTGTGAAAGTGACGCTGGAACATCGCTGAGCGGACAAATGAAGTCAGTCGGACGTTGGACGAATTCCGTCACCTATACGACGTTTGACGTCGGAACGGGCCTTACCAAAGTATGTATCACGCTTGAATTCACGGCCGGGGGTCCACTCCCCCGTTGCCCAGTTCCTCAGCCCAAACCCAATCACGCTTGCTGCCAATGCTATAAAGACGTCGTTTATATTGTCCATGAATTCGGGATCCACTAGGCCCCTCTGGCGCTTACCATCGTAGAACTTACTCTGTATCAATTCCCGAATTGCTGGCGCTGCAAAACGCCATCCACATACCTGATATCGAAATACGTCAGTTTAACAGCCTTCTAGCGTCATAGCGGACGGCGGATGGGAACGAAAACCCTCCGCACGCTAGCTGATACCGTGAATCCGCGCAACGAAACGAAACACTCGGCGCATATGTCTCGGCGCATGAAACATTCTGGGGGCGATTATCGGATGAGGAGACTTACATCGTCTTAGTCGGATGGCATACATATCTATCGCTTTGCAGAGATATTCGACCGGTCCTGGATATATCTTTGACTACGTGGCCAAAAGCGGTGTATATGAATCGTTCTATACCTTGGGTCATCGTACCGAGGTGGAATGCCGCTGTTTCAACTTCACCCGTACAATCATTAGCTTCTATCCGACGCCATCCGTCCGATGTGAGCTACGTACATTGGCCAATATTTCCTTTCTTACCGGTATAGGGCGGTGGCCATATCCTCTGCACACCTCGAGCCATATGTCTTCGAAACTCTGATCGATACTGTCGAGGCAGGAAAAGGCTCATGAAGAGGCATCATCCCGCAAGATGTTCACGGTGCGGTTGAAAACCAACCTCTCCTTTCCTCGCGGTAGGTGTAGGATAAGCCTCTCCGGTCGGCCATTGACCATACTATCTTCTCATCGAATCCATCCAAGTCCTCTTCCGCTCCAGTCCCTGACTTGATATACCACCGGACGCCTGCGTCCTGATAGGACGAATTCGCGTCTTGAAAGTGGAGTATTATGCGAATAATCCGAGATCTGGTCCATCGAGGATGAGGTTGGAATGCTTACCTTAGTCCAAATATTTGGATCCATCCTCTGCAATCCATCCCTACCCTTGTCTAGTCGGATTAGTTTTCGAGGACGTCTCCCGTCTTCGGGCGTACTAACAGAGGCGCCTCGAGAGACTGGAGTGATCGGAGATAAAAAGGCTGGGTCCTATTGTGGAATACAGTGGGCACAAGAGAACCAGGCGGACGTCTGGCGTCGAAACTGCCTCTCTAGCAGTCGGTAATGCATGCCTTAGAGTCCCGAATGACCCGATTCCCATCCTCCACTGGGGTGACACTTGGAGTGGGAGGAGGAGGAATTTCACGAGACCGGCGTTGTTGAGAAGAGATTGTGGAAATATCCTGAGGACCCGAGCGTACAGCATAGCGAGCCGAACTTACAGGAGGAGTCCTACGATGTGCTATAGATGCTATAGGCAATGGGCGGCGCCTGAGACGTTTAGCGTCCGCTGTCGCTGAGAGTCCAGAGTTGACTGGAGTTCTGATGGGTTGTTGACTCGTCTGAGTCTTTCGTGTAGCGGACAGCAGGTCGTGTGGGGAGGGTAGGAGGCGTGAGGAGGCGGCGGGCGGCGAGGCGAGGCGGAGGGCGGGGATGAGGAGGCGAGAGAGTGCCGTCGGACTCTTCCTCGATCAAAACATTCATTTCCTCTATCCTCTTGTTGAGTCTTTGACTCTCTCCCAGCCTTTGACTCTCTCGCAGCCGAGCCCGGGTTAATAGGGGACGTGAGACGTCTGATACTGTTCTTGGTCGGGTGCGTGAATTGACGCCGGCGGTCGGAGGTGTCTGTACTGCGTCATTATTCACTGGTACGTTTGGCGGAGCATCGTCCACGCTCTTTCTTGGACGCCCTCGCTTCCCTGAGTTGTGAATAGAGGTCAGTACGACTGGTAGTCGCAAGGAGCAACAACTTACTGCTAATTGAGATCAGACGGTAGCCATTTACTTACGACGATCTCGCAGTGGCGTGACGCTTGAAAGAGGATAGACGGACGATAGATATTACACACAAGGCGCCAAGTAGTAAGTAAGAGAGTCATTGTAACGACTATCATATGACGCCACCAATATATAATTTATTCCAACGATAGTAACATATCAAGAAAGATATACGCGAGCTACTACACTAGCTCCCTGAGATTAAGATTACTCCAACGCCAGAAAAGAGACGATATTCGCTCCGCACAGAAACAATAAGAAGGTCTAAACTAAACATCAATTAGCGGTAGGTTCGGCTACTAGATTGATGGAAACTACCAAGATTTCAAATAGATATAGCTAATTTTCCACATCGAAATACAAAAAGAAATAAAAAGAAAACCTAGCCCAACCCTACCCAATACAAATTAAAAAAATATAAAATCATATAAATAAAAAGAAAAAAAGAAAAAAAGGGGACGCCTGCCGTCTATTTGAGGACGCTTCGCGACGGGCTAACCGAAACCAAGGCCCGAAGAGAGATAGCCTCCCGAGCAACCTTCTTTCCATAGTGATTAGGTCACTAGGACTGCGGTGCCGCTGCTGTTGCTGCATTACCGCTGGATTGGCCGCCCAGAGTGCCGCGGCAGCCGCCATATTCCTCGCCTTCAACGAGATTTGCTGTGCGCTTTTACACCGATACCACTCTTCGTCCGACTCGAGCGATGTTTTCGCCCCACCTTTGCACGAGGTGCAGCTTTACCTTCTTTTTAAGAAGACCTGTCGGTTGATCCTCTTACGGATCAAATCCAGTCTGCTCGGCCCGACGGCATGCATGGACGCTTCCGGCGTGCGATTTAATATCGCGATCGCTTCTCCTCCGCAGGGTCCTCGCACTATACTGGGTCTCTATAATCGATGGCGTTCAGGAAGGAACGCCTAGTCGGAAGAGGCGATCAGGTCTCCCTAGCGATGCGCGGTACGGCGGAGGACGACACAGATGTCAACTTCGCCGCAGTTGACATTCTGATCCACGCATGCGACCTGTCATATCACAAAAGCTTTCAATGATATCCGAATCATCAGGGCGACGGCGGCGACGCTTATTATCCCCAACGCGCCAGATAACGTCCGGATATCCTTCCTGGCGCAGGTCCCGCACGCGCATTGTAAAGGTGAACGAGGGCCGGATATCTCAACATCCCGATCATGTAGGTGTTGGGTGAGCCTTCCCAGGGGCGATGACAGTGGTAGGGCTTGGGCGACGTTCGGCGCACAGGATCAATGATCACGAATCGTGATCGCAACCTCCGCAAACTTTGGGTGTCTCCGCCGCAATTTTAACCTCGACATGTTCACACGCCTAGAGACGGAATTAGTCTTCTGTCAGACGGTAGACGTCCGATATCTCACCTGCTTCGCCTGTATTTCTTTCATCCAGGCCACCGCCTTGTTCTTGCCTTTCCTCGACCTTTTTTCACGCAATCTTGTACTAGAGCGTTGAGAGCTCTATGAAAGCGGTATGAGGGCTGCTTCGCTGCCTTAGCGGATTGGTATTTCGCCTAAACCCAGCGAGCTCTGGATGGGTCATTGCATAGTCGAAAGACCTGCTGGTATTTCGGTTTCGAGAGTTGAAGCATCTATTCGCCCTGCCCATGCCGAGATATGAGCGAACGGCATTCGATTTCTTCACGTCATGCAGATTGAGCTCAATCTTGTAGTCCTGTCTTCATCTTGCCATCATCGGCCATTATTGATACTGTGAGTGACGAAGAATCGCCGATACACTGTTTCTCCAAACCGGGACAGCAAGTTAGTTTAAGAAAGATCATAGAATAATAGATTTCTTCATACCTGTAATTGACTGAGAGACTAGTGGACGATATACGTACTATTTCCTACGATTGATGGCTGAAGTTTGCTGTGTTTGGGGGGAAGCGAGGCTGAAGGGGAAAACTCTGCCATCTTATAGAATTTGCTGGAAGGTGATCGTGCAATGTGATATGTGAATATAGTTGCAGTTGATAGATATAACAGCAGCCACCAACAGACGCTAAACGTCCTCTGTTGTCCCTTTCAAAGCCATTATCTCACGACGCCGATGTCAGTAATGAATGCTTTGAATTCGTTAAACATTTGTTTAATAGCTAATAGGTGGTAGAGGTGGTAGCGCTAGTCATTTTGAAACGTCGAGTTCTTTGAGGTGTTGATTTAGGCAAAGGGGATGCCTCAGGGTGTTGTTTGGCGGACAGATGTTGTAGTTGGTAGAATTAATACTGCAGTGTGCTGCACTAACCCCATTCGGAGAACAAAGCATGTGCGGCCTGAATGACGCCAACCAGAATCTCGCTGCAGGAAGTGCCTGAGGGACGCCTGCCGTCCTATTGGGTCCCAGAAACGCCGGTTTTTCATCAAAGACGATATTCGCATGTCTGCTATTCAAGGATCAAGATGTCCATGGTGCGGACTATCTTCAAATATGGAACGAAATTTATCGAAACCATCTCAGAACTAGACATCCCACAAAGCCTCTGCTTCGACGAGACGAGAGAAGACTCTAGACGACGGAACACAGCTACTGACGGACGAGAGTGATGATTTAGCCGATAACTCCGACTTGAGAGTCTTTTCAGACGAAAGTGCCAACGGCGAGAACGAAAGCAACAACCTCCGGCGACAACTTTCCCCAGAGCTGGAGAAATCTTAGGGACGTTGAACGCCCTTAGAAGATTTAATCGAATCTATGGGCGCCTTTTGAGAGTCAGCAGGATTTCGATCTGGAAGTGGTTCAGAGAGTCAGGGGTGTCTAGGGAACACATTAATGGCTACTTCGATAAAGGATTGGCAAGGCAGGAGGTCTCGTACAACTCCGCCTACAAATTATTTAAAAAAATAGATGGGCTCTCCGATGGGCTGGGCTCCAGTAGTTGGATGACGGGTCAAGTCGACTTCCAGCCTCCAGAGGACGATATTCGTTCTTTCGGGGACTCCAGTGATATGGAGGACTTTAATCCCAACGACGCCCACCACCTCCACGCAATTTTTTTATCGAGATATAGTGAAAGCGCAGCCTATCTGATCAGACAGCCTTGCTTCTCAGAATACATGGTGTATTCTCCAATAATCGAAAGAAATTCATGGCGAGGGACAAAGGATATATAATGAGATACATACTGGAGAATGGTGGTGGAGACGAGGTAGGCTCTTTTTTCCGACGTTTCACGCCCTTTGCTCATCGCTACAGGAAAATTGCCGACAGCCGCCACCGTTATCCTCATTGTTGATCTCTTCCGACGAGACACAATTAACCAATTTCGAGACAAAAAGGCATGGCCAATTTATCTCACGATAGAAACATCGATTCGAGGACTAAACAGGCCGAAGATGCACGCGAACGCCCTTTTTGGCTTCTACCCGCTCCCCAAGATGTCCGGAAACCGGAAAAGAGACGAAGCATTGCGCAGAAGGAGCAGCCGAATATTGAGAGAGATCATTGACCTTTTGTTCGAGCCACTGAGGGAGGCTAGCAGTGAAGGAATCGACATAGAATGCAGTGACGGATTTGTCGAAGATGCTTCCCTATACTATGTGCCTGGATCGCGGACCACAAAGAGA
Source organism: Morchella sp. 2018-W38C (assembly GCA_024713705.1). Taxonomy (NCBI): domain Eukaryota; kingdom Fungi; phylum Ascomycota; class Pezizomycetes; order Pezizales; family Morchellaceae; genus Morchella; species Morchella sp. 2018-W38C. Next base: position 429,719 of record JAMJEX010000013.1, on the reverse strand, counting down.
ACATGACGCTCCACAATATCACCGAATCTCTGCTCTGTATGTGAAGCGGACGAATCTACATTTGGAGAAAGACATTATGCGACCGGCGCCAACTCGGGAGACCTGGAGATATCAAGACCTCCATCGAAGGCTCAAAGAAGGAGAGGCAGGAGCAGAAGAAGAATTGAAGGCTAGAGGCATAAAGCAAACGAGAGGCGTCTTCTGGAATATTCCCTTCGTGGACCCGGTGCAAGTCCCGAACCCGGATATCTTGCATGTCGTGTATTTGGGGTTATTCAAGACATGATGGACTGGCTCATGGCATTCCTCAAGCATAAGCGAAAGGATCTAATTTGATACTATCTGGGCTCGCATTCCGCCTTACCCGGGTTTCAGCGCCATGAACAAGCCTCTATAGTCAGGTCTCGATGGCAGGAAAAGAGATGCAACTTGGTGAAGGTTCTTTTACCAACCCTAGCAGCCTCTTTCGCCCACGGCCGAGCAGCGTCCTCTCTTTGATAAGGCGATTAGATCTGTTCGACATCTCGTTGATTTTACGCTGATGGCTCAATATCGAAGCCACACCACGGAAACGCTGGAGTTTTTGGAGAGATATCTCATGGGCTTTCACAGGGAGAAAGACGTCTTCTTGGAGTTTCGAGGAGGCAAAAAGCTCAATCGGGAGGCCAGAATGTTCGGGAGCCAGCTGCGAAGAGACGTACTGGAGACAACGTCCGACGAAGAGGAGCCCCCTACAGCCAAAAAGGCGGCGCTTAGAGGAGACGCTGAACGCCTGGCAATAGATTCTCAGGTCTTGGAATATACAAGAGACAGATCGGATTTCAACTTCGAAAATGCATATGCTGTCTCACTTCCGAGTCATGTCATCAAGACGCAGCATACCCCAGTTTTCCACCGAGCTGGCGAGGCAAGTCATAAGGCTATAAAAGTGGGATACAAGCGGTCGAATAATTGGATGCTTCAGAGCAAATCCTCACTCATATAGCGACGGTTGAGAGTTTCATGGCGAACTAAACCTCTTGGAAGGGCGAAGGAAGGACGCGATACGCCGCCAGCAGACGCGATACACGTCAGCCCCGCATTTACTTACGGCGTTTAGGGTCCCTGACACGCGAGATATTGCTAATACTGTAGGAAAGATCGCCGAGCTTATGCGATATTCCGGATTTAGCCTCACTTCTAAGAACGCTTTAATATCGCACGATATAGACGGAATTGCTTCACAAGAGTACCCGGCGCAAAGACTATCGACTTTGCACGCCAAGTACTCAACTTTCAGAATGAGACTGAAAAGGAGATACATATGATCCGGACCTCCGTACTAAGTTGTGAGATCTTCCAAGAACCTAGGAACGACAGTATATGGGTTTGGACTGGGGATTTAAAGACGCTTATTCGCTCTTCTTCGAGGGACGAATACCGGCGGTTCTAGATCGCTTATGAAGATACGACGCCTGGGTCCGTATCGGACTCTGGAAAGTGTACATTTCGGGTAGCTATCGTGGAACTACTGACCCCAGAAAGAGGAGGTGAAGTATGCGAACTACATTTGCTTATATTGGCCAGACAGATGACTTTAACTGAATTCCTACAGACGTGACCAACCAGATCGATATGCCGATATATCGGTACAAGAGCTGGTACCTGAGGAAGCATCAATAGCGACAACCGGTGCGGCTCAGTAGTAGAATTGACCTCCGGACTTTCAATCTTGTATGCTAGATCGCATTTTATTTTTGTACCGTAGATATAGATATAGTACATCCAATGGACGAATAACGTCGGTTGGAGGGCGAATAACGTCGGTTGGAGGACGCCAGCGCTAAATTATTGACAGATTATACTACATTCGCAAATTCTTTAGCGACCTTGAAATTCATATTCATACAAAATTTTTACAAATGAGCTACATCCGATATTTAGATTACACAGAGGACGATATTCTTTATATAAACCATATTAGCTAGATTAGCACCGGATTAGCGCGAGCCGAAAGCCGATTACATATCGGCGCTTGATTTTTTGCTGATGGTCGCAGGGGAATCCTTCTCTTTAGGTGGCTTTTTGATGATCCACAACGAGTAAATCGAGAAACATCCCACCCCGATATTTGAGCTGCGAAGGCTTTTGCACAGTGCCTGTACCGGGAGTTCACCTAAAGTCCGAAGAATCTGATGAGATAAATACCATCAAAATCGGCAGATTGAATTCTTCATACTTATGCTTTGAACGCATACATATAACGATCTCACGAAACCGCTTATTTCCAGCGTCTTTCATGCGGACTAATTCCAACGAAGTTCAACAATTAAGTCCGTTAAATGAGCCGCATTTAATTTAAATGAATCAAATCTCTATATAAAGATCCTACCAAGAGGTATTCGTGATTGATTAGTAAGCAAGGTCCTTGAGGGGTGTGCCGCTTTCAACGATTTCCAGGACGATCACGCTGACGGACAATGTCGACCACAATTGAGCATAGAGAGGTAAAAAAATGTGTAGAATTGAAATGTTTGGTATCTTATGCACCACCCTCTTCGTTCAATAACTACTGCCACCCTGTCTGGAATAGACCCCTAGAACTTATCAAAGAACTCCACAGACAACTTGTCCCTTACTTCATTAGGTTCTCCAGATGTTTGTTTTTATCTGAGGGTAATTAATTAAAAGCTGTTTTTTGAGCTCTACAAAAAGATATTCAATATGGTTAAAATGAATTGAATCAATTGGGTCCACCTCCGTATCTATATTATTTTTCTCAAATCACTCAGTGATACTTTTTGCTTTGTAACTAGATGGGTTCTCTTACATTAATCTGGCATATCCAATTATGTTATGTGCATGAATCAAGGATATATTGTAGCATCTGTAGGTAGACAGCTTCACAGACAGATTTAACAATAAATTGTATAAATGTTCTCTTATACTGCGTCCAAAAAAACCCCATAGCATTAACAACACAATTTCACCGGGCTTTTTAGTATCTGCACTCTCTTTTAATTAGTTATCTGGAAGAGCCTAAATATACAGCATTGGCTGTATGTTTTTAAGTTCCTATACTACACTTCTCACTGAAAACCACCCATCCAAAATCTTCGTATATTCAAAATATTCTTTACTATAAATTTTGTAGTCTCATAGTTACATCTATTTTAGATAAAGTTTTTTTTTTGCCCTACATTTCTTTACAACTATTTATCTTATAAGTCCTCTCACTGTTTTGAGAAAAAATTCTAGGTATTTTATGCTAGTTCTCTTTGTAGCAACTGTATATAAGGAAGGGTATTATTTTTTTGGAGGTGTCCAGGCAGGGTAGTTTCTATATTTGCCTCACAAGTGTCTTCTCTATAAAGAAAGCTCTTCAATGTTGACCATCATCAGCAAAAAAAAATATCCTCCAAGACGAATTGTACGTCATAACGTACTAATTCGTCTTTGGTGACCAAAAACTCGTCTTTTGGTCGACCCGCGCTTTCCGGGACTCCAAGAGATAACACGTCATCTTTTGGTGCCTACCTTTCGTCCCAGATGTGACACCTCGTCATTTGAAGCCTCGTTCGTCTCCCGAATGCGATAGCCTGTCTTTTGACGTCGCGCGGATGTGATATTCCGCCTAACTACTGGCGCTAATTCTATTAGAGCCAATGCTAATAGCGCTATCTAGTAATGACGTCAGATTTGACTCCAAATCTCGAGGATCCACCCACACCTCCACCTCCACCTCCACATATACACCTAGCTACCTCGCCTCCTACCTTGCCTCCTACCTCACCTCCTACCTCACCTCCTACCTCGCCTCCTACCTCACCTCCTACCTCACCTCCTACCTCACCTCCTACCTTAGAGAAATGTATAAGAAGAATGTAGTATATTGAGCGTGATAATGAAACTAACTGATGGGGGAAAGCCCCAGTATTTATACTAAAGAAAGGTAGTACAGAAAGCCCGAGTCATAGCCATGACTAATATATCCTGAGTCATATCCTATGACTAATACCTTGTTCCAATGACTCACGCCGGAGTCATGTGCTTATAAATGAGAATTGACTAATACAATGAGATCGTGCCGAGCGTACTATTTTGAGATACCTCACCTCCTACCTCACCTCCTACCTCACCTCCTATCCCACCTCCTACCTGTATCGACCTCCTGCTTGTATTGACGCCTAGATACGTATTTACCTTCCTCTGCATTTTGACGCCTTTACTGACTGCGCTGCAGGCTCCAAATCATGCAGTATATCGACGCCGCTGGAGGCGTCAAATTGGGCAGTGTATTGACGCCGCTGCTGACGCCGCTGCAGACCCCGCTGGAGGCGTCAAATTCCTAGTATATTCACAGTATACTGACGCCGCTGCAGGCGCCAAATCTACACCCCAATGCAGCGAATACTGCAGCATATGGACACCTACCCGGCAGCAAATACCGCACCCCCCAAGCAGCGAATACAGCAGAATATGGACACCTACCAGGCAGCTCAGCGGCGAGCTCATCGGGCAAGCAGCTCTCTGGCGAGCTCAGTGTACAGGAGGACAGGCAGCTCAGTGGGTAACTCAACGGGCAAGCAGCTCTCCGGCGAGCTCAATGGGCAGGCAGCTCAGCGGAAGCTCAGCGGGCTTGCAGCGCAGCGGGGAGCTCAGCGGGCAGGAAGGGGGGGACAGGAGTGAGCGGAGGTGGGTGGGGCGTCGGCGGAGGTAGGTGGGTCGCTAGCAAATATGTACATAGAATTACATAGACATGTGGATCAATAAATGTGACATTTGCGCGGAACTATTGTCCTAGTCCAGCCGTTTACCGGCAAAAGCAACCCAGGTGTGGACCCAGTGTTCGTTTTGGGGTCCAAAGACGACTCCGCGACGAGAATGGGAGAGATGTCCGTATTTCCCCGTCGATACGATGTCTTTTTGCGCCTGGGCGTATGGATGCAGGTAAGAAAACCTCTCATGCGCCTGGTACTCCGAAATGCGCCCAATGGCGCCTGGTGCGCCTGGATACGCCTATTGACGTCCTAATGGACCCAATCTCTTGCTGATGATGATATACTAATAATTTAGACAACTTGAGAAATGCTTTGTATCATACGATGAAAACCTATAATCATTCGTTTCACACATAAAGGTACTTGTCTTTAGGTTTCTCTAAATTTTACGTAGGGCTAGGGTATTCCTGCGAGTTACGTTGAAAGAGTCTAATAATGGTTGAGCTCAAATATGCATGCTGACTACGGCGTTGGACAACAGTCAGTCATTGAAAAACATCAGATTATTAAAGCCCTCCCCTACCTATTTATAGCAATCACAACTTGGAACACCTCTCACCCGCTAATAAAAGATTTGAAATGGGTAATTCTTCGATGTCTAACCAATCCTCCTCTGACTCCACACCTACATCAAGCCTAGCCTCTTTAATATCTATATTAAACATCAGCAGAAAATTGGGTTCGACCCGACGACTCCAGGCGTACCCAGGCGCATGAGAGGTTTTCTTACCTGCATCCATATGCCCTGGCGCAAAGAGACATCGTCTCGACGGGAAAATACGAAAATCTCTCCCGTTCTCGTCGCGGAGTCAAAAGACGAGTTCGTCTTTTGACCAAATTAGGTGGTCTTTGACCCCAAAACGAACACCGGGTCCACACCTACGTAGATTTTGCCCGGTTAACGGCTTTCGCTAGCACATTTCGCTGGCAGAATGAGGTCACTCGGCAATCGGTACATAGATTAGGACACTAGTTCCGTGCAAATGTCAAGTATATTGATCCACATGTCTACGTAATTATATGTACATTTTCAGTTGCCCCACCCACCTCCGCTTACACCTGCCCCAGGCACTGCCCTCCTGCGCGTTGAGCTGCCAGCTGAGCCGCCTGCCCGCTGAGCTCGCCGGTGAGCTGCCTGCCCACTGAGCTACCCACTGAGCTGGCTGTCCTCCTGTCCGCTGAGCTCGCTGCTGAGCTTCCTGCCCTCCTGCCCGCTGACCTGCCTGCTTGGTAGGTGTCCATTTGGTGCAGTATTCGTGACTGGTAGGTGTCCAAATCGTGCAGTATTCGGTGACTAGGAGGTGTCCAAATGGTGCAGTATTCGTGACTGGTAGGTGTCCAAATCGTGCAGTATTCGCTGCCTGGTAGGTGTCCAAATCGTGCAGTATTGGCTGCCTGGGGGCGTTCATATGGTGCAGTATTCGCTGCCTGGTGGGTGTCGATTTGGTGCCTGCAGTTGTGTCGACACTAGAGAATTTGGAGCCTACAGTGGAGTCAGTAAAGGCGTCAAAATGCTGGGTAATCGTACCTAAAGCGACGTCAGCAGCGGCGTCAGCAGCGGCGTCAGCAGCGGCGTCAGCAGGTCAGTATACCGTCAATATACTAGGTATTTGACGCCTTGAGCTGTGTCGATATAATGCAAGATTTGGAGCCTGCAGCGGAGTCAGCAGCGGCGTCAGCAGCGGCGTCAATATACTGGAGTATTTGACAGTATCAGCGGCGTCAGTATTCCTTTAATATACTGGCAATCTGACGCCTCCAGCGGCGTCGATATACTGCAATATTTACCTGCAGCGGAGTCAGCATACCGTCAATATACTGGGAATTTGACGCCTCCAGCGCCGTCAATCTCCTGAATGATTTGCTGGCTCCAGCGGCGTCAGCAAGGGCGTCAATATAATGGGGTATTTACCTGAAGCGGAGTCAGCAGCGGCGTCAATATACCGGGATATTTACCTGCAGCGGAGTCAGTATAATCGTCAATATACTGGGAATTTGACGCCTCCAGCGGCGTCGGTATACCGTCAATATACTGGGTATTTGCAGCCTGCAGCGGGGTCGATATGCTGGAGTATTTGGAGCCTGCAGCGCAGTCAGTAAAGGCGTCAAAATGCAGAGTGGGGTAAATATGTATCTAGTAGTAGGCGTCGATACAGGCAGGAGGTCGATACAGGCAGGAGGTAGGCATCAATACAGGCAGGAGGTGAGGTAGGAGTTAGGAGGTGATGTAGGAGGCGAGGTAGGAGGCGAGGTAGCTAGGTGTATATGTCGAGGTGGATGTGGAGATGTGCGTGGATCCTCGAGGTGTGGAGGAGTCAAATCTGACGTTATTAGCTAGCGCTAGCATTAGCGCCAGTACATAGGCAGAATATCACATCTGCGCGACGTCAAAGAGGAGAGATATCACATTTGGGAGACGAAATAGGCGTCAAAAGACGAGGTGTCACATTTGGGACAAATACTAGGCGCCAAAGGTTGACAGGTCATATTTGGGAGCTGCGGGTAGCGCGGGATGACCCAAATGCGAGTATTTGGTAGCAAAAGACAAGGTTTTTGTCGCAAAAAACGAATTGGTACGTCTAGACGTACAATTCGTCTTTAAGGATTTTTTTTTTTGCTGATAATATTGAGAATCTTTCAGTTTAATTAAATCATTCGCTATAGAATGCTTTACTGTTACACTACTGAGAATCTTCTAAAGAATGAAATATTAAACTGGTTCGTTTTGGGATCTGGAAGTTGAAAGTTAGTGATACAGATATTCACTAATGAATTACAATACAATATGATTGTGTGATGAGTATTTTCAATTAAGATTTGAAAAAACCCGAAATCGATGAGAATGATGATATAACAATCTGAGACTATGAATTGAACTGATGAGCTTTTCTGAGCAAACGCCAATTATTTCTTTTGGCATACCATCACATACATTATATGTCCAATAACTGTTGGATATAGCTGTATTTGGGTATTTGGAGAGATGATACCGCCACAAGCATACCGAATTCTGCAAATTGGTGACAAAAATGGTTTTCCTATCTGTTAGGAGAAGCATGAACTAAAGCTTTCTCCAATTGAAGTAGTCGGTCGGGGTTTTGTCCGATAGGATTATACTCTTATGGCCCAGATATTGTTTTGGATAAGCCCATGTCATCGGAGTATGCTATTGATTTCAGCTTCAGGTCCAAACTCCGAAGCGTCATATATGAAACATATTTCTTACTCACCTCCAATACCACTGTATCTACCGCCCCAAAATGTTCCAAAACTATTCTTAATTTTTTATTTCTTTCTTTTTCATCCAATATCATATGTCCAAGGTATCAATGACAACTATTAAAGTTGTAAGGGCATTGTAATCCAAATGGTGCATCAGTAGTTACGCATAAGGCTGTGGAAGAAAATCCAGGAGAATGATTCTGGAAATGGAAAAAGATGGGGAAAAAATACACGTAACATGGGTACTCTAGCTGCTATTGTTTCAGGAGGGGAAACAGTTTTTGCTTAACTCAAGAAAATCATGGGAAGAAGAAGTAGCAAGAAGCATACAAGAATGAAAAGAGAGAAGAACCAAAACAAAGTAAACTGTTGGATTTGAAACAGAAAAAACAGGAATATATAACAAAATGAGAGGAGGGGGAAAAACCATGAGTAGGAAAGGAGAGAGAAAAACAAAAGGAGGAGAAAAATGAGAAAAGTAGATGGCACAAACAAAGATGTTATAAGCGAGAAAAACAAAACGAATAGATTACCGACTAACTAGTATTTCTTTTTCCTTTAGTTTCTTCCTACTTTTTTCTCAACTATTCTTCGCTGTTTTTTACATTTTGCTCAAACCGTTCAACGATTGTCAACCTTTCTAAATTTCTATTCCTTAAAATCTACAACAGTTTTATGATAAAAGAAACCAAAAGGGTTCCTGGTACCACATTCGATTGGTGTAAAATCGTGGGAGGTTGATAAGCTGGAGAAAATTAAGAAATCACCAGCCAAAGATGAAACTTGAGTCTGTGGTACACCAAACTGCACTGCTATAGTTTAAGGTAAACAACGCTTAGTTTATTTAAACCATACTGTAGGTTCATTGTTGCTTGAATGCTAATACAAACTATGTTCTTATTTACAAACTCGCAATAGTTTGTTTAAACAATGATCGTTGTTTGTTGTAAACTACCAGATTTTCAAGATATCGATAGATTATATTTTGAGATCGCATCTTATACTTTGGTTAGACAACCTGCCATGGATTATATTGTATAGATTTTTTACACATTGTGGTTTAAATAAACTATCACCTATCGAGATATCATATGACGCCAAGATATAATGTATAATACGACGCGACGTGAAGAGGTTGCAGAAGAACGGCCTGACGATAAGTTTATATCGGTTTCAATATGGTTCTATTCAGTTCGGTTACATTCTAATCTGTTTCCTTGTGCATACACATGAGTCATACTCGGACCGGAGTTATTCGGTTATATACAAAGTCCTGTCTTCACTCTACGTCTTGTTTCCCCTCCTGTCCTTTTCTATTCACGCAAACTCCTGTATTCCTTCCGAGCCTGATAGCTCGAGGGACGCCCTCCTCGCCGAGAGGTCAGTCAGAGTTTCCAGAGAGGCTTCGTCGCGCTAGATTCTCCGTTTATGACTCAAGTCTCCCCTCCTCTTTCCCCCCTTTTTCACCGAGTTGATGCCTTCGGGATTGCTTCCATCACTCACCAATCTTCGTCAAAAGGACGGCCACCGCCAGACGGTCGTTCCCCCCTTTTTTCGGCTGTTCATCGCATGAGCACCACACACGTTGAGTTCACGCACTGTCCATTATCTCTCGTCAACGAGAATGTACGGTCAAAGAGCTTGACAGCCCGCGAAGTTAGCGTTCCTACGGTTGCAAAAGTATTGTCAAGTATTTTAACGGAGATCCCCACGTGATCTTACCTCTCTTTTTTCGCCCCAACGAGGCAACCCATTCTCAACCAGGGCGGCCCGATCCCCTCGGCACACACACACTGGTCCCCGCGACCACCCCTCAACATACGGTCGGCACTTTCGACTGCGACCTCCCTATACATACTGAGTTGGCAGCCCCAACTCCCCATTCTTAACCGAGGTGGCCTGCTCCCCTCACCATTTCCTACCGGTCTCCGAGACCACCCCACAACAGACAGTCGGCACGTTTAATTGAGACCACCATATATACACTGGGTCTTGGACTCACTCCCCCTCTTACATGTTCCCTACAGAGGACTCCACATTCAAACACAACTAGGGCACTGTCTTTAGCCTTTGCTCCTGGGACCGACGACCCCACCACATACAAAACACGGAAAGGTTATTCACTAGCGAGCTTCGCGCCGCGCTCCCTCCTCCTCCTCACCTCAACCGCTCTGCTACCCGACAAGTAGACTCCCAGAGCCCTATTCTTGACACCCTACCATCACTTTCACACCTCGGCCCTTCCTCGGCTTACTATCTAATGAGTTAACGATCCCGGTACCCTAGCACCAGATCAATCTCGCCATTACCAAGCACTTTCACCGGTGACCTGAGCGTTAGGTTCAGGAACACGCTAAGAGGACCCCATCGTTCAACGGAATTAAGTGTGGACTGTAGGATGTCCTTGGAGAAGTATACATGGTTTCATACTTACTGCGGAAAGGTTTCATTGCTGTCACTTTGATTCTGCTTACCTGTACCACTTGTTATCCGCACTATCTTTGCGCGCCTCCTTTCTTGAGGTACGTAGCCTTTGTAGTTACGGTAGATAGTTTTGTTTTCATGTTAGTCGGCGGAGGTTGTCGTTTGGGTAATATAGTTGTGCGATACGCTTTGGCGTCTAAGCAATATAAGGTTCTTCTTATTCTTCTTCCTGTATTATTGGAAAACTATTAGTTTTATTTCTCTGTAGTCCAACGCCTACGATCTCTTGGTCTCGACGGCCAATAGAGTTCTAAGGAACTTCGATTGCTTACAGACTACCTCTCAGCCTCCTGTTTCGATGATGTTCCATGCACCCTTACGCCTTCATCTACAGTCCCCACGTAACAAATATACGCTATCTGGATTAACTTGTTAGTCTTGAAAAATTGTGTTTAGAGTTACAGTAAATGTATATATTCTGAGTACAATGAAAACATGGAACTCAATTTATCAAATAATAATGCTCACGTTCAAGTGGAGAATCTCAACCAATCATACCTAATACCTTACCTCCCACCTTGCCTCCTACTGTCCACCTATCTCCCTACCTATTTTAGGCAAGCAATTCAGAATTGGGCAGTAGCGAATCAGTTTGATTTCCATATATAATTAAAAGCTGACACTTGGGCATATTACAGATGCAAAACCTCTATCAGATGGGGAGAACAAGGAAATTCCAAGTGGTGAGTCTATGCTGCGAGAACAAGCTATAAATCAAAAACAATCGGAAAAATCTTCAACAGTCATATGTGTTTAGGTGCCGTGCCTACTACCGGTGCTGTTCGGAACTAACAATCCTGGCTCCGCCGCCATATATCTACCCATTTGATTGTAATGAATCAGACAACATCCTGTAAGATACAACTGACGATGTAGCTTCACCACAATACCAACGTCAGTTACCAAGCTGTAGATGAAGCATACACAGTGCTTGCTAATATTGATATTCACTATGAGCCTGCTTCATATCAAAAACTGTCCACTTACATCACTTTGCTTTGCCAGCAAAACCCCAATGGTTGCAGAAATTTTGAGATACTACAAGACTATGAGATTCACAGATTTTCTCGAGAATTTATCTGCCCTGCTCAATCCAGAAGATCTTGTCACAATTCCAGGAAGTTTACTGCATTGGACAGAACATTCTGTAAAGCTCCATTTGTTCAAATTCTGTTGTTAGCTTTTACCATTCAAGTTGTTGTCAACGGTCATAATGTACCGGGCGTGCACGTTAAATACCGAGACGCTTTGAACGATTGGTCGAGGTTGTGAGGCGCAGGCAGTGGCGGGCCAATGATAGTTGATGCCGTGCAGCGGCGTGCAGCGCCGAGCCAGAAATTTGTATGGAGGAAAGAAATACGGAGACACCCCCTTGAGGTCATAGCCACACCTATTCACGGGGCCCGGTTCCCATCTACGAACAGGTGTTCCCGGCATCCACGAACAGGTGTTCCCGTCCACGAACTGTTAAAAATTAGTAGTAATTACATATATCTAATACTTGGTAGCCTTCCCGCCTCCAGCAATAACTGCCTCTAGTCTTCTGGGCATACTCCTGATAAGCCCATCCAGTCTATCTACAGTGATATTGTCCCAGGCGTTCCTGATCATTATCTTCAAGACCTCTATATCTCGTACTAGTCCAATAGTTTCCCCCAATTCAGTTTCTATATCTGCCCAGAGGGCTTCTATAAGATTGAGATCTGGTGATTGGGGAGGCCATTCAACAGTCTCAACCTCATTGATTTCTCTGCAGGCAATAGCCACTCCCTTATGCCCGGGTGCATTGTCCTCCACTACCTGTGTCCATCCATAGGCTTCACAGGTACGATGCCAGAATGGTATAAGGTGGGGATCAAGAATATAATCTCTGTATACCTGCGACTTGATGGTGATACCAGCGGGAGTGAACATCAGCTCTGACTTCAACTCCCCACAGAAAGCGCCCCATATCATTGTGCTCTTTCTACCTGACTCCCATGTTTCATCGACACAGTCAGGATGATACTCCTCCTCGGGCGTACATATCACACAGGGGCGATGGCCAAAGCCTGCAGTACTGAACGTGGATTCATCTGTCCAAATAGTGCGAAACCAATCCTCGTAAGTCCAATATAGCCTAGCTTGACACCATTCGACCCTCTTGATAAGGTTAGGTACCCTTATACCCCATCTATTCGCCGATATTAGCTTGAAGTATGGTAAAGAACAGGTGGTGTTATTACTTCTTACGAGGTAAACGTTTATGATAGCACATAGATGCCATAACACCTCGTAGAGTTCTGACAGAACAAGCATACCCCATCTCTTCAATTATAGCCTCCCATGGTAAACGTCTTGTTCTCTTATCCCTAGTAACAAACTCTCGGAGTCTCCTCTTCTCTGCATCATCGAAGATAGGTGGTTTGCCTTGCCTCACTCTATTGCTTGGTGTTCCATTTGCTCGTGCCCTTTTAAAAACACCTTGGCAGGTCCTGAAATCTATCTCCATTATCCTCCCAATTTCCCTCCAGCTCTTCCCTGTCTCTCTCAAAGTGATGATCCTGATTCTTTCATCACGTGTTGTTTCCTTATTCCTAGGGTTGTCATGATGATCGGTCCGTCTGCCTTTCTGCTTCATGCTACCAGCCTGAGTGCCAGTGGTAATAACGCGTTGAACGGCACCGGGGACAGAACGCGTCGAGTAATATCAAACAGGGCCCGGGTGTTAATGGCGGCGTTGAGCAGCTTGAACCGTCACAATAGGTGCTAACTGGCACGGGCACGGGTGTCAATGATGAGAAAGTTAGCTGGTGCAAAAGATCAGAGCTTCAAGTTGGCACCTACCTACTACGAGTTCACAACAAACCGTCATGTTCCAGTGGCGGTGTCCTGTCTTGGTGTGAATATCAGCCAATCACGAGTTGCATAACAATTGGCCAATGACTTGAGCGTCTCCAGACTTACCCTTAACGCCCGGTACTTTTGGCAGGGGCTATTGTAGAGGGATAGAATAAGGAATTTTGGTCATATTTATGCAACATTTGCAGAATGCTATCCCAGAAGTTACTGATCTGGACTGAACGGGTATAAGCGATATAAAAAAGAGTTTGATGGTTACTACAGACAGTTTCGGCCATGTATAACATGGGCGCATTGTACATCCCATTTAGACGAGTATTGCCAAAGATTTGGTAAGAGAATATCTGATACACTTTTTTGGAATTTTGCAAATGCTAGAACAGAAATGGAATACAATACTCAAATAGCTCTCCTAGATCAAGAAAAACAGTCTGCTACAGACTATTTTAAAGCTATTGACAGAATACTTTGAGTTACTACTTTCTTTACTGTACACCGTGATAGACACAATACCTCAAATATCTTGGAATTTCTTGATAAATGCAAGAGAATTACCTATTGTAGACCTTTTAGATTGGATCTGACATTCTCAGATGGCTCTTCGATTCCGCCGATGAATACAGACAAACCATTTGAACAACCAAAAATTCACCCCATACTGCATCAACCTGACGCAAGCTAACAGTGTATGGGTGCAAGAAAATACGGTCCGGATGGCTGTAAAGTTGAGGGGTAAGTGCCGTAGTAAAACAATTGTGAACATAGTAGTAACCGAGTGTTTACTCTCAATTTGGAAACCTGGAAATTTAGTTGTTTGAAATTTCAGGAAAATGATATTCTCTATTTGCATGCATGCGCCTGTATTCTGAGCGTAGGTCACGCACTAAATACGTATTTTCCTGATATTTTATTAGTGGAAATATAGAAGGAAACCTATTCAGAGAATTGGAATCCTGTATCACTTGAGGGTCTCGGCGTACAAGCCTGCAAATAACATATAGTATGCAGGTTACCGGGGAAACCAAAGGTTAGGCGGTCAGTCCTGGCCGATAGGGGTCCTGTTGTCTTCGATCATGCTCACCGAGAAAATCGTGAAGAACATCGGAATGGGGAACAAAAGTGTGGTAATCGTGGTTCTACTAGCCACAATAGGCGGACATGTACAGTACCCTACCAAAATTTGTAGGAATTCATCTTTTTTACATCAAAAATGCCACTGTTCGAACTGGCTCTCAACCACCAATTGAGGGTAATATTATCCGAGAAATGGAATACCATACATTTTGTATATAGATAATCACTTTGTCTGCTGGAAATTGTAATATTGCATTGCTAGCATGAACTAAATTGGTTTTAGTTCTTTGAATTGCAGGAAAGACCTTAAGACCACATATTTGTATGGCATGTAGCCGAATCTCCAGATTGCTCTACCTCTAGCTCCTGTCCTTTGTTCCAAATCTGAGTGGATATAGATCCCTTTTAGATGCATTAAACCTAATAGTCAATATTTCATTCCCTAAAGCCCTATCGATTGATGGTGGCAATTATGTTGTTCGTGGTGGTCGCATTTGGACTAGGCTTTGGTGTAAAATGGATGACATCCGACAATGTTTGGTAGAGTACTGTACAACTCCTAGTAATGAGTAGTATATCATTTCCTTTTTAGATTGTTGATTGTCTATTGCATCTTAAATTTTGGGACGCACACAAAGGTTATAGCATTAGCGCTGATGTTATGGTATACTGAACTCTTTCCGAGGTATTTATTACTAAACAACGACCCAGAATGTCACTTGATTTATTTCACTTTTGTAGCAAAACTTATTTTATATTTTGCCTACGGAGGAGTTATTTCTTAAATTTGGCCAATGGAGTAGTAAACAACACCTAAACTATATATAAACTATAAAGAGTGATCGTTAAACCATGCTTTTATTGAAGTTCAGTTTGAGTAAAACAATATAATAGTGTAAACTTAGTTTAATACTTGCCTAACCATGGTTTCACTATGGTTCGAACGCTGTTTAGGCATATTGTTTACTAAAAATTTAACAATTCTTATCAATAGTTAAATGGAACTATTTTGTTCGAGCTCGCTCAACTACACCATCCAGTCAATATAGTTTGAACAAGCAAACAAAATAGTTTAAGCAAACAAAGCAATATATTTCTTTAAACTATGGCTATAAGTACTATGAGGCCGAATCCCTACCTATACAATCGTCAGTTTTGCGGTGAGTTTTGAAAGAGAGAACCCAATGACTAGCACGGTAATATCCCTTGACCTCCTTGTGAATGCTTGACTTTTTGTCATGTTTCAGTGCTAGGTTAATCGCAAAACTACTCCAAACATAGCGGATAAGTTCAAAGTCGATTGGGAGATATTTCTTGTATTTACAGAAATTTGTGTATATGTTGAGAACAGAATACGCATATGATTGCTAACACTGTGAAAGAATCTCTGTCTGGAATGACTCCGATACGCATATCCGTGTCACTTCATAATTACTGAACTGTAATATACGTAAGGAGTGTAATGACGCTATTTAAAGCCTGCACACACAGTTTCAATAGACTCAATTTGAAGAAGCTGGGCGGGTGTTAGGGTGAGAATATCAATAAAGGTAGGGTCATGAAGGCGGAAGCGGTAGGAAATGATGTTGCTGTTTTGATCCACAATTTGGACTGGATGATGGGTGCTGGGCATTACTTTAAAACTAAGAGCTTTTCTGTCATCATGGGGTGGACGATTCTTAGCCTTCCTGAGGGCCTTCAAATATTCAAAATACGCATGTACGGTTTCAATTCCACTTTCTTCCTACTTTCTTTCTCTCTTGTTTATGAAACCAAGCTCCTCTTTTTACGTGATAACCTTGTCTCACACCAACAATCCCCACACCTTTGGCTTTATGCCTAACAACAAAATGAAGCTGAGAGTAGACACCCTTGAGGAGGCCATTGGTTTCCCCGTTCTTACCCATTTCCTCTCTGCTGAACAATCCTACAGAATTACATGTAGAGATCCCCGAGACTCCCTTCACCTTATGAATTTCCTCCTACTAAAAGTGATGAGCAAAACACCAGGCTCGCATAAGCAGTCTCCCATCTAGGAGATGAACTTGCACTCTCAGAGAAGCAATCGCAGTCCCTAAAGCAGCACCCCCTTGCTCAAATTCCCTCATCAAGCCAAAACTGACTCTCTAATCACTAAAGCCAGCATACCCCGCCACACTCCAAACATCGCCGTCTTATCTATCCCTTCCGCTAAGACTGCCCAATAAATAGCATACCTCAAACATGTTCCGGTAGTCCGTGCCAGCCCAACCGCCCAACCCCCAAAGCAAAAAGGCAGCGAAGGCAACGAAGACTTAAGCTCGAGGCTCCTCCCTGATGAAGAAGACACTATCGACTGTGCACGGCCGTCTCTTTGCTAAAAGGGCAAAACCCACCCTCATCGCCAACGCAGAAAGGCTCTCAGCAACTGTTCCCCATCTCTTCTGCCAAGCATTGCCAGAAGCGATCGAGTTGCCCCTGGCGCCTCTCTCTCCCCCACTATATTTTACAGACGCACGGTCCCTGTCACCGCTCTTCCCACTGTCCTATCAACAGTCTATACTCTCTTTCCAAGTTGCTCACCACAATTCTAAACAAGGAGGTAGCCTCACAAGAAAACCCATAAAAAACATTTTGCCACGCACACATCTGTTATGGGAAACTCGAGTGAGAGGGTATGATGCTTGGAAGTACGGGTAACTAGGGACAAGCATAGGAAGGTATCGAGGTGGCGCATGCAGCAGCATTTACCACACCTGTAATATAGTATCGGGCGGCACACTCCGGGGTAGGACCACTATTTTTTACGTTGCAACCGCGTTACACGAAGCCAAAAGTCTTTAACACTTAAGCTTCAAGGCCTCTTCACGATGCCAAGCCCCTCACAAGAAATGATAGACACCATGTCCAGCCTCCAACTCGAGAGGCTGGACGCAGATGTCTACTGCAATCTCAACTCCGCGTCTCACACTCTAGGCCAACACGCCACAGAGCTCCTTGCCCACGCAGACACCTCTCACTTTGAGAGACTCCTCCTTACCATCACCATCGGCATGGTCAACCAAAACGCAATCCTCACCCGACAGATGGAAGAGCTCATAGAAGAGCAACACCTCTCGAACGAGAAGACAGCCTCTCAGCTCGCCACCATCACCAACAAAGTGGATCGGGCCCACGACCGCATCAGCGCCCTCCCCAGAACCGCGCAACCCCCAGCACCGGTAACGCCTAAGCCAGCTGCCCCCCCCAGGAACCCTCCCTCAACGCTGCAGACCCAACGCCCCGTTCAGCTGCTCACCCGCCCCCAGCAACAACCCACACCTGCCCCCCAACCCTCCACCAGACCAAACAGGGTCACCCCCCAACCACAAGCCCCCTCCTACGCCCAGGCTGCCCAGGATAACCTCCACCAATGGGAACAGGTCTCCCCGAAAAAACGCCCCCAAGCCAAGAAGCCCAAGACAAAGGAAACAGGGCCCAAAACCCTTCCCGCCGTCCAACGCCGCTTTTTTGCAACCAGGAACTCCCCCGAACCCATCGAAGACGCTGAAGCCCTAGCCGCTGAACTAACAGTCACCTTCGGCAAATTCATGGCCGCACAAAAACAAGTCGCTCCGGTCACCGCACTCACCGTCACCATCAACCAGAGGGGAGCCGTCACGGTCCTCCCCGCCCCCACAGTCCCTTCGTCAGTCTACGCCCCATACTTTGAGGCAATGACCGCGATCCTGAATAACAGGATCAACTCCGAATCCAACCCCTTCAACCCTTTCAAACCAGCCCCCACTGATGTAGACATTGCCATCTACAGCATCCCCCTCTTCGACCTCAAGACCAAGGAAGACCTGAACTCCAAGTTCCCTGAGATCCTCTTCCTTGCCACTGGCATTGCCCCAATCGCAACTCGCTTCCTCCACACCAACGATTCAGAGCGCAACAGCAGAAAAACATCAACCGTTGTGGTCACCGTCTCGGCGACCGACGCCGCCCAGATCGGCACATCCATCCGCCTCCTCTCCAGACCCCGCAAGTGCTCAGTCATGTGGACCGCCTCCCCCATCACTCAATGCAAGAAATGCTACCAGTTCGGGCACCCCGAACAAGGCTGCAAGCAAGA
Source organism: Morchella sp. 2018-W38C (assembly GCA_024713705.1). Classification (NCBI taxonomy): domain Eukaryota; kingdom Fungi; phylum Ascomycota; class Pezizomycetes; order Pezizales; family Morchellaceae; genus Morchella; species Morchella sp. 2018-W38C. The sequence continues at coordinate 411,242 of JAMJEX010000013.1, read as the reverse complement.
ACACCACTCCTGCCCCATCTGCGCAAAAGAACACTCCAAACAAGAACACACCTGCACCGCCAACTGCGACGGCCCACGTCTACGCCCCACGGGTTGCTGCCCAGCAGTCACCCCTAAGTGCGTCAACTGCGGCGGCGGCCACGCCTCTACATCCAACAAATGCCCAACACTCATCGCCCTTATTGAGAACAACATGTCCAAGAGGACACCCAAGGCACCGGCCCCGGCCCCCGCCAACCCCCTCCCATCCACTGAAGCAAACGAAGCATCCATGCCAGATGCCACCTCAGCCCTCCCCAACTCCCAACACGCTTAATTAATGAGTACCACAACCAACGATAACTCCTTCCTACGCATCATACAACATAATTGCAATAACAGCAATAATGTCCTCATCTCCCTCTTCTCCATCCCGATGGTACAGAAAGCTCATGCTGTATCCATCCAGGAAATCCCACTCGTCAAAGGCAAACCCCCCTCAGTCCCCTCTTTCACACCGGTCTTCCCTACCCCCACCTCCCCAGATGACAAGATCTCGGTATGCACCTACATCAACAACAACTATCTTGAGAAAAATTCCTTCGCAAGCGTCCCCTCCTGCAGAGGAGACATCATCACAACCAACCTGTTCTGCCATACCGGCACAAACACACACACAACCGTCACTATTACCAATATCTACAACAGACAGCTCCGCGACGGGTCACGTTCAGTACACCCCCTCACATTCCTGACCCCAGCAGACAACCCCCTCATAGCACTCGGGGACATGAATATCCATAACCCCGCTACAGACCCCTTACGCGACTTTACCCGGAGAGAGCTCAACCTCTCCCAACCCTACATGGATACCGCAACCAGAGAAAGGTACTCCATCCTTAACACCCCAGGAATCTACACAAGACACTCGCCGAATCAAGCCCACAGAAACGGCGTCATCGATCTTGCATTCGCCAACCACAGAGCCACACCGCTAATCCGGAAATGGCTACCACTCACCAACGCCTCCGGCTCGGACCACCGGGTCATAGCCATCTCGCTAGCCCTCCCCGGTACAGACTTCACCCCCTTCATAACCCCCAACTGGAATCTCACAAACTGGAGCCTCCTCGCAAATGATCTCAAGGAACTCCAGCTCCCCGCCTGTAACAGCGCGGCAGAACTCGATGACTGGTTCGACAAATCCCTTACAAAAGTTACAGACCTCGTGAAATCCCACACCCCCCCCAAAACAATTTCGAAATGGTCGAAAAAATGGTGGACACCCGACATCTCCCAACTAAGAACCATTTTTCACAGCATTCACAGGGCATTCCGTAAAGGCAAAGCCCCCCCCTTCGAGATGAAGGCAGCCCGCAACGCCTATTTCAACGCGATAAAAAAGGCAAAACAAGAACACTGGAACACCTTCGTCGCCGACGCTCCCGTTAAAGACGTGTGGAGACTGAAGAAAATGGCCAACCGGACGGAAGACAGAATCCCCTCCCTCCCGAACTCCCCTACCCCCCAACTACTAAACGACAACCTCATAAAGGCCTTCTTCCCCCCAAAGGCAGACGACCCCTCCCCGCGCCCGATTCCATACCCAAACACACCCCCCATCACCCCCAACGAGGTACAAGCCGCTCTCGGCCCAACCTCCAACCTATCAGCACCAGGCCCAGACTCCATCCCATACTCGGTATGGAAAGGCATCCACCGCAGCAACCCACTACTCATACCAGCCCTCCTTAACCCCCTGATCCAACACGGATATCACCCCCTATCCATGAAAAGCGCGAACGGAGTCATTCTGGCCAAACCCAATAAGCCAGATTACACCTCACCATCAGCGTTCAGGATCATCGTCCTCCTCCAAACCTTCTCTAAAATCCTCGAAAAGATCATAACCCTCCGCCTAGCGGTCGTCGCGAAAGCAACAGGGTTAATACACAATCACCAATGCGGATCCGTCCGTGGCCTCTCCACAGGAGACGCAGTCACAACCCTCACCCATGAGATAAGGGCCATGCAACTCGCGTCTCTCAAAGCAACTACCCTCTTTTTAGACATCAAAGGTGGCTTCGACCACGTACTAAAACAACCACTCGCTACCACTCTTGCCGAGAAGAACGTCTCACCCTACATCATCAGTTGGGTCATGTCTTTCTTGTCCGACAGATACATCACACTCCTCTTTAAAGGGTCCCCCAAAATCCCCTCTGCCGTACAAGTAGGAGTCCCACAGGGGTCCCCCATATCTCCCCTCCTATTCGTAATCTACATCAACTTCCTCCACCAACAAGACCCCCACCCAGGCATCTCCCTATCCTACGTGGACGACCTCGCAATAACGGTCGCCTCCCCCACGCACGAGGAGAACATCCGCATCCTACAAAGCCACTACCACAAGCTCACATCGATCGCCGCCCCACTGAACATATCCTTCTCAGTGGCAAAAACAGAACTCATGCACTGGAGAACCCCTAAGGACAGATCCCCCGTGTGCCCCCTCCCCATCCTACTAGACAACCAGACATTCCACCCGGCCCCCCTCCTCAGATGGGTCGGCTTCTGGCTGTCACCAAACTTCAACCCCAACACCCACTTCATTAGAAGAACCGCAGCGGCGCGGGCTGCCTTCGGCATCCTCGCACGTTTCTCCTCCGCAGGTAAAGGCCTCTCATCGGCCAACTGCAGAAAAATCGCACTACTCGCTATTCGCCCCATGCTCACATACGGGGCGAATGTCTTCACACCAACCTCAGCACTCAAAGAGATGAATACCTTCTGGAACTCCGTCCTCAGATGGACCACGGGATGCTTCAGATCCACCAACAACCGCGTCCTCTGGGCAGAGGCCAAGGCCCCCCCCCTTGCCCTCTACCTACAATACTTGAAATGCAAATTTGCCATCAGAATCTTGCAGGCATCACCCCTATCAAACCCTGTGACAGGACGAACCAGCACGTCCTTTCCCACACTTTCAGCAGACCGAACCTACTCACACATGGCTCTCCTGAGAGGCAGACCGAACCCTCCCAAAAAATGGAACTCCAAAGCAATAAAAGGAGTTGCCCATCTACCTATCGAACACCTGTGCTCACTGCTTCTCCCATTTATAGAACAGGATATAGCACCCAAAGATATGCCTGCCATTGCAAAACTACAACTACTGAATAAATGGCGCAGCCAGTTTCAGACACCATCCTACTATACACACACTCTCGATATCACTCCCCTTCCTTTCACACATCTTCATAAGTTTATAGCAACACGGATCCACCAAATGCGGTCCGGGAAGAGCTACCTCCGCGCACAACAATCATGGATCAATATCCACCATCCCTCTACATGCCAGAGCTGCGGTCTCGAAGACGAGACCCCCCACCACGCTTTACTTAAATGCAACGCCAAAACACACCTACGCCCCATCCCATTACAAGATACCGAGTCGTTAGACGAAGTGTGGAATAACCACCTCCTCACGCTCCATCTCGCATCATACATCGCCGCGACCAGAACCGGATACCCGGTAAGCCGCGGGCCCTCACCACTGAACTCGGGCTCAGGGACCTCATCCCCCCTCAGCTCTCTCTCATCTCTCTCTCAGTCAACCCCCCCCTACACGGGTCCAATACCCGCCATCTACGCGTCTTAAAAAGTCCTACTAAAGGCAAACGGCCTAAGGCCAGTGCGATTTCACAGGGGAAGGCAGTCAGCCCCCCCTCCAAATTGTCATGTGTCATTTTTACTTGCGATTGTCTTTCTTTTATACATATTTCTTTTGGAATTTAGTTTTGCATTTCTCAGGGGACGAGCGTCACGATTTGTTAGGGGATAGGTCTCTTTACGCCATAGTTATTAACTGCACGCGATCATTGTGTACCTAGAAACAGAAATTGAAATGAGTTAAAAAAAAAAAAAAAAAAAAACACTCAGGGTAGGGTAGTGCGCACTTTGTGACTCTTGGACGTTCTCGCTGAAGGTGACTACGGTTTTACGATAGTACAAGCGCCATATGCCAGCATTTATTAGTCATGGGGGTTACGAAGGCATTACTAGAATAAGCAGGCGTAGCATAGGTTCCAATCATGTATAAATAGACAGGCGGATTCCCGCGAGTTTAGGGTTATTAGCGATAGTATCAGCGAGCGGAGTCCGATCTACAATATCACTTGATTAAAGCTACAGAACTATTGCTTACCCGTGCCAAACTTTTGATATCCCATTACAGCATCAACCTCAATTACGCGTTTCATGGCATCCCATTCTATGAGCACTTTAATAAGGATTTCTTGAAGAACATTCTGCCCACTGTTCTGAAGCTTGACGTAGGCATTACCCCACCCGCGGTCTGCATCATAAACAAAGACGAAGTCTCCTACGCCTCCAAGGCCACCATCTCAGTCATCGTCTCAGTGATGGCAGAGGAGGCGGCAATTATTGTAATCACCATCTGATTCTTTTCTCGCCAAAGATTCTACAACGTTATTTGGGGAGCAAACTCCACCACCCAATGTAGGAACTGCTGCAACCTTGGCCAGGTCACCCAGGGCTGCAGGTCATCAGTTGCCTGCCACCTGTTCACGCTACCTAACAATCTCCATGACCACTGCTATACAGTTTCTTAATTCAAAGAACTAGCGGCAGCTTGAGAATGCTGCTGTGAAATATTACCAGCTGAGTGCGTCAGCTGTGATGGGAATCACCACTCCTTTACCCCATCCCACCCCAGTATGAAGCCCACTCGATGCACAGCCCCCCAACCTCCAGATAGACATAGAAATCTCATAAAACCCCTACGCAATACCACAACTATTTCCATGTTATGATGAATTTAGGAGGCCCCCAATAAAAGGGTCACATACTCTCCTATCTTTCTTGTGTTTAGTCAGCGTTAAAATTGGCAGAGAAAGTCGTTTGGGAATAGGTTTCGTCACGCCATTGTTTATAGTTTATGCGACTTTTGCGAATCTAGAAACAGACATAAAAAAAAAGGTTTTAATTCCGACTTGGCTGGCATCCCGTACGTCACTTCAGGGCTCTTTTGATGCCATGTTTGTGTCCACGGCTGAATTTTTCGTATTTGTCTTTAGGATATCACTTTTAAGAAAGAATTAAGCTTGAGAGTCAAGTGTTTTGAAGTACTGATGCACCATGATGAACTATGAAGAGGAGATACGGGTGGTGAGAGAAATCTTATACCCTCAGAAATGCAAAATCCCACTCTTTGGTTTTAGCAATACCTAGGGTCAAAAACCACTCAATGACAGAGAACAGCATTATAAATTCCTGCTGTCACGGAAATTTGTTGCTTGGACACGGAACTGAAGGGACAAGGCACTATTTCCCCGGAAGATATGCATATGCAGCATAGTCGCTGAACCTAACAGAGGACCCTACAAGCTGAGTGGAATTTGAACCTGAGCCCAATTAGGAAAGGATACCGGGCCAAGGATACCTTCTACCATCTAAGCCAAACAACAGGAACAATCATTTCAGAAGAACCTTGTGAATAACCACTTCGAAAACATTATATTATTTATTGTTTTTATCATACTTCCACGCCACACACAACCCTGTTCCTCGTTCGACCCTTTTCGAAAAACGGCCCAAGGCCAATGTAGCTCTCCACCGCGGAATCAATGCGCATAGATGCCTGTGGAGACATCCAGCGCCTGCAATATATGAACCCTCTCGAGCTTTCTTGATATTTAAGAGATTGCCAGCTTGCTTGCTAATCATCCTTAAACACAACACAACTTTACAGCCCAAAACGACGGCAAGATACCTTCCCTTGTGATAGGCCCAACATTGGTGCTATAAGAGCTCAAACCAAGGCTTTTAAAAAGTACCGTGACGGTGCTAGAAATACTTTAGGTCCGGGTGGTAATTTAGAAGTGGGTGATTTACGTTACAATATCCAGTCAGTTCTCTTGTAGCACTGGGCGTAGTACTACTCACATGCCAGCAAAAAAGGAACCACAAAATACAGTCTCGCAAGGCATGGATAGCTTGCATGGAGTGGCGCTGCTCTCACACATAACTAATATCTGTGTCCGTCACTTGCTGGCAACCAAGCACTTTACACGCAATATACTAGTCTTCTACCATACCACAAATGGCTTAGCCTGCGTTATACCCAATGTTAACCCACAACGGCAAATCTACGGCTCAAAAGCCCGAGGTCTGCAATCAAATTGCAAACCCTTCTGCGTCAAAAAAGGTTCTCGTCATCTTGCCGGGCAATCCACGACCCACCAGAATGTGAGTAACTCGCTGGCCAATGGCGGTATCAGTAAGATAATGATATGTGTGGAAAGATCATGGGCTCTCTAACCACATAGCCCTCTCCTTTACGATTTTGTGGTCGTCGTACCGTGACCGCTGCTGGTACAAGATCCATGTGAACCTTCATCACCCATCCAGGAGGGTCGATAGTTCCGTGTATGTGGTTTCTGTGCATTCCTATTTGTGTGTGAGGTGTCGGGATGTGGAGGAAGTACTATCTCACAGAGCCCTGGCGCACAAGAACAAGCAATCCTCCCTGTCCAAGGATGCGAGGCTGATATATGCTAGCCTAGACGTCCCACCCCATGGGTAGGACCAGCGCTATTAAAGCCGCTGGACAGACTATCAATCATTCTTTGGGTGGGTGGATGGCTACGCTATTCCTCGCTTTGGTGGGGTACGAGGTTTATCGGTTCGATAGAGGTCTCATCGCGAAAGCAGGAGCTGGGAGTACCGCCGAATAGTATATACTGCCGGCTTCTGGTTCAGTCTTTCAGTCACGAGTCCTCCTACCAGGGATACAAGGAGTAGGAATACAAGCTACACGAAGTCAAAATGGGGCGGGCATTGAACCATGTATCACGAAGCAAGTAGAGGCTAACACATAGATAAACTTAACCCATCTCTTAGTAGAATCACCGGTTACAAGCCTCATCCTCCCATGCCTTCCCAACAAGCACTAACGTTTACAAAAAGTAGTTGCAACACTATGGCAGCTGCTCCAGATCGATCCCTTGAAACAGCGTCAACTGCAGAAAGGTCTCATAATAGAGAGCGTTTGCCCGGACGCTTTCCTCAATTTTGCTCAAGTATCCATGCCGCGCATCTGCCGCTCGCTGGTGCCTTCCTCTCTTGGAATCTCGACAAAGAACAAAATAACTCTCACTGGCCTGCGGAAAGGCGTCGTGTCTCAGGGACACATTTCCGAGCAACGCCATCATCGCTTGACGTCCGGCTGTAAAATCGCCCGCCGTGCCACGGGGGAAGATAGTTCTGGCAATCGCGCGAAGCCCATCGTTCAGCTCTTGCCGCGCGTAGACCCCGAGTCGGGCGACATCCCCTGCGCGAACGAGACCGAGATGCAAGTCATTGACTAGTCCGAGACGTCAGCATGAAAGAAAGAAAAAAGGGGAGTCGAGGTAGTTGAGACACCTACCCACTGTATTCGGGCCGCCGTCACGAAGTCTAGTTTGCCAGGCGCGTATCTCTACTGACAGTTAAGCATGTTTCAACTTGAGTGGGTTTGCGGATTATGGGGATTTGTACCATCTGCTGAGGCTTGCCCTCCGCGGTCCACACTGCCATACATGCCGGCTTGGTCTGCTGCGCGGATGGGCGGTGGTTCATCGTGGTAGGGACAGTTGTGCATTTCATGTAGGGTTTCGTACTCTGTCCCGCCGCGGCCGCGTACTATCTGCAACAGCCCGTCGCTGATGCCCAGTAGAAACTGGTTCTCTTTTCTCAGGTGGTAAATCTTGGCTTGGAGCCCTTCGATAGTCTGATCCTCGCCGGAGCAGTGATCGCAGGAGGTGGTGGCTGGAATTTTGTTTGTGTCCATTTTGCAGAAGTTGAGGGTGTGTTGTTGGGTTTGTTAGAGGGGGGAGTGCAGTTGGGCGGGGTGGGGGGGGTGGGGGGGAACATTATATAGCGGTCATGTTTACACTGACAAAGAATCATGGCGCTGTAGAGGGGAGTGGTGGCCTGAATTGCGACGCCTGCACGTGCTTTGTGAAACCAGCAGAACCCTGTCTGCGTGTCTCGGGGTTGTCGGTCACACACAACACAGCTATGGCAGAAGGACATTGTATTTACAGACCGTCACTTTGATGGAATCATCCTCTTCTCGGGATAAACCCATCCTCATCAGACCAAGATGCAGTGTGTACTCCAGCACGAGATACATTTTTAACTACACTCCCACGACAGACAGACGGGGAGATCAGCACAGCCGCATGCTGTCCCTGTCCCTAGCCACAGCCGCGCCACCTGCCGCACCTGGACCGCCAAGGAAGCAGGGGTTTCTCGGCAGTTCCCGCTGTCACCCGTCTTGGCAACCGCAGCGTCATCGTCGAGTCACATGCACCCGACCCCTAACCCTGCGCAAGGCGACCAGAAAAAACAGCCCAGCCGAACCCCCCGCCCCCCGCAGCACCCAGGATCACCAGCATCTCCCCGAACACGCCCAACAAGCAAATGCCCACGTTAATAGACGACTGGACGCTCCACGAGCCGCCCGCCAACCCGCGCGACACCGACATACGCCGCAGTCCATCGCCGGCGAGCAGCTCCACCGCGTCCCCGCCGCCGTCGCCACCACCGGTCGGCAGCGGCCCCCTGGGCTGGCTCGGACACATGCAACCGACGTTCGGCGTCCCACCGCCGCCAGTACACGGGAGAGGCAGGCCGCTAACCAACGATTGGTACTACGCGGCCGTCCCTCACTCTTCCACCTTACCAACGGCAGGACTCGCTCCGGACACCCCCGCAGACATGAACCGCAACGACAACCCGTGGCTCGCCTACCCGCCCGCCGTCACCCGGACCCAGACCATCCCCCTCGTGGTACACTCCCCGGCTGCCGTCCCACCTCTTGCCACATCCCGCCCCGCACCGCCACTCCCGCTACCCCCGCCGCCACTCATAGACGCCACTACAGCCACAGCCACAGCCACCATCACCCTCCCGCCCCCACTGTTCCCACCCGCCCCCCTCCCAACAACACGCCAGCGCTCTCAAACACCCCCCCGCCGCAACCTCCGCCCCCGCCCCCGCCCACGCCCGCAACAACAACGCCCAGATCCAGCAGCGCCGTTGCCGCCAACACAGCTCAGCGCCGCCGCACTGCAGCAGCACGAGGCCGCGACCGGCAGGCCTCCGCCCCCAGGGCGACAGGCACGCCGGGCGGCGTCCGTAGCGGCGACGGCAGGAGGGTACGGCGATCCCAACCCGTACACGGCGCCCACACAGCAGCGCCTCGCCACCATCGCGCACACCCCTGGGTGGCAGCAGGAGCAGGAGGCGCCCGAGACAGAGGACCTGATTAATATGGATGAGGTGACGGCGGGTGGCGGTAGTGGTGTGGGTAACATGCCGCCGTCACCATCACCACCGGAGCCGCAGCGGATGCCGCCATTTCCCCTGCAAGCCGCCCAACGCTTTGAATACTCATACCTAACACTGCCCCACCAGCGCCCCGAGCCTGCCGCCACAGCAACAGCCACGGCAACAACCAGCCCCTGGCCGGCACCAACGGCGCTGACCGCTGCCGCCCTGCGCCAACACGACGCGCTCCACCGCTGGCCGCCGCGCGGCAGGCTGTACCCCCCGCCAGAGCGGCGCAGGCTGTCGCTGGCGCCGCGGCGGGTGCCGCCGACGCCGACGTTTCCGCCTGCTGGGGTGGGAGTAGCTGGCCGCCGCCGCCGCCGCCGCGCGCCTCGCCGTTCGAGGCGCCCCGGGTGCCTGTCCCGCCGCCGCCGTTGCGCGCCTCGCCGCAGGAGGCGCCCCTGATTCTTCTGCTGCCGGACTGGGAGCTGGAGTCGGAGTATGCTCCGCGGTGGGCGCGCGAGATGCTGCTGGGTCAGCTGATTCGCGAGGTTCCGGTGCGGAGGAGTGGACGCGTGGGTTCTGACGTGTCGCTCGCTGGGGCTGTTGCGGCCCCGATTGAGCCGGAGGTGGAGTTGGAGGAGGAGCCGACGCTTCTGGGGACGGCGGAGATGCTGGAAGGGTTGGCGGCGGAGCTGGAGCGGGGTGGGGGGGTGTGTGCGGCGTGGGGGGGTGTTGAGAGGGCGCTGCGGGCGCTGCGGGCGCTGCACGCTGCTGCCGCTGGGGCTGGGGTTGGGGGTGCGAAGGCGCCGGCGGAGGTGGTGGTAGGCGCGGTGGATGCGGGGTGTGTGCTCTGCTATATGAGGGTTGCGGATAGCGTGTTTCGGCCGTGTGGGCATCTTGTGCTGTGTGCTGTAAGTGCTCATGCGTCCGCAAGGGAAGGAAGAATTGATGGTTGGCTGGGGGGAATGGGTAGATTTAGAAATATGCTGACAGCGGTGGTCCGGTATCAGGAGTGTGTGCGGGCTGAGCGGGTGGGAGGCGGACGAGGAAGTGAATGGCCGACTGTGAGGTGTCCGGTGGGGCGCTGTGGGGCGGAGGTAGTGGCGGTGGTGAGTTCTCTTCTTTCTTTCCACGTTACATCGATGTCTGTTTTGTGGCTTTGGTGTGGCGGGGAGTGCTGACGGTGTGCAGGTCAAGGCTTACCGGGGGTGATGCGGGCTGCGGAGAATAGGTCCAGGCGGGGCCGTGTGTGGCTAGGCTCTTCATTTTTGGTTGGATTCGTTGATTGCTGGCTAGGTGCTAGAGCGCGGGGTTGGCAATGTTGATCTGGTGGCAGATATGATGTAGAGTGTAGGAAATCAAAACAAGCAAATCCATAAACCATCATCATCGAAGAAGCGAGAAAGCCAGAAACACCAGAGTGGGAACAAGAGTCATCGTGCGGCGTACATTGTGTGCACATATCTGTATTGACAGCGGATGGAGGGGGAGGGAGAGTTCTCTCGCGCTGCTCACAAACTCGCATATGTGGAATGACATGTCTCTCACGCCACCTCTCCTCCACCAGTCTTCACCTGTGTCTTTCCACCGACCTTGATCTGAATGCGGGACACGGTAAACTAGTGAGTTGCCGGAAACCCCACAGCAATTACCAGCATCCTGAAAGGTGCGAGTGACCTTCCATGACTCGTGCCGCGCCTATGAGAGCCACCCCTTTGCGACGCTGATTAAGAGGACAACTCCTGGATCGGTCAGAACACCCCCGAAAGGCAATCAAGTCATTACCAAGAAGAATCTTCTAATTTAACTCAAAGTCATGATCATTGATGAGAAATTTGAAGTCCTCGTGATATTTGAAGAACAGTTGCCTACTGGTTGTTGAGGCGTTCTAGGACCTCCCGTTTCAATTCATCTATATAACGATTCTAATAATATAGGCCTCCGTATACAAGCACACAGGTCGCAGAGAAACCCTTTAGCTTCACTGTCCGGGAACAGTGAGTCAGATATCAAGCAGACGACTCGCCCGCATGTTGCGGTCTCAGGCATAATGTGCAATGTGGAGACTCTCTGAGTGATAAATTAAACTCAATAAACAGAGACCTTCATAATTGTGGGGCCGGGAGCTCCATTCTATGGATTTCTGCTCGCTCTGCTAGTCAGCAATGTAGTGCACCTCATCAAGGAGGCATGAGAATCATGTTCAACTCTCTGGGATCTTGTCAATATCTTTGCGAGAATACAGAACGGGCCACAAGTGTAATAATAGAAGGAGATTGCGGCACAAAATTTGGTGTTGGACGTGAGCAAGTGGTGAAGACCATATTGGGGGTAAGAGACACACCAGTGTCCAACATCTGCTGATGTGGGTGGGCTCTTTTTCGCTGAGCAATGAAAATTAAAGTTAGCTTGATAGATATGGTAGATGAGGATGCCACTTCAAAGCAGGCTCCGACGATTGGAGTTGACACTCGATGTCGAAGCTTCTGTGCGGATCCTCGCTTAGACATGCAGCGACCAACAAATATCACAGCTGGTGTTCTAACAGGTGTTCCGTTGAAAGGTTGAACGAGGACGAGACTGTTAAGTGAGTTGATTCTCAATCTCAACAAAGGAACTGGCTAGCGTATAGTCACGGATCGGACAGCTGTGTTGATATGAGGAGGACCGGTCATGGCATCTCACCCAGGGGGGTTCAATGGGCTTTTGCCCGAAACAGCTTGCCAGGGCAAAAATACAATAATACGCGCCGGGTTATAGGAAACTCAGAATGGGCTGGGCCGGGCCCCTGACGCGATTTTGCCGGGCAGATTTAGTAGATCCAGCCAAACCGAATCAAGTGTATTGAAGGAGAAAAGGTATATCATAGAAAGTTTGAATTGAAGTAAACCTTGCTTAACATATATTCGCTAACGTATAAACCATCTACCTCATGTAATACACGATCTTAGGCGTATTGAACTGCTATGGCTCCTTATTCGGGCTTGGCCGTGCAACCAGGGACTGGCCATGCCACTGCCTCATTTGGGCGGGCCGGGCTGCGCCTGACGCTATTTCAAGCCCGGACTGGCCCATTGACGGGCCTAATCTCACCCGTACCCGTTCGACCACCAGCGCCCTTGATCATCACAGCCCGCCCGCACCCGTTCGCTAGCACTGGAATCCACAGAGAACCGACCTGGTCAGTTCAAGTCACGCTCCCGGGAGGTTTTCAAGAACGATAATGGATAATACTGACTCCCCCTATCACTCATTCACCTCCACCTAGGAACAGATACCCCTACAGTGCAGATTGGGTAGGTAATATCTCATATTACCGCATGGTCATCACTCGCAATTCGTAGCACCTCTGGAATTCCCATATGATTTCTAGTGATCGTCCGCGGTTGTTGAAAGCAGGATGGAGGAAAGAGGAACAACGGAGGAACAACCGAATTCATCTTGACCTGAAAGGATAGCATTACGAACTAACCTCAGCACCATCTAATACATCACAATATTCAATCTCGATGCCTTGGTAAAACTGCAACAACGTAGAGCGTGAGCCTGAGAAAATTGTAAAAGAACGGAGATAAACCTTGTGTAGTCCGGCTGCTAGGAAAGGCGCAATAAATATCAGAGAATAATGAAGTCCAGCAGTGAGAGAAGACGTGCAAGCAATGAGAAGCAGTAATGAAAGAGATACATGAAACGTTCGTTGACCTTCAAGCATTAGAAACGGTTGAGGTTGTAGACCTTGTGGTAGAGATAAATGTTTGATTAGAGGATTTCGGGAAGATTGCGCTATTGTACCTAGCCTTGTAACTGACTGGTCTCTTTGACTTAAGATGTAATGGGAGTCGAGTCGGTTTTCGTGGATAGCAAGTGACTGGGATATTCGTACGTTGTTACAAGCCAAAGACATTATGCCAAGTACTCAACGCCACACAATCGCAATTGTCCTATTCATGATATTCGAGCGGCAGGAGTAAAACATTGTAGTGATTGCCTTCAATAGCTAAGTCTATTGGTCTCGATATCCCCCCGCATTTAAGGCCATCGAATCTGCTCCCCTGCTCAGAAGGAACTTTACCATATCGACGTTGCCCTTCTCCGCAGCCAAGTGCAAAACACGCCGGCCACCTTCAGTAGCGTCGTTGATATCAGCACCTCTGTCGAGTAAGAGGCGAGCCACATCTAGGTGACCTTGCACCACCGCAATGGCCAGTGCCGTCCTTCCAACTGGTATGGACCGCGCCGATACATCTGCCCCACAATCTAGAAGCATTTCTACAGTTTTTAGATGACCGCGCTCTGCAGCGAAGTGTAGAGCATAATACCCTAAATCCCCCTTTATCGACATTTTCGCTCCCCTAGAAATGAGCAGGCTTGCCATTTCCGCATGACCCCCCATAGCGGCGAGATGTAATGCATTAAGGCCGCAGTTGTCGTGGTGGCTAATATCTGCTCCTTTATCAAGCAGCAGCTTTACCGTTTCGGTCTGTCCAGCATCCGCAGCGACGTGTAGAGCATCCCAGTTGGCGTCACCTCTTCCCAACACATCGACACCTTTTCAAGAAGCGACGTGAGAACTGCCAGGTTGCCTTTCCTGGCAGCTATATGCAAAGCATGCCAACCGTGATTATCCTTTTCCGATATAATAGCGCCCCTCGCTAACAATTGATCAAGGACCTCCGGATCTTCGCAAGCAGCAATATGCAGAGCATTCCAACCATCCTCCTTCGTCCGCAAACTTATATTGGCACCGCTGTCAATGAGCAGATTCACTATTTCCGCACGGCCTTGTGCGACTGCATTATGTAAAGCTTACAATCCCTCAACCCTACACACCTTGGACATATCCGCTCCACCTCTTAGAAGCAATTTCACCGCTTTTAGATAATCTTCGAATATCGCATAATAAAGAGCAGTGAAACCACAATCATCGATTTCTTCGGTCGGCGCACCTCGAGCTAAAAGAAGCCGTATGACATTTCGATTACCCTTGAAAGATGCATGGTGTAGGGCGCTACGCCCACCCAACATCTTGGCGGATATATCGGCGTTATTATCGAGCAAGAATTGTACGATGTCTGAATGGCCAAACCAAGAGGCGATATGAAGAGGACTGGATCCAGTGTTTTCAACAACTTCAAGTAGGTCAGCACCTCTTTTATAGAGTACCTGCATTGCATCGAGGTGACCTTCCCCCACGGCAAGATGCAGAGCACTGCGGCCTGCATTCTGTCTTGTTGATATACTGGCCCCTTCATCCAGTAGTAATTCCATCAGCATCACATTCCCAAGGTAAGCAGTAATGTGCAGAGCATTCCAACCGCTGCCCCCCATCCTCGAGTCAACGTTGACACCTCTGTGAAGTAGGAGTTGTACAACATCGGAGTGGCCGTTCCACGTCGCTATAAGCAGCACAGGCACCCCTTCACGATGAAGATGATCCGAGATATCAGCACCTTGGTCAAGCAGTGTACTAACCACAGCTCGCCTCCCGTACTGCCCAGCCCTATACAATGCACTGAAACCATCATTATCCTTGGCTGATAAATCAGCGCGTTTACTGAGTAGTAGTGTCACGATGTGTGTATGTCCCTCTGCGGCGGCTATATGTAGTGCAGTACGACCGTCAAACTGCCTTTCGTCTACCACGGCACCTTTGTCTAAGAGGTAATGAACCAGGTCGGAGCTTCCAAATGCGGCCGCGCCATGCAGTGGAGATAAGCACCTGCTCCCCGTAGCCCGGATTCCCGCTCCGTTCTCTAATAACGTCTTGACTGCTCCAAGATGGCCATGCCTCGCAGCACAATGAATTGGTGTCTCTCCGGAGCTGTCTTCTCGCATTGGAAGCGCCCCTTCCCGAATTAATATCTTGATTGACTCACATTTCCCGGCCTTAGCTGCAGCCAGTAGGGCCTGGTTCATTTTCACTGTGCCACGCCAGTCAGCGCCGATCAGAATCAATTCCAACGAAGGATCGTTCCATACCTCCACGGGTGGGCGAAGCAGAATGTCCACTGGCGCGCCCTGGATTGTTTACGCACCACTGTGGTTTATGACCAAGGTCTGAGTCATTTCCAGAATGGAGGAGCGGCGCAAGTATAGCGAGCTCCACATCTTGGCCGCTTGAGTTGGCAGGGCCCGAACCAAGCAAGGCTAGTACCGGGTTCGCTTCACTTTGAGCCGATATTGCGTCATATCAGGCTGCGGTCTTTCTGTTTGCTGGGATTGGAAGGGGTATAGCTGTAGGGGGCAAGGATGGCGCGGACCATACCGTCGGAATGTCATCCTTAATCATAAGCCATGTATGCAGCCTGGCCTTCGATGCTGTCGATCGGTCCTGGGGGTTGGTCCTTAGAAGACTGGCTATAAAAGAAACAGCCGGTACTGACAGTTTTGAAGCATCTATCGAGTTGGGCGGGAACAATTCATCACCCTGCACAAAGATCACCAGGTTCCTTATTTGCGGGAAAAGAAAGCATTTAGTGAACATGAAATACACTAGGCATCCCAAGGACCAAAGGTCGACCGCAGTGTTGTATGTACTACTCCCTGATTGTCCAAAGCCCCAAATCTCAGGTGCCATGAAGGCCGTGGTTCCAGTGGTTGTTCGGGCTTGAGTGCCATCAAGGATTTTGGAGACACCGAAGTCCGCAATCTTGATTGTAAGTGGTATCCGCCTAGCAACGAGTATATTTCCTGGCTTCAAGTCACGGTGGCATATATCCTTCCCGTGCATTATTTCCAAGCCAGCCAAGATTTGTTTGGTCACCATCTTCGTTTCGTCCTCAGAGAGGTCGCGCTCTTTCATCAATTCGTCTAAATCGCCCGGAAGGTACTCCATCGCCAAATAGATATACTCGCTGTCGTTGAACCACCCCAAGAACCGAACAAAGTGCTCAGGATACTAGTAGGCCACCGATATGGTTGGGGTATGGTTCTTAGAATGTGATACATATGCGGTCGGAGCAGATAATTACCGCACGGAGTTTAGTTAAGATATCGAGTTCATTTAACTTAGCTAATGCTTTGTCAATCCTTTTCACAGCCCGAACACCTTTCGTCTCCGCGCATGCTTCTTTGTACACCGTGCCATACGTGCCAGACCCAAGTGTCTCGCCTCTAGCCCAATTCTCAACTCTCAACGGTGTTCCGTGATTCGAATAAGTATGTCTATAAATGAAGGGTGATCCATCGAGGAACTCTGTGGTCAATCTCTGCTGCCCGAAGCGCTCGAAATGCTGTGCCATTTTCCCCTTTAATTGTATACGTGGGAGATTGAAGATGGTGCGGGGAAGATACGCCGGTTAATCGCCTAGGTTGCCTGCAGATCTCATGTGTAACATGATCAAATCCAAGGATTATGGATGCCTTGGCCTGGTGAGACACACCGGACATCCAAACTAGGCAGGTTTAGACTGTGGCCAAGCGACAACTCAAAGCAAGGAGAACACGACCAATGGTGCTATACCATGCGATGATCATGGCTGAGCTCGCAGCCACAGAGGCAACGGCCTCAGGCCAAGGGAGCTCTGATATCGCAACGAAATATCTATACGTCAAGCAATGGAGAACATATCCGGCATTCCAAGTCTACGGTGTTCAATAAGCGCCGTTAACTACTTGAGTCAACATACTGATGTACGTCACATCTCTATTTGAGTCAGCATACTATGGTGGCGGAAGACGGGAGGTTCTGGGGAGTGCGATATTACCATAACCGAAAGGCCGCACGCAACTAATGAATTAAACAAGAAAAAGAAAAAGACTCAACATACTAATGTACATCACATCTGTGACTCGAAACAGTTTGTCGAGGCTATCGTATATCGCATATATAAGACTACCTTGACCTCTTTGCACTAAGATGCAAACATACTTTGAGGCTCTGTTCGCATGGTGCTGGCTGGTTTTTGTTTCACTAGAGTCTGGGCCCTCTTGAATACAAAGTACGAACTCCTGGGCTGGTCTAGCTAGGCTGGGTGGTGACGGAGCAAACCGCCAAAATAGCGAGTGATACTTTGTGATCGAGTTAATAAATTGGGTATCTCCGGCCAGGGATTATATCTTTAACGATTGGTTGAAGGGTATAGAGATCAGTCTGAAATGTGTTAACTAGTAGTAATTTTGATGCATAGCCAGTTTCCCGAGTTTTGCGGTGCGGACCTTGCGCAAGCAACTGCTGCTCTACCTCTTAAAGACCCTAAGATGAACATAAATCTGAGCCGCCTGAACACGATACGCTCGGTCAATCCAGGAATATGTTATTCAATCTCTAGTTATTCCTAGCCTGGAGTTGAACCCGGGCTGGTAGTCAATCTGGAGATAATCCTGCTTATCGGAGAATATCACTGACCTGACCGGTCAGCTGTATTGTCTCCCCCGATAACACGGATTGACAGATTTACCAGAACAGGGCCAATGAGTGCTCAATTCCTCATACGAAGTCTGATATCGGAGTGATTTTCAGTACGGCCCGTCATTAGTTATAGATGTCGTTGGGTGATTCCTAGAGAAATGTATATGGACAAAATATGCATATAGAGCGTGATAATGAAACGAACTGATGAAATGCAAATTCGCCATCAGAATCCTGCGAGCTTCCTCCCTGGCAAACACAGTAACGGCCAGGATGGATACCAACTTCCCCACCCCCTCACAAGATAGAACCTACTCACACACTGCCCTCCTTAAAGGGAGACCCAACCCCCCAAAGAAATGGAACTCCAAACCAAAAAAAGGAGTCACCCATACACCCATTGAGCACTTGTGCTCCCTGATCCTCCCCCTAATCATAGAGGGCATCGACCCAAATAAGATGGCCCCTAAAGTAAAGCAGCAGCTACTAGAAAATTGGCGCCACCACTACCCAACCTCTAGCTACTACACGCACAGACAAAACACCACTCCCTTCCCATTTACCAAGCTATATAGATTCATCACCACCCAAATCCTTCAAATGAGATCGGGAAACGATACCTCCAAGCCCAGCAATCCTGGATGAACCTCCATCACTCACCTAAATGCCAAAAACGTGAACTCGAAGACAGGTCCCCCCACTACCTAATTCTCTCATGCAGAGCCACAGACCGCACACGCTTCTAAACTCTACATGGAGTCGCGTTCCTCGATGGGATATAGGATAATTATATGGTAACCCTCTTCCTCGGGGCATAAATCCCCACATTTATACCAAAGTTCCCAGTCAACCACGGACCCTCACGACTTGAATTAGTCTCAAAGATATAATCCCCTTCAGCCCCATCTCATCCTCCTCTACCTCAAAGGCACTAATCATGGGCCCAATATCTGCCATCCATACATCCTAGCAAAACCCTCACTGCTAGCACGCGGCCAATGACCAGACGAATATCACAGGGAAAGACGAATAGTCCTACCTCCAAATTGTTCATTGTTAACTTATATGCAAATGTCCCTCTTATGTTTTATATTTACTTTGGAACTCTGTTTTTTTGATTTTCGCATTGTTCACGCATCACAATTTGTCAGGGGAAAGATTTTTTACGCCATACTTTATACTTTATGCAATCATGTTGTACCTAGAAACATAGATCGAAATGATATATATAAAAAAAGAAACGAACTGATGGGGGAAAGCCCCAGTTTCTATACTAAAGAAAGGTAGTACAGAAATCCCGAGTCATAGCCATGACTAATATATCCTAAGTCATAACCCATGACTAGTATCTTATTGCGGCCACTCACGCCGGAGTCATGTGCTTGCAAATGAGGGTTCACTAATACGGTGGGATCGTACCGAGCGTACTATTTTGAGAATTCCAAATATCTCAAAGTGATATCAGGCTTGACCCAGGCCATAATAAAAACTAATCAATCGGCCACGCCTAGTCAGAATTTACTAATTTATCTAACAACAAGCATCCCAAGCCATACATTACTGATATCAACATCAAGTAGAGCTAACTATTTACATGTATCGTACTCTTAGGTAACCCGTCACATTTCGATCGTTTGTCAGTGAACTTCCTTGGGGAGAAATCTAGACTACTATCATCTTGGGAAAGATCAGTCTAAAGGAGACCGTGTTCAACTGACTAAGGGGCCTAGTAGATCCCAATGTTCATTTACACATACTCGCGCTCACCCTTCCCCAAAATGGTCTTAATAACTCTAACCATCTAAAGTGCACAAGATATTCCTCCCAAGGTATAGACTTAAATGAGCCTACTGGTAAGCTCCTCCAGCTCAGAAAGAACCCCATAAATAGGTATAATCGCCCCAGGAGTGTAAGGAAGAGCAGACCTGAAAGGGCCAATACAACCACCGTATAGATGCCCTCACTAACACCCCCCCATCTCTTACTTATACCGATATTAAGTAGAATTATAATGGTAGGTAGTAGTGCTACCGCTACTGAGGCAAGCCCCCGCATGTATCGCTCGCACTCCGTAGGGAAATGTATGTTCCATGCGGCGGCATGAGACAAAGCATATAGCATCAGAATAATGATCGCAGGAGCGCAATTATTAAATCTCACATTCTTTATAACAGAGATAGGGCTGGCATCCTATTATAACAATCCAATATGGATGAAATCCTGTGTGGGCCTGAGGTGGTAGCGTACCGACCCGAGTGATAAATGCTGGAGGCTTTCATAAGGAGTGACAGGTCGTCCTTCTCAGGATCGAATTCTGTTTTTGACGCCTTAAGCTCTATCACACCACCGATAATCAAGGTATGGTGCCTTCTAACTACTAGATATGGGTTATCAAGTAGTAATGGGCTTTTGTAAGATAACATGCGCATTAGAGATATCAATCTCCCAACCTTCAATGCCTCCCCCAACGCGACAACGAAGGCTACTCGTTGATATGGTGTAGAAACTGGCTGGACATTCTTGTCCTCGACTCCATGAATATGAGAATGCATCGCAGCAGTCGGATCACTCACGTCGACAATCGGCACTAGGTCATCCAAAGGAAAAACAGGGTTCCGGAGCGTACACCCGCGCTTGCCAAATCTGACCGCTTGCATAATTGCTGTGTCCAGGCCGTGGGATAGGTGAAGTGGTTTCCGGGCGTCTAGAGGCTTGTGCCACCAAAAGGCGTAGGTGATAATCGTAATTGTCACGGGCAACGCCACATGAAACTCCAAGAGTGTTATTGGAAGCCTCCTCGCCCTTCTCAAGAGGAATTGCAGGAGAGTACATATTGTCTGAGCAAACACCATGGCCTTACAAAGGCTCTCAAGCTTGCTTTTGTGCATGATCACTCGCTTCCTTCCTGCGTTTCTCTGGACCTGACCTACCTTGGTGACATAGAGGAAGCCATCGTATGTCACTACACAATGGAAACTTCCAAAGATCCCTTTTGGCCCTAGAGAAATGCCACCCATGCCGACAAAGAAGGCTCCCTGCATACCAAGACTATCATTATGACCACCAGGTATAATATTGTGGAGACTGCACCAGCTATGCCAAAACCTCCGTGCATCTCTCCATTCTTGTATGGCGATCGTAAGGATAATTTCAGAAGTAATCATGCCGATAACCACGAATCATAACTTTCAGAGAACGATTTTAAACTGGGTAGCTTTATGGGGCAAGTTGATATGAAGGGCAGTATAGACGCAAAGGACCAGGATGATGGTGTAGCTGGAGATGATACCGATAGTGCCACGTCCCGTGGGCTGGGGCCCCCACAGAGGCACCGCCATGGTTGTTGATAAGGGTACTTCTGGGATGGGTGATGCGTCAATCAGCGTTCTGACAGGAAGGAGGAGGATGGTCAGAATCGTAGGTAACACCATGGTGTCTCGAGCGGGATGAGGTGGATACTATGATGGTAAAGCCTTTCTCAAGGTTAAGCAAAGAGTTGAAGGTAATCATGAACTCATAGACTGGCTGGGTCTCTTATATCTGCGGGACCAAGTTACTTCTTGCAACGGTTACCTTCTCTATAAGCTTTCTATCCACGATCAGGTAGGTGATGATAATATTTACAACTGGTACTCTATCCTATCGACGCTTGGTTTTTTCCTTTAATCATCTTAACCGACTACAGCTTGTACGGTAATTAGGTCGATCTTACGTGCTTCACCCAGTAAGTGGCAGCTAGAGCTGTTCTTCTACTATATATGTATCCTTGTATATGTATGGCTCGAACGATAGGTGATGTGGAGGTAGAAGTGCGGTTTCGTATTGGACTAGCTGGATTGTGTGGCAATCATAAGTGTTTACACTACAACATGGATAATTCAAGAGAGGAAAAAACAAAGCAATCGATCGCACTACCTGGAGTATTCATCTTTCATAACGGTGGTGAGACAAATCTCCAAGATCCGCAACAGTGGGAGTACGGATTTCATCAGTACTGGTACTTGTGTAAGGTGGCGGAAGACGGTTAGTAGGAGAGGGTGCGATATTACCATGAGCTACGGTATACATGTAATTAATGAATCAAACAAAATACAAAAAAAATGCGGATTTCTTACATATCGGATATCCATCTGATATCACTTGGACCCTTGGATATGTCGAGCTCGATTTATGAACCGATGGGGCTTAAGTGCTAGCTCAGTGAATGATATGAATGTTCTCCGGCGCGCTTTCATCCCTGATAACATCCAGTATTCTAACTTAACAGTGGGGAAAAATAGGCAACACCTCACCCGATTTAGGAAAGACGGCCGACAGTAACATTTTTGACCTAGTATCGTGTTAGACTTGGAATTGGGTCATTACCATACAAATTTAGTTGTAGTTATTGCCGAGCTTTTCGCCTCCAAAACTACCGCGGAGACTTTAGTGCTATTACTATACGACCGATTCTAGGTCTCACACGGTACTTGGCCGAAAACATTAATATATCATGCAGCTGTACGACTTTCACTGGGGCCAGTTCTCTGTTTGCCCCGCAAGAAATATTCTCATTCGCCAGCAATATGGCGTGTGGAGAATGCCAAGAGGGGTGAACGCGTACATACTACCGTTATTTCTGGCGAGTACGCCCATGGGCTTAAGGCAAAGTGGTGTAGGGAAGGTTTTTATTGATTGGCTAGATGAAGTGAGACATGCATGAGGCGCCCGGGCCACTGTTAGGTGAGTTGGTACCAGCGGGCATGATGTATTGCAAATCAGTATTGGTTGACCCGGACAACTGATTGTAGGTTGCAAATCATTTTTGGTTCATCCTGGCAACTGATCATGATTGCAAATCACTTATAGTTGCCCTGTTGACCCCGGGTTCCAAACTAACACCACCACCACCACCACGACCACAACAATAAAATCACAACAACAACCGCCCCTACAAAATGGAAGCTCCTTATGGCTATACAGCAACTGGTAAGATCAGAAAAAAACCTATCAAAGGGACTGCTCCTCTAGCAGCTCCTGTCAATAACCCTCAACCTGAAAAACCCGAAATGCCCACCAGGCGTCCCGCGACCACACGCAACAAAGACTTTCAGCACCAGAAGGATCGTCACAAAGCTGTTTGGCAACATCTCCTGTACCATGCAAATAGCTTTGTGGGTGACCCAGACCATAAGGCTGCATATGCTGCGATCAAAGAAGAAAGAAAGGCAGAAGCAGGTGTGTATGAATTAATATTCTATTTTTTGATATTAGTATTTACAATAATGATAGGGGATAAGAAAATACGGGAGAAAAGAAATTCAGCTAGGTGGAGAACAAGGAATGCTAGGAAAGCAAAGCGGTCATCAGCTATGGGAACAGCAAAGCGCAAGTTTGAGATTCAATTGAGAAGAGCAGGAGAATTTACGGAGGAGGCATTGAAGAAATTAATTGATCATAAGATGGCAGAATGGGATTTGAATAACTAGTTAGCCTGTAAAGAAAACCTCTTACTATCAATATTTATTCTCTGTATGCTACAAATTCCCGCATGCAAGTCGTCACCTGAATCCTGGTTCGGAGATAGCCAATTTTTCGGGTTTTGGCAGTAAGTACCCGTACCCATTCCCATTGAGGCCGTTGAAGATTATTACAAGATAGTATATTCAAGTTTATTGTATTCTATCTTTTAGTACATCATCATCGTTGTCTATACATTCTCCATCAATAATACCTGTCAGCTGATTTTGTGCAAGCTCAGCTAAAACAGGATCCAGTAGTAACTCGCTCTCTCCATTCCATTCAAGTTCTCCCACTCCTGTCTTTCCTAAACGATTGAGATTGCAATCAAGTCCCCCTTCTGATCAGTCACCAATCTCTAGATTGTCAAGACCTTTTACTTTTATCTCACTGTCCTCTGAACCATCAATTGCGAGTGATATCCCGACCTGTTTAGCTATATTAGTATTAAATCTAAATTATTAGGATAAATGAATAATCACCTGACGGAATGATTTGACAATAGCTCCTTTCTTTCCTGATGCAGCAAGTCCCATGCCTCCGCCACCACCCAAGTCATCAATATTCGCCTATCACCAAAAGTAAATTGTCTACGGCGGCTCGTATCTACCAAAGTGCAATTGGCGATTTCGGGTTTGGCAACCAGCAACACCCAACCATCGACACCCGATACCCCAAACGACAACCAACCACGAACGAACACCAAAAACACCACGAATACCGCCCATTTTACTGGTAATCACGATTCATCTCTATTACTAATAGTATTGAACTAACTCACTGCTACAGCTCGCTTAATCACCATACCCGCCCTCCCACCCGCCCTTCCAGCAGCACCCACCCTTCCAATACTGGCACCCGCCCTTCCAGCACCCTGATCAAGCAGCACCCGCCCTTGCAACAGTGCCCGCCCTTTCAGTACTGGCACCCACCCTTCCAGCAGCACCCGCCATCTTACCCGCCCTTCCAGCAGCACCCACTATTCCAGTACTGGCACCCGCCTTTCCAGCACCCGCCCTTGCAGCACCCACCCTTCCAGGACCTGCCCTTCCAGCACCCACCCTTCCAGGACCTGCCCTTCCAGCACCTGCCCTTCCAGCGCCTGCCCTTCCAACACCCGCTCTTGTAGCACCCGCCCTTCCAGCAGAACCAGCTCTTCTAGCAGCAACCTCAGACTTCCAAACACTTCACCTCACTTCTAGTAGGGAAGTTTATTGCACAGCGCTTCACTTTACTACTAGGAAGGAAGTCCGTTGACGAACACACTTTTCCGAGATGCCTAAGTTCACCGACCCGATTCTTATGCATACAAAAGCGGGAACGCTGAAGTCCCCTCCTTACCTACAAGGTCAAAAGAAAGCGGACTGTGTCAAAAGCCATCGCTTGGCAGATATCATCACCAAACAGTTCACACCGTTCCTTGCCAGGCAATTAGCCAACTTAGCCAAAAAGCACAAGGTGATCGGGACATGGAAAGTGACATCAACCAATGGATGTGTCTATCTCAGGGTATGAAGGCAACGTGTGAGGAGGCCAAAAGCGACGGGGCCAAATAATTTAAAATATTCAGGGGCAAGGTTGGGAGTGTTATGAAGGTCTTCTTTGACATTCATATCACGCAACTTTTGAATAAAGCAGGCACTCTTGTTACCAAGAGTTTGGAAGACATCAACGACGCTGCTGTTACTTATGAGCGGATTGAAGTTCCTGAGGTTTCTGGTGCATTCTATCTTGCACTTGATAAGAATTACACCCGCATATTTGTCTACTTCAGCAGAGGTTTTGAGATGGTCTACAGACCTGAAATTGGGAAATGGGTTTTGGAGTCTACAACCTACAATATTGAGGAATATGCTGAACTCCAACCACCAAGAGCATTCATAACTAAAGATACGCTCAAAACCTCACAACACATGAATCCTGTCATCCTCCATCTTTTCAGCTCATTTGGCAATATTACCAGAGCCAAACGAGTTTTGCTTGGTGCGGTTGACAAAGATAACAGAGATCTTTGTGTCAAGAGGATTGCAGCTCTGCCTAAGGAGGAGAAACAACAGTGGGCAACGGATGATCAGGAATGCTTCTCCTTGAGAGCATGTTTGATTAATTTGTTTACTGAACCGCATTATGATATTGGTGATTTAAAGGATGGATGGGCAGTAATGGCACCAATGGGTAAATTCACGGGGGCTGATTTCTGTATCAGGGAAATGAATAGGAGATTTGTTTGTAGGCCTGGTGGAATTGGTTTTGTTCGGGGCACAAAGTCGGAGCACTTTACTACTAACTGGTATGGTTTTAGACATTGTTTGGTTTCAACAATGCATGAAGCCGTCAAGAAGGAATATCTTAAAAGATTTCCCGAAATTGTTTAAATTAGAACAACAGTTAGTAGTTGGAGGAATAAAATGATTGTTTTAACTATTTACAAAAATATTTAATCACTCTCCTCATATAACCTCCTCCTCTTCTTTGGTTGCCGATTAGATTTCTGGATCTCTTGTAGACTGTTGGCGTCGGTTGATATTGAAGGTATATCTTTACCAACCGGTGACGGAGAGGACTCCAAATTGGGGGAACTAAGTATAGAATTGGACTCCTCAAGCGTATCGGGAGTCAAAGACTTTGAATTTCTTTTTAAAGTAGGTGTAGATGGCAACGGTGGATCGCTGGTAAAATGATTGTTTTCCGGTGAAGGTGCCTATAGAATAATTAATATGAATTGTTACGCCTTCTATAGGGTACCGAAATACCTGTTCTCATACTCTGATAGGAAACTCCCGTTTGATAACCGTCGGTTATTCAAACCTCTCATTTCTTGCCCGCACAGCATTAAGAAACTCTTGTGTTTCCTCTTTCTCCTTTTTGATCCTGCTTGCCCGTTGCTCTTCTGTTTTGAATTGACCACCAATACAATTTTTGTAGACGGCCCTCCAGGAAAATCCATTAGAAAATCTCTAACAGTTATTGGCTTGCTTCCAACCTCCAATCTATGCGGTCCGTCTTTGGGATGGAAATGTGTTGCCAGAAGGACTTGATATATGTATAATGTTTCCACCGTGATCGCATCCTGCCAATTGGGAGAGGAGCTCAAAAGACTGAAGGCAAAATCAGAGTGATTAGTAATCAGCTCATCCAAGTCGTCAAATACTTTTGATGATACACCTATAGTATAACCGATTAGAATGAACAAAATAAATATTCCGAAAGGTGATTATTTTTACCTATATTCCTGTATGAACTCCATTTATCATCTAAAGAGCCAACATATATTACTAACTTGCGGGAATCTCTCGCTGTAATCTTGAGATTACTTTGTCTGCTGGCGGGAGCTGGGGATGTAAGGGCAGGCACCAATCCAAATGTTGAGTTCTGTTTTTTAGATTCTGTAGAAGTTTTGCTAATTGATCCTTGACGGTAAAGTTCCACAATCTGACGGGCTGTTAACTGACCTATTTTGACAACTCTCTCTGGTGAGTTTGTCGGGCTAGAAAGAAGAAGAATTGTTTCAATATTTGGTGAGAATTTACCCCTACCTTTCTCCGGTCTCTTAGGCCGAGTACGTGTGGAGGATGCAGATATTGAACCACGGGATGTTGAAGCACCGGTTGTAGTTTGTATGTGTTCTTTTTTTACTTTTGTTGAGTTACAGGAGACGGATAGAAGCAAATGTGGTGGTACTCTTTCCCCACAACAACGGAAAACTTTGTCTGCAGTCTGTGAATGGATAGTTTTTTCTCTTTCTGCGCAATATTCAACGGGTGACATCGTAGAATGAATGATGATATTAAATTGATATAAAATCAGAGTATGCTTCGTTGGATATTGGAAATGATTAGGGATACAAAGTGGGGTTTGTCGGTTATGTTCGGCTTCGAAAATATATCCCTGTGAATACAGAACGCAATAGAATCGCGAAGAATTTTATATTTATGGATATATAATGTGGATTTTTACCATATCTAATGTATTTATTTGTTCCGAAAATTTCAATTCAAATTACATTCAATTTCATGTATTCACTATTAAAATACAAACCATCATCATAAATCACTCGAAATGTCAACTTTTCTACAATCACCGGTCTCGGCTGCGCTTTTAGCAAACAAAGATTTGATTCAACAGCTTTATGTTGAACAAAATCAAACAATTGATCAAGTATTGTTATTCTTAACTGGAATCGGTGTTAAATGCTCCCGCAGGTCTCTCATAACAAAGCTGGGAGAATGGAATTTTAAAAAACATACTCATAGTCAAGACAACTCTTCTATGCGGGTTGAGATGGCCTATCTATTTTGGGTTAAGTGTTTGAGCGATAAAAAAATCCTACACGTATGTATTGCAATTTCATCAGTTTAAAATAATATCTTTTAGATACTGATTTAAAACCAGATTTTAAAAATTCGTAATTATCAAATAGAATTGAAGAGATTATGTATTATACGGAAATCTATGGGGATGTACAGAAGGTTAACGCAAACCGAGATAAACGACGATACTGATCAGAAATTGCGAGAAATTATTGAGCAAGAATTGGAGAGAGGGAATATCACGTTAGCCGGTCGGAGATCGGTTTGGATGCACTTACGGAATATGAGTGTTTTAGCTTCACAGTAAGACTTTCTAATATTGTATTATGGAACTAAACTCAACTGATTTTGAAAGTCATCGGATAGGACACGCATTGAAGATTGTTGATCCAATCGGGGTGGAAAACAGACTTAAAGGGGTCAATAGACACCATGCGCATTTTATATGTCGGGGGCCCAATTGGTGTTGGTCTATTGATGGACATCTCAAACTGCAAATGTTTGGCATTGAAATGTATGCTGCTATAGATGCGTATTCCCGTTACGTAACCTGGTTGTACTGTGGTGTATCTGGTAAGACAGGTGTCAGTGTATTAAGCCAATTCTTGGAAGTTATGAGGACACAGAATTGTTTGTCGTTGCATATCAGAGCAGACAGAGGGACAGAAACAATGTTATTGGCGGAATCTTTCTGGAAATTACATAAAAATCGTAATCCAAATATTACATTTCCGGAGGTGTTCTGGTATGGAACTTCAACGAGGAATGTCCGGATAGAAAGTTGGTGGGGACAGCTTACAAATGGGGCTACAGCCGATTGGAAGGTAATGTGAATCAATACTATTATACGTAGAAATATTACTAAACAGTATTAAAAGAAATATTTCCGTACACTTCAACAGGAAAACCTATTTCAAGAAGACAAATTGGAGGACATGATAGCTCTTCTTAATACCTATATGCCTATTATACGGGCAAAGTTGCATCAGTTCGTTGAAAATTGGAATAACCATAAGATACGAAAACAAAATAGTAAACCGAATCTTCCGACCGGGGAATCTTATTACAACTACTATTTCCCACCTGACGGTGTCAACAGTTATGAGCAAATACCCTCTCTGAATACCATTCAAAATATTAGATATAAGAAATTAAAAAATAGCCACACAACTGAGTACTACGGTATGCATGTTTCCCGACACTTAAAATTTCAAGTTTACTTAGCTTTTACTAACGGAATACATAAGATCATGATTCTTATCTCCCCAATTCAACAATGGACTGGTGCGCCCGTATGCTTTCAAAAGGAGGTCTGCCGGCCAAAGGCGTACAGTATGAGGACACCATGCCAGATAGTAAAAAGACTCATTTTGTTATTTATACATTCCTTAAAGCCTATCTAGAAAGACACATTCAGAAAGGAAATCAAAATCCCGTACTCTCATTGTTGTTAAAGCCTCGGGAGTTTTCCTCAATCAGAGGACCAAGCGCCGCACACTTGGTTGCAGAATTCCCTGATGAAAATTTACCGGACATAACCGATAATGAACTAAGTCAAGAGGAAGATTCAGACTGGGAGTAATTATTTTTTATTTGTATTTAACTAAAAATATTTAATATATCTACAATTAAATCACCGGCATTTTTTTTTTTTTTTTTTTTTTAGTGGGCGGGTTGTTAGGTTTTCGTTGCCACCAAAATCCTTAATTGCACTTTAGTAGTTATGAGCCGCCATAATTGTCCCTCTTCTTACAAGAACCTATTCTGATCCAATTCTGGATCCAGGAGTTCTGAGATGTTGCCTTTTAATATTTTATTCACTGCTGTATCGAGAGGCTGTACAAGGCTTGTACACCCTTCAGGAATAAATGAGTTTACTGTATTTGAATGGCGGAAAGCGGGAATCACTTTTGCTGTTTTTTGGCCGGCGAAAACATCAAGGGCAAGAAATCTTGGTTTTTCCGGAAAGGCAGATGACGGTATCAAGTCTTTTTCTAACTAATCTAGTGTAATACTCTCATTGATGTATCCTTTGGAATTGAATATAGCACGGATCCTGGAATCGTATCTCATGAATTCAAGAAGAATTGATTTGGATTCGCCTTTTCCTCGAAATATCAGAAGCGGCTTGACTCGTTTTTTGCCATCAGCACATATAGTTATCTGTAAAGAGGCCTGACGTTTAGCCCAGCGAGACCTTAATGCTCGTTCCCATATTGTACTGTTCCCTGTGAAATCGTATATACGTCCAGTTAGGAACTCGAATGGAAATGGTGTTTGATCCATGTTAAACATATTTCCCAATGGGTATCTGCCAACGTCTACCTCTTCTTCATTTTCCCTAAGCTGTGAATTTCGCCGATTCAATTTCCAAAAGAGTATGATCTTGAGACGGTAGTCTTCGGGGGCTTTGGAAGCGATATTAGTTTTACATCGCCACGATATTCCCCATCTTAATTTAAAGCCAGTAAACCATCCACTAGAAAACAAGCAACCAAACAAAACAGTATCGTCACTTCTAAACTCTATCTGTTCGGGATATAAATCTGCAAATATCAATTTTCGGTTTCTCTCAAACCAGTTGTGATTTATTGACCGGCCTCGGTTGCGCATCTCTTTAAACAATCGGTGGAGCTCCATTTCCATTTCTGGTCATTTTGCTTATCTTCTCCTCGTTTCTCTTCCAATCTCGTAGCTGTTTTGGACATAGGTGCAATAATGTAGCAACATGGTTCTGTGAGATCCGTTCCCATTCTGGCTTACTGCCAGTGCTAGCACTGACGTCCTTCTTGACTCTCTTAATAACCACTACAACCCGTAAAAGGTCTAAAGCCTTCAGCTTATACTCTCAGGGATATGATTTCCTTGACTGTTCTTGAAACTTTGCCATTGACGGATTTGTTGATTGCTGAAACTCTTGCCATTCTTCAGAAAGTTGTATTATATCGTCAGGTGCTTCTGTAGTTGACTGGATCGTTCCCCATCTTGGTATCAAGTCTGTTTTTTTCCGGCATATGCTACTAGTAGGGAGTTTTGGTGCACCGCTAAGGCGAGTAGGGAGGCTCGTAGTAGCTGGTGATGGCAATTGCTGGGACCTCCTATCAAAGATAATGATATCTTTCGAGAGATTTAAGGAGTGAAGCCCCACTGGCCTTGACGGTTCTCTTTTTGCAGCCGGACAGGGTTTCGTCTTTGCCATTACTATCCTACTCCCTTGAAAATCAGGAGATCATGGTAGGATATCGACGAGTGGTGCAACAATCATTGGTGGCGTAACCTGGGGCTGAAATCATTTCCACCAATCAACCACGGCCACTTCTCCAGTTTCTGCACACCAATTTGCTTTAAGCCCATGGGCGTACTCGGCAGAAATAACAGTACTCGCAATTTCACAGCGTTTTTAAACCCGACAGGGTCTGCATGAGGCGGCATGAGGCTGCATGAGGCTCTGGGTACACCCAATATAATTGGTTTTATAGTGCAAACGGGCTCAACGCCGTGAAGTAGTACTCAACGCCGTGAACTAGTACTCAACACCGTGAATTGCTCAACGCCGTGAATTGCTCAACACCCTGAACTACTCAACGCCGTGAACTACTCAGCAATTATTACTGCTTCACTATCCAAAAGGGGCCAAATTGTAGGGTACTCCCTATTGACCGGTAATTGGAAGATGGCATTGAGAGAAATTTCTGGTCTCACAAATGTACGGGTAGTATGGGTCCACAGGTATTTCTTCCAAATATCCCTGTATACAAGTAACTAATCAATTCGGGGTTGGATTTGAAGGTTTCGCTGCGTACCTGCTCTCATATTATCAGAAAAGCAAAGTACAGAGCTCCAATGATAACAGGAAACCCTGATATCTGCACCTTAAATAATATTCGGCCCGATCCAAATTCGTTAAAAGATAGCAACAAGGCGTTGACTCTTGTAGCAGAGAAAAGATTAATTGATCTAGCTCTTAAAAATGCATCACACTGCCGTATGCCCTTCGCTGAACTGGGAGACAAAGCCAATTTGAGTGTATGTATCAATACTATCAAAAAAACTCTTGCTGCCGATGGAATTCAGAAGAGGAAAATAACCATTGATGAGTGAAAAGCATGAGGCTGCGAGATTAGAATTTTGTCTAAAGTATCGACACCAAGACTGGCACCATGTTATCTGCACGGACGAATCATATTTTGAAACCAGTAATCTACGTTGTCGACGTCCAAATGGGGTATTAACGAGACCGGGAGCGGCATATTTGGGCCGTAATATGGACCAAAATTCCAGGGAGGGGCTATTGTCATGATTTGGGGTGCTATCATTTATGGACATATAGGTACTAACATTAATCACAAGACAATTATATTAGTACTAATATTTAGCTTTACCGTTTCACGTATACAAAACACCCTATGAAACAGAAAGGGAAAAAGACCAATCCCTCGTCAACCTCCAAAAAGAGTATGAACCCAAGCTTAGGGAGTACAACTGGTTAGTAGAAATGCAACTTGAACAGGAACCGTATGCCAGTGTACCAGAGCTTAAAGTTAGAGATAATAAGAGAAAAGATGGAATCGATTGGTATTTATATAGGGAGAGAATATTAAAACTCCTACTTTTTCCGCTGGCAATTCAGTTCAAAAAAACCCTCCCAGGTATGTTAATCATGATCCCATTGCTCCGGATAGGTATAGTAACTATTGAAGATAATGCACCTAGTAATAGGCATCACTATCAGGCAGAGTTTAGGAAAACAACTGGCACGGCCTGCAAAAACTTGAATGGCCTGCTAATTCACATGACTTAAATTCAATTGAGACAATTTGGAACGAAATGAAGGATAGTATTAAGGTAAAATTAGGTTGGGATTTTACAGCAAGCAGAATTGGAGCCCTAATAGAGGATGAGATGAGTGGAATAATTATCCTATAGAACGGATCGATAAGCATGTTCCATCTATGCCTCGTATAATTGAAGCCTGTATCGTAAGGAACGGAGGAAATTGTTTTAAATATTGATATATATCTGTAATCTGTATATAACTAGCCTTAGTACCCGCATATGCAGCCTCATGCAGCCCCGGTCGTGTTTAAGAATGCTGCGAAATTGCGAGTAGTTAGTACCGATAAGCATAGACACATGTAGCTGATTGCTTTCCTGTACTCAAACTCCTCACCCCCCCCTTTAATCCAGCAATGCAATTGCCGGGGCGATAGCCTACACAACCCGAGACAACAGCCCACGTCTACACGGTGCGTTGCGGTATGTTAACACCTGATCGGCGGCGGTGTCAGACTTGCAACCTTTCTCCTAAAGTCACAACCTCAGAATTTGGTGCTGGAAAGTTTTCATTTGACTGCTCAAATACCGCCGAAGATGCAATTAACACCATGAGCCCCAAAGCAGTTGTAAGAAAAGGTGAAATACCTTCCTTTCATTTGTACAATCCTCGGTTGTTTTTCCTCAGTTATTTTTCCTCTGTTTCTTCTCCGGGCCGTTCCACTCAGAATACTGATAATTGGTGCACACAGTTCAACCCCAACAATGATTATAGATCTTTTGAGAAGCCTAACTAAAATTCTTAAACCAGACTAGATCTAGATCTTGTCATTACTATACAACCGTGTTAAATACCTTATAACAGTCGCAACGCACTTGCCCAACATCGCCCAACCCCACAGCCTCTCATGCAACACATTACCATGTCTACAAAAGCCATTAGAAAATGTTCTTATGACAGACAGTATTACCGTCTCTAATCATAGCTTGCTCGTCAGAGAAACTGTAAAGAAACCTGGGGCACTAGAAAGCATTCTGTACCAAGTGGTGCTAAAATACAAAAGAGGGCAATATTCATAATCTCCTCTGCCCAGGCCACCAACCCATATTTTCAAATGCAGCCACGAAGATACTTGCAGGTGTAGTAAAGGAGTACCATATCTATACCTTACAAGTGATAACTAAAGCCTCAGGACTAAATGCTTTGCATGTTACGTTGACGAAGCATTCCTCGAATCACATCACAAATTATACAGAACAGATTGTTGACATTGCTGTCAAAGATCCAACTGAAACTGTTAGAGTCACAGAGTCTGGACAGATCAAATTCAACTAGAATACAACTCGAACCTATGAGGTCAAAAAGTTCGATAACTGCACGAAAAAAAAATGAAGGAACGATATCTTGAACCTTGTTTTGCTACTGTAAGAACAAAGATAAGTCTCTGGATCTGTTTCAAGTCTGGGTGTAAAGGTCATCTTCTCTGGATTAAGAGAAGCCAACAACATAGTCAAAGACTTAAGAGGAATTCAGTAGAGATGAATGGGAAACAGTAAGCATAGGAGATTATACAGGATTCCCTATACCCTTATATCACTATAATGGGCATCAGCAAACAAAAAAATCCACCAAGACGAATTGTACGTCCAGACGTACTGATTCGTCTTTTGTGACCGAAACCGCGTCTTTTGCTAACAAATGCTCGTCTTTTGGTCGTCCCGCGCTACCCGGAGCTCCCAAATGTGACATGTCGTCTTTTGGCGCCTAGTATGCATCCGAAATGTGACACCTCGTCTTTTGACGCCTAGTTCTTCTCCCAAATGTGATATCTCGTCTTTTGACGTCGCGCGGAAGTGATATTCCGCCTATGTAGTGGCGCTAATGCTAATACCGCTAGCTAATGACGTCAGATTTGACTCATCCACACCTCGAGGATCCACCCACACCTCCACCTCCACCTCCACATATACACCTAGCTACCTCGCCTCCTACCTCCCCTCCTACCTCACCTCCTACCTCATCTCCTACCTCACCTCCTACCTGTATCGACACCTACCTCCCACCTGTATCGACACCTCCTGCCTGTATCGACGCCTAGATACGTATTTACCTTCCTCTGCATTTCGACGCCTTTACTGACTGCGCTGCAGGCTCCAAACCATGCAGTATATCGACGCCGCTGGAGGCGTCAAATTGGGTAGTATATTGACGCCGCTGGAGGCGTCAAATACCCAGTATATTGACGGTATACTGACTCTGCTGCAGGCACCAAATCGACAGCTACCAGTCACCGAATACTGCAGCATTTGGACACACCCAGGCAGCGAATAGTACAGCTACCAGTCACGAATACTGCACCATTTGGACACCCCCAGGCAGCGAATGCTGCAGCTAGAAGTCACGAATACTGCACCATTTGGACACTCACAGGCAGCGAATGCTCCAGCTACCAGTCTACTAGTCACAGAATACTAGTCCAAATCGACGCCTACCAGGCAGCCAGCTCAGCAGGCAGGAGGCAGGCAGCAGGCAGCTCAGCAGGCAGGAGGCAGGCAGCAGGCAGGTTAGCGAGTAGGAGGGCAGGAAGGCAGGCAGCTCAGCGGGGAGCTCAGCGGGCAAGCAGCTTAGGGGCGAGCTCAGCGGGCAAGCAGCTCAGCGGCGAGCTCAGCGGGCAAGCAGCTCAGCGGCGAGCTCAGTGGGCAGGCAGCTCAGCGGGCAGGAGGGCAGGCAAGCAGCTCAGCGGCGAGCTCAGTGGGCAGGCAGCTCAGCGGGCAGGAGGGCAGGCAGGCAGCTCAGCAGCGAGCTCAGGAGGCAGGCAGCTCAGCCTGCTACTCAGCGGCGAGCTCAGCGCGCAGCTCAATGGTCAGGGAGGGGGGGGGCAGGAGTAAACGGAGGTAGGTGGGCCGCTTAGAAATGTACATAGAATTACGTAGACTTGTGGATCAATAAACGTGACATTTGAGCGGAACTGGTGTCCTAGTCTATGTACCGATTGCCGAGTGACCTCATTCTGCCAGCAAATTCGCTAGCGAAAGCCGTTAACCGGGCAAAAGCTACCCAGGTGTGGACCCGGTGTTCGTTTTGGGGTCAAAAGACGACATAATTCGACGTAATTTGCTCAAAAGACGAACTCGTCTTTTGACCAAAAGACGACGTCGCGACGGGAACGGGAGAGATGTTCGTTTTTTCTCGTCGAGACGATATCGTTTTGCGCCGGGGCGTATGGATCCAGGTAAGAAAACTTCTCATGCGCCTGGTGCGACTGGTGCGCCTGGGTACGCCCAGGTGCGTCAGAATGAACCCAATTTTTTGCTGATGGGTAGAAAATGCTGTAATCCGTTGCGGACAATACTAAGGTTCATGAGTCAGAGCTAGCAAGGGGAACTCGAGATTTGTTAGAGATCAATAGGATGTCATGTCCCAAATGTTCAACAGATTTGAATTTCAGACAAAATGTTTAGAAACTTCTAAAACCCGGTTTTACAAGATAGTTTACTTTGATCAAGAATCTGCTTGATTCCCTTATTGAACCTTTTGAAGCAGCCTGGGAAAAGTGGGATACAATCTCAAAAGATAAACTCGATTAACTAGTAGAATGTATAAACAGAATGGTTATGGCTGTTATTGAGGCAAATGGTACTGCTAAAAAATATTACAAATACATGTATTTAGGCATCACAAGTTCCTTCATTTTGAATCTCATAGTTATTACTTAAGCGGCTTTTGAGTTATTTCATATCAATGCCCCCTCGAGAGCCGTCATATTGAAGTCGTCCTCGAGACCCGTTTGTTGGTCGCTGCTGTCACAACCTGTTTAGAACAGCTGTACATTGCCTTGCGCACTTTGTGTTATTACGCTGATCCTTTGGAGGAGCCCTCTGCTTTCATTTGCGTGTTTCGAGCTAGAAATGTATCGGGCGGTAGCGGAATTCCAGCTCTGTAAATAAGATGCAAACGCAGATGATCCTATTCCTGGATGCAGATATGAGGGCGGGCAGCTGAGTGGCCCGCTGCCCGACTCGGTACCTTTTTTTGTGACCCGCCTCCGCTAATACTTTATCCTAAGCTCATCTACGCGACCAGACTTCAAACATTGGAGCATCAAATCCATAAACCGTCGGCACTTTAAGGCCCTCATACGAGACCGAAGGTCATACCAGAGTTGGGTGAAAAACCAACAAAAACCACAAAACTGATTATCTGTAGCCTTTTACTGGCATTTAGAAGTAGTGTCAGCATTGTCTCTGCGGTTTACAGTTAGGTGATGCATACGATCAATGTATTAAAGCAATGAAAAGAAAAGAAAAAGAAAATCACACAGCTGGGCGACTGCCATTCTCACTAGATCTCCAGTTAAAAAGATCAGAGATGGGATAAAGAAAACTAAGAGAGGGTTGGGTGAAAATTAATGAAGAAGAAAAGGGATGGTTTAAGACTGCGAAAGAGAAAAAGCAAAGGAAAAATAAAGTAGGTTATACACGATGTATCCCTTTTCTTTATCATATGTTGTTTCTTTATCTTAGTTATTTTGATGTTAGATAGGGTTCATCGCGTCATAACCTCCGAGCTACATACAAGAAATAGAATGATCAATCACTCAATCAATTCGGGTTAAAGATCACACCTAACCCTTACCTACGTTTGCGCAATCACAAACTGTCACTCGTGCCAAGCCAGCAGCCGCGACCGTCATTACCATATAAATTTCGCACCATTCGATTAAGTCTCCTACTCACGCCAGCGCTGGACATCCTGAGCGGCTACAAAGCTCCTACTTCATTTTCTTGATTTTTGATATATATGGAACAGATTAGCCCTGTTACTCGCTATTGAGGGTGTAAAAACCGTTTTGATCAGGTAATCTACATGCATGTTACGTTACTCAGTTGTTCGGGTTGTTGCGCTGATACTGGTTTATGTCTATAGCCTCCCACGAGGCATTCCGCGTGCAGATATCCTTCCAACTCAAAGGGTATCTCACGGCTCGTAGGTCAATCCTAACCTCACGACTGTCATCCTCTCCTCCGAATAGAAATCCGTGAAATTATGAAATCCCGGCTGCTTCATGTACTGCGGATCATCTGAAGGTATTATGAAGCGACCTATAAAGACATACAGTTCAGAGATAGGTACTGCTCGTTGGTAATCATGGCTTGAAAGCCCTTTCTTACGAGCCAGGGCATACCCGCTACAGCCACTACCACACCTGTTCTGATCCGTTGACCATGATGTCGATTTGGCCAAGTGTGCGCACAATTCCTCAAAATTGATGGCTGGGGTGATCCTTTCGGTAGGCCCAGCTTATGATGGTTAGGGCACACCATTAAACAAGCTTGCATAATAGCTCTACCCAATGATCAAATACACAAACAGGGATGTTCCGAAATGTATCATGCAGCACCTAATAATCACCCCTTACGCTGTCGTGAAAATCCTAACCCAGTAAAAAAACGATATACTTGGTGTGGCTTTAGTAAAAAAGCTCATTCCTCAATATAGTCGTGCCAGCGCCGACACCTTCTCAGGAAAGAACCGAAATTATAAGATGAAATATTGTCTTTTGAGTATTTAATTACGGAAAGGAATGACATGAATCCATACCGTTATGATAGGCGTTTTTTTTATGAACTCATTGACATATTCGATGAAAAAACCATTATATAGTTAGCTAGTATATGTATGGAATCGCCACTTGATCATTGGTTCAACAATCCATCAAGACGCCCATTTGGCCCAAAGGCCGATCCATCTACCATCTTGCTGGATAGGGCGCACACTTGGCCAAATGTACGTCTTAGTCAACGGGTCAGAACATAAAGCACAGGATCCTCGTTCCTCCCAACTATTCTTCGACTTCTCTGT
The DNA here is from genome assembly GCA_024713705.1 of Morchella sp. 2018-W38C. NCBI lineage: Eukaryota > Fungi > Ascomycota > Pezizomycetes > Pezizales > Morchellaceae > Morchella > Morchella sp. 2018-W38C. Next base: position 373,129 of record JAMJEX010000013.1, on the reverse strand, counting down.
GTTTGAGCCCTGCCCAGCCCACGTTCGCCTCTCTTTTTTCCTCTTCCTTATCTTCGTCTTTCTCGCCAGTTTCATGTCTCCACTTTGTAAACTCCTTCCGGATCGCGAGCGCGGTACCGATGCCTGATTCCGTCCATAGAAGCGTATCGAACAGTACTAGACTGATGGTGGTGACAAAAAGGGAAGATAAGACTCTTTCGGAAGGATTATCGCAAATGTGGATTCAAGAGATGCCAAATTTATTGGTTGAGTACAGGATTGATTGGTTGATTGACACTTTATTGATTATGTCAATACCCGACATACCAGGACAAAACTGAGACAACAAGAAATAAAGAGAACCAATTCTATGAAAGTATGTAACGGAACATAAACACCATTTTAATAAACCCGTACCCATACCCCCAGCTTCCTAAAATTCGATTCTTCTTATTTACCATTTGTACACTGGATGTCTTTCACCCTTTAGGCTGCCCACAAGACATTTATTGAATACAGAACAGACTCGAGAAACAAAGGAACAACTGTTGCGTAGCAAACTGTGCTCGCAAAGCCATAGGCAGCTCGCAGTGGTACTATGGCAGCATCTCCGTCCATGCCGGCTTTGAGGAACCGGATAGGTCATAAACGGAAAAAAACCATAGAAGAACGAGAACATGCGAAATAACGCAAGAAAATGTACCACGAGAAACAAAACTTCGGCCTTTTCTGGTATTCAATATGGCAGGCAACATCCCCTCCTGGCAAATATAAAAGCCCAAACTAGCTGTGCTCCAAGTGAGAAGAAAAATGGGAACCGCGACTGGGACCACTATTGCTTCAGGGGTCCTTTTAAGCCGGAAGTAACTAAAGATCGGAGCAGCGAGACCTAACGATGAGAAGTAAGAAATGGCATAAGTCGTGACAACAAATGCACCTCGGATGAACAGTTTGCTTTTATCGGTAGGTGAAAGACATCTTGGATTGCACTGGCAAGAGGTAGACGCGGGAGAGGGATCTGATCGTCCGCTGTTTTGGTTGAAAGTCTGGAAGAGTAGCTCTAGTGTAAGCCACGGTACAAAAACCATTATAACCCAAACAAAGCCAAATCCGGTATGTCTGTATCCGCATATCTTGACAAACTGAAGTACCGAGAGCATTGAAATAAATAATCTCAAGGTTATTTTCCTCCCATCCCAGCCCTGGGTAGTTGGTTTACTATCGCGGTTGTGTCCACGTGGCAACATTAAAGGGGGAAGAGAGGGGTTCAATCGCCGGTGAACCGCCATGTGAATCGCCTGTCGAAAGCTCAGTTGGCGTTTGCCAAGACCCCATGTGCCTTCAAGCAAATCTCGAGATGAGAGATAAGAGCAGTGCTGAGTTGGGGGATATAATATCTCACAAAATAGGCATAACAGGTCGAAAACAGGTCCGGCAGGGGTCATGAGCACATGAATTTGATACACCGTACGCGTCTCGATCGGCCCGTTCAGAGGGTGTGTCAGATACGCGATGAGGAACGTCAAAAGAGGCCAGAACATGTTGAACCGTGTAACCTCCGAGCCTGTCGGGGTTGGGCGATCGCCGTCGGTCCGAACATTGGCATCAGTGAGATTCGGAGAGATTGGTACTACCAAAGATGGCGGTCCGGCAACAGTAGTCGGTACTTGTGTTAAGGTGGTAACAACAGGTGTCGGGAACCCATCCTGTGTGTTTGATTCTGGATCGTAGGTATATACACCAGCAACAGCTGCGGATGCGGTCGTGGCGGCTAATAATGATATGAGCGATGTGAAAAATACGAAGATAACAAGAGAAGGTCCAGGGAATCTCATTTTTATCGGTCTAGAACTATATCTGTCGCTCGAGTGAATGGAGGTTGAGGTTGTTTTCTCATTTCAGGCGATGTTTGCCAACACATAGATAACGTCTTGGTCCAGCTTCGCCAGTGACTGAGAAGCTACCAGCAACCAATCAAATCACCTCTGGTATATATTCTGCCCGACCTAAGAGCCCAACTTCACTAGTCCAGTAGAGTTGACCCAGAAACCCTATTCAAAAGGAACCTTTTATAACCTATTTTCGAGGATCGGGCAATTGATCTAACATGTTTTTATACGCACTGAGTTGAGATTAAGGTCCCCATTGAGGTGTGGTGAGAGGCGGAGAAGCAGGGTTGCTTTTGTGAACCCTCGCGACGTGATTGTATATAGAGGTTTACACAGCCTCGTCTCTTCAAGGCCAAGTTGTTTTGAGTCACAAGAACCTCCACATTCATCACCGTCTCCACCGTCTCCACCGCCTCCGTGCTTCGATATAGATAATACAGCCTTCACAGCATCCTCCTAACTTTGTGAAGATCCCACATGCACTATGTATGTACGCTCCCACGTTCGTTTTCGTATTGTATTGTCTCCAGCAGAGCAAGCCAGCCACACTGTGGCGGCGCGAGAACGGAGCTTTGTGGCCTGCCACTACAAGAGTGAGAGGAGAAGCTAAAGATGTTGCAGGGTTTCAGAAGGCGAATGTGGTTTACGCGCTAGCTTTGATCTTGGCGATCACCCGGGATTAAGGCTTGCGCCACACAAGTGGGGGTGGCTTTGTGCCACGTGTGTCTGTCTTGATCTCCGCCAAATGGAGGAAGTGTTTAAAGGAGTTTGAACGTAAGTCATTACTCTGAGGGCTACAAGGATATTGGAGACTTTGCGTTTTTGAATCCGGACCTCCTGGAGCTTGGCATTATTGGATTTCCGCTAGTTCCCGGGAGACAAAAATGGAGCCAGATACTGCTTGCTATTGATCAGCATACCCAGCTTTTGGTGAGAGTGAGAATGAAACCCCATAGAACATTAATTTATTCCGCCATCAATACCATCGCTAAGTTTCTGTGTTTCATTGGAGGTCAATTTTCATCTGAATATTATAACAAAGCAGTCCGCATAGAAAAGAGCCCTCATTTAGTTATGCTGCAGTAGTTTGAAGAAGTGGAGGTCAAGTTTTATGATTAGACCCCCAAATCCACAGCTGGACCTATAATTGCTTGGCTAAATAATGGCAAGTCTGTCAAAAAAGACTCCGGACCTCCCAGCGCAAAGTATTCAACCTTCCAAAGCCCAACTACCACACCATGCCCAGAACGGCCTAGAAACGAGTACCACGTGAACCACTAACACCCCCCACCCCCCTTCCCGAGCACCCACCCCTCCCCTCCCATCCACTTCCACCACCTTACACCCCCACCCTCCCCCGAAACTCCTCCAGCACCGCCTCCATCTCCACCCCCCACTTCCTCTCCTCCCCTTCCCCCCCATACACCGCCGGCACCACCGCCCCCGCGGCCAACAGCCACCTCACCGTCTCCGCATGCCCCCCCCCTCAGCGCCCTCACCAGCGGCGACGGCCCCGCGCTCGCATGGCCATCCACCGGCATCCCATGGTACTCCACCAGCCGCCGCACCACCCCCGTGCATCCCTTCCCTGCCGCATAGTTGAGCGCGGCCATGCGGCGCTCGTAGTCGGGCACGCACCACCCCCACTGCACGCGCACGAGCTCATAGGTAAAGTTTGGCGGGGTGAAACGAGCGGTGCGCAGATGGTCGAAGACGTTGTGCAGGGAGCGGCAGGTGATGCCGAGCATGCAGAGTGAGCGCGGGGGGAGGTGGGCGGCGATGAGGAGGAGGAGCTCGGGGGGGAGGTTGGCGAGGTTCCTTTTGGCAGGGGGTGGCATGGCGGACTGGCGGTAGGGTTGGGCGCGGGGTTGTGGGTGTCTCGTGGTGTGGGGTTGTTGTGATGGTGTCGTTTGGTGGACGATGCGAGCGCGGAGGAGGCGTGAGATTAGGCTTTAGGGCATGGGGGAGTTTGGTGACAGAGACTGGGACGCTGGTGGCTTTGTGCGGTCGTGAGGAGAGTGAGCTGGGTGGGGTCTAATAAAAGCTTGGCGATCGATTGGAGGGATGGGTGAAAGTACCTCTTGCGTTTACTCCCTTGAATACCTCCCAGCGAAGAATGAACGATGTGCTCAATTATCGGCCAGTGATGATACTGTAGTTCAAAGATTGAGGACCGTCCTCGGTGCGTGCTCTCCCCCTCGCTTCCCCGCACTCGCGCCTTTGGGTTATGCGGATGTGCACGTGCAGGATGCAAGGGCGATCACACAACCGCATAAAAGAAAATGTCACCATTGGCTCTAGTAGCGCTGTGGGCAGTGGAACTCGCTATCAGAGTCTTTGCCAGCTCTATATTTTGATCACTTGATTGGCCAATAGTGTGACCGGCACCTATCAGGTTGTCAGAAAATTGAGCTGGCTCCGTTTGCGCGGAGTCTCTATTCTTTATGGTTATATATTTAACAACTCCTCCCTCAATAATCAGAGGGTACTCAATATTGCGGTGGATCCCCTCGACTCTCCTCTCCAGTAAATGAACTGACCTCGAGATCTGTCTCTGCCAAGGAATGACCGACAGACTCGACCTGAATAGGTCCAATATAGACCTCTCTCTTCGACATTTGAAGCATTGGGGACTAGCTCCCAACTAGCCTAGCTAAACAAAAAAGGGTTAAGATTGACGACAAGAACAATGTATACGACTAGCTTAATTACACAAGAGTAGCTGGCTGTACTTAATGAGAGGGGAGGGACATCCCTCAGCCTCGCTTGGATTAAGTATGTAGTAGGTTGGGTATATAACCCAGTCTCATTAATATCGTCACTACAGATTCGGCAATTCCACTATGCCACCGGAGAGGCTCCAGGCAGTAGGGCAGCAACCGCTTGAAAGACGAGCCAGGGTTAGGTTAGGCGAGGCTTGGTACGCTCGCGCTAGTGGAGCGCTTAACCGCATGGTTGTGATTACATGTATGGTGCGCCCACGACGAAAGTTCAAAAGCCTAAGGCTTTGCAAGGAAAAACGTTAAAATTAAAGTGGAAAATAGACCGCTATCAAGTTTAGTTCTATTTTCCCGGATTTTGATATCTATCTTGGTTGGAAAGCCTTAGAAAATTGAGGTTGTAGATTTTTGTATGTAAAATGCGCCAAGCATGCGCCGAGTGAGACAGGCTGGGCGGGGGGCAACTACACCCCAACCACACCCAAATGTGCAAAGGCCGGTGCTGGAGCAGAACAACCAATATTGAAGATAATGATTCGCGGTTTTACGGGAGGATATTCGATTATCTTAGCAAGATATTGAACATTTAGAATGAATCTTTTCTTGAACACATAGGGATAAGATTTGCGTTTTTATTATAGATAATTGGATTTAAGACCATTCCACCCCGTACCACCCCCCCCCCCCAGAGTAATTCTAGCGCCACAACCACATAAGCTATTATGCTACCCTTCGCGATTATGATAGATAGGATGTGTCTCAACGATATACAGTCCTGAACATAGTTTTAAATTCAATTATCTCCTACCTTGTACCTTTTGAAACAACAAAAACACAAATATTATCCCCATGTGTTCAAGAAAAGATTCGTTCCAAGTTTTCTATATACTATTTGGACACCCGATTCTGACCTCGGTTAAATATCTTATCATCTGGTGGTTTTGCAGCAAAGCCGATTCCATCACTTTCCAGCCCTGCGCCAAGCCTGTCTCACCCACCAAACATGACTTGTCATCACCACGACACCGCAACGCCAGGACACAACTCGATGGCGCCGTCCCGTACCCAAAAAGCCAAGGGAGGATGGCCGGAGTCTCTAGAAATTATAAGCTCTTCAAAGATTAGTTGTGTTTGTTATGCTCATAATCGTGGTCCAGCGGGTGGTGTTCGTTGCCGCGCGCATTTCCCACGAATGTTTGTAGCGTGCTATACGTACAGGCGGAATATGTGCTGAACTGCAGTGCTCAGGGGGCCTGCTGCCGCATTGACTATAGCACTCACAAGACCACCGGACAAGCTTGTAATATGACAATCTCTTCCGATATGTTCCTATTATCCTATGTACGGAGTGAATTTCCTAAAATCTAACCGTAAATTTTTGAACTCGTCCAATAGTCTCTCATCCTTGAAAGCTGTATCCTCAGTCTTTAGAAATAAGCACATCCTGATACACTAAAAGAAAACACTATTCTATAAACCATCAAACCATGTAATTAATAAATTAAACACAAAGAAAAAAGAACCAAAACATCGAGCCCTTGCAATTCATGAATTAAAGAAAATGGAACCTAACCCTAACCCTAACTCTCCCCCCTATCTGGCAGAGACATAAGTACTTCCACTGCCCACCTTCCCACACCCGCGTATCCGCATCTTTTCTATATCTTCTAGCTATTGTGGCTTCGAAACAGTATGTAGAGCGAACTCCGGCTGCCGATCCGCGTGCTAGGGGGTGTTGGTGGGCTGTGGCACGGTTTTTTTTAAATTTTGTCTGACTCATTAATTGCATACCGACCGTAGTCTATGGCGATATCACACCCCCCGGGACTACCCTACTAGTATATCACCCATTTGTGCCTAAATAGAATAAATAGAAAGTAAAGTAACTAACGAATATCAATTTTCACTGTCTCCCTTATCCCCATGTCTCACCTTGGCCCTAGTAGGTCCTTTCTCCTGTACGCATTCTTTATTGCCTCGTAGCCTTCCTTCTTGGTCCACCTGTGCTGATAGAGTCCAAGCGCTGTGACGTCCATTGTGGCAAGGCCGAACTCAATTTCGATTCCCTATCATGAATCCCCGCGATTAAAAGCCTCGTGTCTCTGTACCACGCCCAGCTTCTAAGTGTGTATTGATCTTCGTTCCCTCTGTTTTACTCTTTCAGTTCACCTTCCGTCTCTAACAACGGAGGGTGTCTCCGTCGTAGTATTTCCACTTTGGTGCGGCCGACTGGGGGTGTGTGTACCGGTGTTTTTGGTGATGGGAAGTTTTGTGCTGTTGGATTTAGTTTTGTCTTCGATGTGGCGGGTGGCTCTGTTGTTGTCTCTGGTGTTGGTAATGGGAGTGTACTTGGTGTCTTTGGTGTGGGCGTCGGTGGTTGTTGCACTTGTGGCGGGGGATCTTGGTGTAGTGCTTGGAACATGTTCCAATAACCCAGGGTGTACTGTTAGCGTCTAACCACTAAGATTGTGCACGTCCACAGAACTATTCCGGCGAAGCCCTTGCCTCGCAGCACCAACCTCTTCGCACTACGCAGCGAAAATACCAAATCGAGGGGAGCCCTAAGGCGGGTGATAGCATTACGGCTCAATTTTTAGCTGCATGCAGATCTGTACGCATGCGGTAAAGCAGGACCGCCGCGCAGTGAATGGACTTGGGTACTCGGATACAGGAGAAAGGGCCAGAAAATGCAAGTAAGGATCCAGGGATTATTTGTATAGAGTGGCGTCGCTCTGCCATAGAAAACAAACCTATTGCATTTTTTGATTCTTTCCCCATATCCGAGTAGTATGTCATAATCATCAACTGACGTTGCTGCGTGGAGTAACTGCCAGGTCCCGATGATGTAACACAAGGGTGGTTACGGAAGTGGCGGGGCGTGGGTCATCACTTGGTCCTAGAAATTGTGTAAAACACCGGTGATCCCACACCCATTCTCACTTTGATACATGGATTACAGGTCATAGATAGAGGAAACGGAGATTACCCACAACTCTATCAAGAGATTCTAAAATCAAACTTGGTTCCATCGCAGCTCCAGGACCTTTGCTATTCTTGTCGGGGCTTGGCACGTTTATTCTGGTAGTGTTGGGCGCGCGGGGGAGGGGCATAGATATAACTATTCAGCATGGTTCCTGCGGGAAGCTCATATATCGATAGCGATATATATGTATCACTGTTTGGTTCGCGCTGCCTGTCTCGGCGGCGTTGGATTATCGCTGGTCGTCTTTACATATCTAAGCACATAGTTAGCTACGACTCATTCCTGTCAGGCTTGAGAGGGGGATAACCATCTCCCGGTGGCCGGTCCCGCACCAGACAGACACCGAAGTCCCCGGCGACCCCAATTCGAGCATTTCCGGAAACGAAGATACGTAGAAAGACACCCATGTGCATGTTCAAGGATGTGCACAAGCAACATCCTCTATCGAACTGTTCTGATCCGTTGACCAAGACGTCGATTTGGCCAAGTGCGTGCACAATTCATCAAGATCAATGGATAAGGCGATCCTTTCAAAAGGTCCAGATCACGATGAATATGGCGCTCCATCTAACAAGCCCTTTACGACCCCCTTAGTAATTACCCATAAGTCTACATCCAGGAAGTGTTTATAAGTGTTGGCCAGGAGGCTATCTAAAGTGTCACATGTGCATCAATCTTGCTAATAGAAAAATGAGGCTTATATTACACCATTTAATGCCTAGCAATTTAGAATTAGTCGTACTACGGACGACATCTTCGGTCCTGATGTAACTTAAGTAGAAAATAGTAAGTGCTTAGATTCAGTCCGACAGTCCATACCACTCTGCGCCTTTCAGCCCCTGCAATTCAAACCTGGGAGATTATAATATTAGCTCAATACTTCTAAGTACAGGTCTAGCAATACTATACAAGCATCAACGACAATGTATGGGGTAAATAATTGGCACCTACTACTGCAGTCAACTCGCTTTGTAATAAGAGCTTTTCCAACTCATACAAAACGGTATGAATTTCAAGATCAGGTCTCTCTGAGTATTCATCTTTTTTTCTGCGAACAATCATCAAAGCAGTCTCTCCACCGGGGGTTTGGCTGAGTACATCGGCCCCTCTAGAGAGTAATACCCCCGAAAGTTCAAAGTACACACCGGAAACCGCAATGTGCAATGGTGTCACTCCGTCCTCGCTCACACCGTGTATATCGGCGCCTCTGGAGAGTAAGGCCTCTGCAATGTCAATATCCCCAGATGTGACCGCGGTGTGTAATGGTGTCATTCCTACTCCGTTTGCATCATGTATGTCGGCTCCTCCGGAGAGTAAGGCTTCTACAATATCGATCCATCCATGAGAGACGGCAATGTGTATTGATGTCATTCCATCCCTGTTCCGACTGAGCACATCGGCACCTTCGGAGAGTAAGGTATCCACAATGTTGGTGGTGCCACGTGCTGCCGCAAGATGTAGTGGAGTCATTCCATCACTGTTTTGAGTGAGTACGTCGGCGCCTTTAGCGAGTAAGGTATTCACGATGTCGCTGCTCCCGTCGGAAACCGCAATATGTAGCGGCGTCATTCCATCCATATTTGGGCTCGTCACATCAGAACCACCATCCAAGAGTGTTCTAGCAATCTCTTCACGCTCCCGCCAGAAACCACTGACCACTGGATAGGAGCGTGTATGCGCGGACACTGCTAGATGCAAAGGCGTGTTGCCATACATATCCGTCGAATTAACGTCAGCACTTCGTCGCAGTAAAGCCTTAACGATGGCCGAGCTCCCCTCAAACACAGCCACATGCAAGGCCGTACATCCGGCATAGTCTCGTCCTTCAATATCTTCACCCAGTGAGATAGATTTATTGAGCGCTGTCAATAACATATGTACGTCATGCTTCAGAACCTCGATGCGATCGTTCACTGACGCTCTCGCAAGATCCTCAAAAGCATCAACTACAGCATAATGTTTTTCCATCCAGCGATTGTTGGATGTTATCGCAGCCCGAACAGCGCTTCGATAGTCATACTGAAGTGGAGGGTGGGCTCGTACCCACGGTTCCACATGTGCTTGCGGAAGTCTTATGATCATTTGGATGCCACTCATTCTATATTTTCCGGTGGAATAGACGGTGCGTCCACGCCGTTGCAGTAGCTCAAATATCTTGCGATCACCCAGGTGACCGGCCATCCCAAGTGCCTGGGCTCCAGGATCCCAGTAACTAGCCCAATGTTCCATGTAGCATGACTCATTACAATCAAGATCATTCTTAACAATATCTCCATCTTTCTCGATCAGCAGGTTAATGACTTTCTCATCAGCAGCCAATAACGCGTGAGTGAGAGGTGTCATGCTATCGAAGCCTCTTTGATTGGCAGGCTCTCCGTTATCGATAAGATGTTCAATGCATGGACCATGGCTCCACCAACAGGCCTGTCTTAACGGCGAGTATGCTCCTGGGGGGTGCAACAAAAACTGTCTCTTATAGAATTCACTCTTTAGGAAGCTAATGACACTATTTTTGGAACGATCTTGGTTACAGTTGACCACATAGTGATCCAGGGTTTCCAATATGTAACTCGTTATCGTGTCAGAGAGATCGCCAGTCACTCTGAGGTAGTTCATCGATGACATTAAAATCATCCCGGGGGCAAGTGACATTTCAGCAACGGTTATGCTCTCCATGTATTCTTCCACTGTATAGTGCACGAGTTGAACGCTGTTGCTCGACTGTTCAACTGTGACTAGCCCAGCACATACTTCAACCAGAAGGCCAGTCTCAGGCATATCGGCTTCTGTGATCTTCGTCATATCCGTATCAACAGATACAACTGCCCGAAGCTCGTCAATGCTTGGCTTCAACTTCGTTTTCACAAGCCATCCAAGAACCCTCCAGGCAAGAGCCACACGAGACGGGCTCTGCTCGCGAATCCTGTCTATCGCGTGGCCATAGCACTCTAGTAAAGCGTTTCTAGAGCCGGTTTTAACAGTTGCCTTCAGCTTCTCCATGGCCTTGCGTACTTGGCTTTCTGTGGTCTGTTGACACAAGTGTTCGATATACAGCTGAGCGAGTAAGAACCTTTAAAACAATATGGGTAAGCATGTAACTTAATGAGTGTATTTGGTTTATGAAATAGCCAAGGTCGGCGTTAACGCAGAACAGGATGTTGAGATATCTTGAGTACTTACATTCCTTTACAGTCACGCACCAGGCTTGATACCACAAATACCCTCAGTTTGCCTCTAATCATGCGATCCGCCCCTCGATTTGCTTGGATTGTGTCGTTCAAGAAGAGCCGTAAATCCTCCTGTTTTGCCTCGATTACGATGGAATTCCAGGCCTCCGCCGCATATATGATGTCCTGGATATGAGGTCGACTGGTAATGAAGATCTTCCCGTTGCCGGACTCAAGCGAAGCAAATAGGCGAAGTAGGTGCTTACGTTGTGTGTGCTCATCACACTCATCCAAAGCGTCAAAGACGAAATAGGCTGTAGTAAACCCATTCTTTATCTCTATAAGAGCTTTTTCTAGTTCCAATACTGACGGCTCATCACATCTATCGTTGCATTTGTCATAAAGACGCTCAAGTACTTCAGGAATCCGATCACTCGGTGACGTTGCTCTAGACCAGAGCTGTTGAATGAGGCTCCGCAGGATCTTTTCATGTGTTTTATGGGATTGGCCGTGATAGCTAAAATAAATATAGCCGAGCGAATAATTCCGAAGTGCTTGTATCCGGTCCTTAATATGGTCAATGACAATAGAGCTGAAAAAGGTTAGCCATCATCGCAAGTGGCGGTTCCTTGGGGACACACCTCATTACGGTCTTTCCAGCCCCAGCTAGAAGAATATATAAGCTTCTGTGCAGGTGAAATAATATAGATTAACAAACTACTTACGTATCCCAAATCCGCACAATATCCCGCCCTCTGTGCCACTCTCCCAGGTACGAAATTGTTGATGGCGTAAGAGCCACAGGCCTGTTCCGGGGTGTTGCTTTTTTCGGATATCTGTATGTTTGATGTCCCATTGGTCGTGAAAAAGCCACTTGAATATTTCCTTCCTTTTAAGTGCTAGCGCGGGGGTTAGGACTTTTCAGACTTCGCCAAGACTCATGTAGGGTATATTCGCGCTGCACTGTCTAGGTCGCGATATGAGGAACGTACCAAGCCGATCGCTTTCCTCCCTAGCCTCTCTTTGTCTTTGAATGGTATAATCCTTCTCTACAGCAGACAGGATCTCCCTTACACTTTGATCTGTATTTCGGGAGTAGATCTCAATAACCCTAGTCATCTTCCTATACGAGCATGAGAGAAGATTAGCTCCTTAGCGATTACCTGTTATAGCGCCAGAAAATACCCACGCAATATCCACAGTAAGAGCAAATTGAAAAAGATCCTTATATCTCTGGAGTCTTTCAATCTCTCTCTCTATATCCCCTGCCTTTATCGGCCAGGTGAAACGGCTTAGTACCCTTCTCGCTACATTTGAGAGCCTTTTGTCGAACTTCAGTAACAGCACCCTCAGTTCTTGCTCATATTGCGGAAGTATCTTTTCTATCTCTGTGGTTAAGGCGACCTGATAAGAGCGAGTATGAGGTGACCCTCCACCTTTTGTAATTTCAGTCTTTATCGCTTGGAGGAGGATGTTGAGCGCAGATAGCTCGGTGGCCATCTTTTCAATCTGTATAGGAGCTGTTTTAACAGTGCTAATATACTTGTAGCAATACTTGGTAACATTGGTGGTAAGTTGAATTACAGCGATAACACTCGCAGCGATTCCGAGGGCCTCCGCCATTGTGTCAGCGTACTTTGACAGTCGATGCCCACGGTTCGAAACTTCGTCTAAGGTTGGGGAAAGTGGAAGGCGAAGTACAGTGGCTACACCGGAAATCAAAGATATATGTAGTAATGTGTTGACCTTGGAGTCGGGATATATTGATACACTTATCAACGGAAAATTTTAAACTGATCGCGGGATCAGCGACAGTGCGGGGTCATTGAGCGAGGTTACACAATAACGAGAACGTTGAGCCTAAACAACAGGGTTAGGGTTTATTCACACAATGCGTATCACGATAAGCACAATCATAGATGATTTGTTAGAACTCTAAAGGTATAGTAATATGCTGAATAGATCACCTCCCGTGTAATCGTTGCCTAGTTCTTCTTTACAAATACTAGGCTGGAATTGGGGATGAATGCCGCGAAAGTCCCAAGGAATGTGTAGCTTCCGCTTTACACCACAATATGTTCAACCTCCAGAACTTCATACATGTATCTAAAGAGGCAGATTTCGCAATGTGTTAATAGGTCTCTGGGTGTATTAAGGAGTATAACAAAAAGCAATATACATACCTCCGAACATTACTTTACCAAAGCCTCCGCGACACATCTTACATGGGACTGCCGGGTCCCAGAATATCGTCCTCCTATAACCACCTCTGGACGCTTCAGAGTCATGAAAAGCGAAAAACAGAGACTGATAGCGTTAATTTTGTTAATTTATGCTCTTCACTAGACACCAAGCTACAGTATTGGAATAGGGAATAAGATAAATACCGCATCAATCCCGCGTTGTGACAATATGCCGCTTTGTCGCCGTACATACAGTCGGGGTACAGAGGTTTTGGCGATTTTTGGTTGCCGGTGCAACGAAAAATTTGTATGGGGACACCATACAAAGCCAGAAACACCCAAATCATCAATTTACAGATTGGAGGGCACATGACTGAAGAGGGGACACAAAATTCTAGAATTCTCTAAGCTCCATCTTGAGATTATTTCCAACTGTCCTTGAAGGGTTACATTTTTTTTTGGGTCGTTGCATCGGGCAGCCCAACATGGCTACTTTCGCTGTAAAAAGGGTATATCGCCAAAACTTCTGTCATAGTACTATACCTTGACGCACAGAATTCATTCCGCCAAGGTACCGCCAAGGTTTGAGGCTCTTGCCCAAGACCCGCACGGCAACACCCGCCGAGCCTCGGTCTCGCTTGTCCCTCCCACCCGGTGGCAACTTCTTTAATTGTACTTCTACATGATGCTCAGAATCCGGTTACAAGAGATGCTGCTACCTCCTCCACTTCTCAGAAGTCGCGGGAGGGTACATAGTCCTCTGAGATGCTCTGATTGAGCGGTACGTAGATGTTGCCGCCGCACATAGGTAGAAAAACACAGGCAAAAAAAAACCCGCGCTCCTCCGCGATCTCTCTCTATCGCAAACCCCGCCGTCCTATGCACCGAAACAACTCCCGCCACAAGCTGGCCACCCACGCGGCGTGAGATTGTGGCTCGATCGCAGGCGTGGATGGCGCCATCGTTGTATGATGAGTCAGCTTGATGCAGGCCATGAGGTAGCATACTGCCCCTGACCTCGATCGTCCGGGAATCACGCCCTGCAGCTCAACGCACAGTCAGAGTTGGAACCCATCTGCCCTGCCTACCCGCTGTCATGCACACAGAGAATGCACAGGGGCCTGAGACATTTCTCGCGTGGCTTGGTGGGGCTTGCGCGCATGGAGGTGCGGGATGTGGGGTACGGGTTGTTCGCTTGTGCGGGGTGGCGGACGCGGGCTAGGGACTTTAACTTTCAACGCCAACATCGATCGCGATGACCGTGGCCAAAAGACCTGAGGTGTTATTACCTTTGACTATGGCCCTGAGATAGTATAGTAACCCAAGTATCCGCTCCCTTACCTCTACCTCCCGACTAACAAACCGCAGATACGCCCAATCCCGACGCTCTGTTTTGGAAACAACCATCCCGAGCCTGCTAACCAGTGACTAAAGCGGACATAAAAAAAGATGAAGTGTCAGTACACAGAAATCACGAACCAACTCTCTTTCCCTTTTCCCTGCCACCAATCAGACCTAAAACACCCCTCACTCGGCCGGAACTGCTGGGGCATGGAATCATTGCTGTGTTGGTAGCTGATGCTTTAAAGCTTTTACGGGTAAGGAGAGTTGGCGATAGTGCTAAGGGGGGTGGGTGGTCAACCCCGTGATTCAGTTCGTCGGGGGAGATAGGCCACTAATAGCTCCCCCGATACGGGCGGGGTGGAGGAGAGTTACGAATGTTTGTTTGTCACGAAGGGGGACTCGTGAGTGTGGCTCGGAATACCGAGTTATGGCGTGCTTGAATAGAAATGTCATAATAACTACACGAACAATCGATCGCGCGGTGGATGAAACTGTTATCGACAGTTTTTCTTTTATAGAGATCTATACTGAATAAATACTGAATACCTGCCCGTTCGTGAATTCCATCAACCAAAGTCTATTTTTTCTTTTTTAGTCTAATTCATTACTTCATCGGCATAGGTTAAGATCTGGCCTCTTTTTCATTTCAATTGACTGACTTGCACCCCCCAATGAATGATTTCATGATAAATCATACACTGTGATCAACTCCGAGCATATGACAGGACCCAAGAAAACAACCAAGCTATATTTCGGCACTGATCATATCTATGATACAGAACCAATTCCTTCAAGCAACGTTCTCCAACGGACTATAACAGCCATCACGGTTTGCGGCTTTTGAACACCACCCCCACCACCAGTAGTAAAGGGAGACCACTTGACTCAACTTTCGCTGTTAAAAGAAGCTGAGAAAGCTGATACCCGCAACCGGAGAAAGAGCTCCCAACACCCTCACGATATTTAAGGTCTCCTCAATAACGGTACTATCCAGAGTCAGCGAATCCCTGTGCCCTAGGATCCAATAACAGCATTGCCTTCATTACCCCAGGCCTCTCAGAGTCTCCAGCAGGCATTATAAAGCTCGATATCAAAAGTCATGAGACGGCAACCAAACCACACCAAAATTCGTCCAAATGCAACCACCACCCACAACATAATTGTCATTAATAATGAATAAGGTTGAGGGGGCGGAATATCGGCTACTAAATCCAATAAATCTAAAAGCGCACTCAATGAAATCAGGGTGGGAGAGGTTGCATGAGCCACAAGTAGAGCAACTTGGAGATTTGGTTGCATCCCATACAAATATGTGATCTTCCCAAATCAAGACAAAAAAATGAACACAGCTCATCTTAGAAATGTAATAGTGTAACCTTCAGCTGATAGAGCGATTATGGATATGCAAAATATATAGTCTTCGAATTTTAAGATAATATCCATAATAATTAGTGGGTTGAAGAGTGGCATTTTTGGTGTGGTTTGGTTGCCGTCTCATGACTTTTAATATCGAGCTATACATTCAAACACCTGTGCCTCATAACATCCGCCCGAGATGAACTGATCCTCAATACGCACCTGCACGCAATCGGCCAGTTGACCCCTATGGTCCATCTTGTGATTGTTCTGATCCACATTGTCACCGACAACGTAGCCCTTATGCTCTGGAGCCTTCAAGACAGCACGTTTTTTTTTTTTTTTTTTTGTTTAACTCATTAATTACATGCAGACCGTAGTCTATGGTAAGACAGCACGTATCCAGTGATCCGAGTTGTGCTCCTTCGTAGCATTTGCAGGAGTACCCTACGTCCAGTTCCGGTAGATACTCATATTGACGACCTCAGGTGTGCGAAGACTAGTGACGTTTAAATAGTAGAGATATAGACCCATAGGGTCCAAGAAAGTCGTGACTGGTTTGTTCATACGGGTGATGTTATTGATGGTAAATACATATATATGCCCGATGCACCTGCTGTCCCGGATGATCTTGCTCGCTGCTGCTACCATTCCGTCGCCCGCTGCTCGCTGCTGCTACCGTTTCGTAGCCCGCTGCTCGCTGCTCCTGCTGTTTTAGGGGTTGCCGTTCGATGCTTCTGGTCGCACCTCGCTATCTCGTTAGCGCGTTTGAGGAGCTCAGTCCGTACAAGATAGCAAATGTACGAGACAGCAAATATATGATTAACTAGTGATGACACGTGTGTTTATAGAGCGGGGTATTGTAATTATATAACAAGAACAATACCATTGCGGTTGTTCAGTAATTTGACTTTTTACTACATCGCCATGGCCTCAAAATGGCCCCAAAATGTCAGAGCTTTACCGGATTGACGCCAATCCAAAAGTATGGTCTCTATAAGCTACGTTTAAAAACACGCGAAAATGGAATTGTCCCAGTTTGCAACACTTTGAGATTGCCCTAACCGGAGCGACGGAAGTCCACTTGCGCGATCCAGGCTCTCTGATCATCTAAAGGGATGGGAAGAGCGGGTCAGGGCTGGTCCCCCGATTGTAAGATTGATATACGGTGTTAGGAAATAATGTGCGGTTAGTTAATCAAACTAATGTATTTACTGTCTTCTAAAGAGACCTAATGCAAAGAATCAAAAGCTAAGAGCTGCACATCATTAACAGTTCCTGGAGCATTTTCCGGCTCTATTGATTGACGCAGCCGAAAATCAACGCATATCAGTTACTCATGATATAATCCATGCCCAGTGGAACATTATTCAGAAACATTTGAAGCAGGCGGCGGTTAAGGAAAATTATATGAATTTTGAACTTTCAGCTCGCTGGCTTGAAGATTTTAAGTCACAATACAATATTGGGCTTCTTAAGCATTAGGTGATACTGATACAATCGATGAAACATTGACCTCGATTTGGCGGCGTGAGGTGGCAGAAAAACCTATACCATTTGTCCCTGATAACCGATAACCGTTAGAACGGTGATGAGAGCGGATTGCATTAAACAACCTAGAACTTCGAATGTGCGTAAAGAGAAGGTAAGACTTGTTGCGGTAGGTGGAAAGGATGATAAACCACGTATCTCAACATTTCATATTCCCAATTCTAGTGGAAACGATAAAAGCAAGCTATGGGTAACCAGTCGTGCACATGAAACCCATGCATTCAGCTTTCTTCCAACAACGAACAATAGTTTCACGGGTAACAGAATCCGAAGCGTCTGACATTAGGTAAATTGCTTGAAGAATATCAATCTTCTTAGGACGCGTTCCATGCAGGTTGAGGTGCTGGACATTGGTCAGCTCGGGAGGTAAAGGTCTAGTCCAATTGAGTAGGGGATTTGCTGGTCTGGGTGTGAAGGGCAATCGTCCAATATCAATGCAATCAACCGTCTTTCAATTCTCATTTGTATGTTCAGAGAACATAAGAATTCAAACCACATACTTGTAATCATCCCAGCTTTCTTATCGTTTCGATATACGGATGATATGTTGGCAGGGTTGATACGGTTCCGTCTGCGGCGATCTTGAACTGACAGCTATTAATTAACAGAACTTCGAAGACGAATACCAACACTTCCTTGCAAGAAAGTTTAACTATTGCAATGTGTCAATGCGTGGAATCTTTCAACATACTTTTGCTCTACCTGATCTCAATCTCATACCAGCGTTTGACGAGTTCTTCAATTTCAACGTGGATGAGGAAGCGTAGGGAGAGCTTCCTCATACAACGTTGATAGTGGAAGAGGAGTTGTAGCAGGCGCATTACTGGCAGGAGCCGACAAGCTTGACAGTCTTGAAATACCAGAAGATATTGAACCAAATACCTCGGAGTCCAATAGATCATAGACCGTAGCACCTGAGACTTTTCTGATCATTACGATTGATGGTACTATTCATTATACTAATGAACTCTCCCGCTATCTTCAATCCATGAAGTAACGGAACTCTATATATACCCCTGGTGGCAAAGAGCCTGTCAGTAGCGGACCTACCATCAAGCACTCTGTAGTTGCGCAATGCGCTACTCAGGCAAGAAAATGTCTCCAAACATACTCAAACAAACATCAACAGCTTCTTCCAATTCAATCCTGCTCTTGTAGTTGCTTCGCTTACCTCAATCATCGATAGTATCCCTTTGCGATATCCAGTGGAACCTAACGATTATATTAATTTAGATAGAGCTAATTATATCCTGACAAACTGGGGGAGCACTGAACATAGAGATGAAGGTGGCGGAGGGTTGATAGAGTCCTACCGTTGGCTTTTGCAATAGAGTCCTACCGTTGGCTTTTGCAATAGTTTCCCATTGTAGCGAGCAGTGTGTAGCAAATCCTTGAATTCCGCGAAAGATTTCATTGTAAAAGTATATAACGAGACATTTGACCCTTCGCGCAATGATGAATCTCATACGGATAAATCTCGCAACCATGTAGGGCCCACCATCAGCAATTACAATCCGCCTCCCCCTGATCTACCATTAACAGGTAGCACGGCACCATCAGCACATAGCACGCGCACATGCCAAAGGGTTTTGAGAAGGTGAAATGCGCAAGCCAAAGGGTTGTGAGAATTCAAAGCAGAACCCGCCATCAGCAAGTATTACCTATTAGTCATAGCCATTAGCAATTTCAACACAGCAAGTATAACTAGTGTAAGGTCAGGGGGCCCTTGATGTTGATTTCCAATATGATCTGAAAAGAGTAAAAATCACGGGAGATACTTGATCGGATTCCAGGGGGTTAAGAAAGATAGGGGAGACAGAGAGAAGATACAAATTGTAATAGAGTGAGAGGAGAGACGGCGTGTTTTACTTTTCTTTTCTTTAGTTAGGTAATGGCGGCGGAGGAGTGCGAGCTTGCTGAATGCCCTTTATTGGGTGTGGCCAGGAGTTAGCAGGGCAGTTCTGGGGTTGTGATATTGTCATAGACTACGGTCTGCATACAATCAATGAAGTAAACAAAAAAAAAAAAAAAAAAAAAAAAAGAGTAAAAATCCGAGATATCGAGTGAGTTTTGGTGCTTTGAAGGTATTGTAGACAGATCCGTATTCCAGTGGGCAACAAGAGATCCGGGACAGCAAGAGACAATATAGCGAAGTGCGACAGTACAGCTGCGAATAATAAGTCATCGGACGAAACGCCACCAAAATGCGGGTTTGTAGGGAAATTTGTGGCTAAATCATCCGATGACGTATTACCCACCGCTGTACTGTCTGGAAGGTTCATGCTGTCCTGTTATCAAAGAGCCTATCCAACTGTCTGTTGTATGAGTACATACAGAGGTACGCTAGGTGTTAAGAGTTGGCTTTAGAAGTCAGTTGACTGATGGAATGCAAGTACCGGCAGTGAAGTTAGCTACTATCTGTAAGCATAACTACATTCCGGTCACTGGAAAAAAGACTACTCATAGAAGCGAGCCTGGTTGGTATATGGTATATTAATGAATAGAAAGCTGACCAAATCTAGGTTCTGGTTGCTAGTGTTCTGTTATATTCCCTAAACATATCATTATCACTGGTAGTGGCCGGTGATGCCTAGGAAGTCTACAATAATGAAAAGCTCAACAGAAATATAGGGCTGATTATTGAGATGCTGCCTAGAGTGTGCGATAACTAAATCGGAGAACATCAATAGTTTGCGCTCATGGTTAATGTATTCCCTACTAGGAAGACTTACTAGCACTTTAAATATAGAATCTAATAGAATAGTGGTGGGAAATCGGAGTAGTAGTTGAATTGATCCAGTCTCGATGATAGGTACACCGGAACTTAGTAAAATAGTAGAAATGAAAAATAGAGGGCCTGGACTCGGAAGTATAACCACTCGACTTCAATTTTGCACAATACTCAGATGCTCAATCTTTATTATTACCAAGCTGAAGGCAAACACGGTTCAGTCGTTGGAAGTTATGTAAGAACCTACCATCGTTCTAGAATGTCATGAGGCACTCTATTAAGTTGAAGGTCGGAGTGAATCTGAGAGTTGAATCATGATTCTAGGAAGGATGTGTAACTACGGACATGCATAGAAGGATATTGAGGTAGTGTCAGTGCCAGTTTGCAATTATACCTCTATTATACTATTAGAGGCACACTTATCATTGGGGGAGTCCTGGGAATAGTATAAGTGCGGGTTCCCGCTGTTAGCTGTTCTACTTTGGGAAGAACCTGTTAAACAATAGTATAGCATTTCTAATAGCCGGCAATGGAAGTTAGGCGGTAATGTGGCAGAATAGAATCATAAAGAAGAAATGCATGAACGGTTTCTATTGATGTATTATCTTTGGGTTGGAATTATATTAACATCTGTGTATTATATTATTTGATAGAGAACAAACCTTGATATAGATTTCTCGATGTATGAATAGTGCAGGATTCTGGATCTCTTAGTGACATAATCAGCCATCAAGCGAGCGGAATCCAGTTTATTAAATTAGTACCAGTTCAAAAGCTATACAGGTGTTGCTGAGCATTGGCAATTCGCAAATATCAATCTGCAACTTAGCCTCTACCGTGACCTTGCATAGCGATTTCTATTCAACTTTGGTTATCTTCTTACCTTAGGGACCTTTTCTATATCTATAAAATTGTGTTTTACTGATTGTAGTTGTCACTAAATGTGAATATTGTTTTTGATTTCTGTTTCCTGCTAATATCCTAATACGCATTTTCGATTACTGACTTTCTTTATAATGGTACTGTATAAAGATAGAAAGGAGTATGAAAAGAAAGGATATGCTTATATGGGCTGAAAACGTTAGGCCGAGTAGGGGAGAATTCAATAATCACTTGCATCAGTAAAAAACACGCTTCAGCGAAATCAGCCGGTGTGTTTAGGTTTACGAATCCGTCATTTACGCCTCGAACATCGTCTTTTGCTTGTCCCGCGCGTCGCGGCTCTCCCGAACATGACATTTCGTCTTTTGGCGTCTAGTATGTGTCCCAAATATACTATCTTGTCTCATGACGCCTATGTCGCCTATGTCGCCTTCCAAACATTTTGAGTCGTCTTTTAACGCCTTCTGAAGTTGTGCAAAGTCGATATTCTGCCTTGATACTGGCGCTAGTACTAAGATCGGTAGTTAATGACATCAGATTTGACACGCGCTTCACACTGGCATCTCGATGATCCATCCACCCACACCTACCTGTCTGCCTACCTACCTGCTTGCTTGCCTGTACACCTACCTCAACTCCTATCTAGATTCCTATTTCAACACCTACCTCCTGTCTGCATTGACACTTCTCTCCTGCCTGCATCGACGGCTGGTTACATAGTACCTACCTCTGTATTTTGATGCCTGTACTAACACCGCTGCAGGATTCAAATTAACACCCAACCCACAACAGATGGGCTTCTAAATCAACGCCTAAATCGCCACCCACCAGGCATCAATTCACTACTGTTATGCGCCAAATCAGACACCATATCGGCGCCTTAATTGACACCTGACGGTACACTAAACCGACGTAAAATCTAGCTATCACGGAGCCATTATTCTCTCTGGTGTATGCGTACATGCAGTGGCCTGTTATATGATAAAGGTGTTTGTCAGAAGCCAGTTGACCGATGGTATTGAAGTACCGGCAGTGTAGTTAACTATGAGCTGTCAGAGTAAATATATATATATCTCTGGGACCGGGAAGGAGAACTATTCATGGGAGGAAAGACTGACGAGTCTATGCCTCTCCAATGAATAAAAGGCCAATCAGAACCAGGTTCTGAGTGTTACGTGTTCTTCTGTATCCTCTGTTAATACACCTCTCACTGATAGCGGATGTTGGTGCCTGGGAAGTCTACAATAAGCGAATACATCTACAGAAACTGTTACATGGGGGCTGGGGACGAAGGCAACAGGTGACATGGAACACAACGGAGACAGTCAGCAAGACCAAAGGATCGTGGACTGTGGACTATGGACAATAGAGGAATAAAGTATTGGTATTCCTAAATAACAGGAGGGGGAGTGAAGAGAAAGGGAAAGGAAGAGAAACATGACAAAGAGAAGAAACGTGACCGTTTATATAGCCGAATAACCCCTGTCTGAGTATGCCTCATATGTTCGCGTAATGGAACCTAGAAACCTGTATGTCTAACCCTCCGACCGTTGTTATCACACTTCTCTTCACGCCACAGACATTATCCTAACTTTTGCCAAGACACCATAATAGCAACATGAATCTGATCATTGACCTGCTGGCTTCGGTTGCGTAGCAACCAAATGGTAAGAAGATCAATAGTT
This sequence comes from Morchella sp. 2018-W38C, assembly GCA_024713705.1. NCBI lineage: Eukaryota > Fungi > Ascomycota > Pezizomycetes > Pezizales > Morchellaceae > Morchella > Morchella sp. 2018-W38C. Next base: position 350,659 of record JAMJEX010000013.1, on the reverse strand, counting down.
TTGACTAAGGATGAGTGCCTTTGTCAACAGGAACAGCCACTGGCACTTACAAGATGAAACCTAATGGAAGGTTGCCCAAGAGCGAGGTAGCGGTAGTATTATTCCATTGAAACCAAAAAGCAATCGCCAAAACTCAGTAAAATACGAGCAGCAGAGGATGGAAGGTTTAGGAGTATAAGTACTCAACTATATTTTTGCATTTAGAATCACTTCTTCTCCGACTCCAATCAATACAGGAAATATCAGAGAGCAGAGTCCTTAAGGATTATTGAATGCTAGGGTGGGATAGGATTCTTAAATTAATCAGTACCCGACTTCTATCCTGCACGGCTGTATATTACTCTATAGAATTCGAGCGATACTTAGAGAAACCCCCGTTACAGCTACCTATGACTGAAAACCTATAACAGAGCTTCTCTCGCTTCATGATGTATTATTACATACAGGGTCCCGGCAGTGTTGAAAGTTATGGATAGAAGTGAGTTTGCCGGTGGTACGCAAATATCGCCAGTTTGGTTAACTATCAGCCACCAGAGTAACTACGTCTAGAGCATTAGGAGAAGAACTATACATGGGAGTAATGGCTGACGGTCTAGTTGTTTATTTGTGTTCTCTGAGTATGTGTCTATTGTTAATAGTGGATGATTATATCTGGAAGAAATTAAGTGGCTAGGAGTATGGATCGATAGTGGACTGACGTTTAAAAACCACGTTAGAGAGAAAGTAGCGAGAGCGTCAAGAGCCGACCAGAGCATCATCAGACTAGGACTAGGCAGCAAAGGCATGGGGGTCAACAATGCGAGGAAAATGTATATCGCAGGCTTGGCCGAGTACGGAGGAAAGGTGTGGTGGAAGGGCCAGAAGGCTCTAGCCAGATGATAGACAAGGGAAACATACAGGCAATGAAGCGGATAGGAGGACACTTCAGGACAGCCCCCACAGCCGCTGTAGAAGTGTAAAACGACACAGTGATACCCACCGAACATAGGTTCAATGACAAAGAACGACTGCTGGCAATCAAAGCGCTGCAGCGCGCGCCCAACCACCCCACAAACAGAGCGGTCAAGAGAGAAATAGAAAACGTAGTCGAAGCAGCGAATACCTGTTACTCAGGAAGGAGAAGGAAAACGGCAAGGAAAAGGGGTATGCCTGGCGCAGTCAGAAACCTGGAAACTCTGGTCGGGAAAGAATGGAACAAAATTGAAAAATGGAAAACCCTATATAGAAAGGAGAAATAATGGGAAAGGGAATCAAGAGAAGAAATCGAGGTGGAAATAAGGGAGTACGACAAAGAGGGAATGGAAAAATAGAGACAAGAGAACAGATCCGAACGGGCCGGCGAAATAATCATGTACAGCGACCAGTCCAAAAAGGAAGAGGGGGCAGCAGCAGGGCTGTGCAGGTTAAGCGACGAGGGAGAGATCATCAGAAGCATAGGCTTCATGCTAGCAAAGAAAATGGAAACCATGGACGCAGAAATGGTAGGAATCAAGAAAGCAATAGAGATCGGCATGAAGGACGCCGCCAAGGAAAGGAAAATCGCTATCACAATACGATGCGACAGCCAGGAGGCCATGAAACGCGTCGTCAAAAGACAAGGAACATCGGGGGAAATGATGGCACATAAGATACCCTGGCTATACGACGCCGCAAAAACGCAGAGAATTACAGTCAGATTAGAGTGGGTCAAGGCACACGCCAAGATCAAAGGAAACACATTAGCAGACGAAGCAGCAAAAGAGGCAGTCGGGAAAGGCACCCTCGACAAAGATACCTTCACCTCCTTCGCTCATTTGGAAAGGAAATCACGAGATATCACCATCGACGACTGGGGAGAAGATTGGAAGACAAGGAGGAACAAGGACAACTCGGTTCATGAGCCCGCTCAGCGCCACCTGATAAGATTTGAGGCGAAAGACAGGAAGAACATAACCATCATAAGCAGAGTACGAACCGGGCATGCATCAGCAAACTCTGGTATTCCTCAGGGCGCAGAGCCTACGCCCTGGGCGCCACGGACGCCAGGCGCCGCCAGGGCAGAGTGCTGCTGCCAGGCGTCGCCAGGGCAGATCGCTCGCGCCTGGCGTCGCCACAGCAGCGTGCTTCCGCCAGGCGTCGCCACAGCATGATGCTTGCGCCAGGCGTCGCCAGGGCATAATCTTTCGCCAGCGTTCCTGGAAGCATAATGCTTTCGCACCAGGCGATGCTATTACCGCCGACGCCTCCAGAGCAGTATGTTCCTCTCTGGGAGCACCAGGCGCATCATCCTCTATGTACTCCTTTTCGCTCCAAGCGAGCACTCGCTCCTAGCAGAGCACTCGCTCCTGAGCACTTCGCTCCTTGAAACTCGCTCCAGAAACCTTCGCTCCACCAGCACTATTTCACCTGAAAGCCTTCGCTCCAAGCAGTACCGAATAGTCCTAATGAGCTTTTTTTTTGCGCTCGCTAATACTACTGTCTACAGAGTGCTCCTAGCGATATCACATACATCTATAAAGCACCCAGCAATGCTCGCTCCGCGATCTTCTCTAGGCGGGTCGTGCACCTTCACGAGTCAGCACGTTCAGGCAATGTGCTGATCGTTCCCTGCGTCTGGATAACGATCAACAAATGAGTCTCCGCCCAGGGACTATGGCGAATCACTGTGCGTCGGGGACGCCAGACAACGCCAGCGCCCTGACAGCACTCGCCACTAATATCTGCGCCAGGAGATCAAAACATAACGAGCAGCTCGCCAGGCGCCGCCAGAACATATCCCTCACGCCTAGAGAGCACTCGTCAGTGCTATCTGCGCCAGGAGAGCATTCTCACTGAGATGCTCGCCAGACACCACGGGAGCATATCGCTCACGCCAAGACACTCTTCGTCAACAAGGTTTTCACTGACTGCTAAGAGATATTGCCACGTCTTGGAGAGCACCATGGCTGCTTTCATAGCACTGACCAATGCTTTCGTAGAGCTGCGGAAACATCTTTAATAATACTATTCAGGTGGGACATCCCCCGCCAGACCCATATGAATCGTCGCTTTCTTCAAAAGCGAGGTAGGCATTGCCAGTCTCTCAAGCGATATCTCCGTGGGTATTCTTCACGCCGCTGAGCGGTCAGTCGCGGAATACTGATCTGAGCACTGTCGTGTATACTGGAGATGGCTACCAAACCTTTGGCGATAAGCGTATGTATCTGTCGACTCGTGAAAGGCATTTAAGCCTTGAGGTTTAGGCCATGGTACGGCTCGTCTGAAAAGCTCAATGCCCTGCCTAAGCAGCACTCCAGCGCGAGCTTGCTGGAAATTGTTTCCCATGCATAAGCAGCATTATGTTGGTGGAGCGAGCTTGCTGGATAACAGACTCAGATACTGAGCGGCCGAAACTCACCTCCTTCTTTCAATCCGCATGCGTACTAGCAGAACGACACGAATTTTGAATTAGACGGTATTATTGGTCTAACTTTCCACTCGTAGAGCACTCGCCACTGCCCTCACAGCGCTCACCTCTACGGAGCACCCGGGACTGCTGTCATTCAATAGCACTCGGTAATGCTCTCACTGGAGAACACTCGGTAATACTCTCACATCATTGGATAGCACTTTCGGGAGCGGCTTTACAGCACTACGACCGCTCTCACAGCATTCAACTAAATTCATTCCACGTACGCAAATCTATCCTAGTATTTACCAGCCAATTGCCAGCATCCACCTCAAATAAATGGGCCATTCCTAATATACTCCGAATATTCACGACCCAAATCCTCTTCCTCCTCCGCCTACAGACCTTCAGCAGCCCATGTGAGCTATCAGCGATACCACGATCCTTCGCCTCAAGTAGCTCAACTACACATAGTCTATGCGCGCGCCCTGTGCTATCCCGTACCTTGAACAGAGCCTCTACTCGTCCTGGTAAGCGTCCCCGAAACACTCCCCACTGCTCTGAGGAACCTACCGATACCCATGCCCAATCCTTCTTATTTTCCCCTTCCTAAAAGATGATGTTCCCGTACACCTGATATTGTGAACCTCGTATACGTCAGGCCTTTGGAAGATTGGTATCGGAATCTGCAAGCATGTGAAAACCTCCACCCGGCGCTCCAAAATGCTCTCAGAGCTTCTGGCAAAGCTCTGAGAGCATTCCGCATCTTCGGCATACTCCTTTATCAGGCGATAAAGCGTCATATAGCTCATTTGCAGTCCATCTGCGACGTTGAACAGTCTTTCGATTTCGTGGAGGGTTGCAAAAAGCGCTTCAAGGGCGATCCGCTTTCTTCTATTGGCGTTCATTCGGCGTTTTCTTGCGGTCCTCGATTTTGAAAATGTCGAGCAACTCCTTGAGAGTTATCGATGGCTCAGAGGATATCATCAGTGGTCTCAGGACCTCCGGCGATGTCTTTCAGGTTTAGAATTCAAATCTATAGCCAATCGCCTCCCTCCATAGTCCAGTATCTGCGTCGCGCATCGACCTTGTTGGGCGCTCTGTAAGCCTCTTTCACCTGCCGTACGTTGCTCGCTAACGTCCGTGGAGTCTTGAGAATGCTCAAAGCGCTCAAGCGTGCTCGGTAGTGCATCAAGGCGTGCAATTTGATGAAGTTGAAGTCACGATCTTTCCCGAATCTCCCGGATCTCCTCTAAGCTTAGCTGGGTGCTCTGGGGAACCACTAACTTCTTTCGTTCGATCTCTCGCGTCCTTTAATGTCTTCTTATGCGCCCTGAATTCTAAAAGATATCCTTGTGTTTATGGAAATCGTCGAGATAGCTCTCCATATAGTCCAGGGTGCTTTCGTTGTATGACTCATATTGTGCCATTAAGTGGAAGTCTATTAGACTTGAGCATTTCAACGCTTTCTTGAAGTCGCTCCTGAGCCACTCCGGGTTTCTCAGAGCAGCGAGTCTCCTAAACGAGCACGCCCAGGTTCCGCATCTCTTTCCCTTGCCATTGGGTGGTAGAACGATATGCCCTGTTTGGTACTGCCAGCCTAGCCTAAGGCGCAATCGAAGCCCAAGCTTTGTCAAATTCCTCCAATCGATGATGCTTCTTCGAAAAAGCCTGAATCCACTCCATCATGTGCTTCAACATCCCCAGGTAGATATTGTGCAGTATGTCCGGTTTATTGAGATCGTACGGGTTAACCCTCGGCATACCCCGAGCAGTGTTTTTAGCCGGATCTCGCAACAAGGTATTCCACGGTTCTAGATTGCCCGGGTTCTCGCCCGAATAGCTGTACCCTCTCCCTATAATCCTCGTGGTTTGCATAGAGCTTCGGACGAGTGCTCCCAAGATGTGAAACTTCGGCGCCGCGCGCCGAGCAAGCACTAGTGCTGATGTTTTGCAAGTTTGAATGCTTTCGGGTTGATCGTCGATCCAGCCCGAGAGCACCGGAAAGCATAGTCGTTCGTAGCCGGCGGCGCCTTTGATTGGCTCGCCCTCCTGAGAGCACTCGTGAATGCTTTGAAAGATTTCCCCAAGTGCACGATGCAGTGCCATTTGACTCTGACGTCTTAAACCGGAGTTAACGAGTTTGTGTTCTTTCCGAGCTTTGGTGGCACTGGTAGCAGCCCTAGGAGAATGAATGAATGCCCTGTGGGCTTATTGCGCACCGGCGACTTGATGTTCGATGGTAAGATAGATTGGCCAGGCTTTCTTGTCGCTGAAATTTGTCAGATGTGTGCCATCCGGCAGCGCAGATAATTGGTACAACAGTGGACCCCTCGATGCGTGTTCTGTCGGCATCAGCGACTGCTCCTGGAGCACTCCGACTTGAAGTGGACAGGTCGAGGCTTACGGACCTGCATCTCCACCACCAATCTCCTGTATGCATTTCCCCATACATTCGCCGCACGAATTCATTATGCTCCACCACGGCGCCAGCATACCAATGACTCCCGAAGGCACGCTGTTCTAGAAGATATCGGACGACAACCATTGATCGCGGTAGTAGTAGGAGATCTTCTCCCCCCCAATATCCACCTCCGAATGATTCCAGCTTGCCTTTCCCAGTATGTCGTTCATTTCCTCCAACCTCTTGATAAAACCCCGCCCGGTGCTGTAGGAGCACTCGCCACTACTCGGAGGAGCGTGTAGAAAGAAGCTGTCGATGTTCCCCTGTGAGGCTTTAGACAGTGTGAAGTAGCGTGCCATTCTGAACTCGTATGCTGACCGAAATGGGTGCCATGGGTATTGAAGAAGACTTTGTGAGCACTCGTCAGAGTCCTCCGAGCGTAAAGTGCTTCCCTCAGCGCCTCAGAACTGTAGTAGATGCCTTATGCCCATTTGAATCGCTGCCTCCTCCTCCATCACGAAAATATGATTCGGATTCGAGGTCCCAATTGTTACCCAATCTTGGTCGAAGTGTCGGACTCAATCGTAGTGCGCCTCTGAATAGCAATCGAATGCTCTCTGGGCCTCGCCAGTGTCGCCGGGGTTTCTGCTGATTGATCGTGCTCCAGCAGTGAATATTGATTTCCCAACCATTCATCTGCTTCTAAAGGATGGATCGCTCAAGATGTCTGTCAAAATCCGCGGAGGAGCTGTACCTCTTGCTGCAAAAAGGGCACGACGATTTCATTGAACTCGAGAATTTGCAGTCTGCCAAGGCCGAGGAGGCTCTTTCCTGCAGGCGGTGCAGAGTGCTCTACGAACAATCTGTCATCCAATGAGGCTCTGGCTGCAGAGCGCCGAAAGGACAGCAGAGTGCTCTACAAGCGATTTGCCACCAATGAGGCTCTCGCTGCCAAGAGGTTGTGCAGAGTGCTCTACAAGCGATTAGTCACCGCATGCAAAGTGCTCGCTTAGCAGAGTGCTCGTCGAGTGATTGTAAGCCTTGCGCTCGCACCTCCAGCAGAGCAAGGCTGACTTTGACGAAATACATCTCCAACGGAATACTGCAAACACAAACACGAGCATGCAACGAGAGGAAACAGCAATCATGCCACCAGCGATGCTCTGTTCTGCCCTCTCAGCATTCGCTCATCCTCAGTTAGCACTCGCGAAAGCTATTCAGATCGAGAAACCGTTCACAACGGAAAATTCAATACCAATATCGACTACGAGCTCAAACGATACACACTGTCCGACTCGGCTTCATAGCGCACAGAGCCCCGACAACAACAAGAACAGAAACTCCAACCCAACATTGGAATCCAATCGACACCAATGTTGGGAGTCGGTACTACCGTCAGAGCGTTTACGAGTGTGCCTAGAGCATTCATCTACGCTATTCAATTGAATCAAACCACCAGAGTAGATTCGTTTGCAGAGCATTCATCTACGTCATCTATTGGAGCAAACATTGAGGACGGCTTGGAGCACCATATGCAGCGCCGGTCGGAGCACTCGAGAGTGCTCGTATAGCACACGGGGGTGCTCTCGGAAGCATGATGAGCTCTGGAATAGCTGATTCTATTCGGTATAAGAGCACCCTTCTCCTCCTTCCAAATCGTGAGAGATTCCTAACCATCTTCCAGCGCTACCTATCACTTCATACCCCTCACTGCTATCAAAGCTTTCAAGATATCTCTGGAAGCGCATTCAGCTCACGTTTCAAGTTTACGGTTCAAGTTCCAAGTTTCAAGTTCGAGCTTTCAAGCTGCACATCTAGCAATCATATATAAGATGGTATATCCTCCTTAATTCTATTGCTCTCAGAACCATACTCATCAAATATTCTATATTCACTATAGTCACCTTCACCCCGCCCTCAGAGCACTCCAAAGAGCTCACAGAAGAAGCGAGATCGCGATCCAGACACCGACGACTCAGATAGCAAAAACGCCGAAAGAAGGAAAAGAAGAAGGAGAAGGGGAAGAAGAAGCAGGAGATAGAGGAGCAGGAGATAGAGGAGCAGAAGGAGCTGGAGATTTTGCAGAAGAAGGTGCAGGAGCTACAGATGAAGGCACAGGAGAAAGAGAAGAAGGCGCAGAAGCAGAAAGAGAAGTCCTCACCTTCGCTGCCTCAGAAAGAGCAGGAAGGTACCCAGCCTATCCCAATAGAGATAGGACCCCGCAGTCGCGTCGCGTTGCGAGAAGCACCCGCCACCGCCTCAGCAAGCGCCACTGCCTCGGCACCCACGAATTTTCCCAAAGGAGTGGGAGAAAGAAGGCGATAGCGATAGCGATAGCGATAGCGATAGCGAGGAAGGGCAACCTGAAGTCGAGCCCGACAGAGAACGTTCTGCAGCAGGCACAGCAGCAGGCCCAGCAGGCCCGGCAGCACCCAAGCCCACAAAGCGTTCAGCAGGCACAGCAGCAGGCCCAGCAGGCCCAGCAGCACCCAAGCCCAAACAGCGCTCAGAAGGCACAGCAGCAGGCCCAGCAGGCCCAGCAGCACCCAAGCTCAAACAGCGCTCAGAAGGCACAGCAGCAGGCCCAGCAGGCCCAGCAACACCCAAGCCCAAACAGCGCTCAGCAGGCACAGCAGCAGGCACAGCAGGCCCGGCGACATACTCCACAAAGCGACCAGCAGCAGGCCCAGCAGCAGGCCCAGCAGCAAGCCCAAAGCCCCGAAGAGAACGAACAGTTCGACAAGTCTCCAGCTTTTCCCCAGAGTTAGGCAGCTCGCCGTACTACCACCGTCGGCCCCTGTCCGTCAAACCGAGCTCTCAGTTCGTGCCCCTGCTCCAAAAGCAGTCGCCAGTGCTTCACAGAGCTCTCAATTCCGACGTCCCCGTCGGATATCAATACCCAGCTCCCCTCCACCGGCAGAGCAGAGGCAAAGGCGGCGCCGAGATCCTGCCCCAGAAACTCCCCCGCGTGCTCGGTTAGCGTACGCCAGTCCTCCAGAAGCGTTCCCCGGTGCTGCAGAAGCATCGTCCCCAATCTCCCAAAACACCCACACAATGACTCAGGCGAACAAAGCAAAGATGACTTTAGGTTTGATCAACCTGCCTAAAGTGTACACTAACGTCCGCAACAGCCTCAAAGCGGAGATGCACAACACCGGCTGGGTCAACAAAACCGTCTCCGGAGCAGCAGCGTTCGATGCTCTCTGCCTCCATTTGTTGAACTTGCGCCCCCTCAGCGGTTTCTTGCCTATGTGGAACGGAAGCAATACCGCAACCCGCAGAGCACTCGCCGACGCTTTGAAGTGGCTCATTGCCGATGTTGGGCAGAAGGAAAAGCTATCGAGGGGGCAGGGGAATTGCGAGTTTAGAGAAGTTGCTGACGAGAGCGATGATGATGATGAGGACGGTGGCCGGCGCTCTAAGAAGCGTAAACGGGACCCAGTGTCCGCCGAACTCGATAGACCTTCCATAATGGTCACGGTGGTAGACCTGGATGCTCTGGGAGCATTCTCCGTAGTTGCCCCGCCCCGTATCTATGACTGGAACCATCGACAAAATCAGAATTCGTTCATTGGTATTCTGACAAAGATAACGTTTCCAGAGCTCTGCAACTTGATCCTGAAGCACACCCCACCCGACAGAGCAATCAGGAGTATCTGGGGAGCACTCGAGAACGTTCCACCGGCATCCAATCCTCCTGTCCGACCGCAAGAGGTCCAGATCACTGATTCGGAAGAGGTTGAGGGTTGGTTGAAGAATAGTACTGGCAGGCCTCGGAGGATACTCGCGATGCTCCACAGAGCGGGCGCGGGTGCTAATTTGGGTGGTGCTGAAACACCGCCGCTTTCACGAGCATTCCCTCATATCGAGGAAGACGATTACACCATGATCGATATCCCAGCAGAGGACTCTGACTACGAGGGAAATCATCGTGTTAATGCTAAAGGACTGAGGGTATATTTGCCCAGAACTGATGCCAGTAATCAAAGGCTAATCCAGACTCTTGTTAGACGTCGCGATAGACAGCAGGATGCTATCGACGACTTAGACCCCAAATACCTGAGGAAGTATCCTCTGGGTGTAGGGGTTGCTGACGCAAACTTTGCACAGGGAGTAATCTGGACGCCTGCCGGGATAGCAGCCAAGAGAGCTGCTGACGCACTCGCAGCTGCTGCTGGAGGCGGTGGTGGTGGTGGCGGTGTGTAACGGGGGTCCTAGACTACTAGAGTGTAATAGAATAGAGACGGCCGGAGCAGAATAGAAATCAGGTTACAGGTTCAAGATTCTTCTCGCTAGAACTTAGAATAATCTTAAGGCTCTTGCTTCTGCTTGCCGATAGGTCTGAGGATGGAAAACTGGAGAACTAATGGGCGGGAATGAAGCTGAGTACTTATACTCCAAAGCCTTCTATTCTCTGCTCCAAGTTTTCCTACTAAGTTCCGGTGGGACTGAGTTCCGGTGCTTGCAAACATTCCACCGCTACCCCGCTTTCCTTTAAGCGCCAGCAGGAGTTTCCAAGACCTTCAGTGCTACCCTTAGTCAAAGCCTATAGGTAATCTGCCGCTTGGTTGTCACACAACCTCTGCCTGCAGGATTAACCGGCTTTTAGTTGCTGTAGAGCTTATGGCTTATTGTAGGCTTCCCAGGCGGAGTGCTAGCGCTATAGCGGCACTTCTACTGCTCAGAGGATACAGAAGGTCGCCGGGCAATCAGAGTCCTACTCTGGCCGGCCTTCTAGTCAGTCAGCAAGGCATAGACTCGTCAGTCTGTCTTTCTGTGAATAGACCCTCTTCCTAGTCTCCGGAATATGGTTACACTTGCAGCTGGTGGCGATCCACACTGCAGGTACCTGTATGTCACCGGGTACTGGCTTCTATCAATAACTCTCAGCATATAGCGGGCCCTGGTTAGCATGCTCTCATGCCATCCAGTTAGAATGGCTCCGTTATACTACTCCCCTCTTCCAGGATCTTGGTCACCGAGATCAGGTAACAATTGTTCTATTCTTATTATATGACAAAGAAATCCGAGTGAGAACGGAAGGGGGAAAGGAGATTGCTATCCAAGAGATCTCTTGTCTCTAGGTTTCTTGGGATACCTCTGATGGAAATCCCGGAGGGCTTCCTCAGCACTTTTCCGGAGATGTTCCCAAGGTTCCCATGTAGCATCTTCATTCTCAAACCCTTCCCACAAGACCAAATATTCCACCCTTTGCCTCTTTCTATTGACTCGGCTGTCTGCTACTTCCCGGACAGTCCAGTTCTCCTCTCCTCCAATCTCTTCAGGTTCCGGCGGGGGAACCCTCCTCTCTAAATCCAATGGTATCCTGTAAGGTTCTAGGAGGGAGACATGAAAGACCGGGTGGATTCCCATCTGGGGAGGAAGAGAGAGCCGGTAGGCACGGGTACCTATGGCTTCAATGACCTTGAAAGGTCCCATCTTCTTCTGATCCAGCTTGTTCATAGGCCGCTTTGTTTGCACATTGCGCCGGTCTAGCATTACTTCATCTCCAGGCTTGATTTCCGGAGGTGCCAGGGCATGTTTATCATACCACCGGGCCATCCTAAGTCTTGCCTTTCCCAAGCTGGCGTTCATAGCCTGCCATATAGATTCCCATTGAGAGATCATGACCTCACTTGCTGGATTGTTCCATTCTACACCTTCCTTAGGGGCCGGCCAGTTGGTCCTAGGTTCATACCCATAGTTGGCATAGAAAGCCGATACTTTGGTAGACTCAGAGACCGCCGAGTTGTATGCATACTCTGCCAGTGGCAAGAGGTCTGCCCAGTGATCCTGTTGATATGAACAGTAACTTCTCAAGTAGTGCTCCAGGGTCTGGTTAACTCTTTCTGTTTGGCCGTCCGTTTGGGGGTGGAAAGAAGTGGAGATCTTCAGCTTCACATTGAGCAGGGTCATGAGAGATTGCCAAAAATGAGAGATGAACTTGCTGTCTCTGTCCGAGACTATGTCATCAGGTAACCCATGGAGTCTCCAGATTTCCTTTAGGAACAGTTTGGCCAAATCTTCAGTTTTATTGAGGGTAGGAAGCGGGATGTAGTGAGCCATCTTCGAAAAGCGGTCCACTATTACCCAGATTTTTGTATACCCACTAGACTCCGGTAATCCCACAATGAAGTCCATAGAGATAGAAGTCCAAGGCCGATAGGGTATCTCCAGAGGTTGGAGCATACCAAACTTCTTATGTCTAGAGGTCTTGTTCCTCTGGCAGCTGTCACAGCTCCGGACATATTCCTCAACATCCTTATCCATGTTGGGCCAAAAGAAGTTGTTTCTTATCCGCTCTAGTGTCTTGAATTGGCCGAAGTGACCAGCCACTTTAGAGTCATGGGACTCGGACATTATCTCTTTCTGCAGGATCTTGTCATTGGGGATGTACCACCGGTTCTTGAAAAAGATGAGGCCATCCTGCGCCGATAGGTTCTGGTCCAAGTTGGGTTTCCTTTCAACCAAGGAGCGGAGCAAGTCTTGCCAGTTCCTGTCTTGTTTAGCTGCCGCAGATAGGCGCTCCAAGAACAGAGATTGCAATTGATTGATCCTTACCGCTGCTAGCTTAGCAGGATCCAATACTAATTGACCTGGTCTGAAAAACATCTGTGGCTCCGGCTGCAGAGGTTCACCCCCCTCTGTAAGGCGGTGATCCCAGCGCCTTGACAGTGCATCAGTCTTGCCATTCCTATCTCCTGGTCTGTAGACAACTTTGAAGTTGTAGCTCACCTGAGGTCCTCAGACCATCTAGCTTGCCGTCTAGTGAGAACCTTGGTAGAATTGAAGTACTCCAAGTTCTTGTGGTCTGTGAAAACCGTGATCTCCTGCTCACAGGATTTCAGCATATGCTCCCATTCCCGGAAACAGGCTACAATAGCGCCCATTTCCTTGTCATGAATGTCATAATTGATCTCAGCAGGGTTGAATTTCTTTGAATAGAAAGCTACCGGGTGTAGGCTTCCATCTTCACCATACTGAGAGAGCGCCGCACCTTTGGCAAAGTCACTGGCATCAGTTTCAACCACTGTTTTCCTAGTGGGGTCAAAGTGGGCGAGGATAGGAGCGCTAGTGAATCTCTCTTTGAGTTCCTCAAAGGCCTGTTCACAAGCTGCGGTCCAATACCATTTCTTGTCTCCTCCGGTGAGGTCAGTCAATGGTTTGCATATTCTACTAAAGCCTTCAATGAAGCGGCGATAGAAGTTAGCAAAACCGAGGAATGCCTGTACTCCTTTGACATTCTGAGGTACTGGCCAATCCTTGACTGCCTCAACCTTGTCTTTTGACATTGATACTCCTTTCCCTGAGAGATGGTAGCCGAGGTATTCTACTTCCGGGACATGGAAAGAACTTTTACTCACTGAGATATTGAGATTTGCCTCATGAAGTTTCCGGAGAACCTTCTTGACCAGTTTCTCATGTTCTTCCTCTGTCTCCGAGTAGATGAGGATATCATCAATGTAGACAATTACTCCTTCATCCAGTAGTTCCCTTAACACATCATTCATCATGGCTTGGAAAGCGGAAGGGGCATTGCAAAGACCAAATGGCATCACATTGTACTGATACAGGCCATAGCGGGTTCTGAAGGCGGTTTTCCACTCATCACCTTCTGCTATTCTGATCAGATTGAAGCCATTCTTCAAGTCTAGCTTTGTGAAGATCCGGGCCTGGAACAATCTCCCTGAGTTCACTCATTATTGGGAGCGGGTACTTGTCTTTGACAGTAACCTTGTTCAGTCCTCTATAATCAACACAAATCCTCAATGTTCCATCTTTCTTGGGCACAAATAGGATGGGTGCGGCCGCTGGGCTGCTTGACCTGGAGATCTTTCCGGTTGCTACCTCTTTTTCTAGGTATTCCCGGAGGGCCTTCAACTCTTGAGTGGAGCAGGAGTACAGCGGGCCAAATGGTGGCTTTTCGCCCGGTAGGATCTTGATTTTCAGATCATTGGAGGTGTGAGCTGGTAGCTCATCAGCTCTCTCCCTACTGGCGAGTTGCGCCCATTCTTGGTATTGCTCGGGCATCTTTAATGCCACATTATCTCCTTTCTCATCATGCCAAATGGTTGCCACTATTTGGTAGACCTCTTCTTCTTCCATCATTTGGTAGATAGAGATAGGTTCTACTGTGACCGCCGCTGGGAGACAATTCTGCTTGCAGTAGTCACTCCTCCAGTTTATGGTATTGAGTTCCCAGTTGATATCCGGGTTATGCTGTCTTGCCCAAGCGATTGGCAAGTACCCGGCTATTCCTGTCTCTAGAGTAGCCACCTCCCACCGGAGTGTCTCCTTATGGTTCCCCATGCTCATGTGGAGCGGATGAGTGTAATACTGTCCGCTTCCCATCATGACATCTCCTTGAGCATCATACATTGTCAAAGGGGTATCTCACAAGACTAAGGGATTCTCTTTGCTCTGACAAACTCTCGTAGATAGCTCCTGTACACCGTGTCAAAGAGGAACCTTCCTTGAGCTTCTCCTTCTTGTTTTTGCTGTCCAGGACAGCTTGGCTTCCAATATAGGCCTTTTGCCGTGTATTGGTAGCTCCGGAAGCTTTTCTTCCATCTTTCTGCGCTTGGTAGCGGGTTCTGAGCTTGTTTCTCTGTGTCTTTTCTCCATTGCTAATGGCTTTTGTGTGGGCACTACTAAGATCCGGAGATCTGTTGGTTCTATTCCCAAGCGGTGGCTTATAGCAACAAGGTATGATAGTGTATTTTCTGAAACTGTGGTACTCTGTGTCTGGGTATAATTTTGTGTCAAGAGTATGTACTGTCCAGCAGTTTCGGCTCTTAAAGCCATCCTCAGCATACTTTGGTAGTGCAAATAGGCGGAAACAAATCATAATATATTTTTTTGAGAAACAAAACAAATGAAAATAGCTGGTAAACATAGACTTCTTTACAGACATTTCAAAGCCAAAGTATTTCCTCGTCTGAAGCGGCACCCGGTTCTAAGACAAAGTTCTCTGTAACTTCTGGGGCTTCTGGGAGTACAACAAGTGGTTCTTCTACCGCAACAGCGGCCACTTTAGCTTTCTTCTGAGAGCTGTTCCTTCCGGAACCTCTCCTCCGCTTTTGTACTCTCACAGCTGCCACCTTGACTACTGTAGGTTCCTTTGACCAACAGTCTTGCCATTTGTGTCTGGACTTGCCGCACTATTGCACAAGTCAGTCTATGTACCCTCTAAATGGGATACCGGAAGGTTTTACCTTCAAGCATACTTCTGCTTTTCTTCTTTCTTCTAGGATATCCGAGGGGATACCTTTTAACTCCACAGCTTTGTCTTTGGTGCCGGGGGCTTGCCTGGGAGCTTGCCTGGGGGCAGAGGAGCGGGAGGTTTCTTCTTTGGCCCTGGGCCGGCGGTCTTTCTCCTCACTGGGAGTCTTCTTGTTCTTGGCGGGTGCCTTGGCCGTGGCCTGGTACCGCTCATGAGTGTGCCCCAGTTCCCTGAGGGCAGCTATCCGTTCCATGAGGGTTTTAGGCTTGGGGGTAAAAAGAGCCCAACTCAAGCCTAGATCTGGTAGGAGAGATCCACAGATCTTGTCATCCACTACTGATCCCTCATAGCCGGTCTTCCACATCAACTGAATGATCCCATTCAAGAAGGCATCTAATGTGTGGGTAAGGTGCTCCCACTGGGAGACTGCATCATCCCTAGAGATGGCTTCACCAAAGGCCGCTCTGAAAGCGTCCACAAAGGAGCTCCATCTCTTCCATCTTCCATCCAGCCTTACTGGCATCCCGGCGGAGCGGTTGGCTGAGGCTTGGTCTATGGAGTTATGGTAGGCCTCATACCACTTGATTGCTGCCGGTCCTTCCATCAGATTGCCTGCATAGCGGATCTTGATCTCCTCTTGGGTGAAGGAGAGGCTCTCAATGGAGAAAACATTCTCACATTGCCGAAGGAAGGTCTCCACTTGTTCCGCTTTGCCTTGGAACTTGGAGGGAGGAGGTGCTTTGGGTTCTTGGCCCCTGCTAGCTGTGGTGGGATGGGTTGGCTCTGAGGCCCGGGTATGGGATGCAAGGATAGCTAGCAGATCTCTCTGCTGCTTCTCCATCTTCTTCTTCATGTACCTCCGCCAGGCCCTTCTATTTCCATCTTCTGGCTCCGAGTCTGAGCTGTCTGGCTCTCCTCCTGGGGCTCCACCGACCACCGGAGGTACCGGGGGGAGATTACCTCCATTGCCACCGGTCCTCTGAGGTGAGGGAGGTAGAGGAGGTTCTGGAGGCTCCGAAGGCCTCACAGCGGCAGAGGGAGGTGGTGCCGGTGGTCCGGACACCTGTCTGAGTGGGGAGCCCGGGGTTTCCTCGTCTGAGTCTGGGAAGAGGGAGAGGCCTATTGGAAGGCCGGAGAATGGTGAGGGGGTGCCTACAGGCCTTCTAGGCGGCAGCGGGGATGCTCCAACTTGGGGCATCATGATGGGGACGGTTCTGGGCCTCGATTTGACCGGGAATCCGGCGAAGGGTCCAGCTCTGGGCTGCATGTGTCTTGTGGCCGCCCTGGAGGAGGACCTGGAGGAGGCACCCGGGGTTTCTGGCCTTGCCACAGTGAGTCTTCCCTCACTGAGGGCTTTCTGGATTTCCTGGATGAAGTTTGGTGGTATCACCGGGTTTGACCACTCAATTTCCATCCTGTCTGCATCCAACTCATCCCTCTGGGCATACCTCTGAAGCTCGGTATGTGCAAGCTCCACCTGGCCTTGCATGTAGGCATAGGCTTGCCTTATGAGTGATGATTCCGCTTCCTGGCGCTCTTGGACCATGGCGAGGGTGTAGTACACCTGGGACATCTGTTGCTGCATGGCATGCTGTAGGTATCGCTGGGCTTCAAGGTTGAAGTCCTTGAGGGTAACCTCGTCCGAGTCTTGCCAGGCTGGTTCACAGCCCGGAATCCATTTCTGCAAGGCAGTCCTGGGCTTAAGGATGAGCTGTTGTTGCTCCGAAGCATCCAGATTTAGGTCGGTAGGCTTCCATTCAATCTGGAGCCGGGTTTCTGGTGCAGTGAGGAAGGACATTTTCTTGGTAGGAAGAAGGAATGTAATCTGTAAGGTGATTGGAACCTTAAGATTATAATGTAACGGGGGTCCTAGACTACTAGAGTGTAATAGAATAGAGACGGAGCAGAATAGAAATCAGGTTACAGGTTCAAGATTCTTCTCGCTAGAACTTAGAATAATCTTAAGGCTCTTGCTTCTGCTTGCCGATAGGTCTGAGGATGGAAAACTGGAGAACTAATGGGCGGGAATGAAGCTGAGTACTTATACTCCAAAGCCTTCTATTCTCTGCTCCAAGTTCTCCTACTAAGTTCCGGTGGGACTGAGTTCCGGTGCTTGCAAAACATTCCACCGCTACCCCGCTTTCCTTTAAGCGCCAGCAGGAGTTTCCAAGACCTTCAGTGCTACCCTTAGTCAAAGCCTATAGGTAATCTGCCGCTTGGTTGTCACACAACCTCTGCCTGCAGGATTAACCGGCTTTTAGTTGCTGTAGAGCTTATGGCTTATTGTAGGCTTCCCAGGCGGAGTGCTAGCGCTATAGCGGCACTTCTACTGCTCAGAGGATACAGAAGGTCGCCGGGCAATCAGAGTCCTACTCTGGCCGGCCTTCTAGTCAGTCAGCAAGGCATAGACTCGTCAGTCTGTCCTTCTGTGAATAGACCCTCTTCCTAGTCACCGGAATATGGTTACACTTGCAGCTGGTGGCGATCCACACTGCAGGTACCTGTATGTCACCGGGTACTGGCTTCTATCAATAACTCTCAGCATATAGCGGGCCCTGGTTAGCATGCTCTCATGCCATCCAGTTAGAATGGCTCCGTTATACGGTGGTGGTGGTGGTGGTGGTAACCCTCCTCCGGGCGGTGGTGGTGGTGGTGGTGGTGGTGGTAATCCTCCTCCGGGCGGTGGTGGTGGTGGTGGTGGTGGTGGTAATCCTCCTCCGGGCGGTGGTGGTGGTGGTAATCTCTCCGGCGTGGTGGTGGTGGCGGACCTCCTCCTCCTCCTCCTCCTCCTCCTCCTCCTCCTCCTCCTCCTCCTCCTCCGGGCGGACCTCCTGGCGGTGGTGGTGGTGGTGGACCTTCTGGAGGCGGTGGTGGTGGCGGTGGTGGTGATGGCGGGCATCATTAGTTTTCTTTGTATAATCTCGAGTCTCTCTTTCTGCACAATGAATGCTTACCTCTGAATAGCGGTATGTATTGTTTTCTGAGCACTTGCGAGTGCTACTGGCGTCATTAGTTTCCTTTGGTATAATCTCTCGTTTCTCTTTCTGCCGAACAATCGCTTACCTCTGAATAGCGGTATGTCTTGTTTTCTGAGCGCTGGCGAGTGCTCCTGGGAATTGGGTTCGGTGCTATTATGAATAGATGGGATCATCGTTTTAGATTTATTAGATTAGATTAGATTAGATCAGATTAGATTATTTCATTTCTTAATTGAATTACAGTCAAGCCAAACTCCTAGATTGCTCTCAGAGCACTCGGTATCGCTTCTGAAAGTGCAGTAAAACGAGTGATTAGAAATGACTCGGATTCGGTTGAGCGGGCCGGGATGCGGTTGAGCGGATCGCTACCCTACAAGGTTAGCGGTGAAAATTCTTCTTGCTTGGCGACGAAAACTCTGTCGCCAAGCGTTGATTTCTAATCAAAACACGCAAAAGAATGCTCCTAGAGCACATTGGATACTCCTGCCAGCAAGCAGAATGCCTCTCAACAAGCGATCCGCAGGTTCAACACTTCTTTCCGCAAAGCGACCACGACTCCCAGTACCACCCGAAGAGCATGATGATTCACAGACTGACGAGTCTGAAATATCATTCCGAGCATTGACCGCACTGTCAACCAGCACTGAGTAGTCAATCGACCAAAGACCCGGAGCAGTCAGTCGACCACCGCCCTAATATCGTAGAAGGGCTTTCTCCGTTCTGCCGACACATCGACTGGAAGAAGCAGCCCTAGAAGGGTAGAATTCCATCTCCCCGATGGCAATACTGACATCGCTCAAGTGCAGGAGCAGCAGGAGGATGTGCGGAGGTGGAGGAAACCGCCGATACCAGCCACTCGAAGTATGACGACTCAGAGAACGCTCAGGAGAGCTCTGAGGAGAATCTAGATGATCCGGAAGAAGAACCTCAAGCCTCCACCCAGCCGAGATCCCAAAGTATGTGGAAGAGACCTCGTACTGTCCAGCCGACTACTGCCAGAGCACTGGGCAATGCTCGAGGAGACCAACCGAGCGGTAGCGGAGGTTATTGCTTCCTCCGACGTCTCGGTGGATGTGGTACAGGTTCGACTTCTCCCACCCATTAATGTTAAAGACAAAACGCTAACGATTCAGAGGGGAGCGCGTCCGGGTGCAAAGGTAGTACGGAGAGCAGCACCCACTTCAGTACCCAAACAGAATGCCCCACCGCCTCCCACAGAGCGCTCACTTTGGCATCCAGCCAGGAAGCATCTCAGAGATCATCCCCGGCATCTCAGAGAGCACTCCCGATACCCTCACAGTCCATGCCTTCTTCAGTGCCCGTTTATTCTCGCGGTATTGACTATAGCTCTTCTACACGGCACATAGACCTTTCCTCGATGCGTTCGAGGTACGGCGATTCCTCACCCAATTACCGCCCCTATCGTTCCTCCCCCCCTGTTGAGGGCGTTGGCGAGAGCTCTATGAGCAGTCCCCGGATTCCCTCAAGCCCTCAGGAATATTTACCAGAAGCGCAACCAAGATATGATATTGCACAGTTTCCTTCATCTATCAGGGACGAAGGAAATGCTCCCATAGCAGAAAGCGACGTTAGTAGTATTCCCAAAACACTCAAGACCGCTTTGAGAGCACTATTAACATTCGTGCGAGTAACCTATCTCAGAGGTCCTTGTTACCTAGCTCGAGGAGTGCAAACGTTCTCTCAATGCAGGCTCAGAGGATTGAAAAGGAGTGCAGCACGCTAATCGGGGACCACACTCTTCTACACTTTTTTTTTCCCCTGCAGCGAGGCTTTCGGTACTGGTAGTAAATATGTGCAAGAACTGCCGCCGAGGGGATGTGCAGAGATCTCGACGAGGTCGTTATCAAACAGGTGAATGCTCTTGAAACGCTGACGAGTGCTCTAGAAGCGTAATTGACGACGATAGGTCAGAAGTCTACACTCACTTTCGCGCACTTGATGCACGATGTTAAAGGGCGCCTGGCAGACTCGACCATCTATGGGCTTGGAAAGCTCCCGAGTCCTGAGGCGAGGGCTGCTCAAGTAGAGTATCTTTTGAAGAATGATCGCTTCTTGAGCCCTGCGCAGCATTACGAGGTATGATTAATCCCCAACGAGCACTCGGGGGTGCTAATGAAGCACTCGGGTGTCAATGCTCGGAGAGCACTCGCGAACGCTGCTAACGGTTACCAGACCTACCGTCTACGGTTTCTTGCCCCGGAGATTATCGACATATTGTACTATAAATACTTTGATGGGGTCAGGATGCGAGGGGTGAAAGACCCCGAGTTCCTAGAGCGGATTACCCCTACGTTTATTTGCCTGATATCCACTGCGATTTGGCATGGCATTCGGCATGGTCAACAGGAACATACGTGAAGCCTGACCATTTCCAGTCACAGAACGAGAGTGTTGTCAGTAAGCATCCCTGATCCCCTCATATCCCTTAGAGCGATAGCGAGTGCTTTGGGAGCAGTAACGGGTGCTCTCAGGGCTATAGTAGATCTCCGCGCTGACATTGAATACGAGTAGAAACGTTCAACAGAATGAGCAACACATGGAAGGGGAGGAGTAGGCAGAACCAGGAGGCAACGTTGGAGGTGATTAAGGATAACCTCCGGGAGAAGGTATGCTATAGATGGAGGTTACAATGGCAGAGTGCTTTCTGAACACTGAGGCTAACGTTGATAGATACGAGAGAAGAAGGGCATCACTATCGAGGTGATACCGGAAGATGGATTCAGCGAGACGACGTTAGCTTAGCGGCCGATCTTGCGGCATTCCGGAACGCTCGGAAAGCACCCGCGAGTGCTCCAGGGGATATCACTGGTTCCGACCAAGGTGGCGGCCAGGATGAGGTGGTTCACGCCAACTTCGCATTGAAGCGAAGAGGAAGGCGAAGAGGAAGAAGAGGAGCAAGAATAGGGTGATCACGAAGGCGAGGAGGAAGAGGATGTAGAAAGCACCATGAGTGCTTTGGGGAGCACTGCCGAGCGCTTTGGACGCGAGTGCTTTGGAGAGCACTGTGAGCGCTTTGGAGGAGAGTGCTTGGAAAGCACTGGCGAGTGCCCTGGAGGCGAATGCTTTGGAGAGCACTGGGAGCGCTTGGAGGCGAGTGCTTTGGAGCGTATCGGCGAGTGCTTTGAAGATGGGAGTACCTATATACCTATATTATATTCAATTAGCGAGTTGAAGACGGTTTGTAGTGTTAGGATTTAGCAATGGAATCACGGTTTTGAATGCTCTTGAGAGCAGTGCCCACTAAAGCAAAGAGTAGTATGCATTGTAAAAACAGGCGCTGAAGGGTAAAATGCGGTGTATCAAGCGCTGCTGGAGCAGTCGGGAGTGCTCCAGAAGCATTAGCGATATGCCCAGGAATATTCAGAGAGCTCCAGGAGGGCCCAGGAGATAGGTAGTAGTCTCCGGCGAGAGAGCATTGTCGCGAGAGCGTCAGGCGAGAGAGCATTCCGTCGCGAGAGCGTCAGGCGAGAGAGCATTCCGTCGCGAGAGCGTCAGGCGAGAGAGCATTCCGTCGCGAGAGCGTCAGGCGAGAGAGCATTCCGTTGCGAGAGCGTCAGGCGAGAGAGCATTCCGTTGCGAGAGCGTCAGGCGAGAGAGCATTCCGTCGGGATAACGTCAGGCGAGAGAGCATTCCGTTCCGAGAGCGTCAGGCGAAAGAGTACTCCGTCGGGATAGCGTCTGAAGCGAGGTAGCTCCGTCACGGTGAGCGTATTGCTCTCGGGGCGCACTAGATGCACTAGTGCGCGCCTGGGCGGAATGCTATGCGCCAGAAGGCGCCAGGAACGCTCCGTTGCTTCTCTGGAGAGGCAGTTTGTCTACCGAGCGCCCTGGGCCCCTGGAGCGTCCAGAGCGTCTGGCGGAGGTTGGAGGTTTGCTGATGTACTCTGGTGGTTTGATTCAATTGAATGACGTAGATGAATGCTCTATGCACACTCGGAAACGCTCTGACGGTATTACCGACTCCAACATTGGTGTCGATTGGATTCCAATGTTGGGTTGGAGTTTCTGTTCTTGTTGGTGTCGGGGCTCTGTGCTATGAAGCTGAGTCGGAGAGTGTATATCATTTGAGCTCGTAGTCGATATTGGTATTGAATTTCCCGTGGAGAACGGTTTATCGATCTGAATAACTTTCGCGAGTGCAAACTGAGGGTGAACGAATGCTGAGAGGGCAGAACAGAGCATCGCTGGTGGCATGATTGCTGTTTCCTCTCGTTGCATGCTCGTGTTTGTGTTTGCAGTATTCCGTTGGAGATGTATTTCGTCAAAGTCAGCCTTGCTCTGCTGGAGGTGCGAAGAAGGCTTTAATCACTGACGAAAGACTCTGCTAAGCGAGCACTTTGCATGCGGTGACTAATCGCTTGTAGAGCACTCTGCACAACCTGTTGGCAGCGAGAGCACTCTGCACAACCTCTTGGCAGCGAGAGCCTCATTGGTGTCAAATCGCTTGTAGAGAGCACTCTGCACAATTGCTCGGCGAGCGCTCTGCAGCCAGAGCCTCATTGGATGACAGATTGTTCGTAGAGCACTCTGAACCGCCTGCAGGAAAGAGCCTCCTTGGCCTTGGCAGACTGCAAATTCTCGAGTTCAATGAAATCGCTGCGGCTTTTTGCAGCAAGAGGTACAGCTCCTCCATGGATTTTGACAGACATCTTCGAACGATCCATCCTTTAGAAGCACATGAATGGTTGGGAAATCAATATTCACTGCTGGAGCACGATCAATCAGCAGAAACCCCCGACGACACTGACGAGAGCCCAGANAGCATTCCCGATTGCTATTCAGAGACGCACTACGATTCGAGTCCGACACTTTCTAATTAAGATTCGGGTAACAATTCGACCTCGAATCCGAATCATATTTCGTGATGGAGGAGGCGGCGATTCAAATGGGCATAAGGCATCTACTACAGTTTACGAGGGCTGGGGAAGCACTTTACCGCTCGGAGGACTACGACGAATGCTCACAGAGCCTTCTCCGATACCCATGGCACCCATTCCGGTCAGCATACGAGTTCAGAATGGCACGCTATTTCACACTGTCCAAAGCCTCACAGGAAACATCGACAGCTTCTTTCTGCACGCTCCGCCGAGCAGTGACGAGTGCTCCTACAGCACTGGGCGGGGTTTTATCAAGAGGCTGGAGGAAATGAACGACATACTCGGAAAGGCGAGCTGGAATCATTCGGAGGTGGATATTGGGGGGGAGAAGGTATCTTACTACTACCGGGATCCAATGGTAGTCGTCCGATATCTTCTAGGGCAACGTGCCTTCCGGGAGTCATTGGTGTACTCGCCCGTGGTGGAGCATAATGAATTCGGCGAGCGAATGTACGGGGAAATGCATACAGGAGATTAGTGGTGGGAGATACAGGTCCGTAAACTTCGCCCTGTCAACTTGAGGTGCTCTATGAGCATTCGATGATGCTCAAGGAGCAGACGCTGATGCTTTCTCGACAGAATACGTTACCGCAGGGGTCCACTGTGGTACCAATTATCTGCGCGTCGGATGGCAGACATCTGACAAATTTCAGCGGGGACAAGAAAGCCTGGCCAATCTATCTTACCATAGGGAACATCAAGTCGTCGGTGCGCAATAAGCCTACAGGGCATTCATTCATTCTCCTAGGGCTGCTACCAGTGCCACCGGCTCAAGAACACAACACTCGTTAACTCCGTTTTAAGACGTCAGAGTCAAATGGCACTGCATCGCGCTCTTGGGGAGATCTTTCATAACATTCGCGAGTGCTCTCAGGACGGCGAGCTAATCAAATGTGCCGACGGGTACGAACAACTTTGCTTTCCGGTGCTTTCAGGGTGGATCGCAGATCAACCCGAGCATTCAAACTTGCAAAACATCAGCACTAGTGCTTGCCCAAGATGCGAGGTCGAGTTTCACAGTCTTGGGAGCACTCGCCGAAGCTCTATGCGCAATCACGAGGACTACAGGGAAAGAGTACAGCTATTTAGCGAGAACCCGGGCAATCTGGAACCGGTGGAATACCTTGTCGCGAGATGCGTCAAAATACTCTAACTTGCAGATGCCGAGGGTTAATCCGTACGATCTCAATAAACCAGACATTCTGCACAATATCTACCTGGGGATGTTGAAGCACATGATGGAGTGGATTCAGGCTTTTTCGAAGAAGCATCATCGATTGGAGGAATTTGACAAAGCTTGGGCTTCGATTGCGCCTTAGGCTAGGCTGGCAGTACCAAACAGGGCATATCGTTCTACCACCCAATGGCAAGGGAAAGAGATGCGGAACCTGGGGCGGCTCGTTCTAGGAAAGACTCGGGCTGCTCTGAGAAACCCGGAGTGGTTTCTCAGGAGCGACTTTCAAGAAAAGCGTTGAATGCTCAAGTCTAATAGACTTCCACTTAATGGCACAATATGGGAGTCATACAATGAGCACCCTGGACTATATGGAGAGCTATCTCGACGATTTCCATAAACACAATGATATCTTTTTAGAATTCAGGGCGTACAAGAAGACATTAAAGGACGCGAGAGATCCAACGAAAGCAGTTAGTGGCTCCCAGAGCACCCAGCGAAGCTTAGAGGAGATCCCGGAGATTCGGAAAAGATCGCACTTCAACTTCATCAAATTGCACGTCTTGATGCACTACCGGGAGCACGTTGAGCGCTTTGGGAGCATTCCTCAGTACTCCACGGACGTTAGCGAGCTTGCCAATGTACGGCAGGTGAAAGAGGCTTACAGAGCGTCCAACAAGGTCGATGCTGCGACGCAGATACTGGACTATGGAGGGAGGCGATTGGCGTTATAGATTTGAATTCTAAACCTGAAAGACATCGTCGGAGGTCCTGAGACCACTGATGATATCCTCTGGAGCCATCGGGATAACCTCAAGGAGTTGCTCGACATTTTCAAAATCGAGGACCGCAAGAAAACGCCGAATGAACGCTCAATAGAAGAAAGCGGACTGCCCTTGAAGCGTCTTTGCAACCCCTCCACGAAATCGGAAAGACTGTTCAACGTCGCAGATGGACTGCAAATGAGCCATATGACGCTTTATCGCCTGATAAAGGAGTATGCCAAAGATGCGGAATGCTCTCAGAGCTTTGCCGGAAGCTCTGAGAGCATTTTGGAGCGCCGGGTGGAGGTTTGCACATGCTTGCAGGTTCCGATACCAATCTTCCAAAGGCCTGACGTATACGAGGTTCACAATATCAGGTGTACGGGAACATCATCTTTTAGGAAGGGGAAAATAAGAAAGGATTGGGCATAGGTATCGGTAGGTTCCTCAGAGCAGTGGGGAGTGTTTCGGGGACGCTTACCAGGACGAGTAGAGGCTCTGTTCAAGGTGCGGGATAGCACAGGGCGCGCACATAGACTATGTGTAGTTGAGCTGCTTGAGGCGAAGGATCGTGGTATCGCTGATAGCTCACATGGGCTGCTGAAGGTCTGTAGGCGGAGGAGGAAGAGGATGTGGGTCGTGAATATTCGGAGTATATTAGGAATGGCCCATTTGTTTGAGGTGGATGCTGGCAATTGGCTGGTAAATACTAGGATAGATTTGCGTACGTGGAATGAATTTAGTTGAATGCTGTGAGAGCGGTCGTCAGTGCTGTAAAGCGTTCCCGAGTGCTATCCAGCGATGTGAGATTATTACCGAACGCTATCCAGTGATGTGAGAGCATTCCCGAGTGCTCCATAGAGGTGAGGGCAGTGGCAAGTGCTCTACGAGTGGAAAGTTAGACCCAATAGGACCGTCTAATTCAAAATTCGTGTCGTTCTGCTAGTACGCATGCGGATTGGAAGAGGGAGGTGAGTTTCGGCCGCTCAGTATCTGAGTCTGTTATCCAGCAAGCTCGCTCCACCAGCATAATGCTGCTTATGCATAGGAAATGATTTCCAGCAAGCTCGCGCCGGAGTGCTGCTTAGGCAGGGCATTGAGCTTTTCAGACGAGCCGTACCATGGCCTAAACCTCAAGGCTAAAATGCCTTTCACGAATCGACAGATACATACCCCATCGTCAAAGGTTTGGTAGCCATCTCCCGTATACACGACAGTACTCGTATCAGTATTCCGCGACTGACCGTTCAGCGGCGTGAAGAATACCCACGTGAGATATCGTTTGAGAGACTGGCAATGCCTACCTCGCCTTTGAAGAAAGCGTATCGATTCATATGGGTCTAAGTGGGGGGTGTCCCACCTTGAATAGTATTATTAAAGATGTTTCCGCAGCTCTACGAGCATTGGTCAGTGCTATTGGAGCATTCTCGAAGCATTCGTTGTGCTCTCTGGACGTGAGAAATATCTCTTGGCAGAACCTGGAAAAAACTCGTTAGCAAAGAGTCTCTTGTCGAAGATAGCATTATCGAGTACTCTCTGGGCGTGGGCGATATGCTCTGGCAGCGCCTGGGGAGCAGCTCGTTGAGAAATTGTCTCCTGGCAAAGATAGCATTATCGAGTACTCTCTGGGCGTGGGCGATATGCTCTGGCAGCGCCTGGGGAGCAGCTCGTTGAGAAATTGTCTCCTGGCAAAGATAGCATTATCGAGTACTCTCTGGGCGTGGGCGATATGCTCTGGCAGCGCCTGGGGAGCAGCTCGTTGAGAAATTGTCTCCTGGCGAAGATAGCATTATTGAGTACTCTCTGGGCGTGGGCGGTATGCTCTGGCAGTGCCTGGAGAGCAGCTCACTGGGAATTGATCTCCGGGCGCAGATAGTATTGACGAGTGCTCTCAGGGCGTTGGGGCTTTCTCCCGGCGTGCCCCGACGCGTCCGTTATCTTGTAGCCAGTCTCTGGGCGGAGAGTCATTAGTGGTTTGTTCTCCAGACGCAGGTGGAATACCCCAGGCGTGGCATGGCGGAGAGAGCATCACCAGGTGCTCTCAGGACAGAGATGATATCGCTTGGAGGTGCCAGACGCGCCTAGAGGAGACTAAGTGGGAATAGCGGAGAGAGCATTGCCCAGTCAGTGCTCTATGACGCATTAGGGAGTGCTCAGCGGGCGCGAATAGGATGCTCTAGCGGCAGAAAGTGAATAGAGCATTGGCGAGTGATCTCCTGACGTAGGAAGTGTTGCCTGGGACTGGGTGAAAGGAGTGCTTTGCTATGGCGATGCAGCATGGAGCAGCAAAGCAGTATTTTGCTCTAGGAAGCGGTGGAGCAGTATTCTGCTCTGTGGCGCCGGCACACTGCACTGGCAGCGCCCGGCGAAACAAACTGCTCTGGGAGGCGGCGGAAAGAATATTCTGCTCTGGTAGTGCGGGGCCTTGCACGGCTCTAGGAAGCGGCGGAAAGAATATTTTGCTCTCGCGGCGCTGGGCCGCGATTATTTTTGGTCTGGCACCGTGACGCGAAACACTCTGCTCTGGCAGCTCGGGACCTTGACATCTGTTCTTCTGGCGGTGCTGGGTGCTTAAGTCTCTGCTCTGGCGGAGAGGAGAAAAGTAGTATGCTCTGGCGTTGCGGTATGAGCACTCTACCTGGCGTCGCCAGGCGCAGACGCTCTGCCCTGGCGGTGTCGGGTGTGATCGCTATGCTTAGGCGTTGCCAGGCGCGAGCATTCTGCCCTGGCGGCGCCTGGCGCTCCAGGCGCCCAGGGCGTACGGGCTGCGCCCTGAGAAATAGGAGAGTTTGCTGATGATTGATAATATTCCGTAGTGAATATGTTGACGTAAATGTGGTAGCTGAACAGCTGCATTACCATCCCCGAGTACGAGTTGAGTTCAATTCCAAAGCCTATAGCAATGAGGACTTCACTTGAAATGGGCGACTGACTTTGATACCACTGACAACCTACCTCATCTTGTTGCTTTGGATGTATTCGCTAGTCAAAAAACACCTAAAGTACTTAAGGCGTCCAAAGCCTTAACATGACTACCTCCTTCATTCTGGAAGCCTCCAAATCTCTTGCACCGCCACTCGACACATCTATCAAGAAGATTTTTAAAAACTGCATTAGTCAACAGATTGATAAAGAAATGGCACAGAACCCTGACAAATGAGATGAGAAAGCATTCAATATTAATGATAGACAAATCCTTATTACCCATTGTGTAGGTGAAGCATGGGAGTGGCTGCATTAGGAGCGGAAGAATATGTTCATTAAGGCCTTTCGTCAAGTTGGTCTTACATTATCAATAGACGGCTCGCAAGACTCTGAAATTAAAATCAAAGATTTATCGCATATTGAGGTTGGAGACAGGCACAAAGGTGGTATTGATTGCAATTTGAACCGGATGGGAAAGACAATCGACGGAAGTGATATAAATCAGAATGCAGATAAAACCAATATCTATATGCCAGACGTCACTACAGAGCTTGAACATCCCAAACACTCACCTGAAGGCGAGGAGTACATTCTTGAAACCGGACCCACTACTCAAGACATCTCAAGAGAATGGCAACTAGAGTGTCACAGAGAGAGAAGGAAGATCTAGCAAATATTCAATCTCAGTCCGAAAGTGAACAGGTAGTACAGGCAGCGATGCAATTGGATTTTCTTTGTAGTAATTCAAGTTGATACAATTATTCACGACCCGCTTTTGGTTATATTACAGATAGAAATTGTACCTATATAATTTGAGGACTTGCTATTAGACCAACCTCATACGGAGAGTCCAAATCTTGAATCAGATATCATTAGCGAGGCCTGGTTATTGAGATATCCTGAGATATGGACGGGTCCGTAACCGTTAAAGTCAAAACTGAAACCCATCGTTAAAGACCTTAAGAACTCGGAATAAGACCGGATCTTTGCGTAGATTCCGAATCTGCAATCAGAAACTACCCGCGAGCATTGGTTGTGGAGATACTAGGGCTTTTGTGATTCTTCAAGGTTTGTGTATTAGCCCTAACCTACAACGAATGAAGTAATGATCACTCACGCAACATACCAGGATCTTTCTTAACACCCAGGCGCAACGCTCCAAATCCTGCGGTATACCTATTTTCCATACTGGAACAAGTCTACTGCTACCCCGCATTCCTGGCAGCTTTCATCTACAAAGTGCTGGCGAGGGTTTCAGTGACAAGGACTTTTACTCTCCCTCAAAGCCCTTAATCTCCCGTCGTTTTCATATTACACGTCATGAGCGAGCATGTCAATAAGCAGTTTCACGTTAATCTAGAGCTTTTCACTTATTGTAGACTTCCCAGATATCATCATTTCTTTTTTTTTTCTTTTTTGTTTAACTCAATAATTACACGCAGACCGTAGTCTATGGTAATATCACACTCCCCAGAACTGCCCTCTTCCTCCGCCACCTCTCACAGTACCCGTACCAGAACTCAGAACATGACAAAAGAAATAGATATAGAGCTGATCAAACTGCCTCTCCTTCTTCCCTTTCTTTTTTAAGTCCTCCCCATCCCTGTGCCTCCTCTCTCTCCTCTTCGTCTCTTTCCTCGTCCCTTTCTCCGTTTCCATGCCTCCATTTCCCGGGTTCTTTCTATAGCTTGAGCGCGCTCTCAATGCCTGTCTTCGTTCACAGGAGGGTTTGAACCGTCTTATGGTCTTTCTCTTTGGCTCTTGCTCCCGCTGTGGCCTTGCAGGCTGTCAGGATGTGGGTGACACTTTGCTCCCCCCTCCACATTCGCACTCCGCTGTCTCTTTCTTTTTAAAACGATGGAGGTATTGGTTGATGGCAACACATCAGCAAACCTCCAACCTCCGCCAGACGCTCTGGACGCTCCAGGGGCCCAGGGCGCTCGGTAGACAAACTGCCTCTCCAGAGAAGCAACGGAGCGTTCCTGGCGCCTTCTGGCGCATAGCATTCCGCCCTGGCGAGCACTAGTGCCCCCTGCGCGCCCAGGCGCGCACTAGTGCATCTAGTGCGCCCCGAGAGCAATACGCTCACCGTGATGGAGCTACCTCGCTTCAGACGCTATCCCGACGGAGTACTCTTTCGCCTGACGCTCGGAACGGAATGCTCTCTCGCCTGACGTTATCCCGACGGAATGCTCTCTCGCCTGACGCTCTCGCAACGGAATGCTCTCTCGCCTGACGCTCTCGCAACGGAATGCTCTCTCGCCTGACGCTCTCGCGACGGAATGCTCTCTCGCCTGACGCTCTCGCGACGGAATGCTCTCTCGCCTGGCGCTCTCGCCACGGAATGCTCTCTCGCCTGACGCTCTCGCGACAATGCTCTCTCGCCGGAGACTACTACCTATCTCCTGGGCCCTCCTGGAGCTCTCTGAATATTCCTGGGCATATCGCTAATGCTTCTGGAGCACTCCCGACTGCTCCAGCAGCGCTTGATACCGCATTTTACCCTTCAGCGCCTGTTTTTACAATGCATACTACTCTTTGCTTTAGTGGGCACTGCTCTCAAGAGCATTCAAAACCGTGATTCCATTGCTAAATCCTAACACTACAAACCGTCTTCAACTCGCTAATTGAATATAATATAGGTATATAGGTACTCCCATCTTCAAAGCTTTTCGCCCGATCGCTCCAAAGCACTTTCGCCAATCTGTCTCCACTTCGCCTCCAAGCGCTCCCAGTGCTCTCCAAAGCATTCGCCTCCAGGGCACTCATGCCAGTGCTTTCCAAGCTCTCCTCCAAAGCGCTCTCTCCAAGCACTTCAGCGTCCAGCGCTTCGGCAGTGCTCTCCAAAAGCACTTTGGTGCTCTACATCCTCTTCCTCCTCGCCCCTTCGTGATCACCCTATTCTTGCTCCTCTTCTTCCTCTTCGCCTTCCTCTTCGCTTCAATGCCCGAAGTTGGCGTGAACCACCTCATCCTGGCACGCCACCATGGTGAACCAGTGATATCCTGGAGCACTTTCGCGGGTGCTTTCGGCGTTCGGAATGCCGCAAGATCGGCCGCTAGCAACCGTCGTCCTCGCTGAATCCATCTTCGGTATCACCTCGATAGTGATGCCCTTCTTCTCGTATCTATCAGCGTTAGCCTCAGTGTTCAGAAAGCACTCTGCCATTGTAACCTCCATCCATAGCATACCTTCTCCGGAGGTTATCATATCACCTCCAACGTTGCCTCCTGGTTCTGCCTACTCCTCCCCTTCCATGTGTTGCTCATTCTGTTGAACGTTTCTACTCGTATTCAATGTCAGCGCGGAGATCTACTATAGCCCTGAGAGCACCCGTTACTGCTCCCAAAGCACTCGCTATCGCTCTAAGGGATATGAGGGGATCAGGGATGCTTACTGACAACACTCTCGTTCTGTGACTGGAAATGGTCAGGCTTCACGTATGTTCCTGTTGACCATGCCCGAATGCCATGCCAAATCGCAGTGGATATCAGGCAAATCAACGTAGGGGTAATCCGCTCCAGGAACTCGGGGTCTTTTACCCCTCGCATCCTGACCCCATCAAAGTATTTATAGTACAATATGTCGATAATCTCCGGGGCAAGAAACCGTGAAGCGGTAGGTCTGGTAACCGTTAGCGGCGTTCGCGAGTCTCTCCGAGCATTGACACCGAGTCTTCATTACGAGTGCTCGTTGAGGATTAATCATACCTCGTAATGCTGCGCGGGGCTCAAAGCGATCATTCTTCAAAAGATACTCTACTTGAGCAGCCCTCGCCTCAGGACTCGGGAGCTTTCAAGCCCATAGATGGTCGAGTCTGCCAGGCGCCTAACCTCGTGCATCAAGTCTTGGCGCACTTTCGGAGTGTAGACTTCTGACCTATAAATCGTCAGTGCGCTTCTAGAGCACTGCGTCAGCGTTCAAGAGCATTCACCTGTTTGATAACGACCTCGTCGAGATCTACTGCACATCCCACCCTGCGACTGGCAGTTGCTTGCATATTTACTACCAGTACCGAAAGCCCGCTGCAGGAAAAACTTCGTGTAGAAGAGTGTGGTCCCGATTAGCGTGCTGCACTCCTTTTCAATCCTCTGAGCCTGCATTGAGAGAAGCGTTTGCACTCCTCGAGCTAGGTAACAAGGACCTCTGAGATAGGTTCTTCGCCGAATGTTAATAGTGCTTTCTCAGCGGTCTTGAGTGTTTTGGGAATACTACTAGCGTCGCTTTCTGCTATGGGAGCATTTCCTTCGTCCTGATAGATGAAGGAAAGCTGTGCAATATCATATCTTGGTTGCGCTTCTGGTAAATATTCCTGAGGGCTTGAGGAATCCGGGGACTGCTCATAGAAACTCTGCATACGCCCTCAACAGGGGAGAGCGATAGGGGCGGTAATTGGGTGAGGAATCGCCCATTGCCTCGAGCACTTGTCGAGAAAGGTCTATGTGCGTGTAGAAGAGCTATAGTCAATACCGCGAGAATAAACGGGCACTGAAGAAGGCATGGACTGTGAGGGTATCGGGAGTGCTCTCTGAGATGCCGGGGATGATCTCTGAGATGCTTCCTGGCTGGATGCCAAAGTGAGCGCTCTGTGGGAGGCGGTGGGCGCTCTCTGGGATGCATTCTGTTTGGGTACTGAAGTGGGTGCTGCTCTCCGTACTACCTTTGCACCCGGACGCGCTCCCCTCTGAATCGTTAGCGTTTTGTCTTTAACATTAATGGGTGGGAGAAGTCGAACCTGTACCACATCCACCGAGACGTCGGAGGAAGCAATAACCTCCGCTACCGCTCCGGTTGGTCTCCTCCGAGCATTGCCCAGTGCTCTGGCAGTAGTCGGCTGGGCGGTGAGTCTCTTCCCCATACTTTGGGATCTCTGCTGGGTGGAGGCTTGAGGTTCTTCTTCCGGATCATCTAGATTCTCCTCAGAGCTCTCCTGGCGTTCTCTGAGAAGTCGTCATACTCGGAGTGGCTGGTATCGGCGGTTTCCTCCACCTCCGGCACATCCTCCTGCTGCTCCTGCACTTCAGCGATGTCAGTATTGCCATCGGGGAGATGGAATTCTACCCTTCTAGGGCTGCTTCTTCCAGTCGATGTGTCGGCAGAACGGAGAAGCCCTTTACGCTATTAGGCGGTGGTCGACTGACTGCTCCGGGTGCTGGTCGATTGACTACTCCGAGTGCTGGTTGACAGTGCGGTCAATGCTCGGAATGATATTTCAGACTCGTCAGTCTGTGAATCATCATGCTCTTTGGGTGGTACTGGGAGTCGTGGTCGCTTTGCGGAAGAAGTGCTGAACCTGCGGATCGCTTGTTGAGAGGCATTCTGCTTGCTGGCAGGAGTATCAATGTGCTCTAGGAGCGTTCTTTTGCGTGTTTGATTAGAAATCAGCGCTTGGCGACAGAGTTTTAAATCGTAAAGCAAGAAATTCACCGCTAACCTCGTAGGGTAGCGATCCGACTCAACCGCATCCTGGTCCGCTCAACCGAATCCGAGTCATTTCTAATCACCGTTTTACTGCACTTTCAGAAGCGATACCGAGTGCTCTGAGAGCAATCTAGGAGTTTGGCTGTAATTCAATTAAGAAATGAAATAATCTAATCTGATCTAATCTAATCTAATCTAATAAATCTAAAAGCGATGATCCCATCTATTCAGAATAGCACCGAACCCAATTAAGGAGCACTCGCCAGCGCTCAGAAAACAAGACATACCGCTATTCAGAGGTAGCGATTGTTAAACGAAGAAAGCGAAGATTATACCAAAAGAAACTAATAGCGCCAATGCTTTTCGCAAGTGCTCAGAAAACAATCGTGCCGCTATTCAGAGTAAGCGTTAGATTGTGGAGAAAGAAGGCGAGATTATACCAAATAAAACTAATGATGCCGCCATCACCACCACCGCCACCACCACGCCGCCACCACCACCGCCTCCAGAAGGTCCACCACCACCACCACAGGGGAATCCGGGAGGAGGAGGAGGAGGAGGAGGAGGATCCGCCGGAGGAGGTTGCCACCACCACCACCACCACCGCCCTGAGGAGGATTACCACCACCACCACCACCACCACCACATTACCACCACCACCACCACCACCACCGCCCGGAGGATTACCACCACCACCACCACCACCAACACCACCACCACCACCACCGCCACCACCACCACCGCCTCCAGCAGCAGCCGCGAGTGCGTCAGCAGCTCTCTTGGCTGCTATCCCGGCAGGCGGCCAGATTACTCCCTGTGCAAAGTTTGCGTCAACCCCACACCCAGGATACTTCCTCAGGTATTTGGGGTCTAAGTCGTCGATAGCATCCTGCTGTCTATCGCGGCGTCTAACAAGTCTGGATTAGCCTTTGATTACTGGCATCAGTTCTGGGCAAATATACCCTCAGTCGCTTTAGCATTAACACGATGATTTCCCTCCTCGTAGTCAGAGTGCTCTGCTGGGATATCGATCGTGAATTATGTCGTCTTCCTCGATATGAGGAATGCTTCGTGATAGCGGCGGTGTTTCAGCACCACCAAATTAGCACCCGCGCCCGCTCTGTGGAGCACCGCGAGTATCCTCCGGGGCCTGCCAGTACTATTCTTCAACCAACCCTCGACCTCTTCCGAATCAGTGATCTGGACCTCCTGTGGCCGGACAGGAGGATTGGATGCCGGTGGAACGTTCTCGAGTGCTCCCCAGATACTCCTGATTGCTCTGTCGGGTGGGGTGTGCTTCAGGATCGAGTTGCAGAGCTCTGGAAACGTTATCTTTGTCAGAATACCAATGTACGAATTCTGATTTTGTCGATGGTTCCAGTCATAGATGCAGGCGGGGCAACCTACGGAGAATGCTCCCAGAGCGTCCGGGTCTACCACGTGACCATTATGGAAGGTCTATCGAGTTCGGCGGGCACTGGGTCCCGTTCGCTTCTTAGGCGCCCGGCCACCGTCCTCATCATCATCATCGCTCTCGTCAACAACTTCTCTAAACTTCGCAATTCCCCTGCCCCCTCGATAGCTTTTCCTTCTGCATCGGCAATGAGCCACTTCAAAGCGTCGGCGAAGTGCTCTGCGGGTTCTTGCGGTATTGCTTCCGTTCACATAGGCAAAAAACGCTGGCGCCAAGTTCAACAAATGGAGGCAGAAAGCGCATCGACGCTGCTGCTCGGAGCGGTTTTGTTGACCCAGCCGGTGTTGTGCATCTCGCTTTGAGGCTGTTGCGGGCGTTAGTGTACACTTTAGGCAGGTTGATCAAACCTAAAGTCATCTTTGCTTTGTTCGCCTGAGTCATTGTGTGGGTGTTTTGGGAGATTGGGGGCGATGCTTCTGCAGCACCGAGGCGCTTCTGGAGGACTGGCGTCGCTAACCGAGCCTTGAGGGAGTTTCCGGGGCAGGATCTCGGCGCCGCCTTTGCCTCTGCTCTGCCGGTGGAGGGGAACTGGGTATTGATATCCGGCAGGGCGTCGGAATTGAAACTCTGTGAAGCACTGGCGACTGCTTTTTGGAGCAGGGGCACGAACTGAGAGCTCGGTTTGACGGACAAGGGCCGACGGTGGTAGTGGCGGCGAGCTGCCTAACTCTGGGGAAAAGCTGGAGACTTGTCGAACTGTTCGTTCTCTTCGGGGCTTTGGGCTTGCTGCTGGGCCTGCTGCTGTGCCTTCTGAGCGCTGTTTGGGCTTGGGTGCTGCCGGGCCTGCTGGGCCTGCTGCTGTGCCTGCTGCAGAACGTTCTCTGTCGGGCTCAACTTCAGGTTGCCCTTCCTTCTCCTATCTCCTTCTCCTTCTCGCTTCTCCTTCTCGCTATCGCTATCGCTTCTCCTTCTCGCCTTCTTTCTCCCACTCCTTTGAGAAAATTCGTGGGTGCCGGGGAGACGGTGGCGCTTGCTGAGGGGGTGGTGGCGCTTGCTGAGGGGGCGGTGGCGGGTGCTTCTCGGAACGCGACGACTGCGGCGGGGGTGTCTCTCCTATCTCTATTGGGATAGGCTGGGTACCTTCCTGCTCTTCTGAGGCAGCGAAGGTGAGGACTTCTCTTTCTGCTTCTCGCCTTCTTCTCTTTCTCCTGTGCCTTCCTCTGTAGCTCCTGCACCTTCTTCTGCAAAATCTCCAGCTCCTTCTGCTCCTCTATCTCCTGCTCCTCTATCTCCTGCTTCTTCCCCTTCTCCTTCTTCTTTTCCTTCTTTAGGCGTTTTTGCTATCTGAATCGTCAGTGTCTGGATCGCGATCTCGCTTCTTCTGTGAGCTCTGTGGAGTGCTCTGAGGGCGGTGAAGGTGACTATAGTGAATATAGAATATTTGATGAGTATGGTTCTGAGAGCAATAGAATTAAGGAGGATATACCATCTTATATATGATTGCTAGATGTGCAGCTTGAAAGCTCGAACTTGAAACTTGGAACTTGAACCGTAAACTTGAAAGCGTGAGCTGAATCGCTTCAGAGATATCTTGAAAGCTTTGATAGCAGTGAGGGTATGAAGTGATAGGTAGCGCTGGAAGATGGTTAGGAATCTCTCACGATTTGGAAGGAGGAGAAGGATGCTCTTATACCGAATAGAATCAGCTATTCCAGAGCTCATCATGCTTCCGAGAGCACCCCCGTGTGCTATACGAGCACTCTCGAGTGCTCCGACCGGCGCTGCATATGGTGCTCCAAGCCGTGCTCAATGTTTGCTCCAATACATGACGTAGATCAATGCTCTAGGCGCACTCGAAGATTCTACTCTGGTGGTTTGATTCAATTGAATGACGTAGATGAATGCTCTAGGCGTACTCGGGAATGCTCTCATCAGCAAGCTACCGGGTGTCTCCGGAGACTTCTGCCAGTCTCCGGAGACCGCCGCCAAGGCGCGTTCTCTCCTCACACCTCCCAAGCATCCTCGCGTCTCGCTTACCCGCTGGAACCTCCGGAGGCGCCCTGTACTCTCTGGATGCTCTCCGGAGCGTCAATCAGGAGCTCCTTGCGGCCCAACAAGCACTTGCAACGGCTCATTGAGCCTTGTCATGGCGGCGCGCTTTCATTCATTCGACCCCCTGAGATAATCGGAATCGTTCTGACTTGTCATGCTTTTAAAAATGTTCCACGAGCCTTCTTTTATTCTATTCTATACATACAGGCATCTATCTACCAGGCATCTCTCTACCTATATATCAAACTCGTTCCATGTTTTTAAATCGATTCTAGTATTTACTAGCCATTGGCCTTCTCTACTTGAAACAAATGGGCCATTCCCAAGATGCTTCGTATATTCACTACCCAAAACCTTTGTCGGGAGGCGCCTCCCGACTCTCAAACCATCACGAGCCTTCCGGAAGGCCCTTGTCCTAGCCTCCAGCAGTTCAACAAGGGCAAGTTGATATGTATTCCTTGTAGTACTACTATCACGTAGCTGGAAGATTGCCCGTACATTCCCCGGTAATCTCCCCTGAAATGCACCCCACGGTACTGTAGTTTCCACTTTTATCCACGCCCAGTCGTTTCGTATCGCCCGCTTCCTAAATGGTGCTTCACCTGTACATCTTATATTATGGATCTCGTGACTCTCTGGATTTTGAAAAACCGATACCGGGACCTGTAGGCATTTAAAACATCTCACGGGATATTCAAGAAGGCTCAATAAGCCCTCTTCCTCCTAGCCGCCGTAGGTATTCGACACCGCTCTCGCCAGAAAGTTGATAGAATCGCGATATCCGATAACCTAATAAGACTAGTGTCTAATCTCGCCAACTTAGGTTTTGGAGAACCCTCCTCTTTGTTTTGCAGCATTTGCGGTCGTCATTGTTGAAGATGTCTATCATGCATCATGAACTCTCCCGATGGCTCCCCAAGCCTTCGTAATGTTCGGAAGAAAAACGACATCTTTCAGATTTAATACCCGTATTTCCATTGCCATACGCCTTTCGAGTGGAAATCGAGGAATTTGAGCAGTCGCGTCGACCTTGTTTGAGCTCGTGGGCCTTCTTTATTTGTTGTTTATGGGCGAGCTTGCTGACATCTGTTGAAAACATTGGTATATTCCCAAAACGCTCCACATGATCTCTAAAGTGTGATAGTAGGTGCATCTTAATGAAATTGAAATGAGAACCTTTGCGAATCTCCTCCAGCTCCTCCAGGCCTCTCTCAAGGCTTACGGGGCCTTCTAGTGCCCTTGTCCGATCTTTCGCATCTTTCTTGGTGCGTTTATAGGCCCTAAATTCCAGAAACACATCCTTGTGTGTATGGAACTCTTCGAGGTATCCCTGTAGATATTCTAGCGTCTCCCTGGTGTGCGTTGTGTATTGTGCCATTAGATGGAAATCAATTAGAGCTCTTACACACTTCAGCGCTCTCCCGAAATCCCTCTTCAACGCCGCTGGGGGTTTCCAAAGAGCCACTGCAAAGGCTCCTAACACTATCCGACCAAGATGTCGCATTTCTTTACCTTGCCATTGAGTGGTTGCGCGATATGACTTGTTAGGTACAGCGAGCCCTGGATAAGGCCCCACAGACGCCCAGGCTTGATCAAATTCCTCTAGCCGCTTGTGCTTCTTCAGAAACAATTGAACCCACCCCATCATATGTTTTAATAGTCCCAAATAAAGATTATGCAAGATATCCGGCTTGTGAAGGTCGTACACATTGACCCTCGGCAAGGCTCAGAAGGCATTGTACATAGTCTTAATGCAGGTGTGTTATCAAAGGTATCCATCTTATACCTCTCGGCCATTGCCTTATATCTCTCTTGAATCAAAGCGCGCCTTGTTGAAGGCCTCCAAGGCCTTTGAAATCAACCGCACCTTGGGCAGGCATGATTATTGATGTTTTAATGTCTGGCGTGCTCTGGATGATCAGCAATCCATCGCGTAGTATTGGATAACATAATCGGCTCGAACGTCCATCCGCGTGGTATCAATTCCCGCTCTGCCCAGGGCTCCGGAGCCATCGAGAATATCTCAGGACCTTGTGAAGAACCATCTGGCTCTGCCGGCGCAGTTAAATCTGCGTGCCCCCCACCTAACCCGGATTGGAACAGGTAGTAGTGCTAGTAATACTATCGCGTAATTTGAGGGCTTATTTCGGGTTTCGGCGTGATATTTCAATGGTCAAATAAACAGGCCAAACCTTTTTATCACCACTGAAATTTGTTAGGTGGGTGCCATCCGATCGCATAAATCACTGAATGCGACCGTTGATCCCTCTGGCAGGGTATTCTTAATATCCAAATATCCATTAGCGAAGGCTCGATGCGCATTTGTGAGGGCTTTAAAAACCTGCATCTCCCACCACCAGTCCGACGTGTGCATTTCCCCATACATCCGTTCTCCCATCTCATTATACTCCATCGTTGGAGCATACACCAAAGACTCCCTGAATGCACGCTGCCCCAAAAGGAATCGTACTATTGCCATAGGATCGCGGTAGTAGTAAGGACCACCTCTCCACCTATTTCAACCCCTGAGTGCACCCAACCCTCTGTCCCAAGACCGTCCTAGAAGACATCTCATCAAGATAACGTGCAAAGCCTCTACCAGTTGTGTAGGAGCCTTTTGGAAGGCTAAGCGGGCAAAAATAATCGTCTATTTGCCCTTGGGACACCCCGGACCGTAGAAACCAACGTGATAATTTGAATTCCTCTGGGGACTGTAGCGGGCTCCATGGGCTTCTGAGTAAGCTCTCTGTCACCTCGTTATATCCTGGTGTCGGTAAAAGGGCTTCGCCTGCGCCCTCATATATCGTAGTGGCTAGGTTAAACAGTGGGCGTCAGAGTCTAAATCACCTCGGTTACGTCGGATTCGGATTCGTGACGCTCCGCTCCAAATCCCAGTCCTCATTGTGCTCTCCTAGGCCGCCGTGAAGGCTCCTCAAACTTCTTGGCGTGGCTGGGAGAGCTGTGTGTCTACCATTCAGCTGCCTGTGCGAATGCTTTCTTTCGTAGATGTCGATCAAAATATCCAGGGCTCGGTAGGTCCGTATGCAAAATGGACAACGAGATCTCATTGTTGATATTAGGCGTTGGTAAGGCTCCTCAGGCCTTTGGAACCGCTCATAGGGAATGCATCATGCTCCTCCGGCCAGCGACCTCTTGGCACCAACGCCAAGAGCCAGTACTAAATCATCACCAACCCAACACGTGCAATGATACCAACATAATGAGTGAGATATCATGATCCAACCCCAACTCAACACAAACATCTAATAGATGGCGTGGCGAGGTTTGATGCACTATCATACATGTATATAAGCTCCATTGAACCTCCATACGGCTCCAGAAGCTTTCAAGAATCCTATCTAAGCCCACGAATCTACCTATAGTTGAATACAATACCAATCTGCCTTTCAAGATCTCCATCCTCACCTACATATAAAATGGTCCGTTAGATCCCTAATCTCTATCAGAATCATCATTGACATCTAGATACACAGCCACCACTACACCTCGTGATTCATCCTCCGATTCAAATTGGGGCCTTGCATCAAGCCCTGAAGAAGGCCCGACCCCCACTTCAAACACCGAGCCCAACTTTCAAACAAAACCACCCTGTTGAACCTAACCAAAATCGTTTACTGGAAGCTGAATCAGGCGTTAACCATAACGAAGAAGTCCTGCCAAGCCCTCGAAGAAGCGTTCAGACTTTGAAGTTTCTTGTTCTGTAGGAAGAAGCTTGCGTATACTAGGCATTCTTCCCCGAGCTTCTGGGGAGATCCTCAGAACCACTATATCCAACGCGATCGATTATCATCCCCGAATCTCTTGGCCCAGTTACAGGAAAGATTCCAGACGGGAGAGAGCAAGATTCTCCAGAGCCCAGACAGAATCCCCCGAAGGCTCCAGCACGCACAAAGAAGGCTCATCACGCCTCCAAGAAGCGTCGGCTTATATTCAAGGAAGGCACTCCAACACCTCGAGAAATGCCTCCAAGAGGAAGACAACCAGCGGCGTTCAAATGCACCACCATTGCAGAGGTGAGGCGGATACTGCAGCTTACTGGGAAGGACGCCCTCTACAAGGCTCTGCGCACCGACTTGGGGGACGAGATGATTAGGCTAGGGTGGGTTAACAAGATAACCTCTGGAGAAGGTTTATACAATCGTTTAGTTTCCTACCTTATCGACCACAGAGGCTATCAGCTTGAAGCCAGAAGACTCAAGAAGATAGCAGCAGCCCTGAACTTTCTTATTGTTGATCGAACCCAGAAGTCTAGCAGAACACACAGCCGTATAGGCGCACTAGACAATATAGAGGCCTCAGAAGACCCTGCAGAAGGCTCGCCTGAGGATCCTTGGAAGGAATTGGGAATCGCACCTAGACCTGCAATAACTATCCATGTTATTGACCGGTGAAGACTTCGAGCCCCTAAGCGCTGTCTACGGCACTCGACTGGTTCGGTCCAGCATCCCTACCCCCTCACTTGGCGTCCTTAGTGTTAAGCTTGCAAGATTTAACAAAGGTTGCGATGGCGTGTGCAAGGCCCCCCCCAGGCGCCCCCGAGAGGGCCATCCGAGCCTTCTATGGTGCCATCAATAATCCTCCGGCCCGGGGCGCCAATGCGTATCCGCAAAACCCGGAATATTGCCGTATTGGTGACGCCGATGAGTTGGAGGCCTGGCTCAAAACTAGTGAGGCAAAACCATTGAGGATTTGCGCGGTGCTCCATAGGCCCACCGCACTGCTCAGGGGGGCTTCTCACAGGCCTCAAACCCCCCCTCCCGATGGGTGGGATGACTTGACACGGATGATCTGATTCGGCAGAGCTTGAGGTGGACAAAGAAATCTTCAATTTGCAGATCGAGTGAATAAGAAAGGTTTGCAATTTCCTATTCCCACTCAAGATAGAGATTTTCAAGTAATATTGGCGTGATCACGGCGTATTGAGAGGTTTCAAGCGGCTCGGGAGAAGGCTCAATAAGGCATTATAGACGGCGCTTCCCTAATGGCATTACCTTTGATTCTTGCCATTCTGATCGTCTTCGCTTTTGGACTGTTGCTGACAGAAACCACCTGTTCAGAAGCGAATCGCGTGGGGAGATAGGCATGATCAAGCCGAAGAGAGGGCGAAGAGGAAGAGGAAGAAGAGGAAGAGGAAGAGGAAGAGGAAGAGGAAGAGGAAGAGCGAAGCAAGAGGGCAGCGATGGCGGCGATGAGGAAGAGGAAGAGGAAGAGGGCGATGGCGATGGCGGCGATGAGGAACCGGAGGATGAGGGCGATGAGGACTATGTGGGCGATCTAGCCTAGGTTAATCAAAGGCCTATTATGGGGCTCGGAAGGCTCGTTAGGGGGTATCAAAAGCGCAGAAGGCTCGTTGGATGATTATCAAGTTGGGGGGGTATACCTAGCCTCTTAAGCTTATTTCTTTTTGTTTTTTCGTTTTTCGTTGGTGTTGAAGCATGTTTTATTTTTCGAGATGCATTTGTTATCCTACTATAGATTAGCGTGATATGTTAGTAATTATATAGATCAAATTCAGACTAGTGAAAGTTTTAGCGAGCCATTGAAAAGGCTTCTAAAGCCTTTAGCTGTCGAATAGCTATATCAGGTTAGAGTATTTATCGCCAAGAGACAAAAGCAAACCCAGTAATGGTGTTATATAGTAGAGGCCCCAAGGGCCTTCTTCAGGGTTTCGAGATGCCTCTTCTGCTCCACTACCACCACAGCCAGCATGCCTCCCAGACCAAAATCACAAGCAGTTCGATGGACTCAATCAGCGTGCCCCAATATCGGCCTCCGTTAATGGCAACTTACGGGTGCAATGAGTGTGTCTAGTGTGGCTAGCTCATTTAATTCCATAAACTCTATAGTCTCTGAATCGACAACAGAGGCGGATTTTAATAATGACCCACCGAGCCTTGTGGAAACTTCAGTAGCTATCCCGAGGATCGTGTAGTGGAGAATACCCCTCCGTGGGTGGGTGGGACTTGACGATCATCAGAGGAAGATGGCTGCTTTGGAGGTCTATGAAGATGACTACGACTATGTGGATGACTATGAGGATGAGTATGAAGCACCTGGAGATGAGAATCTCGCACCTCCAAACTCTCCACCACCAATACCAGCTCCTCCCCGACCTGCACCAAGGCCCCTCTCTGAACGTAGGCCCTCTCCACCACCATTACAAAGGCCCCCCCCCCCAGATCGAATACAACCTCAGGCTCCAC
The DNA here is from genome assembly GCA_024713705.1 of Morchella sp. 2018-W38C. NCBI lineage: Eukaryota > Fungi > Ascomycota > Pezizomycetes > Pezizales > Morchellaceae > Morchella > Morchella sp. 2018-W38C. The sequence goes on along the minus strand of JAMJEX010000013.1, from coordinate 307,815 downwards.
CACCATTACGAAGGCCCAACCTCCCAGAGCGAATACCATCTCAGGCTCCCCCAGAAAGAAGAAATTTCCAGGCTCCCCCAAACCAGGCATCACGGCTCGGGAAAAGGGTGGCAGAGGCTCCTGTGGCCTCCGCCAGGGCTCTTGTGGCCTCCCGTAAGAGATCAAGTAGGCCAGTAGAAGAAGCAATTGCTTCTTCTTCTGTTCCGGTAAAAATAACGCCGGTATTTGCTCACCATACTCTCTGGTTTGTCTATACTGATCGTACAAGTATGGCAATCGTAATTCAGTTAATCCACCCAAACCGACAACGCAACGGGACCCCCGGAAGCGTCATAAACCATCGAGAGATCTTCCTTTACATCTCCAAGTTCCTCGATTAGTTAGATTAAGCACCTTGCGACCTGGCGTGAAACTTAGTAGTACACCACCGGCTTCACATTCATATCGTACACCTCCGGCTACCCAATATTGTGGTTCTCTCGTGCATGAGACACCTGGGCCGGAGTCACTTGGCGGATCGGATTGCAAGTTGCCAGATTACAAGCCGATAGTTAAACAAGCCGGAGAGCTTCTTGGGCGTTATACACTGCTTGAGGAGCCTTGGCCACAACCTGAAACTCTCGTGGTTAATATTCGAAGATTTTGGGCAGAAGCAAACGATTATTTTAATACAAGCTTAAATCTGACCAAAAGTGCGAGGAGACGTGAGTACTTTTAGAGCCTTCCATAAGGCTCAGAGAGCCCTTGCTTATACGACTAGGTTCAAATTGTATGTTCACGAGTGAGATCACACCTTGTTTATGCCATCAAAGACTATATGGCGAGGGGCTACCTGTATGGGATGAGTGAGCTTCATACAGCGGATTCAAAAAAAAGTCAATTATCTACTCGAAAAGGACCGTTTCATTAGTGACCCTGAGGGCTATTAGGTAGCATTTCTTTTTGGGTGAGCCTTTGAGAAGGCGCTAACAGACCTCAGACAGGCCGCCGGCACTTCTGGGCTCCAGAAATTGTTGGACGTGATATTTCTAAAGTATTACAAAAGGCGACAAGATCGTGGTGCAAAGGATCCTGATTTAAAGTCGATGGTATTTCTCCGCATTCATATGCCTAGTCTGTACCGGAATCTGGTTTGTCCTCCGATGTTGGGCGACTAGAATTACATAGAAGGTTTGCACTTCAACCCGAGCCAGAATCACGGATATCATGTGTAAGGCGTCTCCAGCCCTGTGAAAGGCTCCTGCTGACTTTGTCAAATGCGTATTCTAGGATGATGGATACATGGAAGAAGAGAAATGCACTGAACCAAGAGGGCACACTAGAAGTGATACAAGGAACAATTAAAGAGAAGGTCCGCATCAGCCCAGTTGCACATGGTGATGGTGCTGCTGTTACAATATAGGTTGAGGAATTACGAGGGCCCAAAGAGGTGATATCGAAGGTTGGTCAGAAGGAGAAGGCGATGCTTGGCGTTGGCAGCAGATATGTCATGGCGTGGAGGGCTGCAAAGGCCCGTCACAAGGCTCAGGGAGTTAGAGCTACAGTAGAGCATAGCGATGTGGACAACAATCTTGGTGCCACTAGAGCTAGGTGAAAGAATTAGAGGGCTCGGTGAAGGGGTAGGCGTTACACCATGCGGCTTCTGAAGCCTAGCCAAGGGCATAGGAGGCATAAGCGGTAGGAGTTGCTATTTGGATATGGATAGATAAATAATTGTATTTTCTTTACGGTCTATCTGAATTCTTGTATGCTATTAAAATATTATTTTTTTGGGTTGGGTTACTAAGTCCCATGGAGCCTTCTAAGCATCCCCTAGGAGGTTCTCCTGAGCCCTCAGGAGAGGGAGCAGATGCTCAGGAGAGTGTGGGAGAGCGTGCTGAATCCTCGGGAGGGCATGGGAGGGGCTCAGGAGATGGATCGGATGCTCAGGAGAGTGTAGGAGAGCTTGCGGAGTCCTCGGGAGGGCATGGGAGGGGTGAAGAGTTTTCTTAGAGGCTCAGGAGAGTGCAGGAGAGCTTGCTGAGCCCTCGGGAGGGTATGGGAGGGGTGAAGAGTTTTCTTAGTGGCTCAGGAGAGTGTAGGAGAGCTTGCGGAGTCCTCGGGAGGGCATGGGAGGGGTGAAGAGTTTTCTTAGTGGCTCAGGAGAGTGTAGGAGAGCTTGCGGAGTCCTCGGGGAGGGTATGGGAGGGGTGGGTGCGTTTTCTTAGAGGCTCAGGAGAGTGCAGGAGAGCTTGCTGAGCCCTCGGGAGGGTATGGGAGGGGTGGGTGCGTTTTCTTAGTGGCTCAGGAGAGTGTAGGAGAGCTTGCTGAGATCTCGGGAGGGCATGGGAGGGGTGAAGAGTTTTCTTAGAGGCTCAGGAGAGTGCAGGAGAGCTTGCTGAGCCCTCGGGAGGGTATGGGAGGGGTGGTGCGTTTTCTGAGTGGCTCAGGAGAGTGTAGGAGAGCTTGCTGAGATCTCGGGAGGGTGCATGAGGCTAGAAGAAATCTTTTGGTGACTCAGGAGAGCCTGGGACGGCTCGCTTAGATGTCAGGAGGGTGTGGGAGGGTGGTGCGTTTTCTTGAGTGGCGCGGGGAGAGTGTGGGAGGGCTAACTCTCAGGAGGCGTGGGAGGGATGAGTGGTATTTTTAATAGCTCAGGAGAGCCTAGAGCAGCTCGCTTAGCTCTCGGGAGGCGTGGGATAGGTGACTAGTATTTTTAGTGGGCTCAGGAGACTATGGGAGGGCTCGCCACACCCTCAGAGGCGTGTGAGAGGGTGGCTAGTGTTTTAAGAGGAGTATAGGAGGTTAACGGTTTTTCTATAAGCTTGGAATAGTGTCTCTGTAAATTCGTATACGTGATTATCTTACTATACAATCACTGCCGGTATGGCATAGTGCTAGCCATTGTTAGGGGATAGGAATCGTCCTCCAGATAGCATCGGAGACGTCACTCGTTCTCGGGATGGCCTCCTGAGCCTTTCAAAGGCTTTAACAGCTCTCGTGAGACCCTAAAGCGATCGTTCAGTCTCGCGATAGCGCGTCGTTCGGGGCGATAAGCGTAATGCGTTCGGGAGGGCCTCGCGATAGCGCGCAATGCATTCGGGAGGGCCTCCCGAGCCATTGCGATGTCTCTGGAGGACTAGTCGGGTGCGCTACCTTCTCCGGAGAATTAAGGTTTGACAGGTATCTCCGGAGATCTCCCATGTCTCCCGCTTCTCCCAACAAGTTGGTACAGTTTGCTGATGCTGATGGTAGTACCAACAGCGGTATCGATTGGATTCCAATGTTGGGTTGGAGTTTCTGTTCTTGTTGGTGTCGGGGCTCTGTGCGCTATGAAGCCGAGTTGGACAGTGTGTATCGTTTGAGCTCGTAGTCGATATTGGTATTGAATTTTCCGTTGTGAGCGGTTTCTCGCGGTTTCTCGATCTGAATAGCTTTCGCGAGTGCTAACTGAGGGTGAGCGAATGCTGAGAGGGCAGAACAGAGCATCGCTGGTGGCATGATTGCTGTTTCCTCTCGTTGCATGCTCGTGTTTGTGTTTGCAGTATTCCGTTGGAGATGTATGACGTCAAAGTCAGCCTTGCTCTGCTGGAGGTCTTGCGCAAAGGCATACAATCACTCGGCACTCTGCTAAGCGAGCACTTTGCATGCGGTGACTAATCGCTTGTTGAGCACTCTGCACAACCTGTTGGCAGCGAGAGCACTCTGCACAACCTCTTGGCAGCGAGAGCCTCATTGGTGACAAATCGCTTGTAGAGCACTCTGCACAATCGCTCGGCGAGCGCTCTGCAGCCAGAGCCTCATTGGATGACAGATTGTTCGTAGAGCACTCTGCACCGCCTGCAGGAAAGAGCCTCCTCGGCCTTGGCAGACTGCAAATTCTCGAGTTCAATGAAATCGTCGTGCCCTTTTTGCAGCAAGAGGTACAGCTCCTCCGCGAATTTTGACAGACATCTTCGAACGATCCATCCTTTAGAAGCAGATGAATGGTTGGGAAATCAATATTCACTGCTGGAGCCCGATCAATCAGCAGAAACCCCCGACACTGGCGAGCCCAGAGAGCATTCGATTGCTATTCAGAGACGCTACGATTCGAGTCCGACACTTCGACCAAGACGGACCTCGAATCCGAATCATATTCGTGATGGAGGAGGAGGCGGCGATTCAAATGGGCATAAGGCATCTACTACAGTTTACAAGGGCGCTGGGGAAGCACTTTACCGCTCGGAGGACTACGACGAATGCTCACCGAGCCTTCTCCGATACCCATGGCACCCATTCCGGTCAGCATCCGAGTTCAGAATGGCGCTATTTCACACTGTCCAAAAGCCTCACAGGAAACATCGACAGCTTCTTTCTGCACGCTCCGCCCGAAACGGTGACGAGTGCTCCTACAGCACTGGGCGGGGTTTTATCAAGAGGCTGGAGGAAATGAACGACATACTTTCGGAAGCGAGCTGGAATCATTCGGAGGTGGATATTGGGGAGAAGGTATCTTACTACTACCGGGATCCAATGGTAGTCGTCCGATATCTTCTAGAACAGCGTGCCTTCCGGGAGTCATTGGTGTACTTTCGCGTGGTGGAGCATAATGAATTCGGCGGCGAATGTGCGAAATGCATACAGGAGATTAGTGGTGGGAGATACAGGTCCGTAAACTTCGCCCTGTCAACGAGGTGCTCTATGAGCGTTCGATGCTCAAGGAGCAGTCGCTGATGCTTTCTCGACAGAATACGTTACCGGAGGGGTCCACTGTGGTACCAATTATCTGCGCGTCGGATGGCACACATCTGACAAATTTCAGCGGGGACAAGAAAGCCTGGCCAATCTATCTTACAATAGGGAACATCCAGTCGTCTGTGCGCAATAAGCCTACAGGGCATTCATTCATTCTCCTAGGGCTGCTACCAGTGCCACCGAAGCTCGGGAAGAATACAACACTTGCTAACTCCGTGTTACGACGTCAAAGTCAAATGGCACTGCATCGCGCTCTTGGGGAGATCTTTCAAAGCATTCGCGAGTGCTCTCAGAGACGGCGAAGCTAATCAAATCTTGCCGACGGTCTGACGACTTTGCTTTCCGGTGCTCTCGGGGTGGATCGCTGATCAACCAGAGCATTCAAACTTGCAAAACATCAGCACTAGTGCTTGCCCAAGATGCGAGGTCGAGTTTCACAGTCTTGGGAGCACTCGCCGAAGCTCTGTTCGCAATCACGAGGACTACAGGGAGAGAGTACTGCTATTTGGCGAGAACCCGGGCAATCTGGAACCGGTGGAATACCTTGTCGCGAGATCCGTCAAAACACTCTTCAATGCTTCCTGGGGTATGCCGAGGGTTAATCCGTACGATCTCAATAAACCGGACATTCTGCACAATATCTACCTGGGGATGTTGAAGCACATGATGGAGTGGATTCAGTGCTTCCTGAAGAAGCACCACCGATTGGAGGAATTTGACAAAGCTTGGTCTTCGATTGCGCCTTTCCCTGGACTGGCAGTACCAAACAAGGCATATCGTTCTACCACCCAATGGCAAGGGAAAGAGATGCGGAACCTGGGGCGGCTCGTTCTAGGAGCACTCGCGGCTGCTCTGAGAAATCCGGGGGTGGCTGTCAGGAGCGACTTCGCGAAAGCGTTGAAATGCGTTCGAAGCCTAATAGACTTCCACTTAATGGCGCAATATGGGCGTCATACAACGAGCACATTGAACTATATGGAAAGCTATCTCGAGGATTTCCATAAATACAAGGATATCTTTTTAGAATTCAGGGCGTACAAGAAGACGTTAAAGGATGCGAGAGATCGAACGAAAGCAATAAGTGGCTCCCAGAGCGCTCAGCGACGCTCCCAGAGCACCCAGCGAGGCGTGGAGGAGATCCGGGAGATTCGGGAAAGATCACACTTCAACTTCATCAAATTGCACGTATTAACGCACTACCGGGAGCACGTTGAGCGCTTTGGGAGCATTCCTCAGTACTCCACGGACGTTAGCGAGCTTGCATGTCGCGGCAGGTGAAAGAGTCTTACAGAGCGTCCAACAAGGTCGATGCTGCGACGCAGATACTGGACTATGGAGGGAGGCGATTGGCGTTATAGATTTGAATTCTAAACCTGAAAGACATTGTCGGAGGTCCTGAGAGCACTGACGATATCCCCTGGAGCCATCGGGATAACCTCAAGGAGTTGCTCGACATTTTCAAAATCGAGGACCGCAAGAAAACGCCGAATGAACGCTCAATAGTAGAAAGCGGACTGCCCTTGAAGCGTCTTTGCAACCCCTCCACAAAATCGGAAAGACTGTTCAACGTCGCAGATGGACTGCAAATGAGCCATATGACGCTTTATCGCCTGATAAAGGAGTATGCCGAAGATGCGGAATGCTCTCAGAGCTTTGCCGGAAGCTCTGAGAGCATTTTTGGGCTTGCCGGTGGAGGTTTGCACATGCTTGCATGTTCGATACCAAGCTTCAAAGGCCTGGCGTATCTGAGGTTCACAATATCAGGTGTCTGAACATCATCTTTTAGGAAGGGGAAAATAAGAAAGGATTGGGCATGGGTATCGGTAGGTTCCTCAGAGCAGTGGGGAGTGTTTGAGGGCTTACCAGGACGAGTAGAGGCTCTGTTCAAGGTCTTGAGGATAGCACAGGGCGCGCACATAGACTATGTGTAGTTGAGCTGCTTGAGGCGAAGGATCGTGGTATCGCTGATAGCTGACATGGGCTGCTGAAGGTCTGTAGGCGGAGGAGGAAGAGGATGTGGGTCGTGAATATTCGGAGTATATTAGGAATGGCCCATTTATTTGAGGTGGATGCTGGCAATTGGCTGGTAAATACTAGGATAGATTTGCGTACGTGGAATGAATTCAGTTGAATGCTGTGAGAGCGGTCGTAAGTGCTGTAAAGCGTTCCCGAGTGCTATCCAATGATGTGAGAGTATTACCGAGTGTTCTCTAGTGAGAGCATTACGGAGTGCTATTGAATGACAGCAGTCCCGGGTGCTCCGTAGAGGTGAGCGCTGTGAGGGCAGTGGCGAGTGCTCTACGAGTGGAAAGTTAGACCAATAATACCGTCTAATTCAAAATTCGTGTCGTTCTGCTAGTACGCATGCGGATTGGAAGAGGGAGGTGAGTTTCGGCCGCTCAGTATCTGAGTCTGTTATCCAGCAAGCTCGCTCCACCAGCATAATGCTGCTTATGCATGGGAAATGATTTCCAGCAAGCTCGCGCCGGAGTGCTGCCTAGGCAGGGCATTGAGCTTTTCAGACGAGCCGTACCGTTGCCTAAACCTCAAGGCTAATTTGCCTTTCACGAATCGACAGATACATACGCTATCGTCAAAGATTTGGTAGCCATCGCCAGTATACACGACAGTGCTCGTATCAGTATTCCGCGACTGACCGTTCAGCGGCGTGAAGAATACCCACGTGAGATATCGTTTGAGAGACTGGCAATGCCTACCTCGCCTTTGAAGAAAGCGTATCGATTCATATGGGTCTAAGTGGGGGATGTCCCACCTTGAATAGTATTATTAAAGATGTTTCCGCAGCTCTCGAGCATTGGTCGATGCTATGAAAGCAACCATGGTGCTCTCTCCGCGTGGCAATATCTCTTAGCAGTCAGTGAAAACCTTGTTGACGAAAGAGTGTCTTGGCGTGAAGCGATATGCTCCTGTGGTGTCTGGCGAGCATCTCAGTGAGAATGCTCTCCAGGCGCAGATACTGACGAGTGCTCTCTGGCGTGAGGATATGTTCTGGCGGCGCCTGGCGAAACTGCTTCGTTATGTTTTGATCTCCTGGCGCAGATATTAGTGGCGAGTGCTGTCAGGGCGCTGGCTTTGTCTCCTCGCGGTCCCCGACGCGTCAGTGATTCGTTGCCAGTCCTGGGCGGAGACTCATTTGTTGATCGTTATCCAGCGCAGGAGGCATACCCAGGCGTGTCATGGCGGAGAGAGCATCGCCGGGTGCTCTCAGAACGATCATCAGCACATTGCCTGGACGCGTGCCTGGCGTGAAGGTGCACGACGCAGCGTGAAGGTGCACGCTCCTAGAGAAGATCGCGGAGAGAGCATTGCTGGGTGCTCTATAGATGTATGTGATATCGCTAGGAGCACTCTGTAGACAGTAGCATTAGCGAGCGCAAAGAAAAAGCTCATTAGGACTATTCGGTACTGCTTGGAGCGAGTGCTCTGGTGGAGCGAGTGCTCTGGTGGAGCGAGTGCTCTGGTGGAGCGAGTGCTCTGCAAGGAGCGAGTGCTCTGGTGGAGCGAGTGCTCTGGTGGAGCGAGTGCTCTGCTAGGAGCGAGTGCTCTGTTTGGAGCGAGTGCTCTGCTTGGAGCGAGTGCTCTGCTTGGAGCGAGTGCGGAGTACATAGACGATTATGCGCTCTGGTGCTGCCAGAGAGGGAACATACTGCTCTGGAGGCGTCGGGCGCGGTAATAGCATCGCCTGGTGCGAGCATTATGCTCCAGGAACGCCTGGCGCGAGCATCATGCCCTGGCGACGCCTGGCGCGGGCATCATGCTGTGGCGACGCCTGGCGCGGGCATCATGCTGTGGCGACGCCTGGCGCGGGCATCATGCTGTGGCGACGCCTGGCGGAAGCACCCTGCTGTGGCGACGCCAGGCGCGAGCGATCTGCCCTGGCGACGCCTGGCAGCAGCACTCTGCCCTGGCGGCGCCTGGCGTCCGTGGCGCCCAGGGCATAGGCTCTGCGCCCTGAGGAATACCAGAGTTTGCTGTTGTATACTGGCGGAGTGCTTTTCTGAAGGCGGAGGCTAACCTGGAGGCTAACGTTGATAGATACGAGAGAAGAAGGGCATCACTATCGAGGTGATACCGGAAGATGGATTTAGCGAAGACGACGAAGCGTTAGCTGCGGATCTTGCGGCATTCCGGAATGCTCGGAAAGCACCCGCGAGTGCTCCAGGAGATATCACTGGTTCCGACCATGGTGGCGGCCAGGATGAGGTGGTTCACGCTCAACTTCGGGGCATTGAAGCGGAGGAGGAAGGCGAAGAGGAAGAAGAGGAGCAAGAAGAGGGTGATCACGAAGGGGGCGAGGAGGAAGAGGATGTGTAGAGCACCCGCGAGTGCTTTGGGGAGCACTGCCGAGCGCTTTGGAGGCGAGTGCTTTGGAGAGCACTGGGAGCGCTCTGGAGGCGAGTGCTTTGGAGAGTACTGGCGAGTGCTTTGGAGGCGACCGCTCTGAAGAGCACTGGCTAGTGCTTTGGAGATGGGAGTACCTATATACCTATATTATATTCAATTAGCGAGTTGAAGACGGTCTGTAGTTTTAGGATTTAGCAATCGAATCACGGTTTTGAATGCTCTTGAGAGCAGTGCCCACTAAAGCAAAAGTAGTATGCATTGTAAAAACAAGGCGCTGAAGGGTAAAATCACGGTGTATCGGCTGCTGGAAGCAGTCGGGAGTGCTCCAGAAGCATTAGCGATATGCCAAGGAGTTGTCAGAGAGCTCCAGGAGGGCCCAGGAGATAGGTAGTAGTCTCCGGCGAAAGCATTCGTCGTCGCGAAGCGTCAGAGCGTTATCGCGAAGCGTCGGCGAAGAGCATTCCGTTCGCGAAGCGCCAGGCGAGAGAGCATTCCGTCGCGAGAGCGTCAGGCGAGAGAGCATTCCGTTCCGAGAGCGTCAGGCGAGAGAGTGCTCCGTCGAGATAGCGTCTGAAGCGAGGTAGCTCCGACAGGGTGAGCGTATTGCTCTCGGGGCGCACTAGATGCATTAGTGCGAGCCTGGGCGAGCAGGGGAAACTAGTGCTCGCCAGGGCGGAATGCTATGCGCCAGAAGGCGCCAGGAACGCTCAGTTGGTTCTCTGGAGAGGCAGTTTGTCTACCGAGCGCCCTGGGCGCCTGGAGCGTCCAGAGCGTCTGGCGGAGGTTGGAGGTTTGCTGATGCAGGCGGCAAGCTAGATGGTCTGAAGACCTCGCAGGCTACAACTTCAAAGTTGTCTACAGACCAGGAGATAGGAATGGCAAGACTGATGCACTGTCAAGGCGCTGGAATCACCGCCTTACAGAGGGGGGTGAACCTCTGCAGCCGGAGCCACAGATGTTTTTCAGACCAGGTCAATTAGTATTGGATCCTGCTAAGCTAGCAGCGGTAAGGATCAATCAATTGCAAACTCTGTTCTTGGAGCACCTATCAGCGGCAGCATCAGCAAGCTACCGGGTGTCTCCGGAGACTTCTGCCAGTCTCCGGAGACCGCCGCCAAGGCGCGTTCTCTCCTCACACCTCCTAAGCATCCTCGCGTCTCGCTTACCCGCTGGAACCTCCGGAGGCGCCCTGTACTCTCTGGATGCTCTCCGGAGACGTCAATCAGAGCTCCTTGGCGGCCCAACAAGCAATTGGAAAGGCTCATTGAGCCTTTCAGCATCAGCGTTACGGCGCTTTCATTCATTCGACCCCCTGAGATAATCGGAATCGTTATGGCTTGTCATGCTTTTAAAAATGTTCCGCGAGCCTTCTTTTATTCTATTCATACATGTATCTACCTATATATGAAACTCGTTCCATGTTTTTAAATCGATTCTAGTATTTACTAGCCATTGGCCTTTCTCTACTTGAAACAAATGGGCCATTCCCAAGATGCTTCGTATATTCACTACCCAAAACCTTTGTCAGGAGCGGCTCCCGACTCTCAGAAGGCCATGCGAGCCTTCCGGAAGGCCATTGTCCCTAGCCTTTAGCGGTTCAACAAGGGCAAGTTGATACGTCTTCCTTGTAGTACTGTCACGTAGCTGGAATATTGCCCGTACAATCCCCGGTAATCTCCCCTGAAAAGCACGCCACGGTTCTATAGTGTCCACTCTTATCCACGCCCAATCGTTTTGTAATGCCCACTTCCTAAATAGTGCTTCACCTGTACACCTTATATTATGGATCTCGTGACTCTCTGGATTTTGAAAAACCGATACCGGGACCTGTAGGCATTTAAAACATCTCACGGGATAGTCAAGAAGGCTCAATAAGCCCTCTTCACTCCGGCCTAGCCCTTCGCCGTATTCCGACACATTTCTTCACTGTCCTATTAAAGTTGATAGAAACGCGATATCCGATAACCTATTAAGGCTAGTACTAGTATCTAATGCGGCCAACTTGGGTTTGGAGAACCCTCCTCTTTGTTTTTCACCCTTTGCCGGTCGTCATTGTTGAAGATGTCTATCATGCATCGCAGACTCTGCCGATGGCTCCCCAAGCCTTCGTAATGTTCCGGAAGAGAAAGAACGACATCTTTCAGATTTAATACCCGTATTTCCATTGCCATACGCCTCGAGTGGAAATCGAGAATTTGAACGGTCGCGTCGACCTTGTTTGAGGCTGCGTAGGCCTTCTTTATTTGTTGTTTATGGGCGAGCTCGCTGACATCTGTTGAAAACATTGGTATATTCCCAAAACGCTCCACATGATCTCTAAAGTGTGATAGTAGGTGCATCTTAATGAAATTGAAATGAGAACCGTTGCGAATCTCCTCCAGCTCCTCCAGGCCTCTCTCAAGGCTTACGGGGCCTTCTAGTGCCCTTGTCCGATCTTTCGCATCTTTCTTGGTGCGTTTATAGGCCCTAAATTCCAGAAACACATCCTTGTGTGTATGGAACTCTTCGAGGTATCCCTGTAGATATTCTAGCGTCTCCCTGGTGTGCGTTGTGTATTGTGCCATTAGATGGAAATCAATTAGAGCTCTTACACACTTTAGCGCTCTCCCGAAATCCCTCTTCAACGCCGCTGGGGGTTTCCAAAGAGCCACGGCAAAGGCTCCTAACACTATCCGACCAAGATGTCGCATTTCTTTACCTTGCCATTGAGTGGTTGCGCGATATGACTTGTTAGGTACAGCGAGCCCTGGATAAGGCCCCACAGACGCCCAGGCTTGATCAAATTCCTCTAGCCGCTTGTGCTTCTTCAGAAACAATTGAACCCACCCCATCATATGTTTTAATAGTCCCAAATAAAGATTATGCAAGATATCCGGCTTGTGAAGGTCGTACACATTGACCCTCGGCAAGGCCCAGAAGGCATTGTACATAGTCTTAATGCGCCGATACCAGGTACTCCACAGGTGTGTTATCAAAAGGTATCCATCTTATACCTCTCGGCCATTTCCATATATCTCTCTTGAATCCGAAGCGCACCTTGTTGAAGGCCTCCAAGGCCTTTGAAATCAACTTCGCACCTTGGGCAGGCATGATTATTGATGTTTAGTAATGCGGCGTGCTCTGGATGATCAGCAATCCATGCGCATAGTATTGGATAACATAATCGCTCGAACCCATCCGCACATGGTATCAATTCCCCGCTCTGCCCAGGGCTCCGGAGGCCATCGAGAATATCTCCGAGGACCTTGTGAAGAGCCATCTGGCTCTGCCGACGCAGTTCATCTGCACGTGCCCCCACCCCTTACCCGGATTGGAACAGGTAGTAGTGCTAGTAATACTATCGCGTAATTTGAGGGCTTATTTCGGGTTTCGGCGTGATATTTCAATGGTCAAATAAACAGGCCAAGCCTTTTTATCACCACTGAAATTTGTTAGGTGGGTGCCATCCGATGCGCAAATCACTGGTACAACCGTTGATCCCTCTGGCAGGGTATTCTTAAGATCCATTAGCGAAGGCTCAGTACGCATTTATGAGGGCTTTAAAAACCTGCATCTCCCACCACCAGTCCGCCGTGTGCATTTCCCCATACATCCGTTCTCCCATCTCATTATACTCCATCGTTGGAGCATACACCAAAGACTCCTGAATGCCGCTGCCCCAAAAGGAATCGTACTATTGCCATAGGATCGATGTAGTAAAGGGACCACCTCTCACTATTTCAACCCCTGAGTGCAGCCACTCTGTCCCAAGGCCGTCCCTAGACGTCTCATCAAGACAGCGTGCAAAGCCCTACCAGTTGTGTAGGAGCCTTTTGGAAAAGGCTAGCGGAGGCGAAAATAATCGTCTATTGCCCTTAGGACACCCCAGAAACCAACGTGATAATTTGAATTCCTCTGCGGACTGTAGCGGGCTCCATGGGCTCCTGAAAGCTCTCTGTCACCTCGTTATATCCTGGTGTCGGAAAAGGGCTTCACCTGCGCCCTCATATATCGTAGTGGCTAGATTAAACAGTGGGCGTCCAGAGTCTAAATCACCACTCGGTTCGTCGGATTCGGATTCGGATTCGTGACGCTCCGCCAAATCCCAGCCCTCATTGTGCTCTCCTAGGCCGCCGTGAAGGCTCCCCAAGGCTTCTTCGCGTGGCTGAGGCGTATCTATACCATTCAGCTGCCTGTCCCGAATGCTCTTTAAGATGTCGATCAAAACTTGGGCTCGAGTATGTTCGTATGCAAAATGGACAACGAGATCTCATTGTTGATATTAGAATTAGACGTTGGTAAGGCTCATTGGGCCTTTGGAACGCTCGTTGGGAATGCATCATGGGCCTCCAAGCGAGCTCTTGGCACCAACGCCAAGAGCCAGCACTAACTTCGTCTTCTATGTTGTACCAACACAATGATAATGAGTGAGATATCATGATCCAACTCCATCTCTAACACAAACATCTAATAGATGACGTAGCGAGGTTTGATGCACTATCATACATGTATATAAGCTCCATTGAACCTCCATACGGCTCCAGAAGCTTTCAAGAATCCTATCTAAGCCCACGAATCTACTTATAGTTGAATACAATACCAATCTGCCTTTCAAGATATCCATCCTCACCTACATATAAAATGGTACGTTAGATCCCTAATCTCTATCAGAATCATCATTGACATCTAGATACACAGCCACCACTACACCCTCGTGATTCATCCTCCGATTCAAATTGGGAAGCCCACCAAGCCCTGAAGAAGGCCCGACCCCAACAATCAAGCGCCCGACCCCAACCTTGAAACAAAAACACCCTGTTGAACCTAACCAAAATCGTTTACTGGAAGCTGAATCGAAGGCGTTAACCAAAGTTGCGATAACGAAGAAGTCTGCCAAGCCCTCCGAAGAGCATTCCGACTTTGAAGTTCTTATTCTGTGGAAAACACCGTATACTAGGCATTCTTCCCCGAGCTCGGTGTACCACTTGGAAAGCATCAGAACCATTATATTCAACGCGATCGATTATCATCCCCGAATCTCTTGGCCAGTTACAGGAAGATTCCAGCGGGAGAAAACAAGATTCTCCAGAGCCCAGACAGAATCCCCGAAGGCTCCAGCCGCACAAAGAAGGCTTATCACGCCTCCAAAGCGTCGGCTTATATTCAAGGAAGGCACTCCAACACCTCGAGAAATGCCTCAAAGAGGAAGACAATGCGGCGTTCAAATGCACCACAATTGCAGAGGTGAGGCGGGTGCTGCAGCTTACTGGGAAGGGCGCCCTCTACAAGGCTCTGCGCACCGACTTGGGGCGAGATGATCAGGCTAGGGTGGGTTAACAAGCTAACCTGGAGAAGGATTATACAATCATTTAGTTACCTACCTAATCGACCACAGGGCTATCAGCATGAAGCCCTCGTTTCAGAGGACTCGAAAGAAGATAGCAGCAGCCCTGAACTTTCTTATTGTTGATCGAACCCAGAAGTCCAGCAGAACACACAGTGTGGAAGCGCGCACTAGACAATATAGAGGCCCCAGAAGACCCTGCACAAGGCTCGCCTGAGGATCATGGAAGGAATTGGGAATCGCACCTAGACCTGCAATAACTATCCATGTTATTGACCGGTGAAACTCGAGCCCCAGAAGCGCTGTCTACCGTCCTCGACTGGTTCGGTCCAGCATCTCTAACCCCCCTCACTTGCCGTCCTCCGGGATGTTAGCTTGCAGAGTTATGAGGTTGCGATGAAGCGTGTCTGCCAGGCCGTGGCGCGAGAACGCCATCCGAGCCTTCTATGGAGCCATCAATAATCCTCCGCCCGAAGCGCCAATGCGTATCCATAAAACCCGGAATATTGCCGTATTGGTGGCCCGATGAGTTGGAGGCCTGGCTCAAAACCAGTGAGGCAAAACCATTGAGAGTTTCTTGCGGTGCTCCATAGGCCCGCCCGCACTGCTTAGGGGGCTTCTCATAGGCCTCAAACCCCCTCCCGATGGGTGGGATGACTTGACACGGATGAGCTGATTCGGCGAACTTGAGGCGGACAAAGAAATCTTTCAATTCGCAGATCGAGTGAATAAGAAAGGTTTGCAATTTCCTATTCCTCAAGATAGAGATTTCCAAATAATATTGGCCGTCCTCCGGCGTATTGAGAGGTTTCAAGCGGCTGGGAGAAGGCTCAATAAGCGTTATAGGCGCTTCCCTAATGGCATTACCTTTGATTCTTGCCATTACGATCGTCTTCGCTTTTGGACTGTTGCTGACAGAAACCACCTGTTCAGAAGCGAATCACGGCGTAGGGGGAGATAGGCATGATCAAGCCGAAGAGGATGAAGAAGACGAAGAGGAGGAGGACGATGACGACGATCAGGAACAAACGATGAGGACGATGAGGACTATGTGGACGATTTAGCCTAGGTTAATCAAGGCCTATTATGGGGCTCGGAAGGCTCGTTGGGGTATCAGCCTAGGTTAATCAAGGCCTATTATGGGGCTCGGAAGGCTCGTTGGGGGTATCAAAGCGCACAGAAGGCTCATTGGATGATTATCAAGTTGGGGGGTATACCTATCCTCTTAAGCTTATTTCTTTTTGTTTTTTCGTTGGTGTTGAAGCATGTTTTATTTTTCGAGAGGCATTTGTTATCCTACTATAGATTAGCGTGATATGTTGGTAATTATATAGCTCGAATTCAGACTAGTGTGATTTTAGCGAGCCATTGAAAAGGCTTCTAAAGCCTTTAGCTCCGATCGGAATAGCTATATCAGGTTAGAGTATTTATCGCCAAGAGACAAAGCAAACCCAGAATGGTGTTATATAGTAGAGGCCCCAAGGGCCTTCTTCAAGAGTTTTCGAGATGCCTTTTCTGCTCCACTACCACCACAGCCAGCATGCCTCCCAGACCAAAAATCACAAAGCAGTTCGATGGGCTCAATCAGCGTGCTCAATCAACTTCTGTTAGTAAGCGCTTACGGTGCAATGAGTGTTTCCAGTGTGGCCAGCTCTTTCAATTCTATAAACTCTATAGTTTCTGCTGGATCGACAACAAGCGGACACAGATTTTGTAGCAACCCACCGAGCCTTGTAGAGAGCTTCAGTAGCTATCGAGGATCAAGCAGTGGAGAATACTCCTCCGTGGGTGGAGTCGGACTTGGATCATCCAGAGGAAGATGGCCTTTGGAGATCTATGAAGATGACTACGACTATGTGGATGACTATGAGGATGAGTGTGAACCTGGAGATGAGAATCTCGCACCTCCAAACTCTCCAGCACCCATACCAGCTCCTCCCGACCCTCACCAAGGCCCTCTCTGAGCGTGGGCCTCTCCACCACCATTACAAAGGCCCCCCCCCCCAGATGGAATACAATCTCAGGCTCCACAACCATTACAAAGGCCCAACCTCCCAGAGCGAATACCATCTCAGGCTCTCCCAGAACGAAGACATTTCCAGGCTCCCCCAAACCAGGCATCACGGCTCGGGAAAAGGGTGGCAGAGGCTCATGTGGCCTCCGCCAGGGCTCTTGTGTCCTCCCGTAAGAGATCAAGTAGACCAGTAGAAGAAGCAATTGCTTCTTCTTCTGTTCAGTGAAAATACTTGCATGAGTGTTGCTCACTATACTCTCTGGTTTTGTCTATCTTGATCGTACAAAGTATGGCAATCGTCATGCAGTTAATCCACCCAAACCGACAACATAGCGGGACCCCGGGCGTCATAAGCCATCGAAGACCTTCCTTTACATCTCCAAGTTCCTCGATTAGTTCGTCAAGCACCTGCGACCTGGCGTGAAGCTTAATAAGTACCACCGGCTTCACATTCATATCGTACACCTCCGGCTACCCAATATTGTGGTTCCCCTCGTGCATGAGACACCTGGGCGGAGCCACTTGGCGGATCGGATTGCAAGTTGCCAGATTACAAGCCGATAGTTAAACAAGCCGCAGAGCTTCTTGGGCGTTATACACTGCTTGAGGAGCCTTGGCCACAACCTGACTCTCTTGTGGTCAATATTCGAAGATTTTGGGCAGAAGCAAACGATTATTTTAATACAAGCTTAAATCTGACCAAAAGTGCGAGGTGAGTACTTTTAGAGCCTTCGATAAGGCTCAGGGAGCCCTTGCTTATACGACTAGGTTCAAATTGTATGTTCACGAGTAAGATCACCTGGTTTATGCCATTAAAGACTATATGGCAAGGGGCTTCCTGTATGGGATGAATGAGCTTCTTACAGCGGATACAAGGGCCACTAAAGTCAATTATCTACTCGAAAAGGACCGTTTCATTAGTGACCCTGAGAACTATTCAGTAAGCATTTCTTTTTTGGTTAGCCTTTGAGAAGGCTCTAACAGACTTCAGACAGGCCGCTGGCACTTCTGGGCTCCAGAAATTGTTGTGATATTTCTGAAGTATTACAAAGGCGACAAGATGCGTGGTGCAAAGGATCCTGATTTCGTCGATGGTATTTCTCCGGCATTCATATGCCTAGTCTGTACCGGAATCTGGTTTGTCCTCCGATGTTGGACGACTGGGAATTACATAGAAGGTTTGCACTTCAACCCGAGCCAGAATACGGATATCATGTGTAAGGCGTCTCCAGCCCTGTGAAAGGCTCCTGCTGACTTGTGAATGTCAAATGCGTATTCTAGGATGATGGATACATGGAAGAAGAGAAGTGCACAGAATCAAATGGGCACTCTAGAAGTGATCTGACGATTGGAGAGAAGGTCCGCATCTCAGCCCAGTTGCACATGGTGATGGTGCTGCGTACTAATATTGTTACAATATAGGTTGAGGAATTACGAGGGCCCAAGAGGTGATATCAAAGGTTGGTCAGAAGGAAGACGATGCGGCGTTGGCAGCAGATATCGCGGCGTGGAGGGCTGCAAAGGCCCGTCGCAAGGCTCAGGGAGTTAGAGCTACAGTAGAGCATAGCGATGTGGACAACAATGCCGTGCCACTAGAGCTAGTTGAAAGGGTAGAGGGGCTCGGTGAAGGGGTAGACGTTACAAGCTTCTGAAGCCTAGCCAAGGCGTAGGAGGCATAAGCGGTAGGAGTTGCTATGGTGGATATGGATAGATAAATAATTGTATTTTCTTTACGGTCTATCAGAATTCTTGTATGCTATTAAAATATTATTTGTTTGGGTTGGGTTACTAAGTCCCATTGAGCCTTCTAAGCATCCCCTAGGAGGTTCTCCTGAGCCATCAGGAGAGGGAGCAGATGCTCAGGAGAGTGTGGGAGAGCGTGCTGAACCCTCTGGAGGGTATGGGAGGGGCTCAGGAGATGAATCGGATGCTCAGGAGACTGCAGGAGAGCTCGCTGAGCCCTCGGGAGGGCATGGGAGGGGTGAAGAGTTTTCTTAGTGGCTCAGGAGAGTGTAGGAGAGCTTGCGGAGTCCTCGGGAGGGCATGGGAGGGTGAAGAGTTTTCTTAGTGGCTCAGGAGAGTGTAGGAGTGCTTGCTGAGTCCTCGGGAGGGCATGGGAGGGGTGAAGAGTTTTCTTAGTGGCTCAGGAGAGTGTAGGAGAGCTTGCTGAGCCCTCGGGAGGGTATGGGAGGGGTGGGTGCGTTTTCTTAGTGGCTCAGGAGAGTGTAGGAGAGCTTGCGGAGCCCTCGGGAGGGTATGGGAGGGGTGGGTGCGTTTTATTATTGGCTCAGGAGAGTGCAGGAGAGCTTGCTGAGTCCTCGGGAGGGCATGGGAGGGGTGAAGAGTTTTCTTAGTGGCTCAGGAGAGTGCAGGAGAGCTTGCTGAGCCCTCGGGAGGGCATGGGAGGGGTGGGTGCATTTTCTTAGTGGCTCAGGAGAGTGTAGGAGAGCTTGCTGAGCCCTCGGGAGGGTATGGGAGGGGTGGGTGCGTTTTCTTAGTGGCTCAGGAGACTCTAGGAGGGCTCGCCACACCCTCAAGAGGGCGTGTGAGAGGGTGGCTAGTGTTTTATAGGCTCGGGAGAGTATAGGAGGTCTTCCTGAGCCCCCGGAGGATACACGAGGAGGTTAACGGTTTTTCTATAAGCTTGGGATAGTGTCTCTGTAAATTCGTATACGTGATTATCTTACTATACAATCACTGCCGGTATGCCATAGTGCTAGCTATTGTTAGGGGATAGGAATCGTCCTCCAGATAGCATCGGAGGCGTCACTGCGTTCTCGGGATGGCCTCCTGAGCCTTTCAAAGGGCTGTATCTGCTCTCGTGAGACCCTCCGATAAGCGCCGATTAGCGTTAAGTGAGACCCTCCCGATAGCGCCCAATGCGTTCGGGGGGGTCTCGCGATAGCGCCCAATGCGTTCGGGAGGGCCTCCCGAGCCATCGCGATGTCTCTGGAGGACTAGTCGGGTGCGCTACCTTCTCCGGAGAATTAAGGTTTGACGGGCATCTCCGGAGATCTCCCATGTCTCCCGCTTCTCCCAACAAGTTGGTACAGTTTGCTGATGAGCTAAACAAGACAGGAACTGGCAAGACCTGCTCCGCTCCTTGGTTGAAAGGAAACCCAACTTGGACCAAAACCTATCGGCACAGGATGGACTAATCTTCTTCAAAAACCGGTGGTACATCCCCAATGACAAGATCCTACAGAAAGAGATATTGTCCGAGTCCCATGACTCTAAAGTGGCTGGTCATTTCGGCCAATTCAAGACACTAGAGCGGATAAGAAACAACTTCTTTTGTCCCAACCTGGATAATGATGTTGAGGAGTATGTCCGGAGCTGTGACAGCTGCCAGAGGAATAAGACCCCTAGACATAAAAAGTTTGGCATGCTCCAACCTCTGGAGATATCCTATTGGCCTTGGACATCTATCTCTATGGACTTCATTGTGGGATTGCTGGAGTCTAGTGGGTATAGAAAGATCTGGGTAATAGTGGACTGCTTTTCAAAGATGGCTCACTACATCCGCTTCCTACCCTCAATAAGACTGAAGATTTGGCCAAACTGTTCCTGAAGGAAATCTGGAGACTCCATGGGTTACCTGATGATATAGGCTCGGACAGAGACAGCAAGTTCATCTCTCATTTTTGGCAATCTCTCATGACCGTGCTCAATGTGAAGCTGAAGATCTCCACTTCTTTCCACCCCCAAACGGACGGCCAAACAGAAAGAGTTAACCAGACCCTGGAGCACTACTTGAGAAGTTACTGCTCATATCAACAGGATGACTGGGCGGACCTCTTGCCACTGGCAGAGTATGCATACAACTCGGCGGTCTCTGAGTCTACCAAAGTATCGGCTTTCTATGCCAACTATGGATATGAACCCAGGACTAACTGACCGGCCCCTAAAGAGGGTGTGGAATGGAACAACCCAGCAAGTGAGGTCATGCCAGTGATCTCTCAATGGGAATCTATATGGCTGGCTATGAACGCCAGCCTGGGAAAGGCTAGACTTAGGATGGCCCGGTGGTATGATAAACATGCCCTGGCACCTCCGGAAATCAAGCCTGGAGATGAAGTAATGCTAGACCGGCGCAATGTGCAAACAAAGCGGCCTATGAACAAGCTGGATCAGAAGAAGATGGGACCTTTCAAGGTCATTGAAGCCATAGGTACCCGTGCCTACCGGCTCTCTCTTCCTCCCCAGATGGGAATCCACCCGGTCTTTCATGTCTCTCTCCTAGAACCTTACAGGATACCATCGGATTTAGAGAGGAGGGTTTCCCCGCCGGAACCTGAAGAGATTGGAGGAGAGGAAAACTGGACTGTCCGGGAAGTAGCAGGAAGCCGGGTCAACAGAAAGAGGCAGAGGTGGAATACTTAGTCTTGTGGGAAGGGTTTGAGAATGAAGATGCTACATGGGAGCCATGGGAACATCTCCGGAAGAGTGCTGAGGAAGCCCTCCGGGATTTTCATCAGAGGTATCCCGAGAAACCTAGAGACAAGAGATCTCTTGGGTAGAAATCTTCTCCTCATCTCCTTTTCTCACTCGGATTTCTTTGTCAAATAATAAGAATGAAATAGATAGTTACCTGATCTCGGTGACCAAGATCCTGGAAGAGGGGAGTAATATAACGGAGCCATTCTAAACCGGATAGTATGAGAGCATACTAACTGGGGCCCGCTATATGCTGAGAGTTATTGATGAAAGCCAGTACCCGGTGTCATACAAGTACCTGCAGTGTGGATCGCCAAGTGTAACTATATTCCGGAGACTAGGAAGAGAGTCTAGTTACAGAAGGACAGACTGACGAGTCTAAGCCTTGCTGACTGACTAGAAGGCCGGCCAGAGTAGGACTCTGATTGCCCGGCGACCCTCCGCATCCTCTGAGCATTAGAAGTACCGCTACAGCGCTAGCACTCTGCCTGGGAAGTCTACAATAAGCTATGAGCTCTACAGCAACTAAAGCCGGTTAAATCCTGCAGGCAGAGGTTGTGTGACAACCAAGCGGCAGATTACCTACAGGCTTTGACTAAGGGTAGGACCGAAGGGCTTGGAAACTCCTGCTGGCGCGTAAAGGAAAGCGGGGTAGCGGTGGAATGTTTGCAAGCACCGGAACTCAGTCCCACCGGAACTTGGTAGGAAAACTTGGAGCAGAGAATAGAAGGCTTTGGAGTATATATACTCAGCGTCATTCTCGCCCATTTAGTTGTCCAGTTTCCATCCTCAGACCTATCGGCAAGCAGAAGCAAGAGCCTTAAGATTATTATAAGTTCTTGCAAGAAAAATCCTGAACCTGTAACCTGATTTCTATTCTGCCCGGCCGTCTCTATTCTATTACATTCTTGTAGTCTAGGACCACCTTTACAGTCTGAATAATAGTCGGGAATGCTCCCTCGGCTTTCGTCAGTGTCGTCGGGAGTCTCTGCAGGTTGATCGCGCTCCAGGAGTGAATATTGGTTTCCCAGCCATACATCTGCTTCCAAAGGATGGATCGTTCGAAAATGTCTGTCAAAGTTCGCAGAGGAGCTGTACCTCTTGCTGCATAAAGGGCAAGACAATTGCATTGAACTTGAGAATTTGAAGTCTGCCAAGGCCGAGGAGGCTCTTTCCTGCAGGCGGTGCAGAGTGCTCTACAAACGATTTGTCATCCAATGAGACTCTCGCTGCAGAGCGCTCGCTGAGTAACTGTGCAGAGTGCTCTACGAACGATTTGTCACTCAATGAGGCTCTCGCTGCCAAGCAGTTGTGCAGAGTGCTCTACAAGCGATTTGTCACCCATGTAGATAGAGTGCTTGTAGTAGAGCGCTCACCAAGTGATTGTGAGCCTTGCGCTCGCACCTCCACCACAGCGAGGCTGATTTTGACGTCATTCATCTCCAACGTAATACTGCAAACACAAACACAAACATACAACGAGGAAAAGAACAATCACCACAATCAGGCAGCCAACAATGCTCCGTTCTACCCTCTCAGCAACCGCACACTCTCTTTGAGCACTCGCGGATGCTATTCAGATCATCGAGAGACTGTTCTCAGCCCCAAATTCGATACTAATATCGAATATATGCTCAAAGGATACATACCCTCCGACTCGGCTCCATAACGTACAGAGCACCGAGAGCAACAAGAACACAAACACCAACCCAACATCAGAATCCAGCCGACACCACTGTTGGTACTACTGTCACAGCATTGCCGAGTGCGCCTAGAACATTCTTTTACGTCATTTCAATTGAATCAAACTACCAGAGCATCTTCGTGTGCGCCTAGAGCATTCATCTATGTCATGTATTGGAGCAAACATTCAGAACGGTTTGGAGAATCATATTCAGCACTCGTGGGAGCACTCGAGAGTGCTCGTATAGCACACGAGGGTGCTCTCGGAAGCATGATGAGCTCTGGAATAGCTGATTCTATTCGGTATAAGAGCACCCTTCTCCTCCTTCCAGATCGTGAGAGATTCCTAACCATCCATCTTCCAGCGCTACCTCTTCCAGCGCTACCTCTTCCAGCGCTACCACTTCATACCCCTCACTGCTATCAAAGCTTTCAAGATATCTCTTGGAAGCGCATTCAGCTCACGTTTCAAGTTTACGGTTCAAGTTTCAAGTTTCAAGTTCGAGCTTTCAAGCTGCACATCTAGCAATCATATATAAGATGGTATATCCTCCTCCTTAATTCTATTGCTCTCAGAACCATACTCATCAAATATTCTATATTCACTATAGTCACCTTCACCCGCTCTCAGAGCACTCCACAGAGCTCACAGAAGAAGCGAGATCGCGATCCAGACACCGACGATTCAGATAGCAAAAAACGCCGAAAGAAGGAAAAGAAGAAGGAGAAGGGGAAGAAGAAGCAGGAGATAGAGGAGCAGGAGATAGAGGAGCAGAAGGAGCTGGAGATTTTGCAGAAGAAGGTGCAGGAGCTACAGAGGAAGGCACAGGAGAAAGAGAAGAGAAGCAGAAAGAGAAGTCCTCACCTTCGCTGCCTCAGAAGAGCAGGAAGGTACCCAGCCTATCCCAATAGAGATAGGAGAGACACCCCCGCCGCAGTCGTCGCGTTCCGAGAAGCACCCGCCACCGCCCCCTCAGCAAGCGCCACCACCCCCTCAGCAAGCGCCACCGTCTCCCCGGCACCCACGAATTTTCTCAAAGGAGTGGGAGAAAGAAGGCGATAGCGATAGCGACAGCGACAGCGAGAAGGAGAAGGAGAAGGAGATAGCGATAGCGAGAAGCGAGGAAGGGCAACCTGAAGTTGAGCCCGACAGAGAACGTTCTGCAGCAGGCACAGCAGCAGGCCCAGCAGGCCCGGCAGCACCCAAGCCCACAAAGCGCTCAGCAGGCACAGCAGCAGGCCCAGCAGGCCCAGCAGCACCCAAGCCCAAACAGCGCTCAGCAGGCACAGCAGCAGGCCCAGCAGGCCCAGCAGCACTCAAGCACAAACAGCCCTCAGAAGGCACAGCAGCAGGCCCAGCAGGCCCAGCAACACCCAAGCCCAAACAGCGCTCAGCAGGCACAGCAGCAGGCCCAGCAGGCCCGGCGACATACTCCACAAAGCGACCAGCAGCAGGCCCAGCAGCAGGCCCAGCAGCAAGCCCAAAGCCCCGAAGAGAACGAACAGTTCGACAAGTCTCCAGCTTTTCCCCAGAGTTAGGCAGCTCGCCGCCACTACCACCGCTGCCCCTGTCCGCCAAACCGAGCCTCAGTTCGCCGCTGCTCCAAAAGCAGTCGCCAGTGCTTCACAGAGTTTCAATTCCGACGCCCCTGCCGGATATCAATACCCAGCTCCCTCCACCGCAGAGCAGAGGCAAAGGCGGCGCCGAGATCCTGCCCCAGAAACTCCCCGGCTTAGCGACGCCAGTCCTCCAGAAGCTGCCTCGGTGCTGCAGAAGCATCGCCCCAATCTCCCAAAACACCCACACAATGACTCAGGCTAACAAAGAAAGATGACTTTAGGTTTGATCAACCTGCCTAAAGTGTACACTAACGTCCCGCAACAGCCTCAAAGCGAGATGCACAACACCGCTGGGTCAACAAAACCGTCTCCGAGCAGCAGCGCTCGATGCCTTCTGCCTCCATTTGTTGAACTTGCGCGCCTCAGCGTTTCTTGCCTATGTGGAACGGAAGCAATATCAAGAACCCGCAGAGCACTCGCCGACGCTTTGAAGTGGCTCATTGCCGACGTTGGGCAGAAGGACAAGCTACCGAGGGGCAGGGAATTGCGAAGTTTAGAGAAGTTGCTGACGAGAGCGATGATGATGATGAGGACGGTGGCCGGCGCTCTAAGAAGCGTAAACGGGACCCAGTGCCCGCCGAACTCGATAGACCTTCCATAATGGTCACGGTGGTAGACCCGGATGCTCTGGGAGCATTCTCCGTAGTTGCCCCGCCCCGTATCTATGACTGGAACCATCGACAAAATCAGAATTCGTTCATTGGTATTCTGACAAAGATAACGTTTCCAGAGCTCTGCAACTTGATCCTGAAGCACACCCCACCCGACAGAGCAATCAGGAGTATCTGGGGAGCACTCGAGAACGATCCACCGCATCCAATCCTCCTGTCCGCCACAGGAGGTCCAGATCACTGATTCGGAAGAGGTCGAGGGTTGGTTGAAGAATAGTACTGGCAGGCCCCGGAGGATACTCGCGTGCTCCACAGAGCGGGCGCGGTGCTAATTTGGGTGGTGCTGAAACACCGCCGCTATCACGCAGCATTCCTCATATCGAGGAAGACGACGATTACACCATGATCGATATCCCAGCAGAGCACTCTGACTACGAGGAGGGAAATCATCGTGTTAATGCTAAAGGACTGAGGGTATATTTGCCCAGAACTGATGCCAGTAATCAAAGGCTAATCCAGACTCTTGTTAGACGTCGCGATAGACAGCAGGATGCTATCGACGACTTAGACCCCAAATACCTGAGGAAGTATCCTCTGGGTGTAGGGGTTGCTGACGCAAACTTTGCACAGGGAGTAATCTGGCCGCCTGCCGGGATAGCAGCCAAGAGAGCTGCTGACGCACTCATGCTGCTGCTGGAGGCGGTGGTGGTGTGGTGGTGGTGGTAAACCTCGGCGGTGGTGGTGGTGGTGGTGGTGGTAATCCTCCGGCATGGTGGTGGTGGTGGTGGTGGTAATCCTCCTCAGGGCGGTGGTGGTGGTGGTGGTGCTCCTCCTCCTCCTCCTCCTCCTCCTCCTCCGCATTCCTGGCGGTGGTGGTGGTGGTGGTGGACCTTCTGGAGGCGGTGGTGGTGGCGGTGGTGGTGGCGGTGGTGATGGCGGCATCATTAGTTTTATTTGGTATAATCTGCCTCTTTTCTGCACAACTAATGCTTACCTCTGAATAGCGGTACGTATTGTTTTCTGAGCACTTGCGAGTTACTTACTGGCCATTAGTTTCCTTTGGTATAATCTTTCGCTTTCTTTCTGTTTAACAATCGCTACCTCTGAATAGCGGTATGTCTTGTTTTCTGAGCGCTGGCGAAGTGCTCCTGGGAATTGGGTTCGGTGCTATTATGAATAGATGGGATCATCGCTTTTAGATTTATTAGATTAGATTAGATTAGATCAGATTATTTCATTTCTTAATTGAATTACAGTCAAGCCAAACTCCTAGATTGCTCTCAGAGCACTCGTATCGCTTCTGAAAGTGCAGTAAAACGAGTGATTAGAAATGACTCGGATTCGCTGAGCGACCAGGATGCGGTTGAGCGGATCGCTACCCCACGAGGTTAGCGGTGAATTGTTCTTGCTTTACGCATTTAAAACTCTGTCGCCAAGCCGCTGATTTCTAATCAAAACACACAAAAGAATGCTCCTAGAGCACATTGATACTCCTGCCAGCAAGCAGAATGCCTCTCGGCGATCCGCAGGTTCAACACTTCTTTCCGCAGACCACACGACTCCCAGTACCACCAAGAGCATGATGATTCACAGACTGACGAAGTCTGAAATATCATTCGAGCATTGACCGTGACTGTCAACCAGCACTGGAGTAGTCGATCGACCAGCACCGGAGCAGTCAGTCGACCACCGCCTAATATCGTGAAGGGCTTCTCGCTCGGCCGACATCGACTGGAAGAAGCAGCCCTAGAAGGGTAGAATTCCATCTCCCCGATGGCAATACTGACATCGCTGAAGTGCAGGAGCCGCAGGAGGATGTGCCGGAGGTGGAGGAAACCGCCGATACCAGCCACTCCGAGTATGACGACTCCCCAGAGAACGCTCAGGAGAGCTCTGAGGAGAATCTGGATGATACGGAAGACGAACCTCAAGCCTCCACCCAGCAGAGATCCCAAAGTACGTGGAAGAGACCTCGTACCGTCCAGCCGACTACTGCCAGAGCACTGGGCAATGCTCGGAGGAGACCAACCGGAGCGGTAGCGGAGGTTATTGCTTCCTCCGACGTCTCGGTGGATGTGGTACAGGTTCGACTTCTCCCACCCATTAATGTTAAAGACAAAACGCTAACGATTCAGAGGGGAGCGCGTCCGGGTGCAAAGGTAGTACGGAGAGCAGCACCCACTTCGGTACCCAAACAGAATGCATCCCAGAGAACGCCCACCGCATCCCACTTCGGCATCCAGCCAGTAAGCATCTCAGAGATCATCCCCGGCATCTCAGAGAGCACTCCCGGCATCTCAGAGAGCATTCCCAGCATCTCAGAGAGCACCTCCGATATCCTCACAGTCCATGCCTTCTTCAGTGCCCGTTTATTCTCGCGATATTGACTATAGCTCTTCTACACGGCACATAGACCTTTCCTCGATGCGTTCGAGGTACGGCGATTCCTCACCCACTTACGCCCCTATCGCTCCTCCCCTTTGAGGGCGCAGAGCTCTATGAGCAGTCCCCGTGATTCCTCAAGACCTCAGGAATATTTACCAGAAGCGCAACCAAGTTATGATATTGTTCCTTCATCTATCAGGACTAAGGAAATGCTCCTATAGCAGAAAGTGAGGTTAGTAGTATTCCCGATAAGACCGCTGAGAGCATCGCTAACATTCGCGAAGTAACCTATCTCAGAGGTCCTTGTTACCTAGCTCGAGGAGTGCAAACGCTTCTTCAATGCAAGCCCAGAGGATTGAGATGGAGTGCAGCACGCTAATCGGGACCACACTCTTCTACACGAGCCTTTTTCCTGCAGCGCAGGCTTTCGGTACTGGTAGTAAATATGTGGGCAACTGCCAGTCGCAGGGTGGGATGTGCAGTAGATTCTCGACGGCGCCGTTATCAAACAGGTGAATGCTCTTGAAACGCTGACGAGTGCTCTAGAAGCGAATTGACGCATTTATAGGTCAGAAGTCTACACTCCCGAAAAGGCGCCAAGACTTGATGCACGAGGTTAAAGGGCGCCTGGCAGACTCGACCATCTATGGCTTGGAAAGCTCCCGAGTCCTGAGGCGAGGGCTGCTCAAGTAGAGTATCTTTTGAAGAATGATCGCTTCTTGAGCCCTGCGCAGCATTACGAGGTATGATTAATCCCCAACGAGCACTCGGGGGTGCTAATGAAGCACTCGGGTGTCAATGCTCGGAGAGCACTCGCGAACGCTGCTAACGGTTACCAGACCTACCGTCTACGGTTTCTTGCCCCGGAGATTATCGACATATTGTACTATAAATACTTTGATGGGGTCAGGATGCGAGGGTAAAAGACCCGAGTTCCTAGAGCGGATTACCCTACGCTTATTTGCCTGATATCCACTGCATTTGGCATGGCATTCGGCATGGCCAACAGGAACATACGTGAAGCCTGACCATTTCCAGTCACAGAACGAGAGTGTTGTTAGTATGCATCCCCGATACCCATATATCCCTACAGCTATAGCGAGTGCTTTGAGAGTGGTGACGGACGCTCGAGATTGTCGAGTGCTTTGAGAGCACTGACGGACGCTCTCAGGGTTATAATCGATTTGCTCGCTGACATTGAAATACGAATAGAAACTTTCAACAGGATGAGCAACACATGGAAGGAGGAGTAGGCAGAACCAGGAGGCAACGCTTGAGGTGATCGACAACCTCCGGAAAAGCGATGCTATAGCGATGGATGCTATACTGGCGGAGTGCTTTTTCTGAAGGCGGAGGCTAACCTGGAGGCTAACGCTGATAGATACGAGAGAAGAAGGCATCACTATCGAGGTGATACCGAAGATGGATTCAGCGAGGACGATTAAGCGTTAGCGTCGATCTTGCGGCATTCGAACGCTGAAAGCACCCCGAGTGCTCGAGAGGATATCTCGGTTCCGGCAACGGTGGCGTGCCAGGATGAGGTGGTTCACGCCAACTTCGGGCATTGAAGCGAAGAGGAAGGCGAAGAGGAAGAAGAGGAGCAAGAAGAGGGTGATCACGAAGGGGCGAGGAGGAAGAGGATGTAGAGCACTGTGAGCGCTGGAGGAGAGAGTGCTTGGAAAGCACTGGCGAGTGCCCTGGAGGCGAATGCTTTGGAGAGCACTGGGAGCGCTTGGAGGCGAGTGCTTTGGAGCGTATCGGCGAGTGCTTTGGAGATGGGAGTACCTATATACCTATATTATATTCAATTAGCGAGTTGAAGACGGTTTGTAGTGTTAGGATTTAGCAATCGAATCACGGTTTTGAATGCTCTTGAGAGCAGTGCCCACTAAAGCAAAGAGTAGTATGCATTGTAAAAACAGGCGCTGAAGGGTAAAATGCGGTGTATCGAGCGCTGCTGGAGCAGTCGGGAGTGCTCCAGAAGCATTAGCGATATGCCCAGGAGTCGTCAGAGAGCTCCAGGAGGGCCCAGGAGATAGGTAGTAGTCTCCGCAGAGAGCATTCTGCTATGCAGAGTGCCAGGCAGAGAGCATTCCGCTAAGTAGAGCCAGGCGAGAGAGCATTCCGCTGCAGAGAGCTGCCAGGCGAGAGAGCATTCCGCTGCAGAGCGTCCAGGCGAGAGAGCATTCCGCTGGTAGAGCTGCCAGGCGAGAGAGCATTCCGCCGGGATAACGCCAGGCGAGAGAGCATTCCGCCCGAGAGCGTCAGGCGAGAGAGTACTCGGCCGGGATAGGCCTGAAGCGAGGTAGGGCCACGGTGAGCGATGTTTCGGGCGCACTAGATGACTAGTGCGCGCCTGGGCGCGCAGGGGCACTAGTGCTCGCCAGGGCGGAATGCTATGCGCCAGAAGGCGCCAGGAACGCTCCGTTGCTTCTCTGGAGAGGCAGTTTGTCTACCGAGCGCCCTGGGCGCCTGGAGCGTCCAGAGCGTCTGGCGGAGGTTGGAGGTTTGCTGATGTAGCATGCTCTCATACTAATGAGTTAGAAAGGCCCCGTTATACTTGTCTCCCAGTCCCCCCCTCCACATTGCCTGATCTTGACTTTGATTGAATTACATTTGAGGTACAAAAAGGATATGAACGCATTTTATCGAAGACCTTTTTGTCAGTTGCTGTCTTTGCTCTCTCGTCTGTTTCTGATTGACTTTCATTCATTCTTGGATATGTTGGTTGGGGAAGAGATATCTTAACATGGCACAAGATGGATCATGAAAAATCATTACAGTGGAGGAGTCAGTTTCTGTTGGTGGAATTGTTCTACCATTATAAGTAATCGACAGAGGGAAAGGTGATTATATAAGCTGGAATAATCGACAGATGACCCGAAGCCAGTTTTGTATATAGCAACAACGGTTGAACTCATGACAAGTTGTGTTGATGTAGTTAAGAGATCATTTTGATTTATACTCGTCAAAAATTGGTAGAATGCATCCACGCCTATTAATCATGGATGGACATGATTTACATTTAACTCATGAGTTTTGTGCTTTTGCACACTCCTGCAACATTCTTCTTATTTGTCTCCCTCCACATTCTACTCATCTCCCTCAACCACTTTATGTTGGCAATTTTGGACATCTCTAGCACTATTACGGCAGAGCCGCAGATACATATATGAGTGAAAAAGGCACCAGAATTACTAAAGAAACCTTTTGGAGATTTGTCACCGAAGCGAGGTCAAAAGCATATACTAAGCAATCAATCAAAGCCCCCTTTCATGCTGCTAGCATATAGCCATTCAACCCCGATAA
The DNA here is from genome assembly GCA_024713705.1 of Morchella sp. 2018-W38C. Lineage (NCBI taxonomy): Eukaryota > Fungi > Ascomycota > Pezizomycetes > Pezizales > Morchellaceae > Morchella > Morchella sp. 2018-W38C. The sequence continues at coordinate 277,352 of JAMJEX010000013.1, read as the reverse complement.
AGTAATCACAAAAGCCAAGCCAGCAAATACCATTACTCTAGCACCTGTAGGGTCAAAGGTACTACTCCATGAGCATATAGGAACACCTCAAAGTTGCCAAACTTTGTGCCATCAAACACAATTCGTACTACAGCCTCAAAAGGAAACCAAGCCTAAGAGTAAGCAGGATGAAATTCTCGTCCTGATTACTAGGCTGTCACACCTAGCGGAAAGGTATCTCACGGAAGCAGAGATTTCAAAACAGCAGCTACAGGACATTCGTACCAGGTACGAAGGTCAAGGCCGATAGAAGAGCACTCTCTAAAGCTCAAGTGATAACAGGTACGGAGATCATGGAGCTCAAAATCGCAGTGGAGAAAAAGAAATCTGAAAACTTTGGGAGGAAGTAGAAAGATGAATACCAAGTTGCGAAGAGAAAGTTTAGAAATCCTAAGGAGACTGCGCCATAAGCAAAAGATCATATCCCTAGTCACAGTGAATAAATATTGATAGCAGGTATTACCTTCACCCTGCTGTCTACTTTCATCTCAGTCTCATCCGATCTTTTTTATTGAATATATCCTTCCCTTGTCTGCACCCTTCTCCTTCTCCTGGACTACATAGTACTGACTCAAGCCAGTAAGACTCGGCAGCCTATGAGCCAACCTCATTTGTGTAGCACTCGTAATAGTATAATATTGACTCAAGCCAGGAAGACTAGGCGGTCTCGGCGGTCTCGAAAATACCAACGTCCTACGTGTAAAGTTTTATTTGGGTGGTATTCATGATGGTATGGCTTTGGTTCTGAGAAAGATTGATCTAAAACCATATATTAGTGGACCTGTAGCATCAGAACTATTATAATAGTATATCTATTTTCAAAATATATCTTTCTTCTCGTAGGTAAAGAGAATAACCAAGACATTCCAAGTAATGTGGGACATCCGAGTTCACTGTGATACCCGACTTCCCCGTGGTTTATGTTAATAGTAATAAATAAAATATCCAAAACATACTTGTAGCAAGGATTACCGAGCTTGAAACAATGGGAGGGTTGCATAACGATAAAAGAAAATGAAGAGAAATGAGACAGGGAGGGAAGACAGTATGGTTTACATATGGTGCAAGAAGGAATAGAGGGCGACCTTGTCAACCCTGTATACACCACTTCAGTCAATTCTTTCATTGGCTCTGGGAAGCAAACATTGAAGAGCCTCACCTCTAACTCGACTTTATGGCTGTATTAAGGGCTACAATACTGAACTGGTGTGAACAGGGATTACAAGGTCGCCCTCCAAGGCCTCTTGCACCATAGTTTAATAACTCCTGTCCAAGCATGACTCATTTTATCATGTAACAGAAACAACTAGAAGACAACAGAATCTGATATAAAGTCGTAAAAACCAGTATTATAAGTCCCTTCACCGTTGTCACACCACTTCTCTTTACGCTCCAACATACTGAACTTACCAAATACTAAGATACCGTATCAAATTTAGAAAGAAGTGGAGTAGCTGCGAGCAAGCCGAAATCTTTGTAAGAGAATTAAGACTAAAAACCAAAAGATTCTGGTGTATAAGTACTAAGCTTCGTTCCCGCTCAACTATCTCATCTTTTCTTCATCCTCTATAACAACGAGCAGAGCCCTTGGAGATTATTGAGTTTTAGTGATAGGAATCTTTATACTTTGCGAACCTGGCTTTTCTACCCCGCTCGGCTGTCCTTCACTCCGTAGGATTCCAGTGATGATTAGACGGACCCTTGATACAAAATCATAGCTATACAAATAAAACGTATAATATGCATATTTCATACAATCTCAATTTTCAAATTTCTCTGTGACGAACCTTTACTAATGGAGATACACAATATTATGATTTCCATCTCCCCAACTCAGTAATGGAATACAGCTCCTGGATGCCTCCAAACATCAGCAAACCTCCAACCTCCGCCAGACGCTCTGGACGCTCCAGGCGCCCAGGGCGCTCGGTAGACAAACTGCCTCTCCAGAGAAGCAACGGAGCGTTCCTGGCGCCTTCTGGCGCATAGCATTCCGCCCTGGCGAGCACTAGTGCCCCCTGCTCGCCCAGGCTCGCACTAATGCATCTAGTGCGCCCCGAGAGCAATACGCTCACCGTGACGGAGCTACTCGCTCAGACGCTTATTCGACGGAGCACTCTTCGCCGACGCTCGCGAACGGAACGCTTCTTCGCTTGACGCTCAGAACGGAACGCTTCGCCGAGACTACTACCTATCTCCTGCCTCCTGAGTTTCTTCGACGACTCAAGATATCGCTAATGCTTCGGAGACTTCCGACTGCTTCCAGCAGCGCTTGATACACCGTGATTTTACCCTTCAGCTTGTTTTTACAATGCATACTACTTTTTGCTTTAGTGGGCACTGCTCTCAAGAGCATTCAAAACCGTGATTCCATTGCTAAATCCTCACACTACAAACCGCCTTCAACTCGCTAATTGAATATAATATAGGTATATAGATTCCCATCTCCAAAGCACTTCGCCAGTACTCTCCAAAGCACTCGCCTCAAGCGCCCCAGTGCTCTCCAAAGCATTCGCCCAGGGCACTTCGCCAGTGCTTTCCAAGCACTTCCTCCAAAGCGCCACAGTGCTCTACACATCCTCTTCCTCCTCGCCTTCGTGATCACCCTCTTCTTGCTCCTCTTCTTCCTCTTCGCCTTCCTCTTCCGCTTCAATGCCCCGAAGTTGAGCGTGAACCACCTCATCCTGGCCGCCACCGTTGTCGGAACCAGAGATATCCTCTCGAGCACTCGGGGGTGCTTTCCGAGTGTTCCGGAATGCCGCAAGATCGGCCGCTAACGCTTCGCCCTCGCTGCATCCATCTTCCGGTATCACCTCGATAGTGCTGCCCTTCTTCTCTCGTATCTATCAACGTTAGCCTCCAGGTTAGCCTTCGCCTTCAGAAAAGCACTCAGTATAGCATCCATCCTTATAGCATACCTTTTCCGGAGGTTGTCCTTGATCACCTCCAACGTTGCCTCCTGGTTCTGCCTACTCCTCCCCTTCCATGTGTTGCTCATCCTGTTGAAAGTTTCTATTCGTATTTCAATGTCAGCGAGCAAATCGATTATAGCCCTGAGAGCGTCCGTCAGTGCTCTCAAAGCACTCGCTATAGCTGTAAGGGGATGTATGGGTATCAGGGATGCATACTAACAACACTCTCGTTCTGTGACTGGAAATGGTCAGGCTTCACGTATGTTCCTGTTGACCATGCCCGAATGCCATGCCAAATCGCAGTGGATATCAGGCAAATAAGCGTGGGGTAATCCGCTCTAGGAACTCGGGGTCTTTTACCCCTCGCATCCTGACCCCATCAAAGTATTTATAGTACAATATGTCGATAATCTCGGGGCAGAAACCGTGAAGCGGTAGGTCTGGTAACCGTTAGCAGCGTTCGCGAGTGCTCTCCGAGCATTGACACCCGAGTGCTTCATTAGCACCCCCGAGTGCTCGTTGGGGATTAATCATACCTCGTAATGCTGCGCAGGGCTCAAGAAGCGATCATTCTTCAAAAGATACTCTACTTGAGCAGCCCTCGCCTCAGGACTCGGGAGCTTTCCAAGCCCATAGATGGTCGAGTCTGCCAGGCGCCCTTTAACCTCGTGCATCAAGTGCGAGCGCACTCGGGAGTGTAGACTTCTGACCTATCGTCGTCAATTACCCTTCTAGAGCACTCGTCAACGTTTCAAGAGCATTCACCTATTTGATAACGACCTCGTCGAGATCTACTGCATATCCCACCCTGCGACTGGCAGCTGCCCCATATTTACTACCAGTACCGAAAGCCTGCGCTGCAGGGGAAAAACTTCGTAGAAGAGTGTGGTCCCCGATTAGCGTGCTGCACTCCATCTCAATCCTCTGGGCTTGCATTGAGAGAACGTTTGCACTCCTCGAGCTAGGTAACAAGGACCTCTAAGATACGTTACTCGCAGGAATGTTAACGATGCTCTCAAAGCGGTCGTCAGTACTATCGGGAATACTACTAACCTCACTTTCTGCTATAGGAGCATTTCCTTCGTCCCTGATAGATGAAGGAACAATATCATAACTTGGTTGCGCTTCTGGTAAATATTCCTGAGGTCTTCAGGGAATGCGGGGACTGCTCATAGAGCTCTCATACTCAAAAGGGGAGGAGCGATAGAGGCGGTAAGTGGGTGAGGAATCGCCGTACCTCGAACGCATCGAGGAAAGGTCTATGTGCCGTGTAGAAGAGCTATAGTCAATATCGCGAGAATAAACGGGCACTGAAGAAGGCATGGACTGTGAGGATATCGGAGGTGCTCTCTGAGATGCTGGGAATGCTCTCTGAGATGCAGAGTGCTCTCTGAGATGCGGGGATGATCTCTGAGATGCTTCCTGGCTGGATGCCAAAGTGGCGCTCTGTGGGATGCGGTGGGCGCTCTCTGGGATGCATTCTGTTTGGAGTACGAAGTGGGTGCTGCTCTCCGTACTACCTTTGCTTTGCAGACGCGCTCGTTAGCGTTTTGTCTTTAACATTAATGGGTGGGAGAAGTCGAACCTGTACCACATCCCGAGGCGTCGGAGGAAGCAATAACCTCCGCTACCGCTCGGTTGGTCTCCTCCGGCATTGCGTGCTTTGGCAGTAGTCGGCTGGGCAGTCTGAGTCTCTTCCCGTACTTTGGGATCTCTGCTGGGTGGAGGCTTGAGGTTCGTCTTCCGTATCATCAGATTCTCCTCAGAGCTCTCCTGGCGTTCTCTGAAATCGTCATCTTCGGAGTGGCTGGTATCGGCGGTTTCCTCCACCTCCGGCACATCCTCCTGCTCTCCTGCACTTCAGCGATGTCAGTATTGCCATCGGGGAGATGGAATTCTACCCTTCTAGGGCTGCTTCTTCCAGTCGATGTGTCGGCAGAGCGGAGAAAGCCCTTCTGGCTATTAGGCGGTGGTCGACTGACTGCTCCGGGTGCTGGTCGACTACTCGAGTGCTGGTTGACAGTGCGGTCAATGCTCGGAATGATATTTCAGACTTCGTCAGTCTGTGAATCATCATGCTCTTGAATTGGTACTGGGAGTCGTGGTAAACTGCGGAAAGAAGTGTTGAGCACTGCGGATCGACTTGTTGAGAGGCGTTCTGCTTGCTGGCAGGAGTATCAATGTGCTCTAGGAGCATTCTTTTGTGTGTTTGATTAGAAATCAGCGGCTTGGCGACAGAGTTTTAAATCGTCGTAAAAGCAAGAAATTTTCACCGTAACCCGTAGGGTAGCGATCCGCTCAACCGCATCCTGGTCAGCTCCAGCGAATCCAGGTCATTTCTATCCTTTCGTTTTACTGCACTTTCAGAAGCGATACGAGTGCTCTGAGAGCAATCTAGGAGTTTGGCTTGACTGTAATTCAATTAAGAAATGAAATAATCTAATCTGATCTAATCTAATCTAATCTAATAAATCTAAAAGCGATGATCCCATCTATTCATAATAGCACGAACCCAATTCCCAGGAGCACTACGCCAGCGCTCAGAAAACAAGACATACCGCTATTCAGAGGTAGCGATTGTTAAACGAAAAGAAAGCGAAGATTATACCAAAGGAAACTAATGGCGCCAATGCTCATGAAGTCTCGAAAACAATCGTACCGCTATTCAGAGTAAGCGTTAGATTGTGCAGAAAGAGGCGAGATTATCTCAAATAAAACTAATGATGCCGCCATCACCACCAGCCACCACCGCGCCGCCACCACCACCGCCTCCAGAAGGTCCACCACCACCACCACCGCCAGGAAATCGGAGGAGGAGGAGGAGGAGGAGGAGGTCCGGAGGAGGTTGCCACCACCACCACCGCCGGAGGATTACCCACCACCACCACCACCACCACCGCCCGGAGGATTACCACCACCACCACCACCACCACCGCCGGAGGATTACCACCACCATCACCACCACCACCACCTTTACCACCACCACCACCGCCACCACCACCACCGCCTCCAGCAGCAGCAGGTCGTCAGTCAGCTCTCTTGGCTGCTATCCCGGCAAGCGTCCAGATTCTCCTGTGCAAAGTTTGCGTCAGCAACCCCTACACCAGAGGATACTTCCTCCAGGTATTTGGGGTCTAAGTCGTCGATAGCATCCTGCTGTCTATCGCGGCGTCTAACAAGTCTGGATTAGCCTTTGATTACTGGCATCAGTTCTGGGCAAATATCACCCTCAGTCCTTTAGCGTTAACGATGATTTCCCTCCTCGTAGTCAGAGTACTCTGCTGGCATATAGATCATGGTGTGTCGTCTTCCTCGATATGAGGAATGCTTTCGTGATAAGCGGCGGTGTTTCAGCACCACCCAAATTAGCACCGCGCCCGCTCTGTGGAGCACGCGAGTATCCTCCGAGGGCCTGCCAGTACTATTCTTCAACCAACCCTCGACCTCTTCGAATCAGTGATCTGGACCTCCTGTGGCGGACAGGAGGATTGGATGCAGTGGAGCGTTCTCGAGTGCTCCCCAGATACTCCTGATTGCTCTGTCGGGTGGGGTGTGCCCCAGGATCAAGTTGCAGAGCTCTGGAAGCGTTATCTTTGTCAGAATACCAATGAGCGAATTCTGATTTTTGTCGATGGTTCCAGTCATAGATACGGGGCGGGGCAACTACGGAGAATGCTCCCAGAGCATCCGGGTCTACCACCGTGACCATTATGGAAGGTCTATCGAGTTCGGCGGGCACTGGGTCCCGTTTACGCTTCTTAGAGCGCCGGCCACCGTCCTCATCATCATCATCGCTCTCGTCAGCAACTTCTCTAAACTCGCGATTCCCCTGCCCCCTCGATAGCTTTTCCTTCTGCCCAACATCGGCAATGAGCCACTTCAAAGCGTCGGCGAGTGCTCTGCGGGTTCTTGATGCTTCCGTTCACATAGGCAAAAAACGCTGAGGCGCAAGTTCAACAAATGGAGGCAGAAGCGTGACAGCTGCTGCTCGGAGGCGGTTTTGTTGACCCAGCGGTGTTGTGCATCTCGCTTTGAGGCTGTTGCGGGACGTTGAGTGTACACTTTAGGCAGGTTGATCGAAACCTAAAAGTCATCTTTCTTTGTTCGCCTGAGTCGTTGTGTGGGTGTTTTGGGAGATTGGGGCGATGCTTCTGCAGCACCGAGAGCAGCTTCTGGAGGACTGGCGTCACGCTAACCGAGCAGGGGAGTTTCTGGGGCAGGATCTCGGCGCCGCCTTTGCCTCTGCTCTGCGGTGGAGGGCTGGGTATTGATATCCGGCAGGGGCGTCGGAATTGAAACTCTGTGAAGCACTGGCGGCTGCTTTTGGAGCGAGCGCGAACTGAGCTCGGTTTGTGAGACAAGGGCAGCGGTGGTAGTGGCGGCGAGCTGCCTAACTCTGGGGAAAAGCTGGAGACTTGTCGAACTGTTCGTTCTCTTCGGGGCTTTGGGCTTGCTGCTGGGCCTGCTGCTGTGCCTTCTGAGCGCTGTTTGGGCTTGGGTGCTGCCGGGCCTGCTGGGCCTGCTGCTGTGCCTGCTGCAGAACGTTCTCTGTCGGGCTCAACTTCAGGTTGCCCTTCCTACTTCTCCTTCTCGCTTCTCTCCTTCTCCCTTCTCGCTTGTCGCTGTCGCTATCTCCTTCTCGCCTTCTTTCTCCCCTCCTTTGAGAAAAAATTCGTGGGTGCAGGGGAGCAGTGGCGCTTGCTGAGGTGGTGGCGCTTGCTGAGGCGGTGGTGTGCTTCTCGAACGCGACAGCGGGGGTGTCTCTCCTATCTCTATTGGGATAGGCTGGGTGCCTTCCTGCTCTTTACGAGACGACGAAGGTGAGGACTTCTCTTTCTGCTTCTGCGCCTTCTTCTCTTTCTCCTGTGCCTTCCTCTGTAGCTCCTGCACCTTCTTCTGCAAAATCTCCAGCTCCTTCTGCTCCTCTATCTCCTGCTCCTCTATCTCCTGCTTCTTCTTCCCCTTCTCCTTCTTCTTTTCCTTCTTTCGGCGTTTTTTGCTATCTGAATCGTCGGTGTCTGGATCGCGATCTCGCTTCTTCTGTGAGCTCTGTGGAGTGCTCTGAGGGCGGGGTGAAGGTGACTATAGTGAATATAGAATATTTGATGAGTATGGTTCTGAGAGCAATAGAATTAAGGAGGAGGATATCTATCTTATATATGATTGCTAGATGTGCAGCTTGAAAGCTCGAACTTGAAACTTGAAACTTGAACCGTAAACTTGAAGCGTGAGCTGAATCGCTTCAGAGATATCTTTAAAGCTTTGATAGCAGTGAGGGGTATGAAGTGGTAGCGCTGGAAGAGGTAGCGCTGGAAGAGGTGTATTTGGAAGATGGATGGTTAGGAATCTCTCACGATCTGGAAGGAGGAGAAGGGTGCTCTTATACCGAATAGAATCAGCTATTCCAGAGCTCATCATGCTTCCGAGAGCACCCCGTGTGCTATGGAAGCACCCCCATGTGCTATACGAGCACTCTCGAGTGCTCCGACCGGCGCTGCATATGGTGCTCCAAGCCGTGCTCAATGTTTGCTCCAATACATGACGTAGATCAATGCTCTAGGCGCACTCGAAGATTCTACTCTGGTGGTTTGATTCAATTGAATGACGTAGATGAATGCTCTATGCGTATTCGGGAATGCTCTGGTGGTAGTACCAACAGCGGTATCGATTGGATTCCAATGTTGGGTTGGAGTTTCTGTTCTTGTTGGTGTCGGGGCTCTGTGCGCTATGACGCAGAGTGGGACAGGGTATATCGTTTGAGCTCGTAGTCGATATTGGTATTGAATTTTCCGTTGTGAGCGGTTTCTCGCGGTTTCTCGATCTGAATAGCTTTTCGCGAGTGCTAACTGAGGATGGCCCGAATGCTGAAAGAAGGCAAACGGAGGCATCGCTGGTGGCATGATTGCAGTTTCCTCTCGTTGCATGCTCCTGTTTGTGTTTGCAGTATTCCGTTGGAGATGTATGGCGTCAAAGTCAGCCTTGCTCTGCTGGAGAGTCTGCGGCGCAAGGCATACAATCACTCGGCAATATTTCTGCTAGCGAGCACTTTGCATCAGTGACTAATAATCGCTTGTTGAGCACTCTGCAACCTGTTAGCGAGCACTCTGCACAACCTCTTGGCAGCGAGAGCCTCATTGGTGACAAATCGAAACAGAAGCCTCTCTGCACAATCAATCGGCGGCTCTGCAACAACTCAGATGACAGATTGTTAAGTAGAGCACTCTGAACCGCCTGCAGGAAAGAGCCTCCTTGGCCTTGGCAGACTGCAAATTCTCGAGTTCAATGAAATCGTCGTCTTACTTTTGCAGCAAGAGTACAGCTCCTCCATGAATTTTGACGGCATCTTGAGCGATCCATCGGCTTTAGAAGCGAGATGAATGGTTGAAATCAATATTCACTGCTGGAAGCGCGATCAATCAGCAAAACCCCGGCGACACTGGCGAGAGCAGAAGCATTCGATTGCTATTCAGAGGCGCTACGATTGAGTCCGACACTTTCGACCAAGATTCGGGTAACAATTCGGACCTCGAATCGAATCATATTCGTGATGGAGGAGGGGCGGCGATTCAAATGGGCATAAGGCATCTACTACAGTTCTGAGGCGCTGGGGAAGCACTTTGCAGCTCGGAGGACTGACGAATCTTCATGAGCCTTCTCCGATACCCACCCATTCCGGTCAGCATCTGAGTTCAGAATGGCGCTATTTCACACTGTCCAAAAGCCTCACAGGAAACATCGACAGCTTCTTTCTGCGCTCCGAGCGAGTGGCGAGTGCTCCTACAGCACTGGGCGGGGTTTTATCGAAGGCTGGAGAAATGAGCGACATCTTCGGAAGGCGAGCTGGAATCGTTCGGAGGTGGATATTGGGGGGGAAAGGTATCTTACTACTACCGGGATCAATGGTAGTCGTCCGATATCTTCTAGAACAGCGTGCCTTCGAGTCGTTGGTGTACTGCCCGTGGTGGAAGCGTAATGAATTCGGCGGCGAATGTACGGGGAAATGCATATAGGAGATTGGTGGTGGGAGATACAGGTCCGTAAACTTCGCCCTGTCAACAGGGTGCTCTATGAGCATTCGATGATCTTTCGAGGAGCAGTCGCTGATGCTTTCTCGACAGAATCGTTACGGAGGGGTCACTGTGGTACCAATTATCTGCTGGCGTCGGATGGCACATCTGACAAATTTCAGCGAGGACAAGAAAGCCTGGCCAATCTATCTTACAATAGGGAACATCCAAGTCGTCTGTCTTAATAAGCCTACAGGGCATTCATTCATTCTCCTAGGGCTGCTACCAGTGCCACGAAGCTCGGGAAGAATACAACACTTTCGCTAACTCCGTGTTCTGACGTCAAAGTCAAATGGCACTGCATCAGCGCTCTTGGGGAGATCTTTCAAAGCATTAGCGAGTGCTCTCCAGGACGGCGAGCTAATCAAATCTTGCCGGCAGTGCTGAACGACTTTGCTTTCGGTGCTCTCGGGGTGGATCGCTGATCAGCAGAGCATTCAAACTTGCAAAACATCAGCACTAGTGCTTGCCCAAGATCTTGGTCGAGTTTCACAGTCTTGGGAGCACTCGCCCGAAGCTCTGAATCACGAGGACTACAGGGAGAATCTTGCTATTTGGCGAAGCGGGCAATCTGGAACGGTGGAATACCTTGTCGCGAGATCCGTCAAAACACTCTTCAATGCTTCTGGGGTATGCGAGGTTAATCCGTCGATCTCAATAAACCGGACATTCTGCACAATATCTACCTGGGGATGTTGAAGCACATGATGGAGTGGATTCAGTGCTTCCTGAAGAAGCACCACCGATTGGAGGAATTTGACAAAGCTTGGTCTTGATTGCGCCTTTCCTGGACTGGCAGTACCAAACAAAGGCATATCGTTCTACCACCCAATGGAGGAAGAGATCACGGAACCTGGGGCGGCTCGTTCTAGGAGCACTTTCGCGGCTGCTCTGAAATCGGGGTGGCTGTCAGGGCGACTTAGCAGCGTTGAAATCTTGTTCGAAGCCTAATAGACTTCCACAATGGCGCAATATGGGCGTCATCTGGCGATGAACTATATGGAAAGCTATCTCGAGGATTTCCATAAATACAAGGATATCTTTTTAGAATTCAGGGCGTACTGAAGAGGCGTTAAAGGATCACGAGATCGAGCAAGCAATAAGTGGCTCCCAGAGCGCTCAGCGGCAGCTCCCAGAGCACCAGCGAGGCGTGGAGGAGATCCGGGAGATTCGGGAAAGATCGCACTTCAAATTCATCAAATTGCGTGATAACGCTACCGGAACACGTTGAGCGCTTTGGGAGCATTCCTCAGTACTCATGACGTTAGCGAGCTTGCCCATGTCTGGCAGGTGAAAGAGTCTTACAGAGCGTCCAACAAAGGTCGGCTGCGGCGCGCAGACTATGGAGGGAGGCGATTGGCGTTATAGATTTGAATTCTAAACCTGAAAGACATTGTCGGAGGTCCTGAGAGCACTGACGATATCCCCTGGAGCCATCGGGATAACCTCAAGGAGTTGCTCGACATTTTCAAAATCGAGGACCGCGAATGAACGCTCAATAGTAGAAAGCGGACTGCCCTTGAAGCGTCTTTGCAACCCCTCCACAAAATCGGAAAGACTGTTCAACGTTGCAGATGGACTGCAAATGAGCCATATGACGCTTTATCGCCTGATAAAGGAGTATGCCGAAGATGCGGAATGCTCTCAGAGCTTTGCCGGAAGCTCTGAGAGCATTTTTGCGCCGGGTGGAGGTTTGCACATGCTTGCATGTTCGATACCAAGCTTCCAAAGGCCTGGCGTATCTGAGGTTCACAATATCAGGTGTCTGGGAACATCATCTTTTAGGAAGGGAAAATAAGAAAGGATTGGGCATGGGTATCGGTAGGTTCCTCAGAGCAGTGGGGAGTGTTTGGGGACGCTTACCAGGACAGAGTAGAGGCTGTTCAAGGTCTTGAGGATAGCACAGGTAGCGCACATAGACTATGTGTAGTTGAGCTGCTTGAGGCGAAGGATCGTGGTATCGCTGATAGCTGACATGGGCTGCTGAAGGTCTGTGGCGGAGGAGGAAGAGGATGTGGGTCGTGAATATTGAGTATATTAGGAATGGCCCATTTATTTGAGGTGGATGCTGGCAATTGGCTGGTAAATACTAGGATAGATTTGCGTCGTGGAATGAATTCAGTTGAATCTGTGAGAAGCGGTCGTAAGTGCTGTAAAGCGTTCGAGTGCTATCAATGATGTGAGAGTATTACGAGTGTTCTCCAGTGAGAGCATTACGAGTGCTGTTGAATGACAGCAGTCCCGGGTCTCCGTAGAGGTGGCGCTGTGAGGGCAATGGCGAGTGCTCTACGAGTGGAAAGTTAGACCCAATAGGACCGTCTAATTCAAAATTAGGTAATGGATTCTGCTATTACGCATGCGGATTGGAAGAGGGAGGTGAGTTTGACGCTCAGTATCTGAGTCTGTTATCCAGCAAGCTCGCTCCACCAGCATAATGCTGCTTATGCATGGGAAACAATTTCCCAGCAAGCTCGCTGGAGTGCTGTAGGCAGGGCATTGAGCTTTTCAGGCGAGCCGTACCATGGCCTAAACCTCAAGGCTTAAATGCCTTTCACGAATCGACAGATACATACGCCATTGCCAAAGGTTTGGTAGCCATCTCCAGTATCTGCGGACAGTGCTTTCGTATCAGTATTCGCGACTGACCGTTCAGCGGCGTGAAGAAATACCCGCGTGAGATATCGTTTGAGACTGGCGATGCCTACCTGCGCGCTGAAAGCGTATCAATTCATATGGGTCTAAGTGGGGATGTCCCACCTTGAATAGTATTATCAAAGATATTTCCGCAGCTCTACGAGCATTGGTCAGTGCTCTGAAAGCGGCCATGGTGCTCTCCGGATGTGGGCAATATCTGAAAACCTTGTTGACGAAGAATATCTTGGCGTGAGCGATATGCTCCTGTGGTGTCTGGCGAGCATCTCAGTGAGAATGCTCTCCTGGCGCGAATAGCACTGACGAGTGCTCTCTGGCGTGAGGATATGTTCTGGTGGCGCCTGGAGAGCAGCTCGTTATGATTTGATCTCCTGGCGCAGATATTAGTGGCGAGTGCTGTCAGGGCGCTGGCGTTGTCTCTGGCGGGCACCGGCAGCGTCCGTGATCGTTACCAGTCCTGGGTGGAGACTCATTTGTTGATCGTTATCCAGGCGCAGGAGGCATACCCCAGGCGTGCCATGGCAGAAAAGCATCGCCGGGTGCTCTCAGGGCGATCAGCACATTGCCTGGGCGTGCTGGCGTGAAAAGGTGCAGCAGCGCCTAGAGAAGATCGCGGAGAGAGCATTGCTGGGTGCTCTATAGATGTATGTGATATCGCTAGGAGCACTCTGTAGATAGTAGCATTAGCGAGCGCAAAAAAAAAAAACATTAGGACTATTCGGTACTGCTTGGAGCGAGTGCTCTGGTGGAGCGAGTGCTCTGCTAGGAGCGAGTGCTCTGATGGAGCGAGTGCTCTGCTAGGAGCCAGTGCTCTGCTAGGAGCGAAGTCTTTCTGGTGGAGCGAAGTGCTTTCTGGTGAAGCGAAGTGCTCTGCTAGAGCGAGTCTTTCTGCTTGGAGGCGAGTCGCGAATCATAGACAATGATGCGCTCTGGTGCTCCCAGAGAGGGAACATACTGCTCTGGAGGCGTCGGGCGCGGTAATAGCATCGCCTGGTGCGAGCATTATGCTCCTGGAACGCCAGGCGCGAGCGATCTGCCCTGGCGACGCCTGGCAGCAGCACTCTGCCCTGGCGGCGCCTGGCGTCCGTGGCGCCCAGGGCGTAGGCTCTGCGCCCTGAGGAATACCAGAGTTTGCTGATGAATGGAGCTGGAACTACCAATAAGGTACTGTCTAAGGACATTATGCCTGACAGTAAAGAAACTCATTTTGTTATTTATTCTATTCTCAAGGCCTACAGAGATAGACATATTCAAAAGAGAAATCAGGATCTGGTGCTCTCATTTTTGTTGAAGACCTGGGAGGGTTTTCTATTCGGAGGTGGAGTGCAGTAAATCTATAATGTACTATCGCTAATCTTTCGAATATTGGAACGGTTTGATTGGCTGCTGGGTGCAGGGTATGGATTAGTCAGCACGGAACATCTGGCACGCCGAAACCCTAACCCAGACTGACTCCGGCATGGAAACCAGCCCACCCAACGGAACTCTTTATAATTAAATAATAAATATAACTATTAAAATACGTGTAGTCAACTATGAGTAGTGGGAGGTGAAGAAGGGTGGCGGGGAGGGAGGAAGGTGGGGAGGAGGTATCAGTGGAGGGGGAGGGGCGAGGGGAGGTGTGCCAAGATTCAAGGAGAAGTTCGGAAAGGAGAAGGTTTAGTAATCGGGTTTTCGTCGGTTAAGTTGCTTTTAGGATTTCGTTCATGTTTGGGTTTTCGTTCTATGGGTTCCTGTCACACGAATGAGTCATCGGGTTCTGAAGGATATATATATGGTTGCAATTTCCCTTTGTTCTTTCTTACTTTTCTCCTTATCCGAACTTCCTGCATCAGCAAACCTCCAACCTCCGCCAGACGCTCTGGACGCTCCAGGAGCCCAGGGCGCTCGGTAGACAAACTGCCTCTCCAGAGAAGCAACGGAGCGTTCCTGGCGCCTTCTGGCGCATAGCATTCCGCCCTGGCGAGCACTAGTTTCCCCTGCTCGCCCAGGCGCGCACTAATGCATCTAGTGCGCCCCGAGAGCAATACGCTCACCCTGACGGAGCTACCTCGCTTCAGACGCTATCTCGACGGAGCACTCTCTCGCCTGACGCTCTCGCGACGGAATGCTCTCTCGCCTGACGCTCTCGCAACGGAATGCTCTCTCGCCGGAGACTACTACCTATCTCCTGGGCCCTCCTGGAGCTCTCTGACGACTCCTGGGCATATCGCTAATGCTTCTGGAGCACTTCCGACTGCTCCAGCAGCGCTTGATACACCGCATTTTACCCTTCAGCGCCTGTTTTTACAATGCATACTACTCTTTGCTTTAGTGGGCACTGCTCTCAAGAGCATTCAAAACCGTGATTCGATTGCTAAATCCTAACACTACAAACCGTCTTCAACTCGCTAATTGAATATAATATAGGTATATAGGTACTCCCATCTCCAAAGCACTCGCCAGTACTCTCCAAAGCACTCGCCTCCAAGCGCTCCCAGTGCTCTCCAAAGCATTCGCCTCCAGGGCACTCGCCAGTGCTTTCCAAGCACTCTCCTCCAAAGCGCTCACAGTGCTCTACACATCCTCTTCCTCCTCGCCCCCTTCGTGATCACCCTCTTCTTGCTCCTCTTCTTCCTCTTCGCCTTCCTCTTCCGCTTCAATGCCCCGAAGTTGAGCGTGAACCACCTCATCCTGGCCGCCACCGTTGTCGGAACCAGAGATATCCTCTCGAGCACTCGAGGGTGCTTTCGGCGTTCGAATGCCGCAAGATCGACCGCTAACGCCGTCGTCCTCGCTGAATCCATCTTCCGGTATCACCTCGATAGTGATGCCCTTCTTCTCTCGTATCTATCAACGTTAGCCTCCAGGTTAGCCTCCGCCTTCAGAAAAGCACTCCGCCAGTATAGCATCCATCCTTATAGCATACCTTTTCCCGGAGGTTGTCCTTGATCACCTCCAACGTTGCCTCCTGGTTCTGCCTACTCCTCCCCTTCCATGTGTTGCTCATCCTGTTGAAAGTTTCTATTCGTATTTCAATGTCAGCGAGCAAATCGATTATAGCCCTGAGAGCGTCCGTCAGTGCTCTCAAAGCACTCGATAATCTCGAGAGCGTCCGTCACCACTCTCAAAGCACTCGCTATAGCTGTAAGGGGATGTATGGGTATCAGGGATGCATACTAACAACACTCTCGTTCTGTGACTGGAAATGGTCAGGCTTCACGTATGTTCCTGTTGACCATGCCCGAATGCCATGCCAAATCGCAGTCGATATCAGGCAAATAAACGTAGGGGTAATCCGCTCTAGGAACTCGGGGTCTTTTACCCCTCGCATTCTGACACCATCAAAGTATTTATAGTACAATATGTCGATAATCTCCGGGGCAAGAAACCGTAGACGGTAGGTCTAGTGTCTGTTAGCAGCGTTCGCGAGTGCTCTATTAGCACACCCGAGTGCTCGTTGAGGATTAATCATACCTCGTAATGCTGCGCAGGGCTCAAGCGATCATTCTTCAAAAGATACTCTCTTGAGCAGCCCTCGCCTCAGGACTCGAGAGCTTTCCAAGCCCATAGATGGTCGAATCTGCCAGGCGCCCTTTAACCTTGTGCATCAAGTGCGAGCGCACTCGGGAGTGTAGACTTCTGACCTATCGTCGTCAATTACGCTTCTAGAGCACTCGTTAACGTTTCAAGAGCATTCACCTGTTTGATAACGACCTGCCGAGATCTCTGCACATCCCACCCTGCGACTGGCAGCTACCAGTACTGAAAGCCTCGCTGCAGGGGGAAAAGGCTCATATAAAAGAGTGTGCTCCCCGATTAGCGTGCTGCACTCCTTTTCAATCCTCTGAGCCTGCATTGAGAGAACGTTTGCACTCCTCGAGCTAGGTAACAAGGACCTCTGAGATAGGTTACTCGCACGAATGTTAACGATGCTCTCAAAGCGGTCGTCAGTGCTATCGGGAATACTACTAACCTCACTTTCTGCTATAGGAGCATTTCCTTCGTCCCTGATAGATGAAGGAACAATATCATAACTTGGTTGCGCTTCTGGTAAATATTCCTGAGGTCTTCAGGGAATGCGGGGACTGCTCATAGAGCTCTCGCCAACGCCCTCAAAAGGGGGGGAGGAACGATAGGGGCGGTAAGTGGGTGAGGAATCGCCGTACCTCGAACGCATCGAGGAAAGGTCTATGTGCCGTGTAGAAGAGCTATAGTCAATATCGCGAGAATAAAGCGGGCACTGAAGAAGGCATGGACTGTGAGGGTATCGAGTGCTCTCTGAGATGCGAGTCTTCTCTGAGATCGGATGATCTCTGAGATGCTTCCTGGCTGGATGCCAAAGTGGCGCTCTGTGGGATCACGGTGGGTGCTCTCTGGGATGCATTCTGTTTGGAGTACGAAGTGGGTGCTGCTCTCCGTACTACCTTTGCACCCGGACGCGCTCCCCTCTGAATCGTTAGCGTTTTGTCTTCGACATTAATGGGTGGGAGAAGTCGAACCTGTACCACATCCACCGAGACGTCGGAGGAAGCAATAACCTCCGCTACCGCTCCGGTTGGTCTCCTCCGAGCATTGCCCAGTGCTCTGGCAGTAGTCGGCTGGACAGTACGAGGTCTCTTCCCCATACTTTGGGATCTCGGCTGGGTGGAGGCTTGAGGTTCTTCTTCCGGATCATCCAGATTCTCCTCAGAGCTCTCCTGAGCGTTCTCTGGGGAGTCGTCATACTCGGAGTGGCTTGTATCGGCGGTTTCCTCCACCTCCGGCACATCCTCCTGCTGCTCCTGCACTTCAGCGATGTCAGTATTGCCATCGGGGAGATGGAATTCTACCCTTCTAGGGCTGCTTCTTCCAGTCGATGTGTCGGCAGAACGGAGAAGCCCTTTCTGACTATTAGGCGGTGGTCGACTGACTGCTCCGGGTCTGGTCGATTGACTACTCCGAGTGCTGGTTGACAGTCACGGTCAATGCTCGGAATGATATTTCAGACTCGTCAGTCTGTGAATCATCATGCTCTTCCGGGTGGTACTTGCTAGGAGTAAATGGTAAACTGCGGAGAAAGTGCTGAACCTGCGGATCGCTTGTTGAGAGGCATTCTGCTTGCTGGCAGGAGTATCCAATGTGCTCTAGGAGCATTCTTTTGCGTGTTTTGATTAGAAATCAACGCTTGGCGACAGAGTTTTCGTCGCCAAGCAAGAAGAATTTTCACCGCTAACCTTGTAGGAGTAGCGATCCGCTCAACCGCATCCGGCCCGCTCAACCGAATCCGAGTCATTTCTAATCACTTTCGTTTTACTGCACTTTCAGAAGCGATACCGAGTTCTCTGAGAGCAATCTAGGAGTTTGGCTTGACTGTAATTCAATTAAGAAATGAAATAATCTAATAATCTAATCTAATCTAATCTAATAAATCTAAAACGATGATCCCATCTATTCAGAATAGCACCGAACCCAATTCTCAGGAGCACTTCGCGCTCAGAAAACAAGACATACCGCTATTCAGAGGTAGCGATTGTTCGAAAGAGAAAGCGAGAGATTATACCAAAGGAAACTAATGACGCCAGTAGCACTCAAGTGCTTTCAGAAAACAATACGCACGCTATTCAGAGGTAAGCGTTAGATTGTGGAGAAAGAGAGACGCGAGATTATACCAAATAAAACTAATGATGCCGCCATCACCACCACCGCCACCACCACCGCGCCACCACCACCGCCTTCACCACCACCACCACCACCGCCAGGAGGTCCGCCCGAGGAGGAGGAGGAGGAGGAGGAGGAGGAGGAGGAGGAGGAGGTTGCCACCACCACCACCACCACCAGACCACCACCACCACCACCACCACCACCACCGCCCGGAGGAGGATTACCACCACCACCACCACCACCACCGCCCGGAGGAGGATTACCACCACCACCATCACCACCACCACCGCCCGGAGGAGGTTTACCACCACCACCACCACCACCGCCACCACCACCACCGCCTCCAGCAGCAGCCGCGAGTGCGTCAGCAGCTCTCTTGGCTGCTATCCCGGCAGGCGGCCAGATTACTCCCTGTGCAAAGTTTTGCCAGCAACCCCTACACCCAGAGGATACTTCCTCAGGTATTTGGGGTCTAAGTCGTCGATAGCTGTCTAACATCGCGACGTCTAACAAGTCTGGATTAGCCTTTGATTACTGGCATCAGTTACTGAGCAAATATCTGCCGATCAGTCCTTTAGCGATTGCGATGATTTCCCTCGCCGTAGTCAGTCTCTGCTGGGATATCGATCGTGATTATGTCGTCTTCGCCGATATGAGGAATCTTTCGTGATAAGCGGCGGTGTTTCAGCACCACCCAAATTAGCACCCGCGCCCGCTCTGTGGAGCATCGCGAGTATCCTCCGCGGCCTGCCAGTACTATTCTTCAACCAACCTCGACCTCTTCGAATCAGTGATCTGGACCTCCTGTGGCGGACAGGAGGATTGGATGCCGGTGGAGCGTTCTCGAGTGCTCCCCAGATACTCCTGATTGCTCTGTCGGGTGGGGTGTGCTTCAGGATCAAGTTGCAGAGCTCTGGAAGCGTTATCTTTGTCAGAATACCAATGAGCGAATTCTGATTTTGTCGATGGTTCAGTCATAGATCTGGCGGGGCAACTACGGAGAATCTTTCCAGAGCATCCGGGTCTACCGTGACCATTATGGAAGGTCTGTCGAGTTCGGCGGGCACTTGGGCGTTCACGCTTCTAGGCGTTCCCGGCCACCGTCCGTCGTCATCATCATCGCTCTCGTCAGCAACTTCTCTAAACTTCGCGATTCCCTGCCCCTCGATAGCTTTTCCTTCTGCCCAACATGTGCAATGAGCCACTTCAAAGCGTCGGCGAGTGCTCTGCGGGTTCTTGATATTGCTTCCGTTCCACATAGGCAAGAAACGGCTGAGGCGCAAAAGTTCAATAAATGGAGGCAGAAGCGTCGAGCAGCTGCTGCTCCGGAGCGGTTTTGTTGACCCAGCGGTGTTGTGCATCTCGCTTTGAGGCTGTTCGCGGACGTTAGTGTACTGCTTTAGGCAGGTTGATCAAACCTAAAGTCATCTTTCTTTGTTCGCCTGAGTCGTTGTGTGGGTGTTTTGGGAGATTGGGGGCGATGCTTCTGCAGCACGAGAAACGCTTCTGGAGGACTGGCGTCTGCTTAACGAAGCAGGGAGTTTCTGGGGCAGGATCTCGCGCCGCCTTTGCCTCTGCTCTGCGGTGGAGGGCTGGGTATTGGTATCCGGCAGGGGCGTCGGGTGGAAACTCTGTGAAGCACTGGCGGCTGCTTTTTGGAAGCACGAACTGAGCTGGTTTGACGGACAGGGCAGCGGTGGTAGTGGCGAGCTGCTGCTTCTGAGAAAAGCTGGAGACTTGTCGAACTGTTAGATTCTCTTGAGGGCTTTGGGCTTGCTGCTGGGCCTGCTGCTGGGCCTGCTGCTGGTCGCTTTGTGGAGTATGTCGCCGCCTCTTTGGGCCTGCTTCTTTGTGCCTCTTGGCTGTTTGGGCTTAGGTGTTGCTGGGCCTGCTGGGCCTGCTGCTGTGCCTTCTGGCGCTGTTTGAGCTTGGGTGCTGCTGGGCCTGCTGGGCCTGCTGCTGTGCCTTCTGGCGCTGTTTGGGCTTGGGTGCTGCTGGGCCTGCTGGGCCTGCTGCTGTGCCTGCTGAACGCTTTGTGGGCTTGGGTGCTGCCGGGCCTGCTGGGCCTGCTGCTGTGCCTGCTGCAGAACGTTCTCTGTCGGGCTCAACTTCAGGTTGCCCTTCCTCATTCTCCTTCTCCTTCTCGCTATCATTTCTCCTTCTCATTTGTCGCTATCCTTCTCATTATCGCCTTCTTTCTCCCACTCCTTTGGGAAAAATTAGTGAGTGCAGGAGGCAGTGGCGCTTGCTGAGGTGGCGCTTGCTGAGGCGCTATCTCTATTGGGATAGGCTGGGTGCCTTCCTGCTTTCTTTCTGAGGCAGCGAAGGTGAGGACTTCTCTTTCTGCTTCTCTGCCTTCTTCTCTTTCTCCTGTGCCTTCCTCTGTAGCTCCTGCACCTTCTTCTGCAAAATCTCCAGCTCCTTCTGCTCCTCTATCTCCTGCTCCTCTATCTCCTCTTCTTCTTCCCCTTCTCCTTCTTCTTTTCCTTCTTTTCTTTTTGCTATCTGAATAAATGGGGTGTCTGGATCGCGATCTCGCTTCTTCTGTGAGCTCTGTGGAGTGCTCTGAGGCGGGTGAAGGTGACTATAGTGAATATAGAATATTTGATGAGTATGGTTCTGAGCAATAGAATTAAGGAGGAGGATATCTGTCTTATATATGATTGCTAGATGTGCAGCTTGAAAGCTCGAACTTGAAACTTGAAAGCTTGAACCGTAAACTTGAAGCGTGAGCTGAATCGCTTCCAAGAGATATCTTGAAAGCTTTGATAGCAGTGAGGGGTATGAAGTGGTAGTATTTGGAAGATGGATGGTTAGGAATCTCGCGTCTGGAAGGAGGAGAAGGTGCTCTTATACCGAATAGAATCAGCTATTCCAGAGCTCATCATGCTTCGAGAGCACCCGTGTGCTATGGAAGCACCCCATGTCTCTATCTGACTCTCGAGTCTTTCCGACGGTAGCTAACGTATGGTGCTAGCCGTGCTCAATGTTTGCTCCAATACGTAGCGTGAATCAATGCTCTCTAAGCGTTTCTCGAAGATTCTACTCTGGTGGTTTGATTCAATTGAATAGCGTAGATGAATGCTCTAGGCGTCTTCGGGAATCTCTGATGGTAGTACCAACAGCGGTATCGATTGGATTCAATGTTGGGTTGGAGTTTCTGTTCTTGTTGGTGTCGGGGCTCTGTCGCTATGAAGCGAGTTGGACAGTGTGTATCGTTTGAGCTTTCGTAGTCGATATTGGTATTGAATTTTCCGTTGTGAAGCGGTTTCTCGATCTGAATAGCTTTTCGCGAGTGCTAACTGAGGATGATGGCGAATGCTGAGAAGGGCAAACGGAAGCATCGCTGGTGGCATGATTGCTGTTTCCTCTCGTTGCATGCTTTCGTGTTTGTGTTTGCAGTATTCCGTTGGAGATGTATAGCGTCGAAAGTCAGCCTTCTTTCTGCTGGAAGTCGTATGAGGCTTACAAACTTCTCTCTGCTAAGCGGCACTTTGCATCAGTGACTAATCGCTTGTTGAGCACTCTGCACAACCTGTTGGCAGCGAGCGCTCTGCACAACCTCTTGGCAGCGAGAGCCTCATTGGTGACAAATCGCTTGTAAGCACTCTACTGTCGCTCGGCGCTCTGCAGCCAGAGCCTCGTTGGATGACAGATTGTTAAGTAGAGCCTCTGCGCCTGCAGGAAAAAACCTCCTCGGCCTTGGCAGACTGCAAATTCTCGAGTTCAATGAAATCGTCGTGCCCTTTTTGCAGCAAGAGGTACAGCTCCTCCGCGAATTTTGACAGACATCTTGAGCGATCATCGGCTAGAAGCAGATGAATGGTTGAAATCAATATTCACTGCTGGAAGCGCGATCAATCAGCAGAAACCCCGGCGACACTGGCGAGGCGAGAGCATTCGATTGCTATTCAGAGGCCTTACGATTGAGTCCGGACACTTTCGACCAAGATTCGGGTAACAATTCGGACCTCGAATCCGAATCATATTCGTGATGGAGGAGGCGGCGATTCAAATGGGCGTAAGGCATCTACTACAGTTCTGAGCTGGGGAAGCACTTTACAGCTCGGAGGACTGACGAATCTTCGAGCTTCTCCGATACCCATGGCCCATTCGGTCAGCATCTGAGTTCAGAATGGCGCTATTTCACTGTCCAAAAGCCTCGCGGAAACATCGGACAGCTTCTTTCTGCGCTCCGCCGGCGGTGACGAAGTCTTCCTCTGGGCGGGGTTTTATCAAGAGGCTGGAGAAATGAGCATCTTTCGGAAAGGCGAGCTGGAATCGTTCGGAGGTGGATATTGGGGAGAAGGTATCTTACTACTACCGGGATCAATGGTAGTCGTCCGATATCTTCTAGAACAGCGTGCCTTCCGAGTCATTGGTGTACTTCGCCCGTGGTGGGCGTAATGAATTGGCGGCGAATGTGCGAAATGCATACAGGAGATTGGTGGTGGGAGATACAGGTCCGTAAACTTGGCCTGTCAGCAGGGTGCTCTATGAGCGTTCGATGATGCTCGAGCAGTCGCTGATCTTTCTCGACAGAATCGTTACGGAGGGTCCACTGTGGTACCAATTATCTGCTTGGCGTCGGATGGCGCATCGACAAATTTCAGCGGGGACAAGAAAGCCTGGCCAATCTATCTTACAATAGGGAACATCCAGTCGTCTGTGCGCAATAAGCCTACAGGGCATTCATTCATTCTCCTAGGGCTGCTACCAGTGCCACCGAAGGGAAGAATACAACACTTCTAACTCCGTATTCTGACGTCAAAGTCAAATGGCACTGCATCGCTCTTGGGAGATCTTTCAAAGCATTCGCGAAGTGCTCTCAGACGGCGAGCTAATCAAATCTTGCCGACGGTCTGAACGACTTTGCTTTCCGGTCTTTCTCGGGGTGGATCGCTGATCAATAGGAGCATTCAAACTTGCAAAACATCAGCGCTAGTGCTTGCCCAAGATCTTGGTCGAGTTTCACAGTCTTGGGAGCACTTCGCAGCTCTGTTCGCAATCGCGAGGACTACAGGGGAGAAATCTGCTATTTGGCGAAGCCGGGCAATCTGGAACCGGTGGAATACCTTGTCGCGAGATCCGTCAAAACACTCTTCAATGCTTCCTGGGGTATGCGGGTTAATCCGTCGATCTCAATAAACCGGACATTCTGCACAATATCTACCCTGGGGATGTTGAGCGCGTGATGGAGTGGATTCAGTCTTCCTGAAGAAGCACCACCGATTGGAGGAATTTGACAAAGCGGTCTTCGATTAGCGCCTTTCCCTGGACTGGCAGTACCAAACAAGGCATATCGTTCTACCACCCAATGGCAAGGAAGAGATCACGGAACCTGGGCGGCTCGTTCTAGGAGCACTGCGGCTGCTCTGAGAAATCGGGGTGGCTGTCAGGAAGCGACCAGCGTTGAAATCGTTCGAAGCCTAATAGACTTCCACTTAATGGCGCAATATGGGCGTCATACAACAGCGTTGAACTATATGGAAAGCTATCTCGAGGATTTCCATAAATACAAGGATATCTTTTTAGAATTCAGGGCGTCTGAAAGGCGTTAAAGGATCTGAGAGATCGAGCGAAAGCAATAAAGTGGCTCCCAGAAGCTCAGCGGCAGCTCCCAGAGCCCAGGCGTGGAGGAGATCCGGAGATTAGGAAGATCACACTTCAAATTCATCAAATTGCCGTATTAACGCACTAGGAACACGTTGAGCGCTTTGGGAGCATTCCTCAGTACTCGCGGACGTTAGCGAGCTTGCCCATGTCTGGCAGGTGAAAGAGGCTTCTGAGCGTCTAACAAGGTCGGCCTGCGCAGATACTGGACTATGGAGGCGATTGGCGTTAGAGATTCGAATTCTGAATCTGAAAGACATCGTTGGAGGTCCTGAGAGCACTGCGACATCCTCTGGAGCCATCGGGATAACCTCAAGGAGTTCTTTCGACATTTTCAAAATCGAGGACCGCAAGAAAACGCCGAATGAACGCTCAATAGTAGAAAGCGGACTGCCCTTGAAGCGTCTTTGCAACCCCTCCACGAAATCGGAAAGACTGTTCAACGTCGCAGATGGACTGCAAATGAGTCATATGACGCTTTATCGCCTGATAAAGGAGTATGCCGAAGATGCGGAATGCTTTCTCAGAGCTTTGCGGAAGCTCGAGAGCATTTTTCCGGGTGGAGGTTTTCACATGCTTGCAGGTTCGATACCAATCTTCCAAAGGCCTGGCGTATCTGAGGTTCACAATATCAGGTGTCTGGGAACATCATCTTTTAGGAAGGGGAAAATAAGAAAAGGATTGGCGCATGGGTATCGGTGGGTTCTCAGAGCAGTGGGAGTGTTTGACGCTTACCAGGGGCGTGGAGGCTCTGTTCAAGGTCTTGAGGATAGCACAGGCGTATAGACTATGTGTAGTTGAGCTGCTTGAGGCGAAGGATCGTGGTATCGCTGATAGCTCACATGGGCTGCTGAAGGTCTGTTGGCGGAGGAGGAAGAGGATGTGGAGTCGTGAATATTGATATTAGGAATGGCCCATTTATTTGAGGTGGATGCTGGCATTTGGCTGGTAAATACTAGGATAGAGTTGCGTCGTGGAATGAATTTAGTTGAATGCTGTGAGAAGCGGTCGTAAGTCTTTGTAAAAGCGTTCATGATCTTATCCAATGATGTGAGAGTAATGCAAAGTGTTCTCCAGTGAGAGCATTCAGTGCTATTGAATGACAGCAGTCGGGTCTTTCCGTGAGTGGCGCTGTGAGGGCAGTGGCGAGAGTCTTTCTGAGTGGAAAGTTAGACCCAATAGTACCGTCTAATTCAAAATTAGGTAATCGTTCTGCTAATGCAGCATGCGGATTGGAAGAGGAGGTGAGTTTCGACGCTCAGTATCTGAGTCTGTTATCCAGCAATTTCGCTCCACCAGCATAATGCTGCTTATGCATGGGAAACAATTTCCAGCAAGCTCGCGCCCGGAGTCTTCTTAGGCAGGGCATTGAGCTTTTCAGGCGAGCCGTCTGGCCTAAACCTCAAGGCTTAAATGCCTTTCACGAATCGGCGAATCATCGCCGCCAAAAGGTTTGGTAGCCATCTCCAGTATCTGCGACAGTCTTTCGTATCAGTATTCGCGACTGACCGTTCAGCGGCGTGAAGAATACTGCGTGAGATATCGTTTGAGAGGCTGGCGATGCCTCGCCGCGCTTTGAAAGCGTATCGAATTCATATGGGTCTAAGTGGGGATGTCACCTTGAATAATATTATCAAAGATATTTCCGCAGCTCTACGAGCATTGGTCGATCTTATGAAAGCGGCCATGGTGCTCTCCGGATGTGGGCAATATCTCTTGAAAACCTTGTTGACGAAGAGTGTCTTGGCGTGGCGATATGCTCCTGTGGTGTCTGGCGAGCATCTCGGTGAGAATCTCTCCTGGCGAGGCGTGAGGATATGTTCTGGTGGCGCCTGGAGAGCAGCTCGTTATGATTTGATCTCCTGGCGCGAATATTAGTGGCGAGTGTCTTTGTCGGGCGCTGGCGTTGTCTCCTGGCGGGCACCGGCAGCGTCCGTGATTCGTTACCAGTCCTGGGCGGAGACTCATTTGTTGATCGTTATCCAGACGCAGGAGGCATACCCCAGGCGTGCCATGGCAGAAAGCATCACCGGTGCTCTCAGAGCGATCAGCCAGCATTCTTGGGCGTCTGGCGTGAAGGTGCAGCAGCGCCTAGAAGATCGCGGAGAAAGGCATTCTTTGGGTGCTCTATAGATGTATGTGATATCGCTAGGAGCACTCTGTAGATAGTAGCATTAGCGCAAAAAAAAGCTCATTAGGACTATTAGGTACTGCTTGGGCGAGTCTTTCTGGTGGAAGCGAGTCTTTCTGCTAAGGCGAGTGCTCTGCTAGCGAAGTCTTTCTGCTTAGGAAGCGAGTCTTCTGCTAGGAAGCGAAGTGCTCTGCTAGGAAGCGAAGTGCTCTGCTAGGAAGCGAGTGCTCTGGTGGGCGAAGTCTTTCTGCTAGGAAGCGAGTCTTCTGCTAATGCTAGGAAGCGAAATCTTCTGCTTAGGGCGAGTGCTTTCTGTTTGGAAGCAGTCTTTCTGCTTGGAAGCCGAGTCTCTGCTTGGAAGCAGTCGAATGCATAGGCGATGATCTTGTTCTGGTGCTGTAGAGAGAACATCTGCTCTGGAAGCGTCGAGGCGGTAATAGCATCGCCTGGTGCGAGCATTATCTTTCCTGGAAGCAGCCTGGTGCCAGCATTATGCTCCTGGAGCGCCTGGCGCGAGCATTATGCCCTGGCGGCGCCTGGTGCGGGCATCGTCTTTGTGGCGGCGCCTGGCGGAGAACTGCTTTCGATAGGAATACATTCTAGTTTTGTTTCGAACCTTTACGAACCCAAGTTGTATAACCTTCCGGTTGTGCCCCTTGGTCCCCGTCCTAGAACCACTCGGCCTCACCTAGCATATTATACCAGGCGAAGCCATTCTGATCCTGTTTCTGTTCGTTTCCTCGATATTTATCGTAGGAAACTCCAGATAATATTTATCGGTATCAAGCCCGATATCCCTGAACCCTGACCCTGACCCCGCACGAGGTGAAGAGTTTTCACCCACGTGATTCCGACTTAGCTTCTACTGTTCTCTAACCGAGAACCCCCGAACCCGTTTCTCGTGTCATCCGAGTCGGCCCGTAACAGGAGGGAGGGTGGAGGCTAATGGGTGGACACAGTACTGGAGTGGTATTAATTGGGCTGGCAGTAATTAGAGCCGGCACTGGAGCTGGCACTGGAGATTGGAGCATGTATATATTGCAGTGGACATTGGAGCTGGCAGTGCCGGAGCGGACATTGAAGCGGGCATTGGAGCCGGCATTGGATTGGAGCTAGCATTAGGGATGGTATATATTGGAGCTGGCAGTTGAAATATCTGATAATTAACGGAAAGATTTTGATTGCTATAGCAGCATTTGGGCATCGCCGTGGGAACTGGCCATGCATGAGAGGGCTAAGGCAAAACTAACTAACTACTGGAGGTGCATGGATACTACACGGAGGTGGGAGAGAGGAATACCTCGCGGTCGCGAGGTAGTATACTGCTAGTAATTATGTACTCCCCGCTGATCACATAATCGCAGAAGTCCATGGTGCAAATTTACCAGATATAACCGATAATGAAATAAGTCAAGAGGAGTATTCAGATTGGGAACAACAAATCTCTTATATAGTAGTTAATCAACTAAAGATATTTATTTCCATTTTCGGTATTTGACAAGCCTACAATCAAATTACCCGTAGATATTTATTTTCGTTGACCCGTTGCGACCCAAATCCTTGCATCTGCAAACACACATTCTCACTCGATCCCCGTCACTATCCGGCTGCGATTCGATGCCCATACCATGTAACGGGTTGGGGGGAATGCGGGACAGTGCTGAACTCTCTGAAATTTCCTCTCCTTTACAAGTTATAGCAGCCACCTCTTCACAACACCTTTCCTCCGCAACCCCCTTCGTCCGTGGGAATGTCGAAGAGCTGACCACTCATGTTCTTTCCTGGCATTGATGTTTCTCCTCTCAAGGGCGCAAGATGTCCGAATCCCCGTTCACACACATCCCATTGTCTGTGCACCATTCACTCGTCGCTGTACATATCTGCAAGTTCTTGTCCAGAATACCCCACAGAGAGAGACCACCTGGGGGGGGGAAATGGCAGTACCGCAGTATTTGGAGGAAACCCTGCCAGGATCTTATATAACACCCGGGCGCAACGCTCGGCAATGCAGAGTTGAATATTTGCCGGGATATCGCGGATAAAGCAGGGATATGGCGATAAGCGAGGAATCTCCCCTGCGGGACGGGCCGGGGAACACGGACACACACGGACACACACGGACACACACGGACACACACGGACACACACGGACACACAGAGAGAGACAGAGACAGACAGACACTCACACACACTCACACACACTCACACACACTCACACACACACACTCACCTCCGCCACTGAACACTGAACCCACTAACCTCCTCCTCAGCAAGATCACGACACGACACGACACGTTACTGATATCCATATATTGTATACATCTACAGAAGCCACACGCTGAAACCCCGTCATCTTCTTCGTTCAAGCATTCAGATCAGAGCAGTATCGATCGAGAGACAGACTCCGGACACGACCTCGGCCCCTCTTGACCCCGCCGCTGCAAACCAGCTTTGACACCCAGAGAGCCCTCCTCCTCCTCCTCCTCCTCCTCCTCCTCTACTCGTACAGCTACAGCTACAGCTACATCCAGAGACATATTCTCGTCTCTCTTCTGGGGTCTTCCTCGAGACGGGTTTTTGTTTGTTGTTCGTTCGAGGCGTCACGTGACCCGGATAGACATACCTACAATCACGTAATACACCCCTCCCCTCCCTTCCCCTCCCACTGTATTTCAGGGATCCGCTCAACCTCACCACATCAACAATAGCAGCGCAGCAATGCCTAAATACCGCCCCAATACCCCGACTTCCGCCCCGTCTTCTTTCAACTCTCAACTTTCCTATTCCTCACGGCTGCCGCCGTCTGCTTCTCCCTCCTTACCTTGCGCAGGTCAAGGCCCTGCCACACCACCGGAGGACCCGCCTGACCCCGCACCGCCCCCCCTCGTGGAGCTCTCGGCCTTCTTCGCATCCATCTCAGCCTTCCTGGAGGGTGACTACCTCAGGGAAAAGACCCTCACGCTCACCCAGGTCTCACCTGCTCGCCTACAGAGATTCCAGCGCTGGGCCCTGAACCGCAGACTTCATAGGCTAAGGTGCGCCTGCAGCCCCACACTCAGACACCCCCCCCCCCCCCCCACCCCATCCCCTTTCCCACCCCAGGTCCACGCAACTAACTCCACACATAGGTACGATTACGACGCGGCCACTCGGACGCTGACGCTTCGCGGGATGATCACGGCCGTGCACTCCGCGCTTGGTGAGTGGTTGAATGAGACGTATTCAAAGTCGAGGCTCTCGGACGCCGAGCGGGCGCACATCAAGCTCCAGACAGCTTGCGATACAGCGCTGCGGGGGGGAGCGATCCGCCAACCGGATGCGTCGTTCAGATATGTGTTTGTGGACAAGGAGAAAGGTGTGAGGATGCCCGACCCGTTCCCCCGAGTCATCTTCGAGGTGGCCTTCTCGCAGACATATGAGGATTTGAAGCGCGTGGCGGAGAGGTGGCTCAAAGGCGCGAGGGGTGAGGTGCAGGTCGTGGTTGCAGTCAATATCGAGGAAGGTGCCAGGCATGGTGTAACTCGGCCTACCGAGAACAGTGCTGGCGGCAGGACGGGTCAGGATGACGATGGTGAGCATCAGGGGGATGAATCGACCGAGTCCGAGGCAGAGTCGGAAGACTTCACATCGGAGGACGTGATGGGAGACTTCTACAGAAGCTGCGACCCCTCGGACCTTGTTGGGCCGCTTACAGCCACCATCGAGCTCTTCCGCCGTGG
This sequence comes from Morchella sp. 2018-W38C, assembly GCA_024713705.1. Taxonomy (NCBI): domain Eukaryota; kingdom Fungi; phylum Ascomycota; class Pezizomycetes; order Pezizales; family Morchellaceae; genus Morchella; species Morchella sp. 2018-W38C. The sequence goes on along the minus strand of JAMJEX010000013.1, from coordinate 247,597 downwards.
AGAAGATGGTAATATGGTGCGCGACGGACCCTCATACGTATTCACACCCTCACCCCCCCCCTCTCTTTTTAGCATAACCTTCCCATTCTATGCATAGCTAACTCCAAAGTCCAGAGATTCCTCCCCGATCGGTGCCCCAATGTAGACCCCGTGTTGAAGATCTCAGATCTGTTGCGCGACACTAGGGATGACGATCGGCGGACAATGGCCCTACCGCTGGCGCGGTATGCGGAGCTGCTGAACGATGCGAAGCGGGACCTGGCGCTGGTGAGGAAGGCGACGCAAAAGAGAGACAAGAGGAAGAGGGTGGAGGAGGGAGGTGAGGAGGGGGAGGATTATGTGACGGATGCTTTGGAGGATGAGGAAGAGAGGGGAGCCAAGAGGGTCAGGCTCCTGAGGAGTGCAGCGGGAGGTGGTCGGCGCGGGCATGTGTCGAGTTGATATGACGCGGGTGAGGTTCGGGCTAGCAATTTCCCTTTTTGGCGGGTGTAGTCGTCGTTTTATAATTCCCTCCCATTGGATTCCATTTAGCAGCACCACTGGCTTGGTGTCTTGTTACATTTCCATTTGTTATTTTCCTTTCGGATTTTATTGAGCAGGGCTATTGGTGTAACAGTATGTATCATTATTTTCTTGACTCTACATCTCCTTATCTCCGAAAGCAATGCGTTCAATTATATACACCAGATTATAAATAGGTGACAAAAGAAGATTACTGGAGTCAAATGCTCTATATTATTTGGATTGATAGTTCTCCGCACTGTAAGAGTTTGGCAAAGACTGGTTAGCAGAGTAGAAGTAGTAATTGCAGCAGAGGGTTGGTTGGTACACAGAATATCCATTAATTACTGATTACTCTCATTCAGAGTTCTAATCGACAAACTCGTTGACAGTCGCCGTGGTTATGCAGGTTGTTCGTTGCGATGGGAGCGCACAAGTGATCGTTTATTTTTGTGGCCATGTATGATATGTTCTGTGCTAGTGCTTTAAAATCCTTGTGAGAGAAATCCTAATGACAACTGGCTTCCTCGGATATTCTTTAGCGGGCCTTCAATCAGGGGATGAAAGAGAAGGAAGACGGATGACAAGATGAAGCAGCTATATGACTTCCTACATCGTTGCCGGCGCACTCTGCATGTCCGGGTACCCGCTGTGACTGTGCCCGATCGCCGCGCTTTGCGATACGCATTATGGCGAGGTTCGGCGCCACATACTACACCACCAGGTCTATTTGGGACGCAACGGGAATGAACACCACAACGACAGACCACCGAACCCTGCCATCAACGAACGGCGATACTGGATGAAAATGTGGTCAAGGCCTGTTATATCCCTTGTTATCATTTTCCGTATCTATGGTCTGTTTGCGGTCGATTGTGGTTGGGAAAGCATCAAGTCGAATCCCGTTGCGTCCCGTTATTTTGGACAGGTCGCAATACATGTACGTACTCGGGCATTCATTAGATGGTCGGATATCGTTGCAACCAAGTCCCTACTAAGAATTCCGACAGTCTAGTGAATGCATGGGTATGTATGGCTTTTTGTATGGTTCGATAGTTGGAATCACAATGCATCACTCGGCTTCGCAACCACTTCCACCGCCGGCAGAATCGGCGCCTACGCAGTGTGTAATTGACGCCCTAGACGCCTCAGAGCTGTGTATGTACCCAGGGGTGCCGAAAAGTGGTGTAACATTTAAACTAGCAACACAGAAAGGCACTCGGAATTTCAATTTCTAACATAACACAGTGCTTGGGCAGGATGTATATTTTAGCTATACACATGATATATGAGTCTGGAATAGAGTCTGCATTTCTCCAGGTATTTGATTTGGGGGTTTTTAGCCAGAAAAAGGACTACTTGTGGCAAGAGACGGTAAAAAAAGGAGATCCAACAGCAATTCGTGTTGACTCTTACCACAACTATCATCCCTAGCTTCTAAATTACTATCCCTTGGACGAGTGAGACATTTGGAGAATCTTTCTCATGCATTAGCGTGCCCTACCTAGGAAACGATTTACTACAATAAAGCAAAGTTTTTAGCATCTCTGAGTATTCCGAAGTCCGATAAATGCAGCAAACTGCTTACCCGGACGTTTTCTCAGCCAAATTCTAGTCATATGACTGCCAACTCCCGCTAATGCATGGGAGGGATTGTCCAAATGTCCCACTCGTCCAAGGGATAGATTCGCTCCACATTCTGTTAGCTAGCCTGGTTATCGAGGAATACGGACTAATTGATCGTTGCATCACTTTCCGGCACCCCCGGGTACAAGATGTAGTGGCTCTTTTGATTTCGCCATGCGGTAATGCTGGTGGACAGCACTGCGCGTTTCGCTGCTTGTTGTCGGGGTGGCGCCTATCATGATGTATTCGATGCCGTGCTTGCAGTGGGTAACACAAGGTGTCGTGTGCCAGGTTCCCCGTCGAAGACTGGGATAACATATCAGCCGGGAGCGTGCTTGGCGTGCCGTTGGATTCTGGGGTTGCCAAGTCGGCTAGCTTAAGATCCCCCCCACCTTTATTCTAGTCTTGGCGACCTCAGCCTTGGCATAGGCTAGTAAGTACAAGGCTCTGGCATTTAGTGAGTGAACGGATTCTCACCTGTCAACACTCAATTTTGTTCATGCGCTTAATGCCAGACCCTAGTACGAAGACGAGATAAAGCCGAAAGAGAATGCGATATTTCCGGTTCACGTTTTTTTAGGTATTTTTCTCTCCTGCGGATGTATAGGAACAGAAATGAACCGAACGCTCAGCACTACAACCCCATACGCCCATCTGGTAGAGCAGAGGTGGCCGAGTATGATTGTAATTTGTATAGATAAACGGGTAATAGAACTAGGGATAGGTGGTCAGCGGGGATGGAAGATGGTATGGTGCGCCCAGCCTTGAAGGTGACAAGCCGCATACGGACGTGGAACAATCGTGGCTGCAACTTTCTAGCCAGCTAGTTGCCTCACTGCCATAGCTCAGGTATGTATTTTTGCTTTTGGGGGGTACAAATGGGTATAATACTGTTCCACTGTGTTCAGTCTTGGCACGTTTTACATACAAAAATGCGGATTTTCAAACTCCTAAGGCTTTACAACTAGAATAGATATCAAGGATCTGGTCAGGCAAGTGAAACTTTATGATTAGTACTACAGTCTGTCTGACCGGATTCTTTTTAAACTTTTTTGTTGAAAAGCCTTAGGTAATCGGCTTTGTCTCATTTTTCGGTTACATTTAGGAGCGGGCCATAAATACACCCTGCAAAGTCAAGCGAGTGGGGCATTTCGATTGACCAGAGCGCGGAACGAACACACAGCGTCATATATATCACATATCACCGTGGGATCCACAGGTGCTTCGGCCACAGCAGAGATGGCAGTAAAGCTTGTTAATTATGGAAAGAGGGGACTCGCTTTTATAGTGATTGCATACAGAGATAATGTTTTGCATTATAATCATACCACATTAACCATGATTAGAAAATCGATCGAAGCCTTGATAAAGGTAGACAAACCAGCCATGCGCCCAAACATAAGAACATTACCCCGACACCCAAAAGAGAGATACATGCCGACACCCAAATAAAATAAACCTTGACATCAATGAAATAAAAGAAAGTCCGGACACCGACACCCGAGAAAGGAAAACATTCTAACACCTCCCTCCCAAATAGCTCCTTAGGAAAAGTAGTATAACCTGACAGAAAGCTCAAGGCTCTGCGTCGGTATCGAAACACGTGGGTAGTATAGCTGCCGCTATAGGTTCGAGCTGTTTCACCGCCTCCTCAAACAGTAATTCCGTGTTTCTGTCCAAGAACCCCTCCAGGTTGGCGATAGAGCTCCGTACTGTCTCCTGCCGACATGGGAAAATCAGTACCCGAATCGAATTGTTGACGGAATAATGGGACAGGGAATAAAGCTTACTCTTATCTGCCATACCATGACAAGCACAGCAATAAGATCGGTCATCGCTGAGAGGTTCTTTGGGACCTGGCACTTCATCCCTCGTCGCAGTAGGCTTACATGACCCTTCCCGTACTGTAGATAAAGACTTCGACAGTGTAGTCCTGCCACAGCACTTAGACTGTGCCCTCTCAATTCCGTCTAGGGGTAGGCAGTTGACTTACCTGCTGTCAGGAAGCCCACACATTGTAAGTTTCCTAGCGCCTCCCTGTCATGTCTCACCTTCCCCTCCAAGCCTCTCAACTGATCATGTAGGACCTTCGCGAGCTTGAGGGAGTCTGAGAGCCACTTCGTTGACGTCTCCTCCTTGAACTCTTTACTGTCTTCCACGGCGCCGTATTCGATCGAGTTGTGGGTGATGAGGCCGTCGTATCTGCTGGCGTTAACCTTGCGCTCTGGGCTCCTTCGGCTCGTGGTCTGAGGGGCACTGGTGGGCGGGTCGGTAGGATTAGGGTTTGCCGTGTCTCTTGTGCTGGGTTTTGCTGTAGTCTTTCGGAGGAGGTTACTGTGTGACTGGGACTCGGAGCTGCCGCGGGAAGAGGCGGGTCAGCGTGTGATGCGGAGAGGTAGGAGCGTGGGAAGTACCGTGCAATAGTCATCATGGGAACATATTGGAAACAGCGATCGAATATCTGGCTCCAAATGTTCATCTGAAACCAGGTCTCAAGATTCTCCTTGGCTGACATATGGTGTGACCTGTAAAGGACGTGCAAGGAAGTGAGAACCATGTAAACCCAGTCCTGGTCGTCCTGTTCCTGATCAGAACAAGTTCCGGGAAGAGGCTCCGGTATCATCTGTTTGAGAACGCTGCGGAGGTCGGTGGTAGTCTTGACCTAAAGGCATATGAGAGTCGAGTTCATGTGAGCTAGGATACAGAGGAATCATGTTGACCTACATCAACAAATCTGTGCATGAACGACTTTAACGAATCATCAACCTCTGGAAGCGGCAATAGTAGCGAGACGATAGAGGGCCAGTCCTTTCCGAAAAGCTTCTCCACATGCGGGTCATCCATATCCACAATGAGTGAATGCGCATATGACTCTTTTGGGATTTGTCTTAATCGTCTAGCCTCATCTGCCTGCGACTGCGCCAACTCCAAAAGAATATCTTCCGCAAATCGGCCACTAGGAAGAAGCCATTTACGGTCCGCTGGTAACCTCCGAGGATGTTGCTGGTCACGGGATCTGCGACGCTTAGGCCGGGGATCAGTTATAGGTGATGTTGCTTCCTCTGAGTCTTCGTAGACGGGTAGTTGCTGGTCGGTGAGAAGCGATGATTAAATGTCAGCGTTAGATGATCGGTGATTTTGGCCGGGGGCGAGCCTTCCTAACTCTTTTGCGCTTTTTACTGCTCCCCGTGGACTTGACCACCTCAGACGGTTCCGGTAGATGCTCGCGCTATAGAAAATCAGTGAACACTTGCACAACCACCAACCCCGCCGAGTGCCGACAAGAGACACTGGGAAAGTGATCTTATCTGCCCCCCAGCGGGACGTACATACACGGAAGGATGCCGAGAAGGCTTAACTCCAGACCGAGTGACCGTGAAGGCCGTCTGTGCCCTAGCAGGGACGCATGCTTAGGATGCCGGGTAGGCTTAACTCCAGACCGACTGACCGTGAAGGCGATGTGCAAGTGCCAACCGTGAAGGCCATCTGTGCCCCAACATGCGTATGCTTACGGATGCCGCGAAGGCTTAACTCCAGACCGACCGACCGTGAAGCCCATCTGTGCCCTAGCAGCGTGATGTACGGACGGAAGGATGCCGAGTAGGCTTGACCCCAGACCGAGTGACCGTGAAGGCCGTCTGTGCCCTAGCAGGGACGCATGCTTAGGATGCCGGGTAGGCTTAACTCCAGACCGACTGACCGTGAAGGCGATGTGCAAGTGCCAACCGTGAAGGCCATCTGTGCCCCAACATGCGTATGCTTACGGATGCCGCGAAGGCTTAACACCAGACTGACCGACCGTGAAGCCCATCTGTGCCCTAGCCCGCCAAGGTGGTTGTGGCTCTTGTGGGTTCAAAAGGAAGGTGAGTGATACATACGTTCTTGTATCTTGTCCTTGCTAATACAGCAGCACGAGATTTATCTATGTCATCAGTGGTATCGATAATCTGCTGTAACGCTCGTAGCCACACGCCGCCGCACCCTGCACGGAGAAGTTCATCTCCGTCCCACAAGTCATTAAACCTCCACTCGGAATAGTTTGTTTCCTCAAGGTAAGCACTGCATCGCTCGGGGAAATCGCTGGGGACGGGACAGCTGTGGAGAGAAACCTTGGGGTGACAAGTATTACTGCCGTGTTAGTCTTGAGGATGTACGCACAAGTATCTGTGGAAATGGAAGGGGATGAGGGGGGAATGAGGGGGGAGGAATTGGGGAATTTACCATCGTGGGGCAGGTCTCTGCTGGAGGGGAGGGGGGGGGGGGACGTGGGACAGCTAGAGTGGAGGTGAACATTACAGGCTTTACTTAAGCGATGGCTATCTGGCGGGGAAAGCTTAGTCATAAATGGTGTGGATGGACTGTGACTAATGCCCGGTACTGTTCCTCCGTCCTTGTTAGGCACACAAAACGGCCCGACCACAAGAGGATGGATGAGATTGGGTCGGGGTTTTTGCCAAGAATGCAGAACGATAAGTCCCCGCGGAGAATGCAATCTAGCCGCTGTTAGAGTATGTAGAGTATGTACAAGGCTCTGGGATTAAGTGAGCGAACTAAACGGGGTGTTGGCAGGTGAGGATCCGTACACTCACTTTATCCCAGAGCCTTGTACTATCCTGCGTCATACATGAGCTCAAGCCTGGGAAGCCTCGATCGTTTACAGATCCATATCACTAGGTACAGTCACTCACGGGGTGAGTGCGGATTCTGCGGTCGGGAGAGGGACTAACGTTCAGTAGTAGCCAGCTCTATCTGCGCAAAGGGTTAAGATGAGCTGATAATTCGCCTCAGTGATGCACGCTCGAGCGGAGAATGGTAAAAAGAACCGCTATTGCATACCATACAAAGACGCCCCAAGAACAAGATTTAGTATGGTATGCAATAGCGGTTCCTTTTACAAATGTCAATAAATTACGAGTACTGTCATTAGAGGCTTTCAGTTCACCCGAATTCTTATCTTCAAGGTGAAAGAGAAACTCATGCAGTGAAGATTGCGTCCGCTTCTGCAGCTGACATGCCACCTTCTGATAAATACTTAGTGCTAAATATTCCGTCCTCTAGCTAGAGTATTTCTCAGTCTCCGCCTGCGTTTGTCGATAGCTCAATGTGCTAAAGACAGACTCTTGGCTGCAGGAGTTTCCTTTTCACTTTGAAAATGGAAAACAGGGATCAACTGAAGGCCTGTCTTCGCGGGGTATTGGCGGGGCCTAAAAAGAGACAGCCAAGCCAGCTTTTGCCAATACCCAGTATCCGCCAACACCCCGTGAATGACGGTAGAGTCTTTCTGCCAACAACGTAAGAGTCCTTAGCGCTATGTAATGCATGTACAGTCGCACCTCGTTATGTAGTTAGCGTATTCTGGGAGCCCAACCCGTACGAGATAGCAAATAGGTTTATGTGGAAGAAGGCAGTACCTGTCCTGCAAACCAGTACGAGACAGCAAGAGATCCGAGATATCGAATTACGAGATAGCGAGGTGCGACTGTACTCGCCTACAAGGGTAAGAACCATTGGCAGAACGTTGCCACATAATACTCGCATTTCCTGGTTCTTGTGCTGGTAGGCGAGTATCACATATCACTTTCTTAATCTAATGCTTAAGAGTACGCCACGCCGCATATCCTTGGAATTATCGTTTACTCTCTATTTCATGACGTTTCCGGACTGGACTGGGTCTGCATGCCACCAAGATATGGTTGTTATGCACGATTTACGCCCATATGCAGACCCAGTCCAGTCCGGAAACGTCATGAAATAAAGAGTAAGGGTATTCCTCATACCATGCAGGCCAAGGTCTCCTAATACACGCACCAAAGTATTGGGTATTTAATTTACTGTTAAAGTCTCTTTGGGCCGTTGGCTAAAAGACTCTAATTACTAGTAATGTGAATTAATTAAAGGGGAACTCTCTGTCGGCGATTAAGTCTTTCGGTTCTTGTTATTCGCGATTGCTTGTATCGCATCATGTACTCGTAATTTTCTAACGTTTCCGAACTGGACTGGGTCTGCATATGGGCATAAATCGTGCTTGGCAACTAGATTTTGGTGGTATGCAGACCCAGTCCAGTTCGGAAACGTTAGAAAATTACGAGTAGTATTCGGTCACGTCCACAGAGATTGGCAGTCATTCGCTATTATTACGCGTTGATAGAGTCTGCCGAGAAAAGCAAATAAGCTGAGTTGGCGATTTTGAGACTAGGTAATTCCTAGTCACAACATATAAGTTCATCTACTATGCTCCACTACCAAAGTGCCGTCTTAGGTATCCCTTGGTCTGCCGAGGCCACAACTCTGTTGGCATTTGTGGCTCGGCAAAACCGTCAACACTCATCACTGAGTGGGCCGAGTGCTACAGTGTCGAATCAGTTGAACGATTAATGTAGACAGTTTAAAGCCAGTAAAAGCTCGCCCTTTTGTAGCTTGAATTCATAGCTCGAACACCTGGCTAATACTGAAATCTGTAATGAACTCAAGTGAAAGTCCCTTCAGCGACATTAAAGCGATTTGGCCAACTACTTTTGAATCTAAATGTTTAGTTCTCGGCGACTGATTTTGGTGTGAAAATCACGCCAAGAACTCAAAACTTGAGCTGTAGGCCCTTTGCGCTGGTTAGCGACAATTCTCATACCACAGAGCCTAATCTGGTTCCGCGCAAGGGACCATCTGGACCGTACTACTGTACAGGAAGTCAGTCATCTGCCGAGCAGCTTGGAGCCTCAGCCGTCTCAATATGGCTAGCACACCGCTAAGCGAGCCGACCCTGGGACGGGATACCCGACCGGGACGGCCCGAATAGTCTATCCTGACAGCGGCTGGATAGTCCTTGTGTGACGTTCCTTGTGTGACGTCGCGGAAACAAGCAGGAGGAGGGCGAGAGACTCAAGCTTTTCTATTCAGTTTGTTAATATTTGACCCGGAAGACCACCTACACTGAACTTGGAACCCCGAGCTTCCTCTTTTTTCGGCTGACTTTATGGTGGGGGGAACCTTGACACAGAGTGCTGCGATATTGGAGACTTTGCGGAAATGGAGCCAGCTTCATTTTCTGGTAACATCATTAGTGCCGATCTCACCAGGTGCCAATCAGATAACGAGAATATAGAGCCAGTTCCATTTGCGCAAAGTCTCTATTGATTCTACTTACTAACACATACAAATTACGTGCGAAGAGTAGGGAAAGTACCTATTTCGACCATATGGTGGCGGACACGACAACGGGGTCGGTCTTGGCAGAAGTAACGAAGTCTAATCAGGGCAGGGCGCGTGCTGACTCGTGAGGATTTCAATTCGGCCTTAACCAATTTGTATGGGTAACAAACTTTGTGCTGCCTAACAAAATTGAAATGATTCTTTCTCAACAATAATAAACCCTAATTTAATTTGTAGACCGGACTTTGATTAGAGCGTTTTTGCAACCACTTCTGTGTCTAAATGTTTAGTTCTTGGCGACCGGTTTTTGGTGTGGATAGCTCAAAGTTTGAACTCGGGATTTGGAAATTTAGGTGTTGCCAAAACGCTTTATTCTTACAGAGGCACCCTGACTGAATTCATGTCCGCCACCATACGAAAAATTGGCTATCCCTACCCAGGGATTATCTATACAACGATTCGCTGAAAGGTAGCGATCAGCCTCAGAAGTATCCGTTTGTAGCAAGTTTGATCTTGTATGCATCGCCAACATTTCGAGTTTTAGCGGTACTAATACCCCACACCATCTCTGCTCCATCAATACCATTAGGCGTCAACGATGGTCCTTAATCTACCGCCGGATTTTATTTTTGGGTAGTGGAACATTCAGCATCACAGTTCGTACCACAGTTCGTACCAGTCCACTACGAGCAGGAACATCTTCACCATCATTGTCAGGCATCTATTCTGCTCTTACCCAGTCTTACTGGCATACACAATACTCCCTACCCACCTCACCCTCTTGCGTTCCCTGCATACTCCCCATTGCAAATGCTGACCTTCCCTATCGTACAGGGTTGTTCAAAGCAAAGACTCTACTTTACTCCTTTGCCGGAAAATGTCCTTACAATGGATAATCCAGCACCTACCAGAGTTGGTGTAGAACTATTCCACAACAGGGCCATTAGTAGTTCTGTCTCATCGCTTAGGCACCTCTCCGTGGATGATAACCTCTCGAAGGCCTGGCCTAGGTATAGATGCTTCACGTGAGATTCATCTGTCTTGGCCTCTAGTTTCAAACCGTCGATCTTGTGTCACGCTAGTCTACTTATCCCTCTCAGGTATAATTCTCTCTGCTTGCTGAAGTTGGCGTTTGTCTGATATCAGGATCTGATCTTGTAATGCCGGCTGTTCGACTAGATCACGGTACAGAACTGAAACGATCACATCGACAGGAGGATCAAGAACAAAAACAGTACCCTGTCAAACGACTGGGGCGGGAGGACACAGTGGATGCACAATGTCTACCGTGTCAAAGTGTGAACTGGTTGAGCGTGCACAAGGTAAAGCCAACATACCTAAACTCCGGGCTATATGACAATATCTAAGGGAAACTTGAGCATCCGGCCTTTGAAATATCTGACATGGTCACCCAGTCCCCCAACTAAAACATGGATCAATCAGCCTCTGACCGATTCTCTCATAGCCGCTATTCTTAGGCCATCCACCAACGACGAATACCCTATCTACAGCGGTAAACGATTCAGCCAACCATTAAAACCCGAAGCCCTCTAGAGCCTAAGCCTCTTATCCTACACACTTCGTTCTTGTTGAATAAGGGGGATCGGTACACGCTGTGGACAACAGATGCGCTTCGCGAACGATCGTATGCCCTGATATGGGTGAGCGATGTGTCTGGCGGACGATCTTTATGCTTTGCTGGGGACCGATATGCACCAGCGTGATCAGTATGCTTTGCGAGTGACGGGTATGCCTCAGCTCTACCAGTATTCTCTGCGGGTGACCGATATGCCTCAGCTAGATCAGTATGCTTTGTGGTGACCAATATGCCTCGGCGGGGTCAGCCTGCCTTGCGGGTGACCGATATGCACCAGCGTGATCAGGGTGCCCTGCGAGTGGCTGATATGCTTCCGGGTTGTCGGATAGGCCTTTGAGGTCCTGAAAAACCTGTGAACACTATGCTGCGTTAGGAGGTAGCGAAGACCACTGACGTATGCCAGATGAATGCGGGGGTCATTATCATGATGAACATGTCTAGGTGGCAAATAAAATGCTATACACACCGTTAGTCCCGCACTCTCTAAGCTAGGAGTATCTCTACTAACTGCTAGTGAATGTGCCTAGTGTCGGGATTACTTCAATCACCTGTGATATTATTTCCTACCATTGGCGTGCGGTTCTCTCGTCTATCCACCTGATGGGCAGATATTTCGTCGCTATAATAAGTGTTAATTGCTGGTGGTAATCTCTGTGTGTTCGGTGTCTCCTTTTCTTTAATTTGCATAGCAAGGAAATCCCACTCGTTGCTCGCGCGCAATACCATCCCTACCTACCCGGCTCACAACGGCGTTGTTCCATCACGAAAACATCGGAGCTATAATCTTGACGTTGACCGCGAAAATCTAATCAAGGGGTGCCGTGCAATGCTGAGTAACCTCAGAGGGGCGGTGGAGTACGACGCGGAACCATTATAAAGGACCATTGTTGGCGTTTTGCACGCAGGTATGTGCATGCCCCCCCTATACCCAATACCCCTTCGGTTGGTCAGAAAGGCAGTTAGCAAAACACCGCTCCTGATACTTTGAGATATTAGCCGAGACGTTTTTATCCTGAGCGAGGGCACTAGCTGGCAACTACTGGTGGACCTGAAGGTGATGAGGGTGGCACTATACGACATTGTGTAGGATAGCTGGATGGTTGGATGGGTGGGGTTTAAACGTTTGTCGATTCCCTGCGTTCTATATAGGCTAGATGTAAGCTGATTTCGGTAGTAGGTGTGGGGTGGACCGCCTGATGTAAGATAAGGGCTGTGAGAGGAAGGAGTGATTGAAGCTCACGGAACACGGCAAGGGGCCGCAGGTGAAGGAACATGTATGAGCATGAATAGGAGCTGTGATGGAGATATGTGATTGAGAAAAGATTGTGGCCGGTGTGAAGGGTGGACCCATTGTATAATTTCTGAAACCATGTAATCTGGAGCAGGGTTGGATAAACCACATAGTATTAATATTATTCACACTCGGTCGTCATTTATTGATTCTGCAACCTCCTGTCTCTCCTAATTTGCCAACCAGCTTTGTTGGGCGACTATCACTGTTGGCCGTCGGCAATTGTTACATTGGAAGCATCTGCGCATGATCCTTGGCGCGAGGTGACAGAGTCCTGGCAGGAACCTCTGAGTGCCAAGATCGCAACATTATGTTATGACACAGTGACATAATAATCATTCTATACCACCCGTTTATTCTATATCGCCCGTTCATTCTACATCACCCGCTCATTCTATATCACCCACTCATAATCTCTCACCCGCTCATGTCTTCTCACTCGCTACCGGTCGGGCTCATCATGATTCATCACTCACATCTAGGGTTCGGGTTCGGCACCTGGGGTGCAGGAAAACCACAAACAGAAGCCGAATAAACACCTTGGCGTGATCAGGAATCAATGACTATAATGCGCAGGTTAGCAAAGTTTAGAAGTTGGCGGCACCGACTCGTCCCGCTGCTGGTGTGAGCGAAAAGAGATTTCCGCCCCATTAGGCAGTTTGCGCAAAGGGCTGCAACTCCGAATTCCGGTAACCTGATTGGCACCGATCCTTCGGTCAACGAATCATACAAGTAGAATCTAGAGCCAGCTCTATCTGCGCAAAGGGCCTATCAATTACATTGAGATTTTTGGGGGTTAGGCCTGCGCCCCTCAGCTTTCTCTTTTTCTTTTCTTTTCTTTTCTTTTCTTGCTATTGTTGTGTAGTTGTTTCGGCGGGAGGATCGAGCTCGAAGAGAGAGTTCTCCCACCGTAATGGGGTCATCCTTGTAGGGCGTGAAGTAATGGCTGTCTTTAGGCCTCGCGGGCTAATCAAAAACCCACACAATCCGCGATGCAAGAAGATCGTTGAGAGGACGGAGACATCATCTCCCATAGAAATATGCCGCACCGGGATGTGTGAGGCGCGAGAGCTCGGTTTCGTGATATGTATATATACGCATGAGGCGGGGGGGGGGGTCAAGACCTCACCTAGGCGCTGTGGATGAGGCGCATGCCCCGGGCAGTGTTCCGAACGGTCCCCTCCGTCTGATTTAGGATGCGGAACCGAACGGAGGGTAGAATCGGTCCGTCTTGAGAGGCGCCCTATAACGGACTGCGGCCTGGTGGGACAGGACTGTGGTCGGCCGTCATGACCGCCGGGATCTTGGCATTACTGACTAATCACATCACGGACAGGGGGGTTCTGTTGACGTTCAGTGTACAAAATTGAGTAGTACTTAGGAGAAGAGGATTTCGAACCATGGATGGTGGTTCTGCAACTAACTGCGGTTTTCTGCAGTCATATGCGGTCATATGCAGTCATATGCGGTCACCCGCGGTCACTCGCGGTCACCCGCCGTCACTCGCCGTCACTCGCCGTCACCCGCCGTCGTCGGCCGCCCCTGGCAGTCAACTGCAGTCAACTGCGGCCAGCTATCAATAGGCACGTATTGTGGGATACCGGGGTTATCCGGACGCTCACGTCTCAACCATACAAATTGGCTAGAATAACCAGATTTTGAACCCACGTCAATTGAGCTCATGATCATATGAAAATTCAACAGAATAAAGGCATAAGAAACCTCAAAGAACCAAAACTTTTATACCCTCTCCTTGTGGTTGTGGAGAAAGGCGAGGTTGAAGTGGGAAAATATGGTTGCAGCAATGTTCGGATAATTTTGATAACGCGCAATACTTACAGGGCCCTGTAAAGCCCGCCCGTCTTTTGCGGTCCTCTTGCCGTCCGTCCAGTCTTCTCCCACATCAGAGGACTGGACGTTGCCCTGTAGGTCGCCCGTGACGGTTAGGAACACTGCGCGGCGGCGGCCGCCGCGGGGGTATCAATGGGGTATCGGCGATGCAATGCAAATGTTTCTATTGACGCGGAGACACTGACCTTTCCGATAGTCAGTTTCGTAGAAAGAAATTTGTGCACACTACGTAGCGCGGGGCTCTAATTTGTCCTATAAGGAAACTGTGCCTATCGACCAACCAGGTCTTCCCTGGGGCGGGGTTGCCTGTTATTGGCTACGGGAGACTAATTGTGTAACAATACCGCGTTGATGAGTGATTAGAGGGGGGGGGGGATTCTCTGCATTAAGGCTAAGAACATTTCTAAGAGAAGCTATAGTACACAATGTCATCTAGACAATCAAGGAATGATGAGATAATGTAGATAGAACATATCTTGCTGCATCCTCTTGATGAATTTCACAACCAAAACAGAAACGAAACGACACACGGAAACGAAACGACCCATGGAAACGGAACGATGCCCGGAAACGAAACGATGCACGGAAACGAAACACGGCGGAACAAAATACAGATAAGATATGACAATAGGGAAGCAGACAAGCTCTGGAAGGGAGGATTGATTCGGAACGAAACGTCGCCGGGAAACAAAACGCACTGCGGAAACACAACATCGCCGAGAGAAACTCTGGCAGAGGTTGAGAATGAGTTCTCCGAGACCTTTATAATGTCGGACAGTGACTGGGACGAATCACTGCTGGAAAACAGAATTTCTACTTTGGCCGATATAGCTGCTGCTTGCTCGCTCGTATTGCTCTGACTGGGATTGATTCCGCTGTGCAGGCAGGTGAGAAATCTCAAGGGGCGGTCGTGCAGAAGGAAAAGAAGCCGATGAGGAAGACCAAGGCCTACATCAAGATCCCGGAAATGCAGGCCCTGCTTATGCGCATGTGCATTTCCCATTTCACCGAACTCAGTCAGAAAGGGTCGACCAAGAAGAGATTCTGGGAGGTTATAAGGGAGGAGTACTGGAAGGAAACAGCAGTTGACGCTATCGTGATAGGCTTTATGAACACTTGGGAGGACGAAAGGAGGAAAGCTGTTGAAAAAAAAATGGTAGAGCGGATTGGCAAAAGTGGAAATAAAAGATAATCAAGCTCTCGATCTATGGGTTCAATTGATCGATGGGTTGGGGGGTGACACTAGTAGAGGGAAGAAAAAGAGTGAGAGTACGTCAGAGGTGGAGAAGCAAGTTGGCAGTGAGCTGCAAAGCAATATGAGCAGTAGTTTGGCTAGGACAAGAAAGGTTGAGAGTACCGGTAAGGGTTTCTCAAGGAAGAGAGCTGTGTCAGAGGGAAGTAGTAAGGACCCGCCGGTTAGAGGAAATTCTACAATGATGGAGGCTGCACTAGATGGAAATGAGCGGGGAGTCGAGCTTATGATGAGCAAATGGAGTGAGATTGAGATGGAGAAAATGGACCAGTATGAGCGGATTATGGGTAAGAGTAGAGAGCAGCACAAACCTGAACCTCAGCGGAGGAAGGAATTTTGATGGTTTCTTAAAGTGGGTTGATTGGATTTTGGTTTGGTTAGCGAATGGTTGTGAGCGTTAAACTATATGGGTTCTTGAGCCCTAAAGTATTCATATATACTGGGAGGATTACAGTTGAACTTATCGCTAGTAATACAATCATTAAAACATGTATGGCAGTTCGTGAAAAAACACGCAACAAAATAATAGGCAGCAACAGGTGATAAACCAAGCTTCATTTCATTCTTGTAATCACAAAATCCGAAGTTGTTAATCACCTTTCCAAAGCCCCATTCCACCGATATTGTCATTCTTGACATCTCTCTGTTGAAGATGAGTTGCTCAGGTGTAAGAGGGGTCCTTGACCTTGCTCGGTAGGCACCCATAATGCTCTCTCCTAAATAGTAGACTGCATCACCGTATGCAGTCTGGATCCCTCCTCGTTGTATGCGTATAGGTTTAGTTTCTTTTCTATTCCCGACCGTTAGAGGACATCCCAATCTCCCAAACGTCTCTCCCCTGGTTTAGATGGGCTTGAGATCAGGCCGTCATGTGTGACAATCGCCTGCCATATCATCGTATGTGCCTTCTTATACTCGCTGTATAAGAGTTGTTGGTCTGCTACTGTATCACCTGGATGGGAAAAGAGTCGTTGTGTGTCATCAATAAAGCCCGAAATTTGATCAAAGAGATCTCCACCCACGTGTTTTGCGATTGTTTTGACATACTTTGTTACTGTTTTTGGGGTGCGAGACGTAGAGCATCAAAAAATAATTGGTCTTTATATCTGTTGTACAGGTGCTCGCAGGTATCATTGATGATAATCGAAAGCCAGCTAAACGAGAGCCTAAAAACATATAGAAGTTCTTTGTATCGACTGGGGCAAGAGAGACAGTATAGGGGAACTGATAATGCTGCTCTTGGTGAGGCGATATCTCGGAACCTGTACTCGATTGTGTGCAACCCGAATATTTCTGCCGAAACCATAGTTTGATCTCTATGAAAGCGCAGGAATTCCAGGTACCAGTCACGGTCATCTGTCTGATCGTTTAAAACAAAATCAGAAGTAAAATAATTTATTTTTCTTTTTGGCTGGCTCTTAAGGATGCAAGTGGCCACGGCAAAAACATTGGATTTTTTCCGCCGCCTTCGTTGTAGGAGAGGAAGAAAATCAGCCTCAAAAAGAAACCTATCGGGGTCCATGACGAGAGAATAACATAAAAAACTTCTTAACGCTACTTAATATGTTCAAGAATATAAACGGTTACATCATGCCCATGTCATTTTTTTGCGAAGCCGTTAACCAAAGGTGAAGTATGTATGTACAAATGCCCTCCGCTACCACAAAGCACACTCTGCACTTTTTTGGGATCTCCACTCACTTGCTCATTCACCTATCAAATAAAAGAAATCCGAACCCACCCCACCCTCTCTTCCTATACCTGGTAACCCGACCTAAATCTAAAATATTCGGCGCGAAACCTGTCCAGTGGAACCCAAAAATAATACTTGAAGTGAAACACCGTGCCTTCTTGATGGTTCCATTCTGCGTCCGCTCTGAGAAGCCTATCACTTTAGCCTCTGACGAGTCTGTTGTACTTGTATGGGACGAGAACCTACAGCCAGAGAGGTATGCACTGACAGCGAGGGATGGGTATCTAGAAAGGGAGCTAGGTGTTCCCAGTGGTTTGCTTTTCTTTTACCCCCTGCGGCCGGAAGATCCCAAGACTCGACTCTCGGTGCTCCAGCGTGAAAGGCGGAGGTGCAAGTGCTTCTATAGGAAATTTGAATGATCTCGATGTCTTCCGATTCATGCCAGACTCCCCCCCCCCTTCCCACCTCCACCTTCACCGTAGTCTGCGAGAATATATAGGGCGAATAATCCCGCAAGAGACCAGGCCAGCCAACCCAGGTGTGGTGCAAAACGCGCTACTCTCTCCCAGAAAGCAACATTGCTTTCACCACCCCAGACTACCTGAGGTGGTAGCCCGGCTAAAACGGCTGTAAGTTGCTTGGTTGCTGGTGGGAAAGAGCGGGTAACGCATCTTTGAGCGGGTAAATACGCTAGCCAAGCTAGGTTAGGGGGGGGGGGGGGGAGTTGCTCTTCTTCTTCGGGCACTTCGGCCATGAGGATAGTGTGGGCTGCGGAAATAGCTTTTCGGGCTGCCCTTGATGGCCAGCAGGTGCCTGGTAAATTGTATTCTATTCCCGCTGCGAGCAGGGCGCAGGACGTGTGGCGGTGTTGTCGGTGGGTGCGTGCGGGGATGGTGTTATGTGTACGTCGGCGGGTACTGGAGTTTCCCTTGTCGGGTGTGGTTAGTCAGCAAGGGCTTCGCGCAAGACATTCGCCATTGCTGCCTGTGGTGGAATAACCCCGACCGCGGCGGAGGAGGACTGGGCGCCATAAACCCCTTATCCCCGCTGATTAAAACCTACCTATTCCTGGGGCATGTACAGGAGCCGCGTCCACTACCTGGTGCCTCTCTTTCCAGTACCACTGCATGCACCTATCCACCCCCAGATAATACCTTGATTTCATACAGGTGAGTGCGGAGTTGAACAATGACCTCCCAACCCACGCTCACCAAATCGTGGATAACGCACACCAACCTCGTTTCCCCCCCCCACACCAAGCCGATCCTCGCCACGTTATCGTTGCTCCTCCTAGCTACCTCGCCATGCTACCCTCATATCGCCGCATCTCCGCCTGTAGCCGCATGGCTAGGCACCCACCCCCTCAGCTCCCACCATATAAGCCTCCCTCGCCCATTCCACCGCGAGCCCTCTAGCCATAGAATCCTAACTGCGCGCACAGCACAGCCCAGTCCAACCATCTCACCTGGCAGTGTGATGTCGCAACTCATATGATGAATTAAACGAAAAAAGGTAGAAAAGCCTACAACCATCACCCGTCTCAAACCTCGGGCTGGCATTGGCATAATGAAGGAATCAATTTATCAAACTGACCTCCAAATAGCTACTCATGCACCATTACTCGCCTCTGTGTATTCACCCCCATCACTCGCCTACAGCATCATAGTCTATCACTCATCCGATTCGTTTCATCATCAACCATCACTCGCCTGTAAGGTTAGGGTTCACGGCGTCCCATTTACCCATCCGCCACTCTCTGCTTTCCTACCATCCACCTGGCAGCAACCACCACGCGAAAGTTTCCCGGAAAAAAGCATATGGGGCTTGCTTTATTGACGCTTCTGTAGAAAAAGATGGAATAATCGAGTGAAAAGGCGTGTAAGAAGAAGCGAAATAGGAAAACACGAAAAGAAGAATAATCTGGCAACGTGTGTTACAAGATGGGGTGAGAATCGATGGATTAGCGATACTCGAATGGAATCAAGGAGATAGATACAACATCGGAGATGAAAATAAAGCGCGGACGGAAAAAAAATCAGTAATCCGGTTACCCCCCCACCCCCCCCCCCTCTAGAGCCCGCTGTACCCCCATTCCTCTGGGTCCCTTCCCCTGACTAAATTCCTGGATTTCCCTGCGTTATCGTTCACTGCTTCTGTGTGCGCCCCCGCTATTGTAGTCACCTTGTCCAACATATCTGCAACTGGAAATCTCCCTCGTGACCGGTTAAAAACATCATGGGTTTGCTGCTCCGATCTCCTACACTCGCCCAAACAGGGATCTCTTGGGATTTCCGCCATGGAGGAAGCTGCAACGCAATCCTTTCTCTCATTTGTACGAGGAGCGAGCCCCCGTGCAGTGGAATGAATAGGTTGGACATAATATGAATACTGGGAATTTGCCTTCTCCAGTGGCTGTGCTCCGTCCCGACCGCGAACGTTACCAATTCACCAAACATACATGTATCGAATGGGTAACTACATAGCCATTCTAACGGACTCCTGCTCTTTTCCGGATATCTGGCGGGAAAGAAACCTGCTCGCCGGGGGTTTCGGAGCTAGACGAGTTTGTGCGTTGATGTGACTTAGCTCTACCAGTTTTATCAATGAATCTGATCTTCACAATCCGTGTGTGTTGGTAAATAAATAGCCGTAATTGTGTAGTTCAAAGTATGCCGTCTCTTCTGAGTTAATTAATTGAATTGGCATGGGGAAACGAATCAGTAAAGGGATCGATAAGTTCACTTTGTCGTTTAATCTTATCAATTCCTACTTCTATATCCAAAACAAATATTTACTAGAATGATTGGGAGAGATTGAACTCTGACAACTCTGAAAACCCAGTGTAAGTGTTATCGCCTACACGATGAATTATAACTATTTAACATATTAAGTACAGATTCAAATCATTACTGAGACTATAGACTTGTTCAAAGCCTTTCCTAGCACCTTCCCCGATGCCTATGTTTCCTATCACCTTTGCAACGCCCTCACAACAAATTAATTGATCAGAAAAAGGGGGTATCGGGGAAATTCATCAAATGGGTGTGAAACCGGATCAAATTTTACTTCCAATTAACACGTCCCCTGGACAATAAATCAAATAGTCCGTTTCCCAAAACCGCTTTAGTAGGAAATGAATCAATTGATTCGTTTCCAAAGCTGGTTGTAACGTGTTTCACCCGGAAAGCGATCGTAAGCAACCGAACCTCACAGAAGGGCATTATGAGCACAAAAGTGAATCCATACATATATAGGGGAGCTCTTTTGGTGTTTTTGACTGATTCTTAGGATCCCAGCAGTATATAGCTGTGGGGGGTTATCAAGGCTTAATGACACTCCCACAGCTATATACTCACTACCTATCAGTAACGATCATCAGAAATCTTCGGAAGATACCTTACCGTCGAAACGCATACAATTTTGAGCTTTATATATTGCTTATTTGGTGCTTATATAAGCATCATTTGAGCGTTTTCCCGTCTTTTGGTCTTATTCTCTTTTAATCATATTGTGAGACTATGTTTGGAAAATCCATAGCGCTAGATATTGATTACTAATATCAATGAGTCAAATCCCGAAATAATGAATTTTTGACTATTAATTTTTGGAAAGCCTGATCCAGGAATAAGGCCTAAATAAGCATGAAATAAGGCCTATTCCACGAACAAGGTTTACAATCAATTCTTGCTTATTAAATGTTGATTTTTGGATAAGACCGATAAATTAATAAAGTTAATATCACCGGATCGGCAGCATTTAGGAATACGCAATATCACCAGATTGGCATCATTTAGGAGCACGCAATATCACTGAATTAGAGTATAAATACACCGTTGAGCTAATAATACACTGGCAGAATCTGACGTCCCACTGACACCACCAAAAGAGCTTATCGTCATCCTCCGCGACGCCACCTGCTCAAAGACGCGTGTGCCAGTGCCACACGTAATATCGGCAGAGAGACGTTGGGGATCGACAGCAGGCAGTCCTTAGATTACACGCCTTCCTGTAGCCCTGAAGACGGGTGATATATGATACGCGTCAGATAGCCGCCCCAAAACCCAGGGCTGACGTGATTGGCTGACGAGCCTAAATTGCCTCTCATTAGACTCTAAAAGCAACGATTAGACGCTGGAAGTAGGCATTCTAGAAGGGTACCCCTCTACCACTGCTCGAGCTAATAACAAGAATCGATCGTAAACATCATCGGAATCATCGAGGATTGCGCCTACAGGAGGCTTTTGAGCACGTCGTGGATCTTTGACGTCTAGATGTCATATTTGATGCAGGTGGGGATGGAGGTGGGGGTGGAGATGGAGATGGAAGTGGGGGTAGAGGTGGGGGTGGAGATGGAGATGGAAGGTCGAGGTGGAAGTGGGGGCGGAGGTGTAATTTGATGCTGCCAAGATGCTGACGAATATCACATCATTGCCCTGAGACTACCGCAATGAACGGTGCTTGGGCGCATCGCTATTTGAGCATTTGTGCCTGGTATGGCGATATGGTGCTCACATATACCGCCATTCGAAATACATCGCTGATATGGCAGATAGTGCTTCGCGCATCATTATTTGAGCCTTTACCTCTGATATGGCGATATATACGGCGATATGTGTATCGATATCTAAGCCTAATCGTCGAGATCAAGCATCAACAGGCATTTGTGCCTGGTCAGATGATACTGGCGATATCGCGATCGATATCTAAGCCTAATCATCGAGATCGATCAAATAAAGATCAAAAAGATCAAATAAGGATCTACTCGATATTATGATTCTCAAGATACGATGACAGATATTGAGGCGTAATCCAGAGATTACGCCTCATTGACGCCTTAGGTTTAGTGTTTTTGGTAACGCTAATCCAAAGCACATCATCACGGAGCTAAAAAGCATAAAATGAACCCTATTTTGGGAAAAGCAATAGCGACTAATATTACTAATCCACATAAAGGCTTGATTCAGTAAATACTGTATATAATATGCTTAATTAAGACTCTCTGTACGTAATAAGACTCAAAATTGTATGCGTTTCGACGGTAAGGTATCTCAAAATGACTTTAATGTATTTCGTTCTCTACCTCTGGGTGATTTTGAATTTTCTCAGCAATTTCGATCCCGTTGATGTCATGCTTAATTGCTTTCCCGCTGCCGATTGCGTTCCCGGTGAAACACGTTATAGGCATCTTGTGTGCAACATCTAAATCAGCTAAATCCGTGGACAGGAGCAAGCATACAGGTTTATGTTTTCAGTTTCATACCTCTTTGGGTAGAATCGCCGCCGGTCTTTGTCTTGTTTCTTGTTTTCCTATCACCTTTCTTATTTCCTTTCATCTTCATCATATGATATATACAATCCTTAACTTGTATCTAAGACGACGACGGTGTCTGCTTCAGCGATCGGTAGTTGAGCCTTTGCGCTGTATCGATACAGCGACTTACAACCGGGTGCCTTATTGCCGAGGGGTTTTTTATTCTTTCCCTTTCCGCTTGACCACGCTATCCCATGGACAGGTACCCGCTTATGGGACAAATATGTCACGAAACTTCGATGTAGGCAACGAATGGCAATAAAAAATCGGAAGGATATTAGATAAATTGTAAAGATAGCTGAGATACATGTACATGATATTTAGGAAAAAAGGCTCATTCTTTAGTAAAGCACAAGGCTTCATTACATGATACGCATTTTACTCCAGTTTTACCCCCTTTAGCCTTACTATCGATATTTTACCTATACAGGAGGAAATGAACCCTATTCTCTAGATGTACAGGGAAATGAGTGCCCAGTGCCAATCTACACAATGAAAGTTTCATTTCCTCTCTAATTCTCTTGTGGATTGGTGGACAGAGCTCTGTAGGAGCGGTTCTCTGGTTTCTGAAGACTTGAGATCATTAACCTCACGCTCTATTAATACCTGTGCAATATTCAAACGGTACACTAAATGCTTAAAAATACTACCTTTTTCCTCTGTGTAAATAAATAAATAGTTTATAAGTGCAATCTAAAGAATTCAGTAAAAGATGGGTTATTAGTTTCTTCGTGACGTCAGTTGTGTATCAAGTAGGTGCGGTATTAATCTGCCACATCTATGCCTACTTTTACTTACATCAGCAAAAAATTTGATTGGTTGAGATTTAACCCGCACTCCAGACGCAATTCAGGCGCACCAGGCGACAAGAAGTTTTTCACTCTGCATCCATACGCCCCAAGAAAGACATCGCCTCGACGTAAAATACGAACATCTCTCCTGCTTCGTCATGAGTCGTCTTTTGGTCAAAAGACGGGTTCGTCTTTAGTTCGTCTTTTGACCAAATTACGTCGTCTTTTGACCCCAAAACGAACACCGGGTCCACACCTGGGTTCCTTTTGCCCGGTAAACGGCTGGACTAGGACAATAGTTCCGCGCAAATGTCACGTTTATTGATCCACATGTCTACGTAATTCTATGTACATATTTGCTAGCGACCCACCTGCCTCCGCTTACTCCTGCCCCCCCCTCCCTTCCTGCCTGCTGAGCTCCCCGCTGCGCTGCCAGCCCGCTGAGCTCCCCGCTGAGCTGCCTGTCCTCCTGTCCGCTGAGCCCGCCAACGAGCTGCCTGCCCGCTGCCAGTGAGCTCGCCGGAGAGCTGCTTGCCCGCTGAGCTCGCCGCTGAGCTGCCTGCCCGCTGAGCTGCCTGCTGCCTGCCCTCCTGCCCGCTGACCTCCCTGCCTGGTAGGTGTCCATTTGGTGCAGTACTCGGTGACTGGTAGGTGCAGGATTCGCTGCCTGGGGGTGTCCATATGGTGCAGTATTGGAGGACTGGTAGATGCCGGATTCGCTGCCTGGGGGGAGTCCATATGGTGCAGTACTCGCTGCCTGAGGGGTGCAGTATTCGCTGTCTAGGGGGTGCAGTATTCGCTGCATGGTAGGTGTCCATATGCTGCAGTATTCGCTGCCGGGTAGGTGTCCATATGCTGCAGTATTCGCTGCCTGGGGGGTGCAGTATTCGCTGCCTGGTAGGTGTCGATTTGGTCCAGTATTCGGTGCCTGGTGCTGCCTACCCGCTCAGCTCCCCGCTGAGCTCCCCGCTGAGCTGTCTACCCGCTGAGCTCGCTGCAGAGCTGCCTGCCCTCCTGCCCGCTGACCTCCCTGCCCACTGAGCTCGCCGTTGAGCTGCCTGCCCTCCTGCCCGCTAACCTCCCTGCCCACTGAGCTCGCCGTTGAGCTGCCTGCCCTCCTGCCCGCTAACCTCCCTGCTGCCTGCCTTCCTGCCCGCTGACATGCCTGTCTGGTAGGTGTCCATTTGGTGCATTATTTGGTGACTGGTAGCTGCAGTATTCGCTGCCTGGGGGTGTCCAAATGGTGCAGTATTGGTGACTGGTAGCTGCAGTATTCGCTGCCTAGGAGGTGTCCAAATGGTGCAGTATTCGCTGCCTAGGAGGTGTCCAAATGGTGCACTATTCGGTGACTGGTAGGCGCAGTATTCGCTGCCTAGGAGGTGTCCAAATGGTGCAGTATTCGAGGACTGGTAGCTGTCAATTTGGAGCCTGCAGCGGCGTCAGTATACCGTCAATATATTGCAGG
This sequence comes from Morchella sp. 2018-W38C, assembly GCA_024713705.1. Taxonomy (NCBI): domain Eukaryota; kingdom Fungi; phylum Ascomycota; class Pezizomycetes; order Pezizales; family Morchellaceae; genus Morchella; species Morchella sp. 2018-W38C. Next base: position 223,073 of record JAMJEX010000013.1, on the reverse strand, counting down.
ATTTGGAACCTGCAGCGGCGTCAGCAGCGGCGTCAATATACTAGGGTATTTACCTGCAGCGCGGTCAGTATAATCGTCAATATACTGGGAATTTGACGCCTCCAGCGGCATCAGCAGCGGCGTCAGCAGCGGCGTCAGCAGCGGCGTCAGCAGCGGCGTCAATATACTGCGAATTTGATGCCTCCAGCGGCGTCAATATACTGCCCAATTTGACGCCTCCAGCGGCGTCGATATACTGCATGATTTGGAGCCTGCAGCGCAGTCAGTAAAGGCGTCAAAATGCAGAGGAAGGTAAATACGTATCTAGGCGTCGATACAGGCAGGAGGTCGATACAGGTAGGAGGTAGGCGTCGATACAGGCAGGAGGTAGGCGTCGATACAGGCAGGAGGTAGGAGGTGAGGTAGGAGGTGAGGTAGGAGGTGAGGTAGGAGGTGAGGTAGGAGGTGAGGTAGGAGGTGAGGTAGGAGGTGAGGTAGGAGGCGAGGTAGGAGGCGAGGTAGGAGGCGAGGTAGGAGGCGAGGTAGCTAGGTGTATATGTGGAGGTGTGGGTGGATCCTCGAGGTGTGGAGGAGTCAAATCTGACGTCATTAGCTAGCGCTATTAGCATTAGCGCCAGTACTTAGGCGGAATATCACTTCCGCGCGACGTCAAAAGACGAGATATCGCATTTGGGAGACGAACTAGGCGTCAAAAGACGAGGTGTCACATTTGGGACGGATACTAGGCGCCAAAAGACGACGGGTCATATTTGGGAGCTCCGGGTAGCGCGGGATGACCAAAATGCGAGTATTTAGTAGCAAAAGACGAGGTTTTTGTCGCAAAAGACGAGTAGGTACGTCTAGACGTACAATTCGTCTTAGCGAATTTTTTTTTTGCTGATGAACGTGACATTTGAGCGGAACTGGTGTCCTAGTCTATGTACCGATTGCCGAGTGATCTCATTCTGCCAGAAAATTCGCTAGTGAAAGCCGTTAACCGGGCAAAAGCTACGTAGGCGTGGACCCGCTCGCTTTTAGTCAAAAGACGACGCCATTTAGTCAAAAGACGACGCCGCGACGGAACGGAGAGATGTTCGCTTTTTCGCCGAGACGATATCGCGGCGCCAGATGGGATGCAGGTAAGAAAACTTCACGCGCGGCTTGCCGCGCAAGACGCCAAGCACGTTTGACCGAACTCAATTTTTTGCTGATGAAGTGCCCCTTATATCTATTTATTTATATTGAGTAATACTAATAGCAATTTAGTTTATAAATATATAATGACATCCTCATTTTATAAAGTATCGGATCCTCTTGAAAGCAAGTTCATCTCCGAGAGGCAGGTCAACAGGACATTTCCAGATTCTTCCGGGGTACCTTCACTCTGACTACAAGTGTTTTTGAAAGAGATCAGGAGGCAAGCGTGTCTCATATACCTCCCATGACCAGCAAGCAAGCCAAGCTACGTGCAAAACAAAGAGAAATTGGACTGCCTAGTATATCTGATGCTGAGATGAGGGCAATACTGAAACATGAGGAGGACTAGCGGAAAAGACGTGAGAATATGGAAACAAAACTGCTTGATCAAGGTCAATTAAAAGCCCGCAGAAAAACACAGGCTAAGCAAAAAGCAATGTTAAAACAACAAGAAGAAAAGGGGAAGCAGCCCGAAGGACAAGAATCACTCACAAAGTATGGCTTTCATAAAATTAAGAAGTCTTCATGGAATGGAGGACAACAAAAGAAAAAAAACACTTCATTATGGACGTACTATAGGATAATGTAGACTTTTTCAAATTAGTATTGCCCGTACCAAAGCTGTTTATTGATACCACAAATTAACGTGTAATTTAACAGAAACTATTTTTATAGATTGATTGGTTTCGGAGTAATCCCAAGTATACAAAATTGTTACGGGCCGACTCGGTGGACACAAGGATCTGGATTGAAGGTTCTCGGTTAGAGAATCCAGGTTTTGGCCAAGATCACGCGAAAACCCTTCACCTCGTAAGTGCCGTCAGGTTCGGAGATATCGCGCCGACATCGACAGATATTACCGGAGTTTCCTCACGATAAAGATTGAAGGAAGTGAACAGAAACAGTATCAGAATGACTCTGCCTAGTATGATATGCCAGCGGTATCAAGCTGCTTTGGTGACGCCAAGACACAACCGGTATGCTATACAACTTGAATTCTTAGAGGTTCGAAAACAATATAGAATGTATTCCTATATAACAGGAAGTTCAGATAAGGAGAAAAGTAAGAAAGAACAAAGAGAAATCGCAGCCATATACATATCCTTCAGAACCCGATGACTAATCCGTGTAACAGAAACCCATAGACAGAAAACCCAAACATGAACGAAACCCGAAAAGAAACCTAACCAACGAAAACCCGATTACTAATCCTTCTCCTTCCCGAACTTCTCCTTGAGTTTTGGCATGCCATTACAAAAATAATCATAATTGAAGTTTTTTCAAACTTCCGAATTAAATCTGAATTCTAAATTTTATGCTGTAGCAGTACTGTAGCAAACCCGTGTTTTCCCGGTATTCTGCTAGGTGCGGGCAGCACTAGATCCACATCAGCAAAAAATCAATTTGCTCTGTCGCCTCCATGGAGGCGACATAGCTCACAGAGTTCACGGAGGAATTTTGTCTCCGTGGAGATACTCTATTATTTTCTCCTCCGCGATGCAAATATGAAATAAATTCACCTCCGTGAAATAAATCCGCCTCATGAAGAATACGCTCTTTCTAAACACACATCCGTACCGCCCTCTATCTGTCAGATATCGCTTGGTTTACGACGATTTCGCATACACAAGAATTCCAAGACAACTCCGTTAAATTTAATAACTCGCGGATATTGCAACAACTTGTAGAACATAGCATATAGCATAGTAAATTATAATTCGTAGAGAGGACGCTTATTAGCGTTTATTGGTTACTATCTATCATCTATATATGTACAAGAGAATCACAATGCGTTGTCGTCAGATTCCCCTTCTGACATCTCCACATCTTGAGTTTCCTCTATCTCCTCGCCGTCCTTTTGTAGACTCCTAAAGTCTTCTTCTGCCCCCTCTCCGTCGGAGCTCACTGCTCTAAAATCTAGAAAGTCATTCGCCGCGGGGTCAGTATAGCCTTCTGTCCTCTCCGGAGCCTTCTTTCCGTTCCTTGCCAATCGTTTCGTAAAGGCTGCCTTGAGGTTGTCGATGACTCTATCTTGATTTAAGATTGGTAATTTATTGAAGCTGTGAAAGTGACGCTGAAACATGGCTGAGCGGACAAATGAATTCAGTCGGACGTCAGACGAATTCCGTCAGCTATACGACGTTTGACGTCGGAACGGGTCTTACCAAAGTATGATTCACACTTGAATTCACGGCCGGGGGTCCACTCCCCCGTTGCCCAGTTCCTCAGCCCAAACCCAATCACGCTTGCTGCCAATACTATAAAGACGTCGTTCATATTCTCCATGAATTTGGGATCCACTAGGCCCCTCTGGCGCTTACCATCGTAGAACTTACTCTGTATCAATTCCCGGATTGGTGGCGCAGCAAAACGCCATCCACATACCTGATATCGAAATACGTCAGTTTATCAGCCTTCTAGCGTCTCTTAGCGGACGGCAGACAGCCCCTGAAGGAAACGGGGCAACGCGCAAAGCTGATATGGTGAATCACACAGAGCACTTTGCGCATATAGGTTGGTGCGTGAAACATTTTGGGAGACTTACATCGTACTTCGTCGGATGGCATACATATCTGTCGCTCTGCAAGAGATATTCCACCCGGTCCCGGATATAGCCTGAACTTCGCCCGTGGAAATTAAAAGCGGTGTATATGAACCGTTCTATATCTTGGGTCATGGTACCCCTCGAGGTGGAATGCCGCTGTTTCAACTTCACCTGTATAATCATTAGCTTCTATCCAACGCCATCCGTCCGATGTGAGTTACCTACATTGGCCAGTATTTCCTTTCTTAGCGGTATGGGGCGGTGGCCATATGCTCTACACACCTCGAGCCATGTATCTTCGAACTTCTGATCAATACTGTTGGGGGCAGGAAAAAGATCCTTAAAGAGGGCATCATCCCCCAAGATGTTCACGGTGCGGTTGAAAACCAACCTCTCCTTTCCTCGCAGGTAGGTGTAGGATAAGCCTCTCTGAGGTCGGCCATTGACTATACTATCTTCCTCATTGAATCCATCCAAAGTCTCTTACGTTCTCCCCGCTCCAGTGGCTGACTTTGACTGATAGGAAACACTGACTACCCTGAGACTGATTCCTGCTCCCGAGAAAGCCTGTATTATGCGAATAATCCGAGATCTGGTCCATCAAGGATGAGGTTGGGATGCTTACCTTCGTCCAAATATTTTGATCCATCCTCCGCAGTCCATCCCTACCCTTCTCTAGTCGGATTAGTTTCCGAGGACGTCTCCGGTCTTCGGGCGTACTAACAGAGGCGCCTTGAGAGATGCTGGAGTGATCAGGAGATAAAGGCTGGGTCCTATTGTGGAATACAGTGGGCACAAGGGAACCACAAGGCGGATGTCTGGTGTCAGAAACTGCCTCTGTAGCAGTCAGTAATGCATGCCTTGGAGTACCCGAATGACCCTGATTCCCACCCTCCACTGGGGTGACATTTGGAGAGGGAGGAGGAGGAACCTCACGAGACCGGTGTTGTTGAGAAGAGATTGTGGAAATATCCTGAGGACCCGAGCGTACAGCATCGCGAGCCGAGCTTACAGGAGGGGTCCTAAGATGTGCTATTGATTCTATAGGCAATGGGCGGCGCCTGGGACGTTTAGCGTCTGCTGTCTGACGCTGAGAGTCCAAAGTTAACTGGGTTACGGTAGGTTGCTGACTCCCCTGAATACTCGTGTAGCGGGCCACAGGTCTTCGTCTAGGGGGGTAGGAGGGCTTGAGGAGGTCAGGGGCGAGGACGGCGGGGGCGAGGAGGGCGGGGGCGAGGAGAGAGTGCCGTCGGACTCTTCCTCGATCAAGACATTCATTTCCTTTATCCTCTTGTTGAGTCTTTGACTCTCTCCCAGCTTTTGACTCTCTCGGAGCCGAGCCCGGCTTAATAGGGGGCGTGAGACGTCTGATACTGTTTTTCGTCGGGTGTGTGAATTGACACCGACGGTCCGAGGCGTCTGTACTGCGTCATTGTTGACTGGTACGTTTGGCGGAGCATCGTCCACGCTCTTTCTTGGACGCCCTCCCTTCCCTGAGTTGTGGATAATAGTCAGTATAGCTGGTAGTCGCTTTGAGCAGGAACTTACTTTGGGTGGAATTAAGATTTGTATCCTTAGCCATTTCCTCATGTATCGATTTTGTTGAAAGGGGGACGTTTGAAGGAGGAAGGTGGACGAATGATACAGTATTCAAGGACACAAGGCGTCAAATAGCAGGCAGAGTCAATGAATGGGGACTATTGTTTGACGTTACCAATATATAATTTATTCCAATGATAGTAACATATTGCAAGACATACGTGGAGCTACTACCACTAGCTCCCCGGAGATTAAGACTACTCCAAAAGGCAGAAAAGAGACGATATTCGTCTCCGCACAAACAATAAGAAGGTCTAAACTAAACTTCAATTAGCAGTAGGCTTGGGGCTATACTAGGTTGGGATAGAGCTTACCAGTGTCTCGAAATAGATATAGCTTTCGACATCGAGTCGTCAAAAAGAAATAAAAAGAAAACCTAGCCCTACCCAATACAAAAGAAAACATATAAAATAAAATAAATAAAATAAATAAAAGAAAAAAAAGAAAAAAAGGGGACGCCTGCCTCTATCTGAGGACGTTTCTCAGGGATGGCCCAACCGAAAACGGCGTCCAGCGAGTAGATAGCCTCCCGGAGCAACCTTCTTTCCATAGTGATTAGGGTCACTAGGGATTGCGGTGCCGGCTGCTGTTGCTGCTACTACCGCTGGGTTTGCGGCCCAGAGTGTGGCGGCGGCGGCCATATTCCTTGTCTTCAACGAGATTTGCTTTGGGGGCTTTACACCCGGATACCAGTCCTCTTCGTCCGACTCGAGGATGTTTTCAGCTCCCACCTTTGCACGTAGGTGCAGTTTTACCTTCTTTTTAAGAAGCACCTGTCGGTTGATCCTCTTACGGATCAAATCCAGTCTCTGCTCGATGCCCTGATGGGTGGTGGGAATGGGACGCTCGCGCCTGCGGATTTAATATCGCGATCGCTCTCCTCCGCAGGGTCCTCATACCATACTGGGTCTCTATAATCGATGGCGTTCAGGAAGAAATGCCCGGTCAGAAGAGGTGTATCAGGTCTCCCCAGGGACGTGGTACGGCGGATAAGCACACAGCATGTCAACTTCGCCGCAGTTGATATCTTGATCCATGCATGCACTGTCATATCGTCAAAAAGCTCAATGATATCCGAATTATCAGGGCGACAAAGGGCGACGCTATTATCCCCCAATGCGCCATATAACGTCTGGATATCTCTTCCTGGGCGCAGGTCCCGGCAGGTGGCATTGTAAAGGTGCACGAGGGTCGGATATCTCAACGTCCCGATCATGTAGGTGTTGGGTGAGCCTTCCCAGGGGCGATGCACAGTGGTAGGAGCTTGGGCGACATTCGGCGTGTCAGGATCAATGATCACGAATCGTACTGCAACCTCCGCAAACTTCTGGTGTCTTCGCGCAATTTCAACTTCCACATGTTCGTCACGCTCTAGAGATGGAATTAGTCTCCTATCGGACGGTAGACGTCCGATGTCTTGCCTGCTTCGTCGTTCGTGTTTCTCTCATCTAGGAGTTCACCGGCCTTATTATTGCCTTCATTGACCTTTTTCATGCAATCCTGTACTAGAGCGTTGAGAGCTCTATGAAAGCGAGCATGAGGGCTGCTTCCCGTCTTAGCTGATTGGTATTTCAGCCTAAACCCAGCGAGCTCTGGATGGGTCATTGCATAGTCGAGCAGCTGCTGGTATTTCGGGTTTCGAGACTTGAAGCTTCTATTCTTCCTTGCCCATGCCGAAATATGAGCGCGAACGGGATTCGATTTCTTTATGTCATGCAGATTGAGCTCAATCTTGTAGTGCTTGGTCTTCATCTTGCCATCATCGGCCATTATTGATACTGTAAGTGGACGAGTGGCGTCCGCTGATACTCTGTTTATCCAAACCGGGTCAGCAAGTTAGTCAAGATTATAGAATAGATCTCTTCGTACCTTGTAATCGACTGAGAGACTTGTGGACGATATGCGTCCTATTTCCTGCAATTGATGGCTGAAGTTTGCAGTGTTTGGGGGGAAGCGAGGCTGAAGGGGAAAACCCTGCCATCTTATAGAATTTGCTGGAAGGTGATCGTGCAATGTGATATGTGAATATAGGTGCAGTTGATAGATATAACAGCAGCCACCAACAGGCGCTTCGCGTCCCTGTTTTCCTTTCAAAGCCATTATCTCAGAATTCGTTAAACATTTGTTTGACTGCTAATAGATGGTAGAGGTGGTAGCGCTAGTAATTTGAAACGTTGAGTTCTTTGAGGTGTTGATTTAGGCAAAGGGGATGCCTCAGGGTGTTGTTTGGCGGACAGATGTTGTAGTTGGTAAATTGATAAAGCAGTGTGCTGCACTCTTCCGGAGAAGCGAGCATGTCGTCTGAATAGCGTCAACCAGCATCTCGCTGCAGGAAGTGCCTGAGGGGCGCCTGCCGTCCAATTAGTTCCCAAAGCGTCGGTTTTGATCGAAGCGATATTCAGCTTGTCTGCCATTCAAGGATCAGCATGTCCATGGTGCGGGACTATCTTCAAATATGGAACGAGCTATCGAAACCATCTCAGAACTAGACATCCCGCAAAGCCTCTGCTTCGACGAGAAGAGAGAAGACTATTTGACGACGAAACACATCTACTGACGGACGGGGGTGATGATTTAGCCGGCAACTTGAACTCCGACCATGAAAGTCTTTCAGACAAAAGTGTCAACGAGGGGAACAAGCAACAACCCTCCGAAGTGACAACTTCCCCAGAGCTGGAGAAATCTTAGGCGACGTTGAACGTCTTTTAGAAGACGAATCGAATCTATGGGCGCCTTTTGAGAGTCAACAGGATTTCGATCTGGCGATTTGGTTCGTAGAGTCGGGGGTGTCTAGGGAACACATTAATGGCTACTTCGATAAAGGATTGGCAAGGCAGGAGGTCTCGTACAACTCCGCCTACAAATTATTTAAAAAAATAGATGGGCTCTCCGATGGGCCGGGCTCCAGTAGTTGGATGACGGGTCAAGTCGACTTCCAGCCTCCAGAGAACGATATTCGTCCTTTCGGGGACTCCAGTGATATGGAGGACGAATCCCAACGACGTTCCAGCACCTCCATGCAATTTCTTTATCGAGATATAGTGAAAGCGGCAGCCTATCTGATCAGACAGCCTTGCTTCTCAGAGAACATGGTGTATTCTCCAATAATCGAAAGAAATGGCGAGGAACAAAGGATATATAATGAGATTCATACTGGAGAGTGGTGGTGGGAGACGCAGGTAGGCTCCCTTCCGAAGTTCTACGTCCTTTGCTCATAGCTACAGGAGAAATTGCCGATCGACGCCACCGTTATCCCGCTGTTGATCTCCACTGACGAGACACAAATAACCAATTTCTCGGGAGACAAAAAGACATGGCCAATTTATCTCACTATAGGAAACATCGATTCTAGGACTCGGAACAGGCCGAGCATGCACGCAAACGTCCTTTTGGCGCTTCTACCCGTCCCCGGCAAGATGTCCGGAAACCGAAAAAGGGACGAAGCATTGCGGAGAAGGTGCAGGCGAATATTGAGAGAGATCATTGACCTTTTGTTCGAGCCACTGAGGGAGGCTAGCAGTGAAGGAGTCGACATGGAATGCAGCGACGAATTTGTCAGGAGATGCTTCCCTATACTATGTGCCTGGATTGGGGACCACAAAGAGAACATGACGCTCCACAATATCACCGGGAATCTCTGCCCTGTATGTGAAGCAGACGAATCTACATTTGGAGAGTACATTATGCGACCGGCGCCAACTCGGGAGACCTGGAGATATCAAGACCTCCATCGAAGGCTCAAAGAAGGAGAGGCAGGAGCAGAAGAAGAATTGAAGGCTAGAGGCATAAAGCAAACGAGAGGCGTCTTCTGGAATATTCCCTTCGTGGACCCGGTGCAAGTCCCGAACCCGGATATCTTGCATGTCGTGTATTTGGGGTTATTCAAGCACATGATGGACTGGCTCATGACATTCCTTGAAAAGCATAAACGAAAGGACAGATTTGATACTATCTGGGCTCACATTCCAACTTACCCGGATTTCAACGCCATGAACAAGCCCTATAGTCAGGTCTCCCAATGGCAGTGAAAAGAGGCGCGCAACTTGGTGAAGGTTCTTTTACCAACCCTAGCAGCCTCTTTACGTTGCCCCACGGCCGAGCAGCGTCCTCTCTTTGATAAGGCTAGTAGATGTGTTCGACATCTCGTTGATTTTACACTGATGGCTCAATATAGAAGCCACACCAAGGAAACGCTCCAGATTTTGGAGAGATATCTCATGGGCTTTTACAGGGAGAAAGACGTCTTCTTGGAGTTTCGAGGAGGCAAAAAGCTCAATCGAGAGGCCAGAATGTTCGGGAGCCAGCTGCGAAGAAATGTACTGGAGACAACGTCTGACGAGGAAGAGCCCCCCCACAGCGAAAAGGCGGCGCTTAGAGGATGCTGAACGTCTGGCAATAGATTCTCAGGTCTCGGAAGATACAAGAGACAGATCGGATTTCAACTTCCCGAAAATGCACATGCTGTCTCACTTCCGCAGTCATGTCATCAAGTACGGCAGCATACCCCAGTTTTCCACCGAGCTGGGCGAGGCAAGTCATAAGGCTATAAATGTGGGATACAAGCGGTCAAATAAGGTGGATGCTTCAGAGCAGATCCTCACTCATATCGCGACGGTTGAGAGTTTCGCAGTGGCGGAACTAAACCTCTTGGAAGGGCAAAGGAAGGACGCGACATGTTGGCCAGCAGACGCAATACGTCAGCCCCCAGGCGACTTACGGCGTTTAGGGTCCCTGACACATGGAGACATTGCTAATACTGTAGGAAAGATCGCCGAGCTTTGCGATATTCCGGATTTGGCCTCACTTCTGGCAACGTACTTTAGACGAATATCGCACAATATAGACGGAATTCGTCTACAAGAATACCCGGCACAGCACTATCGACTTATGCACGTGCAAGTACTCAATTTTCAGAATGAGACTGAGAAGGAGATACATATGATCCGGACCTCCGGTACTAAGTTGTGGAGATCTTCCAAGCAACCCAGGAACGACAGTATATGGGTTTGGAGTGGGGACGAAAGACGCTATTCGTCTCTTCAGGGAAGAATACCGGCGGTTCTTGGATCGCTTATGGAGGTACGGACGCCTGGGTCGGTATCGGACTCTGGAAAGTGTACATTTCGGGTAGCTATCGTGGAACTACTGACCCCAGAAAGGGGAGGTGAAGTACAGGAACCACATGGGCTTGTAATCGTCCAACAGACGACTGAACGGAATCTCCGATGTATTAGTATAAAGGATATACCAGGGCGGGTGCAGCTGGTACCTGAGAGAATCAATAGTGACAACCGGTGGTTTGTGAATAGTAGAATTGACCTCCGGACTTTCAATCTTGTATGCTAGATCGCAGTTTATTTTTGTACTGTAGATATAGCCATAGATATAGTACATCCAGCGGACGAATAACGTCGGTTGGAGGACGCTTCAGGGCTGAATTATGACGAGATTATACTACATTTGCAAATTCATTTAGCGCGATCGTGAAATTCATATTAATACAAAATTTTCGTTTTAGCACTCGACAATAGTATTTTTACAAATGAGCTACCATCAGCAAACTCGCCTATTTCTCAGGGCGCAGCCCGTACGCTATGGGCGCCTGGAGCACCAGGCGCCGCCAGAGCAAAATGCTCATTTCCGCCGCTCCCAGAGTAGTTTGCTCGCGTCGGGCGCTGCCAGAGGAGAATACTGGTTCCCGCCACTCCATGCTACGTTGCCATTCAAAAGCACTCACTCCTCCGTCAGGAGATTACTCGCCAATACACTATTCACCTGATGCTGTCAGGACATCCTATTTGCGCCCGTTGAGCACTCCCTAATGGGTATTATTTGCACTCGCTAATGCTACCATACACTGAGCCCTCCAAAAGCTATACCGTACCCATAGAGCACTGGGCAATGCTCTCTACCCTATTCTCACTTAGTCTCCTCTAGGCACGTCAGGCACCTCTAGGCGCGTCAGGCACCTCCAGGCGATATGATATCCGTTCTGAGAGCACCTGGCGATGCTCTATCCGCCATGCCATGCCTGGGGTATTCCTCCTGCGTCTGGAGAACAAACCACTAATGACTCTCCGCCCAGAGACTGGCTTTATGATAACGGACGCGTTGGGGCACGCCAGGAGAAAGGTCCCGCGCCCTGAGAGCACTCGTCAATACTATCTGCGCCAGGAGATCATGTCTCAACAATCTGCTCGCCAGGCGCTACCAGAGCATATCACCCACGCCCAGAGAGTACTGGATAATGCTATCTGTGTCAGGAGATCATGTCTCAACATTCTGTTTGCCAGGCGCTACCAGGGCATATGGTTCACGCCCAGGGAGCACTCGTCAATACTATCTGCGCAAGGAGATCATGTCTCAACAATCTGCTCGCCAGGCGCTGCCAGAGCATATCGCCCACGCCCCGAGAGTACTCGACAATGCTATCTGCGCCAAGAGACTCTTCGCTAACGAGTTCTTTCCAGGTTCTGCCGAGAGATATGGCTCACGTCCAGAGAGCACAACGAATGATTCCATAATGCTCCAATAGCACTGACCAATGCTCGTAGAACTGCGGAAACATCTTTAATAATACTGATCGAGGTGGGACACCCCTCACTTAGACCCAAATGAATTGACACGTCTTTCTCAAAGGCAAGGTAGGCATCGCCAGTCTCTCAAACGATATCTCACATGGGTATTGTTCACGCCGCTGAACGGTCAGTCGCGGAATACTCTTACGAGCACTTTCGTGTATACTGGCAATGACTACCAAACCTTTGACGATAGGGTATGTATCGGTCGATTCGTGAGAGGCATTTTAGCCTTGAGGTTTAGGCCATTGTACGGCTAGTCTGAAAAGCTCAATGCCCTGCCTAAGCAGCACTCCGGCGCGAGCTTGCCGGAAATCATTTCCATGCATAAGCAGCATTATGCTGGTGGAGCGAGCTTGCTGGATAACAGACTTAGATACTGAGCGGCCGACACTCACCTCCCTCTTCCAATCCGCATGCGTACTAGCAGAACAACACGAATCTTGAATTAGACTGTACTATTGGGTCTAACTTTTCACTCGTAGAGCACTTCCCACTGCGCTCACAGCGCATACCTCTACTGAACACCCGGGACTGCTCTCACATCACTGGATAGCACTGGGGAATGCTTTACAGCGCTTACGACCGCTCTCACAGAATTCAACTAAATTCATTCAACGGACGCAAATCTATCCTAGTATTTACCAGCCAATTGCTAGCATCCACCTCAAATAAATAGGCCATTCCTAATATACTCCGAATATTCACCACCCACATCCTCTTCCTCCTCCACCTCCAGACCTTCAGCAGCCCATGTGAGCTATCAGCGATACCACGATCCTTCCGCTCAAGCAGCTCAACTACACATAGTCTATGCGCGCGCCCTGTGCTATCCCGTACCTTGAACAGAGCCTCTACTCGTCCAGGTAAGCGTCCCCGAAACACTCCCCACTGCTCTGAGGAACCTCCCGATACCCATGCCCAATCCTTTCTTATTTTCCCCTTTCTAAAAGATGCCGTTCCCGTACACCTGATGTTGTGAAGCTTGTATACGTCAGGCCTTTGGAAGATTGGTATCGGAACCTGCAGGCATGTGAAAACCTCCACCCGGCGCTCCAAGATGCTCTCAGAGCTTCCGGCAAAGCTCTGAGAGCATCCCGCATCCTCAGCATACTCCTTTATCAGGCGATATAGCGTCATGTGGCTCATTTGCAGTCCATCTGCCACGTTGAAAAGTCTTTCCGATTTCGCGGAGGGATTGCAAAGACGCTTTAGGTGCAGTCCACTTTCTACTATTGAGCGTTCATTCGGCATTTTCTTGCGGTCCTCGATTTTGAAAATGTCGAGCAACTCCTTGAGGATATCCCGATGGCTCCAGAGGATATCGTCAGTGCTCTCAGGACCTCCGACGATGTCTTTCAGGTTTAGAATTCGAATCTCTAACGCCAATCGCCTCCCTCCATAGTCCAGTATCTGCGTCGCAGCATCGATCTTGTTGGACGCTCTGTAAGCCTCTTTTACCTGCCGTACATGGGCAAGCTCGCTAACGTCCGTGGAGTAGTGAGGAATGCTCCCAAAGCGCTCAACGTGCTCCCGGGAGTGCGTTAATACGTGCAATTTGATGAAGTTGAAGTGTGATCTTTCCCGAATCTCCCGGATCTCCTCCACGCCTCGCTGGGTGCTTTCTGGGGGCGTCGCTGGCGCTCTGGGAGCCACTTATTGCTTTCGCCGATCTCTCGCGTCCTTTAACGTCTTCTTATGCGCCCTGAATTCTAAAAAGATATCCTTGTATTTATGGAAATCCTCGAGATAGCTCTCCATATAGTTCAATGTCTTTCGTTGTATGGACTAATATTAGCGCCATTAAGTGGAAGTCTATTGGAAGCTTGACGCATTTCAACGCTTCGCTAGTCATTTCTTCAGCCAAGCCACTCAGGTTCTCAGAGCAACGTGGCTCTAACTGCATCTCTTTCCCTTGCCATTGGGTGGTAGAAACGATATGCCTTGTTTGGTACTGCCAGTCAGGGTAAAGCCTGTCGAAGCCCAAGCTTTGTCAAATTCCTCCAATCGGTGGTGCTTCTTCAGGAAGCCCTGAATCCACTCCATCATGTGCTTCAACATCCTCAGGTAGATATTGTGCAGTATGTCCGGTTTATTGAGATCGTACGGATTAACCCTCGGCATACCCCAGAAAGCATTGAAGAGTGTTTTGACGGATCTCGCAACAAGGTATTCCACCGGTTCTAGATTGCCCGGGTTCTCGCCGAATAGCTGTACCCTCTCCCTGTAGTCCTCGTGGTTGCGCATAGAGCTTCGACGAGTGCTCCCAAGATTGTGAAACTCGACCTCGCATCGCGGGCAAGCACTAGTGCTGATGTTTTGCAAGTTTGAATGCTCGGGTTGATCGGCGATCCAGCCCGAGAGCACCGGAAAGCATAGTCGTTCGTAGCCGTCGGCGCATTTGATTAGCTCGCCCTCCTGAGAGCACTCGTGAATGCTTTGAAAGATTTCCCCAAGTGCACGATGCAGTGCCATTTGACTCTGACGTCTTAAAACGGAGTTAACGAGTGTTGTGTTCTTTCCGAGCTTTGGTGGCACTGGTAGCAGCCCTAGGAGAATGAATGAATGCCCTGTGGGCTTATTGCGCAACGACTTGATGTTCCGATGGTAAGATAGATTGGCCAGGCTTTCTTGTCCGCTGAAATTTGTCAGATGTGTATTGCCATCCGGCGCGCGATAATTGGTACAACAGTGGACCCCTCCGGTAACGTGTTCTGTCGAGAAAGCATCAGCGACTGCTCCTGGAGCAGCATCAAATGCGAATGTTCATAGAGCACCTCAATTTCACAGGGCGAGGTTTACGGACCTGTATCTTCCACCACCAATCTCCTGTGTGCATTTCCCCGTACATTCGCTGGCCGAATTCATTATGCTCCACCACCGGCGAGTACACCAATGACTCCCAGAAGGCACGTTGCCCCAGAAGATATCGGACGACTACCATTGGATCCCGGTAGTAGTAAGAGATCTGCTCCCCCCCAATATCCACCTCCGAATGGTTCCAGCTCGCCTTTCCTAGTATGTCGTTCATTCCCTGCAGCCTCTTGATAAAACCCCGCCCAGTGCTGTAGGAGCACTCGCCACTACTCGGCGGAGCGTGTAGAAAGAAGCTGTCGATGTTTCCCTGTGAGGCTTTGGACAGTGTGAAATAGCGTGCCATTCTGAACTCGTATGCTGACCGGAATGGGTGCCATGGGTATCAGAGCAGGCTCTGTGAGCATTAAATCGTAATCCTGAGAGCGGTAAAGTGCTTCCCCAGTGCCCTCGTAAACTGTAGTAGATGCCTTATGTCCATTCGCACCGCCGTCTGCGTCTTCCATCACGAAATATGATTCGGATTCGAGGTCCGAATTGTTACCGGTATCTTCGTCAAAACTATCCGACTCAGAAGAGTAATGCGTATCTGATTAGTAGTCGGGAATGCTCTCTGGGCTTTCGTCAGTATCGTCGGGAGTCTCTGCAGGTTGATTGCGCTCCAGGAGTGAATATTGGTTTCCCAGCCATTAATCTGCTTCCAAAGGATGGATCGTTCGAACATGTCTGTCAAAGTTCGCGGAGGAGCTGTACCTTTTGCTGCAAAAAGGGCAAGACGATTTCATTGAACTCGAGAATTTGCAGTCTGCCAAGGCCGAGCGATTGTGCAGAGTGCTCTACGAGCGATTTGTCATCCAATGAGACTTTCGCTGCAGAGCAGTTGTGCAGAGTGCTCTACAAGCGATTTGTCACCCCATGGAGAGTGCTTGCTACAAATGGCTCGTGGTCTTCTTCTTTCCGCCTTCACTCCAATTCGACGTCATACATCTCCGACGGAAAAATGCAAACAGAAAAACAAACATACAATGGGGAAAACAACAATGACCACAATCAGGCAGCCAACGATGCTCCGTTCTACCCTCTCAGCGTCCGCACACTCTCTCTGAGCACACGCGGATGCTATTCACATCAGCGAGAGGCCGTTCTCAGCGCCAAATTCGATACAAATATGAATATGTGCTCAAAGGACACACACCCTCCGACTCGGCTCCATTGCGCACAGAGCACCGAGAGCAACAAGAAAACAAACACCAACCCAACATCAGAATGCAGCCGACTCCACTGTTCGTACTACTGTCAAAGCATTCCCGAGTGCGCCTAGAGCATTCATCTACGTCATTTGAATTGAATCAAACTACCAGAGCATCTTCGTGTGCGCCTATAGCATCCATCTACATCATGTAATGAAGCATTTATCTACGTCATGTACTGGAGCATACATTCAGCACGGTTTGGAGCACCATATTCAGCACTCGTGGGAGCACTCGAGGGTGCTCGTATAGCACACGAGGGTTCTCTAGGAAGCATGATAAGCCTGGTAAAGCTGATTTTATTTGGTACAAGAGCCCCCTTCTCCTCCTTCCAGTTCATGAGAGATTCTTAACCATCTTCAATTTCCAGTGCACCTCTACCTATCATTTCAAGCGCTCTGCTATCTAAGCTTTCAAGATTACCTCTTGAAAGCGAATCCAAGTTTAGTTTCAAGTTCAAGCTTTCAAGCTACACACCTCGCAATCGTATATAAAATGGTATATTCTCCCTAATCCTATTGCTTTCAGAGCCATACTCATTACATATTCACAATAGCCTTCAACCCCCGCTCAGAGAACTCCCAAGCGCTCACAGAAGTCCGAAAAACCCCAGAAACATCGGAAGAACTTGAAGCCCATTCGCGAGCAAGGTCAGGACGAAACAGGTAGCGATAGCCATAAACGCCGAAAAGAGAAGAAGCATAAGTCCTCCCGTTCCTCGCATCGCAAAGAGCGGAAAAGCCTCCAGGCTATCCCGGAAGAGATAGAAGAGACACCCCCGCCACATTCGTCGCCTTCCAAAAAGAATCCCCGAGTGATTTCAATCCCCCCAGAGCACTCGTCACCGCCCCCAGAGCACTCGTCACCAACCCAAGAAGAGTACGTGGGACGCTTCACAAAGGAGTCGGATCAAGAGGAATCTGGACCTGAGCACAACAGCGAAGATTCAGCAGAAGGCCCAGCAGGCCCAGCGACACCATCATCAAGGCGTTCAGCGGCAGTCACAGCAGCAGGCCGAGCGACACCGTCAGCAAAGCGCTCAGCAGCAGGCACAGCAACTCACTCAGCAAAACGCTCAGCAGCAGGCACAGCAGCAGGCCCAGCAGGCTCAGTAACATACTCCGCAAAGCGTTCAGCAACAGGCACAGCAGCAGGCACAGCAGGCCCAGTAACATACTCAGCAAAACGCTCAGCACCAGTCACAGCAGCAGGCCCAGCAGGCCCAGTAACATACTCAGCAGAGCGCTCAGCACCAGGCACAGCAGCAGGCCCAGCAGGCCCAGCAGCAGAACCCGGAAGGGGACGAGCAGTTCGACGAGTCCCCAGCGCTTCCCCAGAATTCGGCAGCTCGCCGCCACCACCTCCGTCCCCTGTCCGTAGTACCGTACTCCCAGTTCGTTCCTCTGCTTCAGAAGCAGTTGTTAGTGCTCCAGAGAGATCTCAATTCTGACCTCCCCGTCGGCTACCAATACCTGGTTCGCCCCCACCGGTAGAGCAAAAGCGAAGCAGCAGAGCTCGTGCCCCACACCCACCCCCGCGTGCTCACGTAGCATACGCCAGTCCTCCAGAAGCATACCCCAGTGCTCCAGAAGCATACCCCAGTGCTGCAGAAGCATCATCCCCAATCGCTCAAGCTTGACACACTGCCAGTGTCAACATGACTCAGGCGAACAAAGCAAAGATGACTTCAAGTTTAGGTTTGCTCAACCTACCTAAAGTGTACACTAACGTCCGCAACAGCCTGAAAGCGGAGATGCAGAACGTGGGTTGGGTCAACAAAAGCGTTTCTGTGACAGCGGCGTTCGATGCTCTATGCTTCTATTTGATCAACTTGCGCCCCCTCTGCAGTTTCCTGCCTATTTGGAACGGAGGCGATTCCGCTACCGGCAGAGCACTCGTGGACGCTTTGAAGTGGCTCATTGCTGATGTTGGGCAGAAGGAAAAGCTATCGAGGGGGCAGGGAAATCGCGAGTACAAAGAAGCTGTTGACGATAGTGATGATGAGGACGGTGGACGGCCTGCTGAACGCTCTAGGAAGCGTAAACGGGATCAAGTGCCCACAGAGCTAGATCGACCTTCCATAATGGTTACGGTTGTAGACCCCGATGCTCTAGGGGCATGCTCCGTGGTTGCCCCGCACCCTATCTATGACGGGAACCATCGACGAAATCAAAATTCGTTCATTGTAATCTTGACGAAGATAGCCTTTCCAGAGCTCTGCAATTTGATTCTGAAGCACACTGCGCCCGGTAGAGTGGTCAGGACTATCTGGGGAGCACTCGATCACGTTCCACCGGCATCCAATCCTCCGCCGATGGAAATCTAAACCACTGATTCGGAAGAGGTTGAGGGTTGCTTGAAGAATAGCGTTGGCAGACCTTGGAGGATACTGGCGATAATCCATAGAGCAGGCGCGGGTGCTAATTTGGGTGGTGCTGAATCACCGCCGCCGAATCGAGCATTCCCTCATATCGAGGAAGACGATTACACGATGATCGATGTTCCTGCAGAGGACTCCGATTACGACGAGGGAAGGCATCGCATCACTGCTAGAGGACTGAGGGTATATTTGCCCAGAACTGATGCCAGTAATCAAAGGCTAATCCAAACTCTTGTTAGACGTCGCGATAGGCAGCAGGATGCTATCGGCGATATAGACCCCAAATACCTTAGGAAATATCCTTTGGGGGTGGGGTTGCTGATCCAAATTTTTGTACAGGGTAATCTGGGGCCTGCTGCAATAGCAGCCAAGAAACTGCTTGGCCTTTTCGCTGACTGCTGGTGGAGGTGGAGGTGGAGGTGGAGGTTCTGGAGGCGGTGGTGGAGGTGGAGGCAGTGGTGGAGGTCCTGGAGGTGGTGGTGGAGGTGGAGGCGGTGGTGGAGGTGGAGGCGGTGGCGGAGGTCCTGGAGGCGGTGATGGAGGTGGAGGGGGTGGTGGAGGTCCTGGAGGCGGTGGTGGAGGTCCTGGAGGCGGTGGTGGAGGTCCTGGAGGCGGTGGTGGAGGACCTTCTGGAGGTGGTGGTGGAGGTTCTTCTGGAGGCGGTGGTGGAGGTCCTGGAGGTGGTGATGGTAGCGGGCATCATTAGTTTCTTTTGGTATAATCTCTCGTCTCTCTTTCTGCCGAACGATCGCTTACCTCTGAATAGCGGTGTGTATTGTTTTCTGAGGACTGGCGAGTGCTACTGGCATCATTAGTTTCCTTTGGTCTAATTTCTCGTCTCTCTTTCTCCCGAATGATTGTTTACCTTTGAATCACGGTGTGTATTGTTTTCTGAACACCGGCGAGTGCTACTGGGATTGGGTTCGGTGCTATTTGATGTTTTAGATTATCTTTATATGATATTAGATATATTCGATTTTATTAGATTAGATTAGATAAGAGTATTCCGTTCCGTAATTGAATTGCAGTCGAGTCAAACTCCTAGAATGCTCTCAGAGCACTCGGTATTGCTTCTGAAAGTGCTCCTGAAAGTGCAGTAAAACGAGTGATCAAAAATGACTCGGAAGCGGTGGAGCGGAAGCCGTTGAGCGGATCGCTACCCTAGGAAGTTAGCGCTGAAAATTCTTTTTGCTTGTCGACGAAAACTCTGTCGCCAAGCGTTGATTTCTAATCAAAGATATGCAAAAAAATGCTCCTAGAGCACTTTGGATACTCCTGCCATCAAGCAGAATGCCTCCCAACAAGTGATCCGCCAGTTCAGCACTTCTTTCCGCAAGGCGACCACGACTCCCAGTACCACCCGAAGAGCATGATGATTCACAGACTGACGGGTCTGATGTATCATACCGAGCATTGACCGCACTGTCAACCAGCACTCGGAGCAGTCTGTCGACCACCGCCCCAATAGCGCGTAAAGGGCTTCTCCGTTCTTCCGACACATCCACTGGAAGAAGCAGCCCTAGAAGGGTAGAATTCCATCTCCCCGATGACAATACTGACAGTGCTGAAGTGCAGGAGCAGCAGGAGGATGTGCCAGAGGTGGAGGAAACCGCCGATACCAGCCACTCGGAGTATGACGACTCCCCAGAGAACGCCCAGGAGAGCTCGGAGGAGAATCTGGATGACTCGGAAGAAGAACCTCAAGCCTCCACCCAGCAGAGATCCCAAAGTACGGGGAAGAGACCTCGTACCGTCCAGCCGACGACTGCTAGAGCACTGGGCAATGCTCGGAGGAGACCAACCGGAGCGGTAGCGGAGGTTATTGCTTCCTCCGACGTCTCGGTGGATGTGGTACAGGTTCGACTTCCTCCCACCCATTAATGTTAAAGACAAAAACGATTCAGAGGAAGGCGTCCGGGTGCAAAAGGTAGTCAGAAAGCATCACCCACTTCGCCCAAACAGAATGCATCCCAGAGAGCGCCGCATCCCACAGAGCGCTCACTTTGGCATCCAGCCAGGAAGCATCTCAGAGATCATCCCCGGCATCTCAGAGAGCACTCCCGATACCCTCACAGTCAATGCCTTCTTCTGTACCCGTTTATTCTCGCGATATTGACTATAGCTCTTCCACACGGCACATTAATCTTTCCTCGATGCGTTCGAGGTACGGCGATTCCTCACCCACTTACCGCCCCTATCGTTCCTCCCCCCCTTTTGAGGGCGTTGGCGAGAGCTCTATGAGCATTCCCCGGATTCCCTCAAGCCCTCAGGAATATTTACCAGAAGCGCAACCAAGATATGATATTGCACAGTTTCCTTCATCTATCAGGGACGAAGGAAATGCTCCTATAGCAGAAAGCGAGGTTAGTAGTATTCCCAAAACACTCAAGACCGCTTTGAGAGCATCGTTAACATTCGTGCGAGTAACCTATCTTAGCGATCCTTGTTACCTAGCTCGAGCAAACGTTTCTCTCTAGGCTCAGAGGATTGAAAAGTAGTACAGCACGCTAATCGGGGACCACACTCTTCTACATGAGCCTTTCCCTCCTGCAGCGAGGCTTTCGGTACTGGTAGTGAGCATGTGGGCAACTGCCAGTCGCAGGGTGGGATGTGCAGTAGATCTCGACGAGGTCGTTATCAAACAGGTGAATGCTTTCTTGAAAGCGTTGGCGAGTGCTCTAGAAGCGTAATTGGCGGCGATAGGTCAGAAGTCTACACTCCTGAGTGCGCTCGCACTTGATGCACGAGGTTAAAGGGCGCCTGGCAGATTCGACCATCTATGGGCTTGGAAAGCTCTCGAGTCCTGAGGCGAGGGCTGCTCAAGTAGAGTATCTTTTGAAGAATGATCGCTTCTTCATCAGCAAACCCGGAACCTCCGCCAGACGCTCTGTGCGCTCAGGGCGCTCAGGGCGCTCGGTAGACAAACTGGCTCTCCAGAGAAGCAGCCGAATGCTCCTGGCGCGCTCTGGCGTATAGCATTCCGCCCTGGCGCGCATTAGTGCTCCTAACGCGCCCCGACACCGATTACCTTACCCCGACGCAGTGTCCTCTCGCTCGACGCTATCTGGACGTAACATTCTCACACCTGACGCTATCTCGACGGAACGTACTCCCGCCTGACGCTATCTCGACGGAACGTCCTGTCGCCTGACGCTTATAAATATCTCCTGAACACTCCTGGAGCCCTCCGACGCCTCCTGAAGCGTTTATGACTGCTCCTGAAGATCTCTGAAGACTCCTGAGCATATTGCTAATGGTTCTGGAGCACTCCCGACTGCTCCTGGAGCACTACTAACCTCTCCAGCGGCACCTGATATCGCTTGTTAAACCTGGCGCATCCCCGACGCACCGCGTATTACCTTTCAGCGCCCTGTTTTTACCAGGCCTACTACTCTTTGCTTTTGTGGGCACTGCTCTGAAGAGCATACAAAACCGTGATTCTATTGCTTAATCCTAACACTAAAAACCGTCTTGAACTCGCTAATTGAATATAATATAGGTATATAGGTACTCCCATCTCCAAAGCACTAGCCAGTGCTCTTCAAAGCACTCGCCTCCAAAGCACTCGCCAGTACTCTCCAAAGCACTCGCCTCCAAAGCGCTCCCAGTGCTCTCCAAAGCACTCGCCTCCAAAGCGCTCCCAGTGCTCTCCAAAGCACTCGCCTCCAAAGCGCTCGGCAGTGCTCTCCAAAGCACTCGCGGGTGCTCTACACATCCTCTTCCTCCTCGCCCCCTTCGTGATCCCCCTCTTCTTGCTCCTCTTCTTCCTCTTCGCCTTCCTCTTCCGCTTCAATGCCCCGAAGTTGAGCGTGAACCACCTCTTCCTGGCCGCCACCATGGTCGGAACCAGTGATATCCTCTGGAGCACTCGAGGGTGCTTTTCGAGCATTTCGGAATGCCGCAAGATCCGCAGCTAACGCTTCATCGTCTTCGCTAAATCCATCTTCCGGTATCACCTCGATAGCGATGCCCTTCTTCTCTCGTATCTATCAACGTTAGCCTCCAGGTTAGCCTCCGCCTTCAGAAAAGCACTCCGCCAGTATAGCATCCATCCTTATAGCATACCTTTTCCCGGAGGTTGTCCTTGATCACCTCCAACGTTGCCTCCTGGTTCTGCCTACTCCTCCCCTTCCATGTGTTGCTCATTCTGTTGAACGTTTCTACTCGTATTCAATGTCGTAGCGGAGATCTACTATAGCCCTGAGAGCACCCGTTACTGCTCCCAAAGCACTCGCTATCGCTCTAAGGGATGTGAGGGGATCAGGGATGCTTACTGACAACACTCTCGTTCTGTGACTGGAAATGGTCAGGCTTCATGTATGTTCCCGTTGCCCATGCCCGAATGCCATGCCAAATCGCAGTGGATATCAGGCAAATAAACGTAGGGGTAATCCGCTCTAGGAACTCGGGGTCTTTCACCCCTCGCATCCTGACCCCATCAAAGTATTTATAGTACAATATGTCGATGTCTCTGGCGCAGAAACCGTGAAGCGGTAGGTCTTGTAACCGTTAGCAGCGTTTGTGAGTGCTCTCTGGGCACTTTCGGGTGCTCTGTGGGCACTTCCGGATGCTCTCTGGGGATTCATCATACCTCGTAATGCTGCGCTCAAAGCGATCGTTCTTTAAAAGATACTCTCTTGAGCAGCCCTTGCCTCAGGCAGAGAGGTTTCAAGCCGTATATCGTCGAGTCCATGAGCGCCCTTTAACCTCGTGCATCAAGTCTTGAGCGGACTCGAGTGTAGACTTCTGACCTATCGTTCTCAACTTCAATTATGCTTTCCCAAAGCACTCGTCGGCGTTCAGACTCACCTGTTTGATAACGACCGTCCAGATCCACCGTCATCCCACCCTGCGACTACGCAGCTGCCCACATACTCACTACCAGTACCGAAAGCCTCGCTGCAGGAGGAAAAACTCATATAAAAGAGTGTGCTCCCGATTAGCGTGCTGCACTCCTTTCCAATCCTCTGAGCCTGCATTGAGAGAAGCGTTGCACTCCTCGAGCTAGGTAACAAGGATCGCTAAGATAGGTTACTTCGCAGGAATGTTAACGATCTTTCTCAAAGCGGTCGTCAGTGCTATCGGGAATACTACTAACCTTACTTTCTGCTATAGGAGCATTTCCTTCGTCCCTGATAGATGAAGGAAACTGTGCAATATCATATCTTGGTTGCGCTTCTGGTAAATATACCTGAGGGCTTGAGGAATCAGGGACTGCTCATAGAGCTCGCCAACGCCCTCAAAAGGCGGGGGAGAACGATAGAGGCGGTAAGTGGGTGAGGAATCGCCCGTACCTCGAACGCATCGAGGAAAGGTTTATGTGCCGTGTAGAAGAGCTATAGTCAATATCGCGAGAATAAACGGGCACTGAAGAAGGCATGGACTGTGAGGATATCGGAGGTGCTCTCTGAGATGCCGGGAATGCTCTCTGAGATGCCGGGAGTGCTCTCTGAGATGCCGGGGATGATCTCTGAGATGCTTCCTGGCTGGATGCCAAAGTGAGCGCTCTGTGGGATGCGGTGGGCGCTCTCTGGGATGCATTCTGTTTGGGTACCGAAGTGGGTGATGCTCTCCGTACTACCTTTGCACCCGGACGCGCTCCCCTCTGAATCGTTAGCGTTTTGTCTTTAACATTAATGGGTGGGAGGGAGTCGAACCTGTACCACATCCACCGAGACGTCGGAGGAAGCAATAACCTCCGCTACCGCTCCGGTTGGTCTCCTCCGAGCATTGCCCAGTGCTCTGGCAGTAGTCGGCTGTACTGTACGAGGCCTCTTCCCCGTACTCTGGGATCTCTGCTTGGAGGCTTGTGGTTCTTCCGACTCCTCCGGGATATCCAGGTTCTCCTCAGAGCTCTCCTGGGCGTTCTCTGAAGTCGTCATACTCCAGTGGCTGGTATCGGCGGTTTCCTCCACCTCCGGCACATTCTCCTGCTCCTCCTGCACTTCAACGCTGTCAGTATTGCCATCGGGGAGATGGAATTCTACCCTTCTAGGGCTGCTTCTTCCAGTGGATGTTTCGGAAGAACGGAGAAGCCCTTTACGCGCTATTGGGGCGGTGGTCGACTGACTACTCCGAGTGCTGGTAGACAGTGCGGTCAATGCTCGGAATGATATTTCAGACTCGTCAGTCTGTGAATCATCGTGCTCTTCGGGTGGTACTGGGAGACGTGGTCGCTTTACGGAAAGAAGTGTTGAACCTGCGGATCGCTTGTTGAGAGGCATTCTGCTTGCTGGCAGGAGTATCCAATGTGCTCTAGGAGCATTCTTTTGCGTGTTTTGATTAGGAATCAACGCTTGGCGACAGAGTTTTCGTCGCCAAGCAAGAAGAATTTTCACCGCTAACCTTGTAGGGTAGCGATCCGCTCAACCACATCCCGGCCCGCTCAGCGAATCAGTCATTTCTAATCACTTTCGTTTTACTGCACTTTCAGAAGCGATACCGAATGCTCTGAGAGCAAGCTAGGAGTTTGGCTCGACTGCAATTCAATTACGAAATGGAATAATCTAATCTAATCTAATCTAATCTAATAAATCTAAAACGATGAACCCATCTATTCATAATAGCTCCGAGGAGCACTTGCTAGCGCTCAGAAAACAAGACATACCGCTAATCTAAAATATCAAATAGCACCGAACCAAATCCCAGGAGCACTCGCCAGCGCTCAGAAAACAAGACATACCGCTATTCAGAGGTAAGCGATCGTTCTTGAAAAGAGGAGAGATTATACCAAAGGAAACTAATGATGCCCGCCGCCGCCGCCGCCACCACCACCATCACCACCACCTCCAGAGGGTCCTCCACCGCCTCCACCACCTCCCGGAGGTCCACCCGGAGGAGGTCCTAAACCACCACCACCGCCTCCCCCACCTCCACCAGCAGCCGCAAGACTCCTGTACAAAATTCGGATCAGCAACCCCCACCCCCAAAGGATATTTCCTAAGGTATTTGGGGTCTATATTCGATAGCATCCTGCTGCCTATCGCGACGTCTAACAAAGTTTGGATTAGCCTTTGATTACTGGCATCAGTTCTGGGCAAATATACCCTCAGTCCTCTAGCAGTGATGCGATGCCTTCCTCGTGTCGGAGTCCTCTGCAGGAACATCGATCATCGTGTCGTCTTCCTCGATGTGAAAGGAATCTTTCCGATTCGGCGGCGGTAATTCAGCACCACCAAATTAGCACCCTTGCTCTGAGTACATAGTATCCTCCTAGGCCTGCCAGCGATTCTTCAACCAACCTCGACCTCCTCCGAATCAGTGATTTGGACCTCCATCGGCGAACAAGAGGATTGGATGCGGTGAAAGCGTTATCGAGTGCTCCCCAGAATCTCTGATCGCTCTGCCGGGTGCAGTGTGCTTCAGGATCAAATTGCAGAGGTCTGGAAACGTTATCTTGGTCAGGATTCCAATGAACGAAGACTCATTTTGTGGATCGTTCCAGTCATAGGTAGGAGGGGGGACAACGATGAAGAATGCTCCTAGGGCATCGGGGTCTACCACCGTAACCATTATGGAAGGTGGAGCTAGCTCTGCGGGCACTTGATCCGTTCGCTTCCTAGGCGTTCGGCGGGCGTCCACGTCGTCATCATCATCACTATCGCCGCCAGCTTCCTGTACTCGCGATTTCCCTGCTCGATAGCTTTTCCTTCTGCCCAACATCAGCAATGAGCCACTTCAAAGCTTCCGCCAGTGCTCTCCGGGTTTGAATCGACTCCTGTCCAAATAGGCAGGAAGCGGCGGAGGGCGCAAGTTCATCAAATACAGGCATAGAGCATCGAACGCTGCTGCCCGAAGCGCTTTATTAACCCAACCGGCGTTCTGCATCTGCGCTTTGAGGCTGTTGCGGATATTAGTGTACACCTTAGGTAGGTTGAGCAAACCTAAAGTCATCTTTGCTTTGTTCGCCTGAGTCATTCTGAATTGACCTTGAGCGGTGGGGGATGCTTCTGGAGCACTCGAGTATGCTATCTGAGCACTCGGGGGTGGTTGTGGGGCACAGGCTCTGCTGCTTCGTCTCTGCTCTACCGGTGAAGGAGTGTCTGGTGCTCTGGAGGGGCCAGCGACAGAACTCTGTACTGGTGGCTGGCGGGGGGGTCGGGTTGGTGTCCTTGGTACCCGAGCGCTCTGTGAAGCACTGGCGGTTGCTGCTTTGAGCAGTGGAACGAACTGGAAGTATGGCTCTCTGGGACAGGGGATGGAGGTGGTGGCGGCGAGCTGCCGAGTTCTGGGGAATCACTGGGGACTCGTAAAAGTGCTCGTCTTCTTCTTCTTCTTTGGGGTGGCGGGCTTGCTGCTGGGCTTGCTGCTGGGCCTGCTGGACTTGCTGCTGGGCGTGTTGCTGAGGAGCGTGCTGCTGGGCGTGCTGCTGAACCTGCTGAGGGGCGTGCTGCTGGGCCTGCTGCTGGTCGCTTTGTGGAGTATGTCGCCGGGGCTGCTGCTGGGCGTTCTGCTGGGCCTGCCGCTGAGCGCTTTGCTGAGCGTGTTGCTGGGCCTGCTGCTGAGCCTTCGCCGTTGGACTCAGAATCAGACTGCAATGATATCCACTCCTCTGGGAAGAGTCCTTCAGCGTTTTCAGGGCTCTCGTTAATGGAGGTGGGAGGAGCTCGCGACTGCTGAGGGGGAGGTGGTGGGTGCTGCGGGGCAGGTGCTGGGTGCTGTGCTGAAGGCACTGGCGGGTCCTGTGCAGAAAGCACTGCCGGGCGCTGTGAGGACGTTGACGAGTGCTGCGGGGGAGGTGGCGGGAGCTACGGGAGAGGTGGCGGGAGCTGCGGAGGACTTGAAAGCACTGGTGGGTGCTGAGAGGAAGGCGGCAAGTGCTCGAGGTGTCTCTGCTATCTCTTCCGGGATAGCCTTTAGAGTTTTCATGACTTTCGGCGTGAGCAGAGACGATCTGTGCTTCTTGTGCTTTCGGCGGGAGGCGTTTGTGGCTACTACTACTACTACTACTACTACTACTAGTACTAGTACTGGATTAAATCGAATCTTGATCTCGATGGCGTCTCTTCCGACCTTTGTGAGGTTTTTCGATGTTCTGTGAGCACTTGGGAGTGCTCTGAGAGGAGTCTGGAGTCTATTGTAAATGTGTGATGAGTATGGTTCTGAAAGCAGATGGGTTAAGTAAGATATACCATCTTATATATGATTGCGAGGTGTGAAGCTTGAAAGCTTGAAGTTGAAACGAAACTTGAATCGCTTTCAAGAGGTAATCTTGAAAGCTTGAATAGCAGAGCGCTTGAAGTGATAGGTAGAGGTGGACTTGAAATTGAAGATGGTTAGGAATCTCTCACGAACTGGAAGGAGGAGAAGGGTGCTCTTATACCGAGTACAATCAGCTTTACCAGGCTCATCATCATCCTTCCTATAGCACCCCCGTGTGCTGTACGAGCACTCGAGGGTGCTGTACGAGCACCCTCGGGTGCTCCTACCAGTGCTGAATATGGTGCTCCAAACAGTGCTGAATGTTTGCTCCAATACATGACGTAGATGAATGCTCTAGGCGCACTCGAAAATGCTCTGGTGGTATGATTCAATTTGAAATGACGTAGATGAATGCTCTAGGCGCACTCGGAGATGCTCTGACGGTAGTACCAACAGTGTCGTCGATAACATTCTGTTGTTTGTGTTCTTGTTGGTGTCGGTGCTCTGTGCGCTAGGAAGTTGAGTTCGAGAGAGTGTATACTTTGAGCTCATAGTCAATATTGGTATCAAATTTGGCGCTGAAGCGATCTCTTGATGATCTGAATAAGCATCCATGAGTGCTCAGAGAGTGTGCGGATTCTGAGAGGGTAGAACGCATCGTTAGCGGCCTGATTGTGCTGATTGTTGTTTTCCTCGTTGTATGTTTGTGTTTGTGTTTGCGTTATTAGTTGGAGATGTATAGCGTCAAAATCCATGGCATCATTTATTAATTGGAGAATGCGGCGCAAAGAGCTCTAATCACTTGGCGGCTCTGTGGCTAGCACTGTGCATGCGGTGACTTTGTCTGATGACTAATACTGTCGCTTTCATGGCGCTCGCTGCTCTGTAACCTCATTGGATGACAGATTGTCGTGGTGACAAATAAACGCCAGAAGCACTCTACACAATCATTTCGGCGAGCAACTACGCGAAGGAAAAAACCTCCTCGGCCTTGGCAGACTGCAAATTCTCGAGTTCAATGAAATCGTCGTGCCCTTTTTGCAGCAAGAGGTACAGCTCCTCCGCGAACTTTGACAGACATCTTCGAACGATCCATCCTTTGGACGCAGATGAATGGCTTAAACCAATATTCACTGCTGGAGCACGATCAATCAACCTGCAGAGACCGACGACACTGACGAGAGCCCAGAGAGCATTCCCGACTACTAATTCAGATACGCATTACTCTTCTGAGTCGGATAGTTTTGACGAAGATACCGGTAACAATTCGGACCTCGAATCCGAATCATATTTCGTGATGGAAGACGCAGACGGCGGTGCGAATGGACATAAGGCATCTACTACAGTTTACGAGGGCACTGGGGAAGCACTTTACCGCTCTCAGGATTACGACGAATGCTCACAGAGCCTGCTCTGATACCCATGGCACCCATTCCGGTCAGCATACGAGTTCAGAATGGCACGCTATTTCACACTGTCCAAAGCCTCACAGGGAAACATCGACAGCTTCTTTCTACACGCTCCGCCGAGTAGTGGCGAGTGCTCCTACAGCACTGGGCGGGGTTTTATCAAGAGGCTGCAGGGAATGAACGACATACTAGGAAAGGCGAGCTGGAACCATTCGGAGGTGGATATTGGGGGGGAGCAGATCTCTTACTACTACCGGGATCCAATGGTAGTCGTCCGATATCTTCTGGGGCAACGTGCCTTCTGGGAGTCATTGGTGTACTCGCCGGTGGTGGAGCATAATGAATTCGGCCAGCGAATGTACGGGGAAATGCACACAGGAGATTGGTGGTGGAAGATACAGGTCCGTAAACCTCGCCCTGTGAAATTGAGGTGCTCTATGAACATTCGCATTTGATGCTGCTCCAGGAGCAGTCGCTGATGCTTTCTCGACAGAACACGTTACCGGAGGGGTCCACTGTTGTACCAATTATCTGCGCGTCGGATGGCACACATCTGACAAATTTCAGCGGGGACAAGAAAGCCTGGCCAATCTATCTTACCATCGGGAACATCAAGTCGTTGGTGCGCAATAAGCCCACAGGGCATTCATTCATTCTCCTAGGGCTGCTACCAGTGCCACCAAAGCTCGGAAAGAACACAACACTCGTTAACTCCGCTTAAGACGCCAGAGTCAAATGGCACTGCATCGCACTTGGGGAAATCTTTCAAAGCATTCACGAGTGCTCTCGGAGGGCGAAGCTAATCAAATGCGCCGACGCTACTTTAACGACTATGCTTTCTGGTGCTCTCGGGCTAGATCGCCGATCAACCCGAGCATTCAAACTTGCAAAACATCAGCACTAGTGCTTGCTCGCTGGCGCGAGGTCGAGTTTCACAATCTTGGGAGCACTCGTCGAAGCTCTATGCGCAACCACGAGGACTACAGGGAGAGGGTACAGCTATTCGGCGAGAACCCGGGCAATCTAGAACCGGTGGAATACCTTGTTGCGAGATCCGTCAAAACACTCTTCAATGCTTTCTGGGGTATGCCGAGGGTTAATCCGTACGATCTCAATAAACCGGACATACTGCACAATATCTACCTGGGGATGTTGAAGCACATGATGGAGTGGATTCAGGGCTTCCTGAAGAAGCACCACCGATTGGAGGAATTTGACAAAGCTTGGGCTTCGATTGCGCCTTACCCTGGACTGGCAGTACCAAACAAGGCATATCGTTCTACCACCCAATGGCAAGGGAAAGAGATGCGGAACCTGGGGCGGCTCGTTCTAGGAGCACTCGCGTCTGCTCTGAGAAACCGGGAGTGGCTGTCAGAGCGACCAGCGTTGAAATGCGTTGAAGCCTAATAGACTTCCACTTAATGGCGCAATATAAGTCATACAAGCGAGCACATTGAACTATATGGAGAGCTATCTCGAGGATTTCCATAAATACAAGGATATCTTTTTTAGAATTCAGGGCGTACAAGAAGGCGTTAAAGGATCACGAGATCGAAGGAAAGCAATAAGTGGCTCCCAGCTCAGCGGCTCCCAGAAACCAGTGGCGTGGAGGAGATCCGGGAGATTCGGGAAGATCGCTTCAACTTCATCAAATTGCGTGATTAACGCCTCCGGGAACACGTTGAGCGCTTTGGGAGCATTCCTCACTACTCGCAGACGTTAGCGAGCTTCTATGTCGGCGGGTAAAGAGGCTTACAGGCGTCCAAGATCGATCTTTGCGGCGCGAATGCTGGACTATGGAGGCGATTGGCGTTAGAGATTCGAATTCTAAACCTGAAAGACATCGTCGGAGGTCCTGAGAGCACTGACGATATCCTCTGGAGCCATCGGGATATCCTCAAGGAGTTGCTCGACATTTTCAAAATCGAGGACCGCAAGAAAACGCCGAATGAACGCTCAATAGTAGAAAGCGGACTGCCCTTGAAGCGTCTTTGCAACCCCTCCACGAAATCGGAAAGACTGTTCAACGTCGCAGATGGACTGCAAATGAGGTATATATGACTTTATCGCCTGATAAAGGAGTATGCGAAGATCGCGGAATGCTCTCAGAACTTTGCGGAAGCTCTGAGAGCATTTTGGAGCGCCAGGTGGAGGTTTTCACATGCTTGCAGGTTCGATACCAATCTTCCAAAGGCCTGGCGTATCTGAGGTTCACAATATCAGGTGTGCAGGGAACATCATCTTTTAGGAAGGAAAATAAGAAAGGATTGGGCATGGGTATCGGTAGGTTCCTCAGAGCAGTGGGGAGTGTTTGGGGCGCTTACCAGGGGCGTGGAGGCTCTGTTCAAGGTCTTGAGGATAAGCGCCTTGTAGACTATGTGTCTTGAGCTGCTTGAGCCAAAGGATCGTGGTATCGCTGATAGCTCACATGGGCTGCTGAAGGTCTGTAGGCGGAGGAGGAAGAGGATGTGGAGTCGTGAATATTGAGTATATTAGGAATGGCCCATTTATTTGAGGTGGATGCTGGCAATTGGCTGGTAAATACTAGGATAGATTTGCGTACGTGGAATGAATTTAGTTGAATGCTGTGAGAGCGGTCGTAAGTGCTGTAAAGCGTTCCCGAGTGCTATCCAATGGTGTGAGAGTATTACCGAGTGCTATCCAGTGAGAGCATTACCGAGTGCTATCCAGTGAATTCTCTGAGGGCAGTGGCGAGTGCTCTACGAGTGGAATGTTAGACCCAATAGGACCGTCTAATTCAAAATTCGTGTCATTCTGCTAGTACGCATGCAGATTGGAAGAGGGAGGTGAGTTTCGGCCGCTCAGTATCTGAGTCTGTTATCCAGCAAGCTCGCTCCACCAGCATAATGCTGCTTATGCATGGGAAATGATTTCCAGCAAGCTCGCGCCGGAGTGCTGCTTAGGCAGTGCATTGAGCTTTGCAGACGAGCCGTACCATGGCCTAAACCTCAAGGCTTAAATGCCTTTCACAGATCGACAGATACATACGCTATCGTCAAAGGTTTGGTAGCAATCTCCAGTATACACGACAGTGCTCGTATCAGTATTCCGCGACTGACCGTTCAGCGGCGTGAAGAATGCCCACGTGAGATATCATTTGAGAGACTGGCAATGCCTACCTCGCCTTTGAAGAAAGCGTATCGATTCATATGGGTCTAAGTGGGGGATGTCCCACCTTGAATAGTATTATTAAAGATGTTTCCGCAGCTCTACGAGCATTGGTCAGTGCTATGAAAGCAGCCATGGTGCTCTCCGCACGTGGCAATATCTCTTAGCAGTCAGTGAAAACCTTGTTGACGAAGAGTGTCTTGGCGTGAGCGATATGCTCCTGTGGTGTCTGGCGAGCATCTCAGTGAGAATGCTCTCCTGGCGCAGATGGCACTGACGAGTGCTCTCTAGGCGTGAGGGATATGTTCTGGCGGCGCCTGGCGAGCTGCTCGTTATGTTTTGATCTCCTGGCGCAGATATTAGTGGCGAAAGTGCTGTCAGGCGCTGGCATTGTCTCCTGGCGGTCCCGGCAGCGTCAGTGATTCGTTCTTGAGTCCTGGGCGGAGACTCATTTGTTGATCGTTATCCAGACGCAGGAGGCATACCCCAGGCGTGTCATGGCGGAGAGAGCATCGCCGGGTGCTCTCAGAACGATCAGCACATTGCGGGGCGTGCTGGCGCGTGAAGGTGCAGCGCCTAGAACAGATCGCGGAGAGAGCATTGCTGGGTGCTCTATAGATGTATGTGATATCGCTAGGAGCACTCTGTAGACAGTAGCATTAGCGAGCGCAAAAAAAAAGCTCATTAGGACTATTCGGTACTGCTTGGAGCGAGTGCTCTGGTGGAGCGAGTGCTCTGCTAGGAGCGAGTGCTCTGCTAGGAGCGAGTGCTCTGCTAGGAGCGAGTGCTCTGTTTGGAGCGAGTGCTCTGGAGGCATCGGGCGCGGTAATAGCATCGCCTGGTGCGAGCATTATGCTCCAGGAACGCCTGGCGCGAGCATTATGCCCTGGCGGCGCCTGGCGTCCGTGGCGCCCAGGGCGTAGGCTCTGCGCCCTGAGGAATACCAGAGTTTGCTGATGCAAACGACGAAAATCGATTGGCACGCCGCCTACATCGATCAAGAACCCTGTCAATGCGGCATGACGAACTCATCAAAACATACCCTCCTCGAATGCCCACAGTGGGCCAAACATCGAACCAAATTACTAGATATGATTCCAGGACCAGCGACGTGGGAAAACTGGATGTTCTCGAACTTGAAGGTGGATCTCATATTGGAATTTGCAAAATATACAAAGCTACTGGAATGGTATGACGACACTGACGGTCGGGAGGAGGAAGACTGAGTTTCTCCTATCTCTTTCCTACTTTTTGACGGCGCGGATGCGAACAGACTTTATTGTTTTACTCTTTTTTGATCTTTTTCGGTTACGTTTTCCTTTGTCTTTCTTTTGTCGTCGCGTTTGTTTTTTTCGGCGGGTGTTCGGTCAGGCGTGCGATAAGTCTTGTACTTCGAAGCAATATAAATTCTATCTATCTATCTTCTACTCCTCTCGAGCCTGCCCGCTCGAGGGGCGTCCTCCTCGTCGATAAGTCGGATACGCAGAGTTCTAGTTTCGCCTACGGGTGGCCAGTTCCCCTTCTATGACACGAGTCTCCCTCTCTTCTTCCCCCCTTTCACCGAGTTGATGCCTTCCGGATTGCTTCCATCACTCACCAACCCTCGCCAAAACGACGGCCACCGCCAGACGGTCGTTAACCCCCTTTTCGGCTGCTCATCGCACGAGCACCATACACGTTGGGTTCGCACACTGTCCGTACTCTCTAGTCAGCGAGAACCTACGGCCCAACAGCCCGCGAAGTTTTGCGTTCCTTCGGGCGCGAAACGTTCGTCAAATTTTTTACCCGAGGTCCCCACGTGACCTTACCCCTCTTTGTCTCCGGCCTTAACCAGGCAGCCCATTCTCAACCGAGGCGGCTCCGATCCCCTCACCCACACACACACTGGCCCCCGAGGCCACCCCTCAATAACACGGTCGGCACTTTCGATTGCGACCACCCCATACAGACCAGGTCCTAGACCCACCACTCTTGCACGTCCCCCCCAGAGGACACAATTTTAACCGGTCCCCGAGACCACCCCTCAACAACGGTCGGCACTTACGATTGCGACCACCATATACACTGAGTCTCAGACTCACCCTTCTTGCACGTCCCCTCCAGAGGTCACCAAATCAAATACGACTCGGGCACAGTCTTTAGCCGTTGCTCCTGGGACCGACGACCCCACCCCACTACTACCACGGATGAGGTTATTCAATAGCCAGCTTCGCGCCGTGCTCCCTCTTCCTTCCTCTCTCAATCGCTCTGCTACCTGACAAGTAGACTCCCAGGGCACCACTCTTGACACCACCCCCTAGCTTTCGCACCTGACGACGGCTCGGTTGGCCTCTCTCAGCGCCTTCGTGCCCGGATTCCACCGGACTCTGTTAAGGTTAGATCACGAATAAACGTCCACCGGTTCCAGTAATGATTCCTTTTTGGTTGAACGGTTCGGTAGGGAAAGCTCGCTTAGTTTAGTCTGACGGATAAGTTGGGGTTTCATTCTTACAACGGGGAGGTTTCTTTCATGTCGGTTAGATTCTGCTCACCTGTACCACTCGCGTTATCTGCGCCCTCTTCAAGCGTACCCATATGTATTTACATAGTTAGCTTCTTTCTTTTCGGGCGGTTGGTTGGCGCGCGATAAGCCTTTGGCTTCCAAGCGAAATAAATTTATCTATCTATCTATCTTCTACTATTTTGTATTCATTACAAATATTTGTTCTCACCTAGCATATCACGCTAGACTGAGCCACTTCTATACTTACGCTGGTTACCAATATATACGCTGTTACTTCTCTTTTTACGAAGACATTTGCACCTCGTTTGATTAACTCGACAGCTACTACTGTCGCCATTCGTACCCTGCGGAATACATACATCCACGCCGCCCCTTGAGAAATGCCAACCCTGGTTTGCCAAGCTGTCTATGATACTCGGGTGTACTCGTATCTCTCTGACATTTGTGATATTGCATGCCAAAAAAAAATACCCCAAGCTCATGATTTTGGGTGTATGCAATAATGGCCCAGTTCAAAAACATCAGATACCAAGCGTAAGTATATCATAAGCGGATGTATCAGCTCAAGGGCTGCATCAGACAATACGGGTTTGCGCATAACTGCACCTAGACTTCAAGAGTTCCAAGAGTAGAGTAGTCAATTCACTCTACATAGGCATACTCAGCGCATTGTGGTATGCGAAGGAAGTTTGACGCATAGGCTCTGCAGCCTGTAGGCGCACCTCCTATGTGAAAACTTGATGCGAAACCTCTCTAATAGAACTCCCATATTCTACCGCTTGTATGTAGGTACATATTTGAGAAAATTCGTTGCCCTGCAGTAGGGGTCTTCTCTATCAAAACTTGCAGATACTGCCTCTGGTTGGCCCATACCCCTACTGCAGCGCAACGAATTTTCTCAAATATACGCTGGTAGCAAAATGTAGGTACTCGCTATCAACACTCTCCATACAAATTATCACTGTCTCCGTCACTCGCATTTTCAGGTTCTTATAGTGGATAGCGAGTAGTTGCTCAGGGCAAGGATTATTTGTATGGAGTGGCAGCGATCCTTCATGAAAATTATCCTTGTCTTTACCGCTTGCATTTTCTGGTTCTTTGAAAAAAAAAAAAAACTCCTATTTCACAGCAAGATTCCCTTATCAGATTATTTATATTTACCCTTAGCGTCCGGTGCAGCGGCCCAAAGAACCAGAAACTAGTTTGTATGGCAGATCAGCGCCACCAAATACAAATATTTCAATAATTCCTGCTTTCTGACTTGCATATTCTAGTGCTTTTTCAATCGCGTCTCGAGCCATGTGTATCCAGCCACGCTCGCAGTTGCAGCGACTGCGTCCAATCTCCAGGGTGCTCAGCCGCACCGGGATGGGCTATAGCAGCAGGGTCTCACTTGGGGAGAGAGCGCGCCCAAGACATTTTAAGTCCAAAAATGATTGTAAGCACGGACTCTTGGATTAGCCAAGGTGGGGCGTACTCCATCATAAATATCACTCGTATTTTGAAAATACTCGCGCTCTACACAGTTTACCTATAAGAATCGTACAATAT
Organism: Morchella sp. 2018-W38C; assembly: GCA_024713705.1. Classification (NCBI taxonomy): domain Eukaryota; kingdom Fungi; phylum Ascomycota; class Pezizomycetes; order Pezizales; family Morchellaceae; genus Morchella; species Morchella sp. 2018-W38C. The sequence continues at coordinate 186,998 of JAMJEX010000013.1, read as the reverse complement.
CATATCTAAAATGTCTGAAAAATTGATCCCGCTTCCAAGCAACCACGAGCACTGGATTCACAAACTTTTTTTCATTTCCCCCAGCGCAGATGGCCCTTTAGGCTTGACAGAGCAACAATATACTGTCTATTGGCCATTGGTAGATGGATTTTGGACGCATACAAATACTCAAAGACACAAGCATGGAAAATCAGTTACTCATTACTATTCTTGTCGGTTAGGTAAAGGACGAGCATCCTCAAGGGCAGAGAGATTTCCAGAAGAGAATACAAGTGGGAAATCACGCGTAACCTCATTCCGATCACCAGTGGAATGCAGTCAGATGCGAATCAAAATCACCGAATCTATTCCAGTTCCTGGAAAGTTAAAACATACACCGTCAAACAGGTCATTCCACGCGACGCGACAGATTTATTTCAACACAATCATACAATAGAGGAATCTTGGAAACGGAAACGTTCATCGTTTTTGACGAACATCATACGTGATGAATTAACCAAAGGGTATACACCTGCGCAAGTAAAGGACCGGTTAAAAGGTACTGGTCGTGCGGGTGGCTATGGACGTCTTGAGAGTGTAGGTGGTGCGTTTATTGATAGGTAAACAATTATTTGACATGATTTGTTTGTTATGAATCGTTATTGGCAGCAACATTAGAAAAGACTGCGCCAACATCGGTAACAGGTTTAAAACCGAGATTTCTGATGTACGCAAGCTTGCTCCTGGTACGTCCCTCCCGGAAGATTGGGAGCAAGCTACAGTGTTTCTATTACAAAAGAGATATTTTTGCAACACAATTACAGCACCCGGAAAAAGTGGTACCATAACTCACGGTTTGGTATTTGCACATCCAGAACGCCTTAATATCCTCGCTAGACGTGGGTTTTTAACCATCTTTGACTCAACACACAAATTCAACGTTTACGGTTACAATCTATTTACATTTATGTGCCGTAACGAGTCAGCAATTTGGATTCCTGGTGCACATTGTTTAGTGGAAATAGAGAATTCAGATATTCTTTCTACTGCCTTGCAGCACATCTATTGCTGGATAAATTCCGCCTGGAAAATGCACTACCCTCTGACAGACAATAGTGCAATTGACAAAGCAGCTGTCCGGAAAGCATTTGGTGTTGAAGGACATGACAAAACCCATTTGTTATGTACTGTTCATTCTGAACGGACACTCTTTCGTAGGTTCCGGTCATTGGAAACAAAAAATGCCTATAATCATATAAGGCATGCGATGCGGGTAATCACAGAAGAGAAGTGTGTCGCACTTTGTCGAGAGGCAATAGATTCATTACCGGTTGCAAACGATGCCGATAGAAGATATATAGAGAGAGAATGGTTAGCTACACATCAAGAATGGGCTATGTATGCACGTTAACACAGTCTCATTTTACTTCAAGCAACATCCTCCAACGCATGCGAGGCATGGCATGCGCGCTTGAAATTAGGATCGGGATTAAGAACTGGGGAAACTGCTACTCACCGAATCTTTGGTTGTGTTAGGACCGTACATGATTGTGCACACGATGTCGATAATAAAGCTCTCTCCGCAATTCTTGAAGCTAAAACGTGACACGTTACACTTTCGCGCATATATCCAATGCTATCACTCTTTCCGTACCCAGTTCAAAAACTGGTCGCAACAGAGGAAATCAAAGTGAACATCCGGGTCGAGCAGGACATACCTATACCAGTACATGATATTGGCGAGAATGGACTCTATACCTGTCATTGTCTTTTTAGCAGACGCTCTCACCTTCCTTGCCAACATGTGTTTCAAATGGACCGAGCTGCACAAGTCCTAACTTCTGATATGTGGAAGCAATATCACAATTTATTTGGTGACGGTGGTATGGAAATCTATGAAGAGGGAGGGACACAGGCATTGGACAGAGAAATAGTGCGACCCGATGATCACAGAACACTTCGGGTACTAAAACTCACTGAGTTGAATGAGAAAATACGATCAGCTTTCTATAGTTTGGATGAAATTGATTCTCAACGCTCATCTGATTTCATAGAAGGGATTGAGAACCTAGTAGCTACCATTCTTTCTCTTCCCAATAGCGAGCGCCAGGAGGTTCCACTGGCAATACCAACTGCTCCATGGCACCCGCTTCAATCCCTCGATACTCCAGCTCCAATACCCCCCATAAGCCTTAGTATATCTGCATCAATCAGTTCTAATTCTCTGCCGGGGGAATCAGAGAGCGGAATGCCGAGAGAATCAGGAAGCGGAACGCCGAGATCAAGAGCCTTTGCTGTCTCATGGTTGCTGGATGACATGGTTGCCGGTGAAAGTTTACAGCTCGGTATACAATCAAGTATTGAATGTTAGTAGATTCCAGTGAGGGTTTCATCACAAATGGAAGACTTACTAATAGCATTTGCAGCAGCGAGCAGCAGAAATAGTGGGCGTTGGTAAGTGTAGAGTAGGGTTTCCGCTGTTGTTGGATGAGGTAGATGGGATAGGGGTAGCGAGCATTGATTGATTAGATAGAATAATAGAGAAAAGATCGGTTGCGTCCATGTCGTCAAGTGAGACCCTGCTGCTATAGCCTTCTCCGCCGCACCTGCATGACTAGCGCAATACAAACCCTGGCTGCCAAGATATTCAGGGATCACTAGCGCAATGCTACCCCTGGTCCCCCAAGGCACCTGATAGTGGTAGGTTTGTCACCAGTGAGAGTCCACGATACCACAAAATCGTTGCGCTGCATATATGTAAACATTTTGCTGCCCAAAGGCTGCCTCTGATAGGCCTATACCCTGCTGCAGCGCTCAGATTTTGCGGTAACAGTTTTCTGAGTGAGAATCAGTGTTCACAATCAAAAAGATTTCTACCAACGACTTTTCAAAAGGTGAGGTGGTGAAATACTAGATGCCCCCTCGCTTCAGATCCTCAGTATTGCTCGCTGTGTCAACAAAAAAAAAGCCTTTGCAATCTAAAAATGCCCCCGCTCACTCTGCTCGCTCTTTTTGCTCTGGTCCCTTAATTCGATGCTCTCTTCTACTTAATCTTTGTTCACTTACGCCCTAGCCCACTCTCCTGGCCTCTTAGATCTGTCGATTGGGTCTTCCTCGTATGCTTTTCATGCGGTGTAGCCAATACCATCACCAAAATTCCCGGCGTACCACCTGGATTTAATCACATAGCCGCTCTATTTTATCATATTATTCAAGCTGTTCGCTTGAATTCTGGCTACATGGCGCTTTCGTATGACCTGGACTTAGTAATCATGCCTAAATCTAGCTTAAAAAAAGAATTAACAATATTACTGAAACGGCTATGGCTATTGTGCATCGGCATCTTAGCTATGTCTGCTTTGAGTATCATGTACATCTTTTACCAAAACGTGTATGCGCATACTATCCTCCCCATCCGGACTGGGTTTGAACTGATCGTTAGTTGTCAGGTTTCCGTATTACGTTCCCCATTCGGTCATTTTAATTTTCTCGATGGACCCTTCTGCTGGAGCATACGCCCGATCAAGTATGAGACGTCGTCACCTATATTGGGTATGGAGTGGTACTGTGTTTCTTTTCGTCTGTGTATATGCGTCAATTGAAATGACCCTATGCCGGGGTAGAGATGATTGGAAAGTAAGTTGACAAATAACAACCACCATTACCACTACTATACCCATCTAATATATATCAATCTTAGATATACCGGGATTCAATCGCTCCCTGTGTACTTGTAGGTGTTGGCTACCTCCCCATGGTTAACGCTTTTGTGCCCCATCATATTGTCATTGGGGAACGTGGGGGGGATTTATCTACACTTGAAAGCTCCGCCACAAGTATAACGGAGAGTTCCACCGACACAGAGAAGGGAAACGAAGAAGGCTTCAATTGATTAATTTGTGTGCTATGTATGTAGGTACAGCGATGGGGAAGATCATTGTTGAAACAGGGGTCTAAAAACAGGGTTTAGGTGGCTGTCCCGGCCAATAAGACTCTTGCCATACTTCTACAAAAGTTTTCCCCAACGCTGTAGAAATCAGTCAATGCTCTCCGATTCATGTAAAGCCGTAGCGGCGGTAGATTAGATTTGTATTAAATTATGACTATAATTTGTGTGATTTCCGTCCAACATACACAGCACATGATTTAGGCTTCCTTTTGTGATGTGCAGAGCACTTCTGGTCTGCTATGTATATATCTAAATCGCCACACTTTGCTGGCCCCCGGTCTAGGCACTCCCCAGAATCACACTTCATCGCAAAAGAACAGCCATTCACTTGACCCTTCACACCGAGATCGAGCACCGAGACTTCAAAAAGATCAACAAGGAAAAAAGAGGGGGAGGGTCGTCAACCAAAGAGCTATCGGTGGAAACAGGACCAACCATCGTGCCGGGGACAGGGTGACTTTCCAACACCACTTTCACGAGAAAAAGCCGGATAGTTCATCTATGCACTGCTCACTAATAGTCGCCAGCCAATGCAGTCGACACAAAATACGCATGCGGATCGCAACCTACCTTCTCCGTCTACAAATTAATATGGAATATACAAGCCACACATATTATGTTCTTTGGGTAATGCCAGCGAATTTTGTTTCTTTTTTGTTTCTTTTTTTTATATGTATTTATATCAAGTGCTATTGTTTCATGGTATGTAGAAGCTACGCATAAAATTATAAACTATGGCGTAAAGACCTATCCCCAATGCCAGTTCCCCTAGCTATAGTAACTACATGTATGATACGTTACCAACCACACTCCTCTTACAAGGTTGATGACTAAGGAAACCCCCGCCTAAAAACATTTCCGGATGACACAAATGAGAGGCAAAAAGGAGATCTGACAGTGGCATCATTCCAAGTGCCGTGCCCGCAGTGGGTCTTTGGTTGAGCGGTGGCCGTAAGGCCTTTGGGAGCAGGAGTAGGTGGTGGTGGGGTCGTCAGTCCCTGGTAGCAGCGGTTAATTATAATGACTGTACTACAAGTCAAGTGGCGAGGTGAGGTTCTCATCAATGATGAGGAGAATCAGGATGAGGTTGATGAAGGCTCTCTGGACGATCATAGCGAGTTTTGTTTCGAGACACTTAATCATATATTATCACTCGTCCACTCGTCCCTCCGTCATTCTTTTTTTTTTTTTTTTTTTTTTTTAACTCATTAATTGCATGCAGGTCCCTCCGTCATACTTTCTCTTTGTTTGTTTTTCTTTTTAATTCATTATGCGCGTTAATTCGGCCCGCGGTAGTTACTCTGTTTCGAGAATCCCTACGCGATCAATAGACGATAGTCGACATGAGGTACGTGTAATATAAGGCGAGTTGGTGTTATGGGCATACGCACACCAATTACAGCCTACAGTCTGTGTCTATAATCTTGAATATAGCAGCAATCTCGGCACAATAACTACTGTAATTTACATACAGCTTTCCAAAATTGTTACGCATCCATGCCGTTTCATAAGAGAGTTCGTGAATAGAACACAAAGGCCAGAGATTTACCAAGGTTCGGCAGCGTGGTCGCTGCGGCCGGGCAGGAGATGGATTTGGGACGGAACGGGAGGCGGGACGGGGGCGAGGACGGGGACCGGGAGCGAGGACGAGGATCGGTGGGTCCTGGGGTTCACCCCCCAGGTGGTCAAGAACCGGACTGAGAACGGGAGTCCCCGACAGGGACAAGGAACGGGACAGAGGACGGGACAGGACAGGAGTCGGGGACAGGGCGAAGGGAGCAGGGCGAGGGACGGGACCGAGGACAGGACAGGACATGACGGGCGCTGGGGTTCACCCCCCAGCTGGTGGAAGAAAGGGAGAGCAGAACAAGGACGAGGACTCTAAGCCAGACAGGGCGCGATGGCTAACAGAAGAGAGTCGACCGAGGACTGGATCAGGGACGGCTAGATGGAGCGACAGCCGGGCGGAGCGGAGGCAGAGACAGGGCACGGCTGACCAGACGAGGAGCGATGGTCGGGCCGTGGGGCGAGGGCGGAACAGAGGGGGACAGGTCAAGCTCTAGGGAAAGCAGAGCCAGCACGCGAGACGGGGACGAGGGTTCTAGGTCAGGCTCTAAGGGAAGCGGAGCCAGCACGCGAGACGGGGACGAGGGTTCTAGGTCAGGCTCTAAGGGAAGCGGAGCCAGCACGCGAGACGAGGACGAGGGTTCTAGGTCAGGCTCTAAGGAAAGCGGAGCCAGCACGCGAGACGAGGATGGGACGAGACCGGACTGGCTCTAGGGAGAGCGGAGCCAGGACGCGAAGCGAGGACGAGGATTCAGGAGTCCTCCCCCGAGGCGAGGGGCCCCGGAGGAAGGAACGTGGTCTACGAGGGAAACGATTCTCTAGGCGAGAGACTGAATTGAATCGTACTCTGGGTACAAGAAGAAAAGGGTAGAGAACTAAAAGGAAAGCCCCTCGAAGAGAGAGAGAGGGCCCCCTTATATACAAGAATCATAACGTCGCTGATTAATCCAGACGACGCAAGAACGAGAAAGCGGAAGCAGAGGCGAGACAGGAAAAGCAGAACGAGGACGAGACGAGGAAAGAACAGGCGAAGAACGGAGACAGGAACGCAGAGGAAAAACAGGAACGGAGAACAGAAGCGAGGAGACAGAAGCTAGAACAGACTAGGAAAGTACAGGCGTCTAGGAAACAGAGAAACGGGACAAGGCAAGGCAGGATGAGGCGAGGCGAGGCGACAGAGACGGGGGACAGGAGCGCAGACTGGAATCGATCGGCAAATACCCTAGCGACATGTGAGACGCTAGGGCTGGGCATTACCTCACGAAGCGCAACGGGGATCGGAGACTGTGAAGAGATCGAGGCATAGCCAAGACGTAGGAAACCTTCTCGGGCCGTAGGATGTGCTTCCAGGTACCAAGCCATCTTCCAATACATCCGGGTTGAATAGTCCCGCGACGATAAAGGTTGACAGGGGTAAAAGCCAGAGCAGGGAAGAGCCTACAGGGGATCGGGTAAACTAGGACTCAGGAGCGGGGAGACTAGGGGCTAAGCAGGGTAGGGGTACAGGATGATTCAGGCTAAGGAAACAGAGAAAGACAGGAACAGGGCTTGCGGCCGGGGATGTGACCCGACGGCAAGGGAACAGGGAAACAGAGACAGGAAAACAGGAAACAGGAACGAGAAACAGGAAACGAGGCCAAGGAAACAGGAAACAGGAACAAGGAAACCCAAGACGGGACCAGACTGGGGTCGGTCCCGTACGCCGTTACACAAACACCACCAACATTTCAAAAAGGAGGACATGGCGCGTTTTTCTATAGTATGTGTTAGAAGTCGTGTTCGGGGCGTTATGAATTCACGAGTACTAAATTTATTGTGTAATGCCAGCGAGTTTTTTTTTTGAATTCAAGTAAAGCAAAACCTATTATAAATCGACTCCGCCCTCTCAAAATTCCATTCCCAAACCTCCAGCGGTTAGAAGGAATAATGCCTATAGTTTGCTACCAAATATATCTCTCTAAATCCTATCCCTAAGATCATTCCACAAAAATCGGGTACCACAGGGGTGGAGTTGTAATAGCTTTTGCTGTGAACAGACGTTTCTTCTCGAAACATGTAATCATGGGTTATCACTCGTACATACATGTGTCAAAACATTTAATCATGGGTTATCACTCAAGTTGTACGTCACACGATGCTCCCCCCCCCCCCAAATGTAAGTGCAGCCACAGCGGCAACTACGCTATCTAAAGTACTTGTTATGCGGCTGGGAGGCTATAGTCGACATGAGGCGGGCTTTTTCACTTTTTTGTTCGACCAATACATGCGATGTTAATTACCCCCTCGTACATGTAATATAATATTATGGGCATACCGCAACATATGGGTATGTGTGTTGCGAGACAGCAGGGGTATAGGCAAATTAGAGGCAGTCTTTGAACGCCAATATGAAAGTTTTGGTGTAAAATATCCCTGCTGCAGCGTAAAATATATCCTCAGATTTTACGCTACGCGTACTGATTATAGCCCGCAGTCTTAATATACAATCTGGAATATACAAGCGACCGAATTGCGATACATATCCCGGAGTATACAGGCAATCTTAGGTATCATTATTATATTGATGGGTAACGCTACCGATTTCATTTTCGAAATAGATAATCATGGATTATCACTCGTATATCCCGTCATGATGCTTTCTTCATTATGGGTGTGAAGCCCGTCAACTGCGCTGTTTCAAGAACACATTTTACTATAATATATACTCTATGTATGTCAGTTGTCTTTATGTTTTATCTCGAGGTTCAACAATACACTTGAGACGGCAATGGTGTTTTTCTTAAGCTTTCAAGAAAAAAAGAGGGGGGGGCGGGATACGATTGAATGCTTCTTGTGTACGCAATTGAACAGACGAGAACCTCGGTAGTACGACCGATCCTTCTCTCTCTATAGGTTCCTTTGCGGCTGCGCTACCCACTCCCCCCGGAGTCTACACTATATTATCTTTGCTTTCAAGCGACATGATCCGAACGGGCCCTGAAAGGGGGTAACCTGCAGTTTAGGGAGCTATGGGTTTGGGTCACCGATTAAAAGCCTCCATTTTCTACTTCGTGATGTGCATGGGGCGAATATCCTGTACGTAGGCGCACTTCCCTAGTGTACAAAATACATCGGATAACTTGTCCCTCTCCGCGGGATACGGTTTTGGGCCTATTTTATACCCGTGCTGGGATATGATATCCTGCTGAAGAGGGGTGTTCAATCCCATTAGGTAGGATATGATAGCTTAACTATTAGGTACTACCCTTCGATTTGCTGAATACGTTATCCTTTTTCACTGGGATATGATAAGAGATCCCTAGTGAAGGAGAAATATTTCATGGAGGTAAGCATGTTCTGACTAGTAGGGGATATCCTACCCTTCGTAGGGGATACCATCAAGACTTTAGATTTAAAAAAATGTAGATTAGGGCCGGGAATATATCGAACTTACACATTAACGATTTCATCTAGTAGATCCTACCAACTATGCTAGTGGTTCAAATACAGACCTAGTACAAATCAAATTACCAGTCTCAACCTCAGGTTTAGAATTTGACAGCCAAAAAAAATAGCCCAATCTGTCCAAGTCCAAGATTGCTAGGGATGCGAAATACTACCAGCAGGAGAACACTTTATTCTATGTAAAACTCCGTATCCTTATGATCAATGGGATATTAGATTTTATGGAACGACCATTGGCTGCAGTTCCTTATTTTTCAAGTTATTTTTTAACGAGGGCTCCAAGGTTTAGAGTACGGAGGTCTCTGCAATTTGGTGGTCGCGCGCGCTGGTTGCACCCGAAATCCTTGGTAGTTATGAGCCGCCGAACTAGACGTCCTTAATTGTTGCAACCCAGACGATACATCCCACGCACTGCAAGTACCGAAATATAAATTCCCCCGCCAACTTCAACTTCACAACGTCTTCACCTCCTCTGTTGATAGACTCAAATCTCCGCACGCCTTCAAAGACTATACCAGACGCGATGAGAACATCTCGCTGAAATCTAAATTGTCAAAGAGATTAAAACAGGTTTTTCCGCTCGTCAAGCGCTTGCAGGTGGCACAAAAGGTACTTCTATACCAAAATGCTGGAGCACTATTGTCCGGCCAACCGAATTTCGGGAGACCTTGCAGCAATCGGAAGGGCCTCAAGCAACCACCAGGTCTGCGCCTTTGCACGCATGGTTATCAACAAAGTCATGCCCAGCGAATTTTGGGGGGTGGAGTTACCAATCGGAAACGTCTGATGGATCATATCGATAAATTCATCAAGCTAAAGCTCTATGAAAGCTGTTCGCTGCATTTCATTATGCAAAATCTCGTTCTCGCCGACTCCATGTGGCCCTGCCCTGAATGGATCAAGAAAACTCTCAACCACAGATGCATCGAAGCGCCGGGAGCTACTCGCAGAGTTCTTCTTGCACTGGCTGTTCGACTCCTTTATGATTCCGTTGCTGCGGTCTCGTTTTTTATATCACTGAGAGCACTGCATCGCTCTACGCTGATTTACTTCCGCCACGATGTGTGGAGGAAGATTACGGGTCCCGTGTTAGATACACTTCAAACTAACATGTTTGTAGAGTTGCGCGAAGGAAATATCTATCCGCATTAGGAGGTTTGGACCCTTGATGATGTTCTTGGCCATTCCGTCGCCCGATTACCGATGCAAACGTGCCACTCCACACAGATACTCACTGGTTCTAGAGTACTGATATTTCTGGCGAGTACGGCCATGTGCTTAAAACAAAGTGGTAGGAGGAAAGCCAGTGGCGTATGCATATTCCCGTGACTTAAGCACATGGGCGTACACATAAATATCGGTAATTGTGGTGGTGCCTCGCACTTCACCAAGTCTTGGCAGCGTTGAGTCAAGGACAGATATAGCGATAGGAGAACAAAATGCTGACCCACCAAAAGAAAAGCGAATTTTGTATGGCTTTACTACAAATAACAGATCTCCCACACAAATTCAAATCTATATTACTGTGGGTCAGCAATTGACGGGTAAGGGACAGATTTTATTTCGAATGCGAGTCCAAGGAAGTATGTAGCTGGAGACGATCTGGTTCGTTACACATCCAGTCTAATGACTTAATAAACCCGTTGTCGTTCAGTAACGGGACCGCCCAAACTCGGGGTTTTACGATATTTCTCAAAACATCCAATGTCAAGGGGTAACTATGAGTTCATGGACTCGTCGATATGCTTATTAAGTTGTATAAAAATGATTCTGATAGCTATTGGTAATCATGGTATTGAGCTACAAAATTCTGAGGGGGGTGAGGTTGGTTGCTTTGTTAAATCCTCACCAAAAATCGTGATTCTAATGCACTGGCAAGCCTAAACAACATATTAGTCTATCAAATTAAATCAATGAAGTTTCGGGAAAACAAGATAATGATTTTGAAGTTATTGCGATATTCCGATAAATTTTCAGGATTGTACGGGAGTTATTTCCCTCCCCTACAAGTGGGGTTAAAGTGCGCATTTTTGGTACGGTTTGACGCTTGTCCCGTTACCAAACAACCGCAGGTTTACTAATACCCACCAGATCATGAAACCCGCAAGTAATGCTTGGTATAGTCTTTGCCTTGCGATTCTTCTTTTACTGTATCGAAACTGCGGAGGGCATTGGAGAAGAGAAAAAATTCAACAACTTCCCGACGCCATTCAGGTGAGTCTAAAGGTTCGGAAGTCTGGAGCGTTCAAGCAGGTCAATAAATATATATCTCTATGTGCCTGGACTAAGCTTCTTCAGCTGGCTACAACCTCACCCATTTGTTCTTACGTAGTGGCACCAAGACGCGTACGGCGATTTAACCCTTATATTCCTCGTATAGCCTCGTAAAGGGTTTATCAGAAAGCTATAGTATGCACAATCCTCGATTATTGCTTTTATAGAGGGCCCCTACGGGTCTGGGAGGGATCTTTAGTCCTACGGAGCTACCACTAGGATTGGCATAGCCGGCCAACTACCTTACATAAACCGCAAAGTCAAAACCCAGCGCATTTCTCTACATTGGCAGTTGGACAAAGAATGTAGGAATCTCTACCTAGTTCAAGTGGCCTGAAGAGGGAGCTCACAAGTAAACGGCCACGAAACATGGGCAAAACATAGGATGGTTGAGCTTTGAGGCAAGATGATGTTAATTACTAATAAAACTATTCTTCTAGACTCTCGATATATCACTATATGTACCGGAGGAAATTTTCGAGGGTTGACAAGGTTGCAGGTTCGAATCCTGCCGGGGCGAGGACTCAGGGGGATATCCCTTCCTCTGTATCCCTTCGTCTGTGCCCGAGTGATTTCCCATGAACCCAATGGTTTCCTTTCCTGGCTTGGCATGTGGGTGGGTTTCTGCTACCTATCCCTTCCGTCGTTTTCAGGGATTTCTATTTTAACCAAGGTAGGCGATTGTATTACTACAGTAGGGTTAACGGCTTCGCTATCACCACTTGGGGTACTTCTATTACTCCTCCAAGGCTAACCGTGAGGTGTGACCTGTATCAACCTCTTTCGGTAGTCTCTTTCATACCTAGGCCGATCGCCAGCACTAAACCCTTCAAAAACTCGGACAAACGAAGGGATAGCAATTGGACATGGGTGGCTAACGGTACGGTTGAAAGTCTGACTCTGGAACTAAGGACAAATTCTGTAAGACTGTAGGGGAACTCCTCACGAAAAACATTCGGCTCGTTGAGTTAGACTTTTTTCCCGGCTGCGCAAAATCCGACGTCACTGGAGAATTCGAAAGATGAATGGCAATTACGATAATAACGGGGGTAAAAACGGTAATCTGCTTGAGTTGGGGGTCTTATCATGTTTGATTTTCATTACAAGTGGTCAGGAACTACAATTTTTACATATTCTTATTAATCATAGGTAAAGAGTTAAAGAGATTGAACCATGCAATTCATTTTACACTCATGCGGCGGAGTACAGGTATAGATAACTAACCCTAACTACTCGTAGCTTAATGACGTTTCCGAACACAACCAATATTGCATGACATTTAAAAAGGTAGATTTGGCGCTTTTTGTATGGTATGCAATATTGGTCGTGTTCGGAAACGTCATTAAGCTACGAGTAACCCTAACCAACCCTAACTAGATGTACTTAAACGTGACTAACATCCAAAAAACCAACGACAACGACAACTAATACGACTAACTAATCACCACAAAAGTGCTCTCCGATGCTTCACACTGCTTCAAAAAGCGTTTTAACGCCCTACCAGGTCCCCGCTTCGAGGAGCGTTCAGACTTCCTCAACTCATCATTCAACCATTTCAACACCTCCTCGTATCCCGTCTGGACTTGCTTCAGCACCCTGCGAAACGCATGCGCTCCCAGCATCCAGATTTGACTCTCGTTCATGGAGCACCTGGACCAGTATTGGTACTTGGCCTTATTGATAATCGTGTATTGCAGTTTAAGTAGGTCTTTTATGATCTCGATCAGCAACTGTGAGCCAGGCGAATTTGGACTTCTCAGTGCTTTCGCTCCATAATAGACTTTGTGCGCGGCCTGAGTGAAATTATTGTAAATATTCCTCAACACTGTGGTGAAACTGTTGTGCCTAGTGTCGAAGTACATGCAATGGGATTGCATTGCTAAGGCTCTAGTAAAACAAAGGTTAACTGCGGATGAGGGGAATGGGAATGGGGTGTTACTTACTCCCGTAGTTTTCTGTGGAGGGCTTTCTGGGGCATTTTCGAATACTCGACTGTGGGAAGCCAATTCATTCCAGTCCGAATTAGCTTCGTCGTATCCTTGCTGATATTCAAGTTCCTCGTATTCAAAAGAACACCGCAATATGGAAACTTATCTGTATCGACAGTGCGGTTGATCTTGACACCTCCCACACTTGTTTCGAAATTCACCAACGTCTTACCCGGGCTGACGAAGGCCCCATACTCTGGATGCCCTTCCATCATTAATTCCAGGAACCTCTGCGCCTTATTCCGATTTTGCGTGATATATAAAAAGTCATCGAGAAGCCTCATCAGAATGCCGTCCCCGGTAAACACAAATGGCATCTTTGTATTTTCAAGATCCTCGTAAAGGAAGTTGCACAGTAAACTCGACAGTACTGAGCCCTGCGGGATACCGCGAGTCTGTTGATAATAATCTGGGCCAATCTTGACAATGTTGCAGAAAATATGCTGCTTGAGTAGGGCTAGGAGATGTTGGGTGGATTTGCGCTGAGGCACAACGTCATCGACAAATACTTTGGATGTTTGGTAGTGTCGGTAGTGGACATAGTCTGAGACACTTCTCGTGCCTCCCACCCGCTGTGCGAAGAACATGAAGCGCCGTGTTGGACCTTTCTGGGGGTTCTGAGGAGGCCCTACTATTCCATACGTTGTTATCCGGTACTGATCTTGATTCAAGATGGATTGGATGACATCTAGGAGCCGGTCTTGCTTTATGTTATCGAAACAAGAGCGGATGTCAACTTTCACAACAAAGTTTCTTTTGCCAAGATTCCCTTTGTTTTTCAGGTCACGCTTGAACTCGCGGATTCGGTCGTAGATGTCTCCGACAGATTGAATGGTGGAGGGCGCGATTGGACAAAATCTCTGCGGCGGAATTAGTGGATATAAAATAATCAATAGAAAGAGTAGCAGACCCTTTCCAATTCCCTCGATAGAACTGTATGAATCGGCTTTAAGATAGAGTTGATACTCCGCGTGAACGTAGGGTTTTGTCTATTGGGCTTGCTCTATTCATAATCAGCACCGATAATTCATTGCCATTAGCCCGCAGCAAAGTAAAAAACTTACCACCCGTGGTGTCTTTTTACTTAAATTCATAACTGGCCGCATATCCATACTATTGGGCTTTGGCTTAAGTCTCATTGTCGCATACCCGAATGGCCTATCGCCTAATAGCGCCTGTGCTTCCTCCTCGGTCAATTTCTGGAACATATTGATTTGAATTTGGTTCAGCACTGGTACAGAAAGTCTCTCCCACACGTCGTGCCGGAAGTAAAGCAGGCTAGTCTGATCCGTCCCGCCACTTTCGGTGATATAGAAGTGGGACTGCAACAAAGGGACCAAAAACGAGTCAAACAACCAATATAGGAACTCCGCAAATATCTCGCGGAGTTTTTCTGAATCTGTGGGGAACATTTTTCCTGGAATTACGTTAGAGCCGTTTTGGTCCGCTTTGGTTTGTTTTCCAGGAAGAAAAGGATCAACTTACGCATACAATGAAGACCAAACTTGACTTTTTTATCTTTATTGTAAGACGGTTTCGCAAATAATATACGGGAGCGCGCGAAGACGATTTGTCCCAACTTCCGGCGGGGATGCGGCTTGCTTTTAATCTGGTTCAAAGGGTCCGTAATGGGGGAACCTAGATGGGTGAGCGCTGTAAAGGATGGAATAAACTGCAGCGCAGATGTTTGCGCTGATGCTGAACTCACCTGTGAGTTGGAAGTAGTTTGATTTTGTAATGTCCCCCCCCCCCATCTCCATGCCTCTCGCGGCGACTTGAACGAATATGCTTGTGTTGATCAATGCGTCAAGGGTAATATTGTACCCAAGCTCGCGTGACAGGTGCCTCCACTCTCTAGATATCAAACAGTCGTAAATACCGCCTGAGTCACGGATCTGGCTCCCATTAGCTTGAAAGCCTTTTGTAAGGATATTATTTGGCTTCCGTTTGAATCCTGTTGTTGAGGTTGAACGCTCACAGAGAGTACGGATGGCCGTATCGACGACCTATATAGAGGATTAGAGCAGTTACTACATGTAGTATCACACCCAAACACTGAAGATATAATACCTCACGGTGTTTAGGGTTCGTGCCTAAAAGCTTAACGGCATCTTGTATATCCGGGGGCTTGCGGCGCTCAGGTTCTTCTTTCAGGCCGAGGAGCGTTGTATCTAAGAAAGATTCAGAAAGATCGGTAGGCATTGTCGTTCGTCCGGTGGACTTTTGGATGAAGGATCTAAGAGTCATGATAATGGGGAAGTACGAGGAGAGTGTTGGATGCTGACATGGTAGGGGCTGGGGATGGGTTGGTAAGTCCCGGCGTTGTTTTTGGGTAATGGTAGAGCGCTTGCGGCGACGCTTGCGCTTAGTTGCATTCGCTGTAGTGGGGTTCACTGATGTCATCCCTTCGTCTGTGCCCGAAATTCACAATAGTGATTAGCCAAGAAGAGGAGTTGGTGCTGCCATAAAAGGGAAGGGAAGGATCACAGGCTGTGGCTTACCTACAAAAATGGTTCACGGCGCGGGGGTTAGGTTCACTAGGAGTAAAAAACACCTGAACAGGTAAGTTGGTGCTGCCATAAAAGAGAAGGGAAGGGTCACAGGCTGTGGCTTACCTGCGAAGATGGTTCACGGAGTGAGGGTTAGATTCACTAGGAGTAAAAAATACTTGGTCTACTAGAGACTTTGCGCGGCAAATGGAGCCAGCTCTATATCGTGATTATCTGGTGTGATCGGCACCAATCAGGTTGTCAGAAAATGGAGCTGGCTCCATTTGCGCAAAGTCTCGACTATCTCAACCATTAAGAGCAACGGATATACCCAACTCAGTGCTGGCACGGTCCAGGCTGCGAATTTGACAATTTCATCCGTCTAAGCAATTTTACCGACCGGATTTTTCATTTATGATTGGGCGCACCACACTATTACAAGGCAACCACCGCATAAATCCACCATAATTACCGGATTGAGTAATTGATCGTCAGAACCATGACTCTAGGCGTCCTCAACCATATAACTTTATTGGTCCCAACTTTTCATTCTCGGCCTCTCCCTCATAGGAGATGGCCCAAACCTTCGCAAACTCGATCTCCTCTCTGCCTACGAGGCCAAATTCTTCTCCTCCTCTCTCTCCCCTTGGGGGAACTGCCTCCTTCTTCGGGCCCATTTAATGGGTCCTCCTGGCCGTTTCCCCTGTTGGGCAGAGACGACTCTACACCACCACCACATTTCTTGACACCGGCTCAGCCCCACGGGGAGGATCTCCTTTCGATATTACACTGCATTCGATCGCGGACCCAGACTTATCTCGGGCGGTACGGCTATTTAGCCATTTGGTTACTCTCTTTTTTTTTCCCCTGTCGACTTGTAGCGGTCAGGGGGGGTTTTCCCGTCGCCTACCTTGTAAGAGGATGTGCGGTTGGTAGCATATGGTGGGCGTCACGATATCGGGGTCGGTCTTGGCACATGTAAAAATCTTCATAGGGTAAATCATCACCTATTTAGGTGTTTTTGAGCTCACAGATGGCAGATCAACACCCCTTTGGTAATGAACCGAGTGCTTTATGGTGATGGGCAGGGGTATTTTTAGTGGATTTTGGTCTGGCCTTAATAATTTGTATGGGTAAAAATTGACCTGTCTCCCTACCAAACTCACCCAGCTTCAAAGTCTATCTCCTCAACCACAACACAAGATAATTAAAATTAAAGGCCGTAGAATGATTCTCCTCTAGATTCTCTGTCATTCTACGGCCTCTAATCAAAAATATATTGCGTTGTAGTTGAGGAGATAGATTTGGCGTTCATGTACTTTTACCTGCCCCGATATCGTGACGCCCACCATACCACAGTTACTATAACGGGATGATGGGTATTGAACACGCCATAGCTTAGGCTCCATGCGATATTCTTGTACCCAGAAATAAATGAAACACTGATAAAAAAAAAAAAAAAACGGAACCACTAGCGTAAACGAGAATCACGCGTAATGCCAGCCCTGATTTGTCAAGGATACTCGGGTGTACCTACAGAGGGTGGTAACATTATTGCGAAAACAGGGGTTGGCGAGCGTGCTACAAACGCCTAGCGAGTATCAAAATTTGTGAATTCTACTAACAAAACCTCCCACTTTAGAGATTTTGGTCCGATGTTGAAGCCATGAACCGCTGAAGCCCGCCTAAAGCCTACCTAAAGCCCGCCTGAGGTTCCTCCTCACCCAATCACAGCACTCGCCCACCTGTGCGGCCCACAGCACTCTGTACATACTACGGGTGGCTGCCGGTGTAGTGTCATTCACGGGTATTGGCGGGTACATGCTGGGTGTTGGCGGAAAAGCCTAAAATGAGACAGCCAAGCTAATTTTTGGCTAAAACCCCGTGAATGACAGTCACGACCGGCGCTAGCAGCGAGAGGTGGAGTGGAGCCTTAAAAAAAACCAACCATACTTTGATAGGCATAAGAGAAGACAACTGACATCATAAACTCTCACTCACAGACTGCTGTTACCACGAAGTGAAGGTGAGTGTTCATTTTATCATTAGACCCTTTGCGCAGATAGAGCTAGCTCTAAATTCTACTTGTGTGATTGGTTGATGGGAGGATCAGCGCCAATCAGGTTACCAGAATTTGGAGCTGAAGTCTTTTGCGCAAAGGGTCAAACAACGAGCAAAAACTGCATTTACGAAGGCAGCACCTAATCATTACTTACTCTACTGATCGATCATCGGGTCCAGGTGGGCCGGGCGATACCGTTCTGCTTATCCCTCAGTCTAGACAAAAGGTGTGTCTTTGCTCTCACCAATTACTGGTCTATATTTGCTGTGGCTTTTGGCCCCCACGAAAAAGAGTCAACATTAACAGAGTAAATATAAGGATAATCCAGTTATTCTATTCTGCTCACCCGCATACTCTTAAGCAAAGTGGTGTATGCATATTCCCGCGACTTGAGCCAATCAGCAACCGATTTTCTAGTCGCCAAAAAAAGTGTGCAGCGAGAGGTAGAAACAGGGGTCTAAAAACAGGTTTTGTATTGCTGGTCAAGCCAATAAGGTTCCTTCCATATTACCACAAGCTATAGATGAAATATGTAATTGTTGTGCTGGCATGAATCTCGGCAATTCCTGGTAATTTTAATTGCAATTATTGGCAGTTTCAACCTTTGTGGCACCGAGTAACACCTGCAACTGGCCAGATCAACCCAAAATCATGGCTCAAACCTTACCAAATCAACGCAATTCTTGGCAAAGTTGAACGGTCGGCCGTCAGTTTAAATATCTAATATGTACTGGTAATAATGTATGTAGCTACGCAACGCAGCCGTGCACGTGACCACATTGACAGAGTAATCGCGTCGCCCTCTAATAATTGTGGATCTTAATAAGGAAATTGGAAAGCGTCCTAATATCATGTCTCAATACTCGCGCGTTCATTAAATCGTCGGGTGTCGTTGCAACCAAATCCCCACACAAAATTCCGACCATTTAATGAACGCTGAACGCGTGAGTATGTATCATGTCTAAATACCATGTCTAAATATATTAATGTCAACGGGAATAATAATTACAATGCGTAGGTAGTCGGGCTCATTTAGTTGGGTTGAGGGTCATGATGGTTCCGTTGCTAGACTTTGTTTTTTGGCGAGTATGTACGACCACTTTGCTAAGCCCATGAGGGTACGTATAGTGCGATTCTCGAGAGAGGGTAGGTGTGTCAACTTGAATTTCAATTGGCAGAAACCGACCTTTCGCTCGAAATAAGCGTAGATTAGGGTCTTTACTTGAGGCTCTTCCTACAAAATCAATTGCCACCCAAGTTTACACACCCACCCACTATCGAGAATCGAGCCATACTCGCCAGAAATATCGGTACACCACCAGAATCTGCAAGCTTGCCCTCATATTCTTCACTACGTATTCTCACGCCATTGAGTTAACTAGTTCACTAGCTAGGGCTAGAAGAATCCTTTGATCTCCCCGTTCCCAGATATACATCGCCCAGCGCCGGCGCCCCTGACCTTAACTATGCCCTGCTTGCAAATTTTTTCAAGTGCGTTGGCCTGTTTGTTTTTGTATCAAAATCGTTGAGCGATTATTCCTTAAGTCATACATAAAACATATATTGTATTTGAAAGATAAACATGTATGTACTTTGTATTGACCAAATAATCTGGCAAACAAATATCACACTACGCATCACATGAGGTCTGCTCTGCTGAAGTAAGTTGGGTATGGCGAAGCCGGGTCTCGTCCCATGATGGAAGTTGACGAAGACGAGCATTGTCGAATTCCTCCTCCGTGGGGTATGGTGAGATTGTGTTGCTTAAGATAGGGTGGAGACGTCGGGGCCCCGCATTGTCGGATTCCACACCAAACCACACCAAAATCCGTCAAAATGCAATCACCACACACAGAGTATAATTGCTATAAATAATGAATAACATTTTAAGGTATCAAATATCGGCCATTAAAGGTGATAAATCTAAAAGGGCACTCCCTGAAATCAGACGTGGAAGAAGTTACATGAGCCAGAAGTAGAGCAACCTTGGTGATTTGGTTGCATCCCATACAAATATGTGGTCTTGGCACGTTTTTGGCAACTTGACACAATAGAATCATCACAGCTCATGCTAGGGACATAGAATCGTAATTTTAAGCTGCTGATAGAGCGATTATCTATATACAGAATATATAGTTTTTCAATTCCCAGATAATATCTATCTTACTTGGTGGTTGAGGACCGGGTTGAAAAGTGGCATTTTTGCTGCAAAATGGTTGCTGTCTCATCACCTCCGACATCGCGCTGTACTACTGTATATACGATCCAACTTACTTCTGCAAGTACTCTCGTGCTTCGTGACTTGCTCTCTCCTTGAAAATGTATGGCCACACAAGGAGCAACATAGGGCCTTGTAAGCCCTTTGTAATTGTTCATGATCTTCGCTCGTAGATTTCAAAATATGACGCTGTAGTCCTTTCGCATCGCTATACGGCTTGTTACAAACCGAGCAACAGTGCCTGTCAGTGCGACCGCTGCCGTTGTCACGAATTTTGGTTGGATGCTGTACAGCCACTCTCGTAACAACAGTCTCCCCAGGGAAGACTTTCCCAGTGACCAATGGCGCTAGAACTAATGAAAAATGAGATCAATAACATGTCTTCTTTTCATATATAGCCACGGACTATAATTGTATATTTTTGTTTTTTGTTTTCAATCTCAACTTAATAACATCAGCATTACGGGTGCGCCACACTGCGCACGAACATCAAAACGATAGATAGTGTCCCTAGCCACCCGAACACACACCTTTTTAACGTTAACCGTTCGGGTCGGGTGGCTAGGGGAGTCGTCTACCATAAACACTTTTGCTAAGTGGCTGTATTCACGCGTTCATTAAATGGTCGACTATTTAATGAACGCGCAAGTATATGTAGGTACTCAATTCACTCACTGACATGTTTTATTTTTTCAAGATCGACACTACCTATTTTACAGTTGATACTACCGCACTGAATCTCTTAATCCACGAGTACAAATGGGTTTACAATAAACTCTCATTACTGTCTTGTCCCCGCCACACTCCATTTTCGACTAAATCTCTACCTCATCCACCAACTACTTCCCATATTCTATACTAACTGAGTAAATGAATACACACAATTTATTACCTGCAACCATCACTATTTCCTGCCATGGAGTCCTCCGCCTGCTTTTTCACATAACCCTATGTTTCACTTCTTTTTTTACCCTATAATTTTTATAAAGGTAATACCTGATTAAAAAGATATATCCTAATGAATAAGATGGCTTTAGAAATACTTATGGTGCCATAATGGGCTTCCAAATCTAGTCTACTAGTACAGACTGCACCGTGACCAGGATGAGTATATGCATACCTGGTTTAAGTTGAGGGAATTAGTTAATAAGCCACGGATATCACTAGCTGCATGAGCTTTCTATTGTGGCATCAAGACCGCCAAAGCTCGAAAACTGGCTTTCGATATACATATCTCCGTCCAGGGAGAACCGCTAAAACGATTGCCTGAACGATATCGATCAGCCTCAGAAGGATACGTTTGTAGCAAGTTTGATCTGGTATGCATAGCTAGATTTCTTCGAGTATTGTAGGTATAGTAGTTTGCGCTGGGACTATGCATACAGTCTTTTCGAGATATAATGCGCGCCGCTATCGAACATCTGCAGTAAGCAACCAGTTGGGGCATCTCCTGTTTTTAAGCAAAGAAGGAAACGCCTATTTCTTCGTCTGGCAAAAAATGCTGCCACCATTAGTGGACGGTATTGAATACTGGAATCGGTTATAGATGGCGCCCGTGTAATATCAGAGGCATTGCCAAGTAAAAGAATTGAACTTTTCTTGCGCCGTGCTGTGACCTGTAGCGATTTCAGACCTTGAAGACTCGGGTTTTGGGTTTGTGTTCTGGGAGTGAAGTGGGTGAGGGGGAGGAGGAGGAAGGGGGTGGGGTTTTTTAGTTGCGGAGGTGTCCATCTGGGAGCAGAGGAAGAACTAGGAGAGGGCTTAACGGTCATATCTTGATGCGTTCAACTAGAGTTTTGAAGTGGCCGGTTCAGATTCGGAACTGGCAGTAGAGACCTATTTTCCCCACTTCAGTTGATACGGTGTCGAGCTTTGATCATTTGTTGAACTTGCCCGCTGGCATAAACATGATTAGTCCTCTCGAATGAGTTTTTCAAATTGTCTGTCGAGGTCTGGAGACTTTTGCAGCAAAGATAGATTTATATGCAGAATCGAAAGAGGCCGGATTGAGACGGGAGACGGGATATGGCGGAAAAGTAGAGCCAAAGTGTGTCGGCATCCTACTACAGCGCATGATCATATGAACTGATGGTCTGGTTTGGTATTTTGATATCCATGGGATTCGGCCTTTCTTGGATTAAAAACATTCTCACCCATGTCACATATAGGTATCAAACTGTTTGAGAAATTAAAGAGCGATTTCCACCTTTCAAGACCAGAACCATCACCTACGGCTTCTAGATCAACGAGATGGTGCAAAGCGCCACCCTGGTAAGGAAAGATTGAACCTTTAGGAGAAGATTCAGCAAAATACATGCTAACTGCAACAGAGCTATTAATAGATGAAATAGAGGTTCGATTGCAGGTCGTTCAAGCCACAAGAAACAACCGTAGCGGTAACCAGCTAGCCCTTGTACTCTATCATCCTATGTCATGATCATCGATAATCATGGTCCGCCGAGCTTTGTGGTTTTCCGAGAACTGAGTTTGATCTTGTATCCTCTGTGAGTCTCGTAGGATCCAAAGAAAATCTATCGAAATCCGCGTCTCCTTTGTTGAAGAACGTAACTTGTTCACTGAGCATCATTCGTGACTGAACTGACTTGGTTGATTAGCTAGATCGAGCTATCTATCGGCTCAGGGTGAACCGATGGGGTGTCTACAGCAGCATACTGGCACATTATCAATCTTCCCATCTATCGCGCACCATATATGTAGGCTTTGATTAGTTTCTCCTTTCATGTTAATTATGAGCTATCACTCAGGTCCAATCAAATTCTTTCCCGAGTAATATCTCCACACTAATATTTGGGATCACGAGTAAAGCACCTCACACTACTGTACAGGTGGACATTGACCACGAATATATCTCACCAATTTTGTTTGCAGAGTGCAGATTTTAATTTCCAATCATGCTTCATTACTCGGCAGCTGCCTCGTCCGACACTAGGTGGTTGTTTCGGTCCGTTGACATGAGGAGCACCAAATAACCCAATAACTCTGCACACCTACTAAAGGTACACCCAAACACCGCAGCCTTCTCTTAGAAAGTTATGATATTCTTTTTCTATCCACAGTTATCACTCGGTGGAGTCACTATCGTCGTTAGCTAGTCCTAACCTTGGCAAGTCATACCTGCGGCTTGGGAGAACGGGAGCTGAGTAGACATATGCTTCGTCCTGTGTTTCTGGCAGGGCGGGTGCCGTTGGGGGGATGGCTGAGTCGGCAGGCTGTTGCGGGCGGGTGGTGGAGGTTATTAGAGGTTTTAATATTAATCTGGTCACAGTTATCTATATATATAACCCAGTGGGGGATCATCAACTTATATCCACTGTTACCGAATGCGCATACATCACTAGGTGTCTTCCCTTGTTCATCACCATCTACTCCAGGAACTCGCCGTAGGAGCTATTGAAGCTTCTGCTAAAAAAAAAAAAAACACGTCTTCATCCATTGCGATTTCCAGGTCGGTTGTCAGTTGCCCTAGATACTCAAGAAGTCAATACCATGGCGGGTCGGTCAGTGCCGTATTTGAGTGTTCGGATTGTCTAAATCATTAGCTTTAATACCACGGATAAACCACAAAACACAATCCTGCTGTCTCATATACACCGACTTCATATCTCTAGATGTGCACAGCGCGACCTCGAAAGTGAAGAGATGGAACCCTTTTACACCAAAAACGCCATTTTTCAAGCCGGTCCTCGACCACCAGTTTTGATTGATATTACCTGAGAATTGGTAGACTATATACTTTTTATATGGATAATCACCGTATCAGCTTAAAATTGAGACATTACATTTCTAGCATGAGCTGTGTTCATTTTATTGTGTCAAGTTGCCAAAACGGTGCCAAGACCGGATTTTGTATGGGATGCAACTGAATCTCCATCCAAACACTATCCCTTAAACTGTCGGAATTTTCACTGCCTTATGGCGCTGTCAATCGCCCCGAGTAGGAAACCAGGCCTTACGGGAGAGGTTGATACTGGTCACAATACTTCACGGCTAGATCTAGAGAGGTGCTGATGTACCCAGAGCGGCATTGTCAACAAATCAAATCTTGATGTAGTAATACTGTTGCCCACCATGGCTAAACATTCGTACCTTGAGAACAGAGGAACGGATGCGGACGGCAAAGTGTCCCCACGTACGCAGTGGGCATGATTCCGCTATACGGTTTTCCCCATTATTTATGTCTAAGGATAAGCTATAAACTAAAACGATAGTTGTATTCTTCCTTGCATAAACACCGCCAATCAATCAACAATCGTCGAATCACGGCGCCTTTGCCAGCATAGCCGACCCCTCTTCATCTTTGCCCACCTCGTTGCTGTATCCCTCCATCTCTCCTCGGCCTAGGCCCGCTGCTTCGCCAGCTACACCCGGATTTCTGGATTGTGAGCCTGTTTGTGGATAGGGCTTTCTGCGATTCTTGGGTGAGTGGCCGAGCGGAATATATGGCTGGCCCACGCCGCAGAATGAGCTTCTCAAAATGATCCTCTTGCAGCTGTAACCACCTGTCTATCTCGATGCCATGGATAGCAGGGTTAAATTTGAGACCTGCTGCGGCGGTGATAGCCTTTAGTGTGGGATTGGAGAGGTGTTGGTGCGGCATGATAGAGGTGGGGATGTGACAATTGCTCTGCGTGTGCTAGAGTGGTGTAAAGTCTCGTTCAAGGAAATAAATAACCAGGGCAGTCCGGTATATCTGGTCTAATCATACCAGGTTGACTGTCACTCTCGCGAATGAAGTTGAGTGTGAAACGTTCCTTGCTTGCGCCCCGCCTGCGCCACACCGTGCAATCTGTGCAAAGACTAGAAGGGGTTCAAATCTGAAAGTTCAGCGATAGATTACAGATTGTACGAGCCTATGATCAAAAGAATCCGGTAGAACACGTTGCACGTACCTCACATACATATGCCGGTGGGTTCTACCCCTCTCGCGCAACGGGCCTGACAAATGATTGATGTATTTAATTGTCCTCAAGATTTGTCCATTCTAGATTGAAGGTAAATATCTCAGTGTGTTGATTAGATATCGAGGTCGACGTTGGGGGAGTTCCCCCCATTGTTGGGTGTGCTACCGGGTACTTTTGGCCGTGGTGTAGTACTAGGGTGTGGCGAAAGGTGATCACAATCTGATAAGAGAAATACACGTATTAGAAACATTAGGCCAACGACTAATTTTGAAAAAATGCTATACGCCACCTAGCCAAATAATCCCCACAAATATCAATTTTGACCAAAATTGATGCTTGGCCTAAAGTTTCTATTTACCACAGCGTTTACTTATCAGATTCTGGTCACTTACCCTCAACACCCAGTTCACGTCTCGATATTTTAGACCCCCCCCCCTGAGGTGCCTAAAAACTACATCTGGACGCCTACAATTCTTCCACTCTTTGGAAATTCCAATCTCATGCCACCGGGGGCCATAGGTAGTGGTATTGGCGGCAGACTTCACTCAGCTGTGGCTGACTTGTCAACTGAACCTCGACGACGTTGACGGCTCAGCTAATTGCTGCCACCCCAAGAAAAAGAAAACCCGGTGTGGCCTTACTAGCAGATCTCATTATTTTTTTATATCAAATAACAGATCTCACATACTAATCTAATTCCTCTATTGTTGGGTGGCAGCATTGACAGAGGAAGGGATAGGTCTCACAGTTAGCACGGAGATCATGTGCAGAAATAGCACCATCGAAGATTGATTGAGTGATTGGCGTCACGATCATGTGTTGTTACCTGACCAGAGGGTTCGCTCGTACTGCTGTGTACTAGACGCCTCGGCTGGAGTACGCTAACGAACACGCTGATGTACTCAATTCCAAGGTTATGTTAAAAGAGACCACCGATCAACCGTTTGCGTATAATTTTTATTATTCCAGCGTTATATTTGACATTAGAGGGTTTTAGCTGCGCCAGCTGAACAGAAAATCGGACAGATCGAACGGAAATTCTATTTTTCAAAGGTGGCGTGATGAACTGCATAGTTTCAATGTTTACTCTGTCATACCGCTAACCAGTTCTATTTTGGCCACCAAGGGGAACTATTTTGAAAGTGTCAATAGTTGAAATTGACGGTTGGCAAATACGCTCTATTCACCAAATATATCCCAGCACTAATCCTCTATTAGCTGAGTTTCGCATGACCAGTTCTTTCATTTCGCTTTTAATGTGTATGCATGTATGTAGGTACATGTACTTATACCAAAAATGCCACTTTTCAACCCTGCCCTCAACCACCAGTTTTGATGGATATTACCTGAGAATTGGAGGACTATATATTTTGTATATGGATAATCGCTCTATCAGCTTAAAATTACAACTACATTTCTAGCATGAGCTGTATTGGTTTTGGTCCGTTGAGTTGCAGAAAATACGCCAAGACAACATATTTGTATGGGATGTAGTGAATCTCCAGATTGCTCTACTTCTAGCTCCTGTACTTTGTTCCACATCTGAGTTGAGATAGTGCCCTTTTGGTGTAAAATGGATGACTTCCCACCAATTTTGGTAGGGTGCTGGAGAACCGAGTGATAATCTGTGTCTAAATATGTACATTTTTATGGAGAAGGCTTTCAATCATGTAGCGACCCTTCGTCTGTTTCCGGTAATCACAACATCCCTTCGTCTGTGCCCGAAATTCACAATAGTGATTACCAAGAATGTAGCCAAGAAGAGGAGTAGGTGCTGCCATAAAAGGGAAGGGCCGGGTCACAGGCAGTGGCTTATGTACCTGCGAAAATGGTTTACGGAGTGAGGGTTAGGTTCACTAGGAGTAAAAAAACACTTGAATAGGTAAGGTCTACTATCATCAATACAGACGAAGGGATATTAGGCCCGCAACGGCGCCGTGATAATAGTGTAACTGTTTTTATATTCGGCCTTTCTGTAAAAAGAATTGGGGGGGCCAAAAAAGGGAGTAGAGGAGGTCACAAGTGGCACCCAGATATAGGGTTAGGGGTGAAATCAATGATAGCGGTCTCAATCAAATTCATGATACTGTCGGGCGCAACCCTTACACAGAGATTCCTCACCTACCTCACCGCAAGATTCCCTTACTAGATTCTTTGTATTTACCCTCAACGCCCGGTACATGATCCTGTTCGTGGTCACAGCAGCCTGTGGTTGAGATTTCATGATGTCAGTTGTCTTCTCCCTATGCCTAGCAAAGTATGGTTGGTTTTTTTTGGGCCCCACCCGCTCCACTTTTCGTTTCTAGCGCCTGGCCGTGAAAACGTACGAAGGGATGGGATACACTCATCGTTGTGGAAGAAGGGAAGGTCGCAATGTTAATGGCCCTACCGGAAACTATTCAATCAATCCGCGCGTTTTCATGCATGTAATGAGGCTCTGCAGTTGTGGCTGCCGTTTTCCAGTGAGGCTCTGCAAGGTGCAGTCGGTAAGGCTCTGCAGCCGGGAGATTCCCACCACTACCCCACTACCCCACTACCCCACTACCCCACTAACAAACTACCCCACTGCAACTCAATCCCTTCGTCTGTATTGATGATAGAAGACCTTACTTATTTATGTGTTTTACTCCTAGTGAACCTAACCCTCACTTCGTGAACCATTTTCGCAGGTAAGCCACAGCCTGTGACCCCGTCCTTCCCTTTTATGGCAGCACCAACTCCTATTCTTGGCTAGATCATTGCTAATCACAATTGCGAATCTCGGGCACAGACGAAGGGATAGGATTATCCTCGTCTGCACCTCCTCCCCGCCTCGAGTTAGCACCGGCATCCATCACTTCGCCTCTACACCCAGCACTATCCCTTCGTCTGTGCCCGAAATTCACAATAGTGATTAGCAAGAATCTAGCCAAGGAAAGGAGTTGGTGCTGCCATAAAAGGGAAGGGAAGGGTCACAGGCTGTGGCTTACCTGCGACAATGGTTCACGGAGTGAGGGTTAGGTTCACTCGGAGTAAAAAACACTACTTAAATAAGTAAGGTCTTCTATCATCAATACAGACGAAGGGATTGAGTTGCAATCGCCATCCCCTCTACTAACGTCAGGGAGTCGGTTTCCCCTCTAATAGCCCTGCCTCGCGTCCACGCCCCCATTCAGCGCCACCTTGCATGCACCCGTGCCTGGGGTATACGTACACCATCTTCACCTTCACCTCTGCTGCAGGCCCGTGCTGGTTGAAATTCAAGAACAGGCCCGCCCTCCACCTTCGCCAGAACGTCTCACTCTCGTACCCCCAGGCCGAGACCATACCCCCGTGACAAACAAGGTTGTATCTCCGTCCACCGACCCCACCACACGTTCTCCATGACTAATTACTCGCTGCCCCCCAGTTGACTCTGTCATTTCCCAGGACATGGGCATGGGCAGGGTAGGTGGTGGTCACTGGCATCTGGTGGTATGCTATGCATAGGCTCCGTTGAGGATTGCCCCCAAATACCTTCCGGTGCGCGTACCCGGACGGGCGTAGGCGGGGGTTCGGGGACGGGCCCTTGGTGTTGTGACGATCAAATAGGCATCCTTCGTCTGTATTCAGGACTAGGCACTATGTGGTGGGGCTAAACCGGTCAAGCAAAATCTCTCACTCCCTGAACCTCTTTAGTATGGATGTAACGCTCGCTATCCTTCCTTCAGCAGATATTTCTCTTTTTTGAATGTGTATGTTCTCTTTTGGCAGCGTTACAATCCAATCACAGCGATAATACGGAATATCACCACGCCGTCTACAGTCCGGCTCGTTGTGAAAACCGGGAACAGATGAAGGAATATTCCTCGACGACCAAACCAGGTAATAGAATGTAGATGAAACTTGCCAAACTTGCAACCTTTTTCAGCCCTCACTACAGTCATCTTGGGGCAACGACGAAACTGGTTGAACGATGAA
This sequence comes from Morchella sp. 2018-W38C, assembly GCA_024713705.1. NCBI lineage: Eukaryota > Fungi > Ascomycota > Pezizomycetes > Pezizales > Morchellaceae > Morchella > Morchella sp. 2018-W38C. The sequence continues at coordinate 158,168 of JAMJEX010000013.1, read as the reverse complement.
CTTGTCAGTCAAGACAGTGGTGCTCGGGCTGGTATGTGGTCCTATATTCGTCGTTGCCCCAAATTTGACTGTTGCCTAGTGTTGTAATTGTTTGAAATTCTTGATTGGCCCGCCCCGCCCCGCAATAAGCAAGACAATTTTCTAACTAAGTTGCTACAGCCTAACACACATTCTCACTTGCGCCAAGTCCCCGACTGAGACATACCGAACCACAACTTTGCTTCTACAGGAAGAAAGTCGTAGGCTGAGGCACATTTATCTTTCTGGATGACTGGATCACGCCCAGGGGATAACGGTGCCAGTTTCGGAGAGTGTCCAACACTTGACCCCTCCTAGACCTATCTCGTTCCTAGCCTTATCACTTCCGTAAGGCTCGTACCTCTCGCAACGAAAGCAACCCCCGTATGACAACGAAATAAAAATCTACAAATAAAGGATAGTGAGAATAAACACCTATGCCCATCCGACGTATTGTTCCGGTGAAATTTTGATTCCGGTTGTTTCTTTGTTAGTGGCTTTTCCGAGTGATCGGAAGAGCATGTATGGAGACCTATATTACTAGAACCGTCATACCGATCAATTGCGACGAGAGAAACAAAAGCAAAACAAAAAATTGCAACAGTGCTGTCTTATTCATGGCCGCGATCGCACCCTATCAACTTATACCCTGCATGATATGAAGGTTCTACTCTAATACTCGCCCACACAATACCAACCAGACTTTTTGTGGGCACGAGACAGTTCCCAGCCCACAATAGAGCGATTTGCACAATACCCAATGGCGTTTCTTCCCCACCACAACTGCAACAGCCGGAGCGCCCCAGTCCTCCTCCGACGGCGGTCCGGTCGGGCGGTGTCTGCGGAGACGCAGGGTCGTCTAGTGTAGCCGAGCAGGGAAAGGCTGCAGTGATTGGTTCCGGTACCAGGGCGCGGGTGATACTGGTTGATTCCCTACTTACAACCGCGCGGCAGAGTGTGATGGCAGGGCTCTCCCGGAGTTGTTTCTCATCGATGGCTTCCCTAGCCAACCGAGCACCCCTCACCCGAACAGTTGAGTATGGTTGGTACACACACCGGTTACAACGAAGATCCTTTCTTTTTGAGGTTGACTGTTCCGGTGAGGGTGTTCGGGCGGCTAGCGAAGTCGACTACATCAATCAATCCCTTCGTCTGTATTGATGATAGTAGACCTTACCTATTCAAGTGTTTTTTTAATCCTAGTAAACCTAACACTCACTCCGTGAACCATTTTTGCAGGTACAGAGGGTGGTAACATCATTGCGAAAGTGGGTTTCCGTGACCCGATAGTCCTATTGGCTCTTAAAGGAATTTCTGCTGTGAGCACAGACCAAGAAATCCACACCTTTAGCGCTGACTTTCGCATTAATTCTACCAGACTCTGTAAGCCACAGCCTGTGACCCGGCCCTTCCCTTTTATGGCAGCACCAACTCCTTTCCTTGGCTAGATTCTTGCTAATCACTATTGTGAATCTCGGGCACAGACGAAGGGATACAGAAGTATAATGCCTCATGATGGGGACGTCCGAATTTCTTATATTGCTTTCCTGGTGGAGGAATGTCAGGGTTTCTTCTCAGTTCATGCTTCATGTCCATTTATCCTTTGTCTCTCTCTCTCTCTCTCTTTGGGCGGTTCGGTCGGGGAGGGGTGTTATTCACGCCATAGCCTAGGCTCCATGCAATATTCTTGTACCCAGAAATAAACGAAACACTGATATAAAAAAAAAAAAAAAAGACGAAGGGATACAGACGAAGCGTGGAATTAGTGGTTCCGGCACCGCCAAGAAAAAGCGCCGAGTGTCCTGCTTTCCGAACGTTTTTTTGCTCAAAAGGTGAGTTCCGGTAGAGATGACCTGGGCATAAAAGTTCCGCTAGGTGACCTCTGTGGTCAAGGTGCAGTGTAATTTTAAAAGGGAATAAATGTGTTATCAGTCTCCTAGATTTATTTTTGTTTATCTAGATCAGCCGTTTTTTGTCCAGATTTTCAGGGGATTTGAGGTTTGCCGGAACTTTCTATTGGATCTGGAATAATATACAGATCACGGATATTCATTGCCCCAGAAAACCCCTATCCATCCATTGAAATGATACACAACGGAGATCGCGCAATACGTCTGCGGGCGGGGGGCTATTGGACAAGTGACAAAAATGCCCCATTGGGTTTACTCTATCAGCTTTGGAAACGAAGCAATTGATTCACCCCCCCTACCAACGCGGTCTTCAGAAACGAATCTTTCATTTCCACGCCCATTTAATGTATTTAACCCCAATGCCTTTCCCAATCAATAAAGTTAAGCTCGGCAACTAGTACCCATTCACGTTTGGTTTCATATTTTGTTAACGTTGTTAATGGGATAACTATTTTGGAATACCCAGACTCCTTTGACACTTTCCGGTGTTTCCCACTCTAAAACTGCCGATGCCTTGTCTTGATCCATTTCGATACCTTCTGGTGATAGGATGAGACCCAGGTATTTTGTCATTTGAAAATAGAATTCACACTGGGCTTTATTAGCGTAGAGTAGCTCTCGTATCTCTTGGATATGAATTCTATGTTTCTCAAGGTTTTCCGAATAGATTAGAATGTCTAAGTCAGCAGTTACAAACCGTTCGAGGTGAGGACGGAGAACGTAATAAAAATTGGCGAGAATAACTAAAGTTTGAACTAATTTAATTGAGCTCATCTTGAACTTTAAGTGAATAGAGACATAATAGATTACGACAATTAAATCTCTTGTACTCTCTCCTTTTTGTTGTGGAGGAAGGCGAGGTTAAAGTGGGAATCCGCAAAAAAACAGCGCTATTGAAAAAAGGTTTATGATTTTGTTAGTGATAGCGTCCGAGGGCTGTGAGAAGTGCCATACTTTCTGTATATTCTTAGTTTTTTTCCTGGCCATACCTTACTATATCTGTCCCTCTACGTTAAAAATTTTCTGATACAAGGAATCAGTCTATTATACAAAGTACATTAATTCTTAATGATTACCGAAATGATACTTTCTAGTGCTCCCAAAATATATTACCTGATAATAAGATAGAGCAAAATCCAATATGATTATTACCTCACTGGCTTGTTATTTAGTCCCGCCATGTAGAGGAGGCATCGACGTAGAAGGGCTCTGTGAATGGATGATTAATCTCTTGATCAAATTAGTCCAGCAATGAAACCTCAGTTCTTAACTAACTGGCCCAATCAAGAATGTTCCTGGATAGACTGCGTGTTTCAGAAGAATGGAAAAATGCCTTCTCTCAACGAGACGAATTATATATCGATTAGCTAAACAGCGGCGGACAGCCAGTCCCTAACTATAGGCTGTGGTGACCCTAGGTAAACCTTGTATGTTTGAACATCACTACCCAATCAATCTATCAAATGGCGATAGTTGAATAAGGAGACAGAAGGTGCATCTTCAAACACCTTTTGGACTATCATTAACCTGCCTGTATTATCAGCCACTGGTTGCCGCGGAAGTCTCGCATTAGGCCAAAGGTTTACACCGTTCGCCAACTGGGCTTTGGAGAGAGGAAACCACGAAGAGGGCACTCCCGATGAACCATTTTCACCTAAGGCATACACAAGTTAGAACAACATGTACTCATGAGGGTGCTGGAAAGTGATGCATATTCGCTAAATCATTAATCCACGGAGAGCTATTAGGGAATGGATCTTTCTAGCCTCAAAACCACGAGAAATTGTCATGAAAAGAATATCAAATTCGTCTTTAGGTAGGGGGGGGAGGGAAGAAAAAAGAGAGATTTCTACTTGAAATTAGGGTTTGAGTATTTTAGATATTTTTATTGTTAAAGCACTTGATGGGTTCCGACTATAGACTGAGTGTGAATATCCATGATATCAGGAGTGTTTGATGAATGGGATGCCCATTCGCGATCGGTGATCTTGCTATGTATGGGTAGTGTCCGTAATTGTCTCAACGCAGTTTTTACTGTTGGCCGGCCCGGGAGTAGATGCGAGAGGTAACTCTGGGAACTCCGTGTAACTCTGTTTAAATTGAGCCCAGGGATTACCTCCTATCGACCGATAAAGGGCGACGGTACACGGTTCTGTATGGGCGCGCCAAATAACGTAGTACTCCTGGCTATCGCTTGATGGTATCGTGTCGACTGATTGACTGAAAGAATGTTAGCAAACACCTAGCAAGTTCATATGGGAATCCGACCTTTCAAGATTCCTTCGATGAACCTTTATTCTCCATGTGAATCCAGGACGATTTGTAAGAAACCCTCTACAGTGATTTGGCTGGGTTTGATTGTAGCTCTCAAATTCTATTGTAGAGCCTGGCAATAGGCTCTTGCATAAGATTTGGCCACAGTCATGGGCCACATTATGGAGGATGTAAAGTGACGGGCAAACTTGGCCTCTCTGTTTCAGGTACGGTTGCCAGGGGCTCTGATAAGTGTGGGTACAAGAGAATTGGAACAAATGTCGAAGACACATTTTGTCCTTAAAGGTACAGTTACAAGGTGGACACGAGAATGGAGAGCTATGTACCAGTGATTGATTTGGTAGTAATGACAGGAAGAAAGGTAGTTTATATAAGTTTATATACCAAACATAACACCGGGTTTTTTTTCTTCAAACGTTACTAGTTTGTAGCGCAACTCCTACAAACGGTCATTACACTAGAGGCCACATGAGCACACGTACGCCACGTGGACCTCAAAGTGAGAGGCCCAGAATAATGTATATTACCCTTGCGGGAAGAGATTTAGAAACCACCACACCACCAAGCGAAAAGTGGCAAAATTGATGAATAGAAGTTCTCTCAACTAGAGTATAGAAATAAGTACGTCTCAAAGTATACATCAGGATAAAGCTTTAGAACCCAAGAAAACATTGAAATAGAGATTCTCTATTGCCGCTTGAGTTTCTCGAGCGGTGGAACGCGTTCCCGAAGAAAGATAACAGCTATGACAGGGAGATTAAGCCCACCGGGTCAATTGGGACCAATCATTGTTTCGTCCACCATCCTTCCGTCCCTCCTTAAAGTGGCCAGGTTTCTTCATTCTCAGAAAATCATATTCCAGTACATACTAGATACGGAGATAGTGGATTGTCAGATACTAAAAATTCAATAACTCCTGAACTATAAGAGCTAGAGACAAAGAAATATGCCGAATGAAAGGTACCATAGTGAAGAATGCGGTAGTATAAGCCCTATATAAAGCGAAATTGTTATGAACAAGCTGGAATCTCTGAGAAATAACTCGTACTAATTCAGTGCTCTGACAGTGCCTTTAATTGCTTTTTCAGTCATGTTATATCACTCGATCCTTCGTAGAAATATCGAGCGAAGCTCGCAAATACCTCTGTATAGTCGTCTGTATAGTCGTCCGATTTCCCTTAAACGACTTTCCCACCACCAAAATATTGAAATTTCCAAGCGAAAATTAAACCCCAGAAACGACTCCCTCAACGACTTTACTGAATGTTCTAGGTGCACATTTCCACGGCCCCTAGAGAAAGATATTGAAGCTGTCAATAATTTAAGCAGACATTACCAGAGCGGACAGACTTCACAGCACCTGATAAGAACGACTGCAAAGAAACGGATTGCGGCAGCAGGATTGAGACCTTTATGACGTGACATAGCCGTGAAAAGCGGCCATGAGACGGCTATGGGGAAACTACGACTACTAGATGTGTCTGAATACTACCCGGAAGCGGGAAGGATACCTCTCAGTCGTGAGGTGGTATATATAAAACCGGCTCACTGGCACTGGCACTGGCACTATGAAATATAAAAAAAAACGGACTCACCACACCAAACCGCTGGCGCGAGGTACCCTTCGATCCCATTTCCGTATATGTAGTATGTAGGTACAGCCACTCATCAAAAGTTTTCGTGATTCACATCAAAGTTGGCCCGTGCATAATGTAGCTTACCAGACTTTACTGAAGAACTCAAATGTATATGTATATATAATATTATCCAGTGAATAATAGAAAGTAAAAATACCGCGAATATCTAATATTTTCTTTGACCACCATTGACTGTTGCTGTGTCGAGGTTTTGAACATACTAGCAGTGGCCACCTCGCGACCGCGAGTTTGTGGTGTCAATCAAGTAATAAAGATCAAATGTTTTATTTGGGCCTTCGGCCCCCCCCACTCCACCTCCTCTGTTTAATTCCCCTTCAAGAATTATGAGGGGCCTTCGGCCCTCTGCTACCTCACCCTTCTCTATTCATGGGGGGACCTTCGGTCCCGCTCAATGGGGCATGCTTAGTAAGGTACCTTCTCAATGATCCCTGTTCCACCCCTGCTCCAACCAACCAAACCACTCCAAAATGTCTCAATTCCGCATCTGAGACACACTGTGTTGTATGTACATACCTAGATGTATCTTCACACGGCTTAGCTTTGGGGGGTGACTTGCTCCCCTAGGAATGTGACACGTAGGGGGTGGCGCTTTGCCTTGTTGTGCACCCTTGCCTCCTATTGGCTTTACCAGTAGTCCCGTGTAGCATGTATCCCTTCGTGTGTCAGAGCAAAATCGGAGAGCCCGCGACGGCGTGGTGATATTCAAAAAATCTAGCTACCTACAGACTGTGGAGACACCTGAAAAAGGTATAGGAGAGGTCACAGAAGGTGACTTTACAACAAAAGGTTCACGGAATGAGGTTTAGGTTTATTACCGAGTAAAAGCTGCCCATTAGCGCCAGGTCGTGAAAACACACGAAGTATGTACCGACATGTTACATGTTACATGTAATATCAGAATCAAGACATTTTTCGAATCAAGACATTTTTCCCTCAGATATTAGAGACTTTGCGCGAATGGAGTCAGCTCCATTTTCTGACAACTTGGTTGGTGCCTAGTGGGTTCTCCGTGACCCGATAGTCCTATTGGCCCTTAAAAGGTTTTTTGCTGCGAGCACAGACCAGCAGATCCACTCTTTTAGCTCTGACTTTTGCAATAATTCTACCGCATACTGTACAGCCTGTGACCCGGCCCTTCCCCTTTATGGCCGCACCAACTCCTCTTCTTGGCGTGAATTCGAAGAGATACATGGAGGGGGGCCGAAAATGGAGTAGGTCACAACTGGCACCCGGATCTAGGGTTAGCAGTGAAATCAAGGTATGGCGGGGGACACCTTGAGACAGAGTGGTTTCGGAAGTCAACCGCTAAATGTGACAGAGCCAGATTTCTTTCTTTTTTCGGATAGGCAACCTTCCCGATTAGAAAGGTCTACATCTAGATACGGCTTTTGTGGGCGCCCAGAGGCGAATTACTATCGGTAAATAGATTAAATAAGTACCCGATTGAGAAATTGATCGTCAGAACCCAATGTCGCGAACCTCCGTCTCAAGGTGTCCTCTGACGTTTTTAAACCGGGCCATTATTGCATACACCAAAAATCATGAACTTGGCGTATTTTTTGTATGGCATGCAATATCAGTCGCGTCCACAAACGTTAGCTAGTAGAGTCCTGGAGTACTGTGTACCTACATACATGTAGCAAAGTCGCTTAGAAATGTATTGGTCATGTGCGGGAGAGGCACCGAGGCCAGTGGTGCCTCTCCTGCACGTGACCAGTATTCTGAGCGAGATTTGCCAGTAAGTATGACATAATGCGGAGATCGGCTCCGGCCCAAGTGCCGGATGTCCGGCTCAAGATATGGAATGACTACACGCTTACCGCTTACAACCTTGCACGGTCGATGAAAATCTTTTTGGCCAATCACAACCTCTGTTCTCGGGGGTGTGGGCTACTTCAAGGATTCCTTATAACGAGCGTCCACCCAGCCTCATAGCGACCCTTACTCCAACCTTGCATCAAATATCGACTATCCCCCCCTCTCTCTCTGTTCGTTCTCACCACTGGCCGCTAGCAACGATAAGTGGACGAAGCGAAGGTGAGTGTTCATTTTATCATTGATTTCTCTCCTAACCCCCATATCCAGGTACCAGTTGTGTCCTCCCCCTACGAGTCCATTTTCGGCCTTCCAATTCTTTTTTTTATATTTATTATTATACAGAAAGACCGAATACAAAAAAGCGGTTAGGCGATCGTATATCACTGTGCCGTCGTAATACCGGGAACAGACGAAGGGATAAACATTCTTCATCATGTCCAACGTATGTTCCTTCGTGGTTGCTCCTTCTATCCCCCCCCCCCCCGCGTAAACCTCAACCACCACAAACTCACATACTTCTTGGGTTAGGCGCACACTCGCGAAGCAACTGTGTCGCCTGCGGTAGTGGGTCCAGCGGACGAATATTTCAACTCTCATAGCTATGAAACTTGGGACATTATCGACTACTTGAAGCAGTTCGGGAAACTCGACACAAGGGACAGACTACTCAATTCATGGTGGAAGTCCTTGCACTGGCGTGGGCTGTTGACCTCGCCAGCTGCGACCAAAGCCAGTGATTTGATGCGCGCCAAGGTGAGTTCCCCCCCCACCCTCTCTCTCTCTCCTCCTCCTCCCCCTTCGAAGCCATGGTTGTTTTTGTTTTTGTTTTTCCTTCCTGTAAGGCATCATATGATCTGCGGGTCCGTATGGTGCTATACTGGTATTTGGGGCATCATATGATCTGCGGGTCCGTATGGTGTTAAGGGTGCGCCCAGCCCGATATCAGTCCCACTAGGGCATCATATGATCTGCGGGTCCGTATGGTGTTAAGGGTGCGCCTAGCCTGGTGGGGTCTTTGTTCTCTGCTAACGCTGTCACGTCCCCCACCGCCTCCAATTTAAGGATAAGGATAGGTCGCGCGCTAGAGCTTTCTTCAGCCAACGAAATTCCCCTGGCGTACACAAGGTCACTTTTGGAAATCTTAGTCATGTCGATGGGTGCTCGTTCCACATCAACACTGCTTCCCCTAGTCTCGACACTCCTCCTCCCCCTCCCCCTCCTCCGCCTACAACTACTACTGCTACTACTACTACTACTACTACTACTACTACTACTACCCGCCCCCTACTAAAAAGAAGGACGGCTACCAGCCTCGCATCGCAGCCGCCAAAGAAGAGAGCAACCCCGAAGAAAAGTCTCAAGCGTATTGAACAAGAGAAACGGTTGTCCCTCTTTCAAAAACGGCTCGACGGGCTCGAGTCACCCTGGATTTTGAATCCCCAAAACCCCTCCGTTGAATACAGACTTGGCCAGTATGTCGCGGGAAATAACCTTCATGAATCGCCTGCCCATTCGTTCGTTCTTGATACCAGCGATCCCGTCCTTATGGAATTATTCGATGATGACGAAGTGGAGACAATCATGGGGTTGGTACAAGAGCTACCGGAACCCGATAGCGTGCTGAGAAATTATTTGAACATGTTTTTGAATGTGAGTTTGTATGTTGATTTATCTTTGCCAGTCCCCGTTCAACTGACATCAGATATGTTATAGATTGAAACGATAGACAATTTCAAGGATCTTCTGGAACAGGGAGCGTTCGTTAGTCTTCCCACCACATCCGCACTTAGTAACTGCGAAAGGCGCCGGGACTATCCGAGCTTGGAGTGGGCGCATCTCGTCTTATCGTCGCTGTTTGTCTTACCCATCCGTTCCTTCCCAGAACCCCCCCCTGCACTTGCTGACAACTTTCTTAAGCATTTGCGATTATAAGACCGGACATATAGCTCTGTCGGATAACAGAGAAAAGTGGTACCAGACCCATGTTTGGGCCCTCCTGTTTGACCGGCTGTTTGAATATATCCCACAAATTCGGTTTCTGAGGTAATTTTCTTCAACACACTCTCCCCCCCTCCTCACCCCCGCCCTTCCGCCCTTTCCACCATCTATGAAATAATAATAATAATAATAATAATAATAATAATAATAATAATAATGGATCGGCAGCGGCGAATGTCCTACCAATGCAACATCTTCTCGAAAAAACCCAAAGAACCGGTCGCCGGGGACGCGGAAGGTCTCTGGTTGTCTTCACGATGGTGTTATCAAGTTTTGGGATTATGAAATCGGGGCAGTTGAGAACGGGGGATGCAATGTCAAACCCGACGGTGCCAAATGGAATAGCGACTCCCTTAAACTAGTGAAGTCTAACCGCGATATGATCGTCGAAATCCTGAAATTGCTTGGGCCGGAGGGAAACAGAGTGTCGACTTTGGGGTTGTTGACTGGAGGTGAGTCACCGGTTATGGTCTCTTTTATAATGCATTATGCCTGATGAGTGATAAAATTAGGGTTGAAGTTTGAGTCTTTGAGGTTGATCTACGGAGGGGGGTCGGTTTGCGTCTTGGTTCGCGATGAAGCTAATAAGCTCTCCACCTCAATTCAACATTTTGGGCCCATCGCTGATGCCATGCTGCATATGTGGCGGATCAAGGTTGAAATTCTCTCTCTCTCCCCCGCTTTGCTCTATACCTATACTATACTCTCTTGAATCACTCTCTAAACTATCCTCAGTCGATAACCGAACAGTCTACCAAAGCCCTGACCAGACTTCTGAATCGAGCATCCGGCAGGCGCCAGCCCTCTGCACCCGCACTGCTAGGCTCCATAGACACCGATCCCCCAACCGACGTTATTGACTCTGAATTCAGTGATGATGATGATGATGATGATGGTGATGATGATGGTGATGATGATAATGATGATGCAAGAGATAATGACATTTAAGACCTCCCTCGTAAAGAGGCGGTTCAATCGAGATAGACTGACTACATGAGCAAAAAAACAAATTTGCTCTGTCCGTCACAGAGCACATGGGGGAATTTTCTTTTTTGTTTTTGTTTTTTTATATCTACTACAAAAGTGAAATAAAACTCAGTTCACATTCGTTACCTCGTCACTACTCCTTCATATATATGCCTCGAGTCTCTTTTATCAATACATATATACAGTCCTACCCAGATGTCTTTGTGATTCCGGTGGTACGGCGTGGGGGGGGGGGGGGCAATGGCAAAGAACGCTCGTCAACGCTCGTCAACGCTCAGCATTCAATAATCAACAATCAATAGGTACAGGATAAATTATTAGTATCATGATAACTTTTTTAGTTTGCCGCCCGCTAGAATTACTACAGCAAAGCCCTCTATCTATCAGCCATTGATCTCATATCAATCGTGCGCAAGTTCGTGAGGTTTTGGGGGTTTGAAGAGCTGAGGAAAGACAGAAGCATACAAGACTGTTCACGCGCTGCCATGGACCAAGTCAGGCAGGCATCGGCAGTACGCAGAATTGGGGGGGGGGGGGGGTTAACCTCGTGCCCAGTCTTGTATTTGTGGTTGCTGTGCCAAGACTTTCTGCAAAGTTGGCGCAACCAAACTTTGACAGTTTCATCCGTCCAAGGGTTATATAAAGACAAATTTATAGATCAATATTGCTATACTGCTGTATATCTCAACACTTTGTATGACCATCTTTCAAGGAAGAGGGCCACAATATTTCGCGGACGTTTTTGCAGGGCGCCAAAACTTTGCGGACGGGACGTGGCTGTACCGGTACATACATTGTAGGTACATACATGTACCTAAATTGAGTGGATATAAAAGTGCCCCCTAAAAAAAAACATAACACCCACGCCTGCGACCACACGCCTGGGACCTACACCCCAACATCTCTCTTTTGCAGCAAAAAGCTATATATATAAATGCCTAGTGCACCACCGCCGCTGCCTGCGACGCTCTCGACGCCCCAGACGCCCCCGATGCCCGCGACAACCCAGAGTACCACTCCCCCCCCCTCCGATCTCGCTGTCGGTTGTGCCACATGCTAGGGACCCACTACCGACCCCGACGCCAGCTGCGCCGCCCGGGAGCCCTCCTTCGGCATCCGCTGCAGAGGGTGCCGACCTAGTACCGGCCCCGGTGTCTGTGCCACCATCTGCAACTGAGCCTGAGATTCTGACCGAGGAAGCTGACTCAGCACGCGCGCCGGCATCACCGTCCGCCTCTAGGGCTGCCGACTCAGAACCAGCCACCAATAATCCCGCGCCCCACGTATAAAGACGGCAATCGGGGTTCCCCTTTGAGCTGCTCGGGATAGGTAGAAACAAGGCCGATAGGGAACCGCTCCGGACATGTAATTAACAACTCATGAAGGGGGCCTTTCAAAGAATATTTTAACTAACGAACCGCCACAGGCGTGACAGAGGTATATCGGGGGCAGGTCATGTGGCGTACCAGCTCAAAGACCTACAAAGAGCTTCCCGAGGAAGAAAGGGGTACAGCGGAGCAGCAGCTACAAAGCGAATTGGAGAAATTGTACCCGGCCACTACATATACAACGGACCGGGTGCGAGCATGTCGTCAGTGGTTGCCCGGCGTCCTGCTCGCCAGAAGGCACAAGGATCGGAGGAATACCTGGGCTCGGCGACGAGGGGCTGCGTACATGTAGTCATCATTAATTGGAGCGTTAGAGTCAGTTCTAAGTTTTTGCTTAGCTATGTACCCCTATCCCTGTACCAGTATCTTACCGGTTTATAATTGTGTTTCTTACCCAGTATCTTACTCGTGGTAGCGTGTGCTCCGATCGGAGGGAACTATCCAACATGCACGTGACAGAATGTGGCAGGTCCTGTCTCTTCCACAGGCCGATAGCTGCTCGTAGGTCGTAGGTCGTAGGTCGTAGGTCGTAGGTCGTAGGTCGTAGGTCGTAGGTCGTAGGTCGTAGAAACACGCGCGGTTCTTACATACCTGAACGAAGCACATCGCCGCCGTATCTTACAGGCCCCCGTCTTTCGGTATGTATTACCCAACGCAGATGTCATCCCAGGATTTAAGTGGTTGGGCAGGCGCTAGAGTACCGCAGATCCTCCATATTTGTACCTACATAGAGTATGTACTCTACCTAGGGTTGAGTACATGTGGGTATCTTACCGGGGTGGTTGCCACAGGTCCCTTTTCGGTCGCACTCACTACAGTCGTCTTGGGGGCAACGACGGAACTGGTTGAAAGACGAACAGGGGTCTTTGTCGGTCAGGACAGTGGCGCTCAGGCTGGTATGCAACCACTTGTTTGGCTGAAATCTGTGTTTTCGTCGTTGTCCCAGGTTCGTCGTTGCCCCAAAGTTGACTGTACCGCAAAATCTCAGGAATAACGAATCGAACTGGACTGGAATCTTGGGCTTCGGATTGGTCAAATGCTTGTTGAGACTCAATCCGACAGACCCAAAGCGTAACTTTTGGTCATTTTGACCAATGGGTAAGTGGTATTCCAGCCCAGTCAGATTCGTTATTCCTGAGACGAATACTGCCACTGGGTCACTTTCGCAGAAGGTCTTGGCACAGCAACCACAAAGAGATGACTCATGATCACACGAACACACAGCGATGAGGAAAATAATTGTACTCTAGAAACAGGGGTCTAAAAAATGTACATGTATGTACCGTACAGTTGCAACTCGCTATGCCGGATCTCAATATGCCGGATCCCTTGCTGTCCTGTACGAAATCCTGGGGATTTTAATTTTCTTTCTGCGGGATCAGTTTGCTATCCCGGATTTCTTGTCCGGCATATCGAGTTGCAACTGAATGTACTCGCAATTTCATATCTTGTATGGCATGCAATAGCGGTTGTGTTTAAAAGCACTATGGAGTTGGTTGCGAGCAGGTACGTACATCCAGTCGTTGACGAACACTGCCACACGAACAAGGATTCCAAGTATGGAAATAAAAGACCAAGCTGAGAGATCTCCAGTCCTTTTAATTTCTATTCGCCCAAAGTTGGCGCACGCAGAAATCACATGAATTCAATGCCAAGACGTCTGGGTTGAATCGAGTAACCTTTTCCGGGGTGGCTTTCCAGCCCCCCGATCACGTGGTTACAAACGAGTACATATAGGTATCCACGGTCGCATTTAAAGGTGCCACCCCTCCTCTTTCAATCCTCGTCCACCCACCACCACCACCCACCCACCACCCACCGTACACCTTTTTATCCTTCATCCCCACCATGTCCGTTCCCAGCATGCAAGATTCGTTTCTGGATTATTTTAAAAGTCCCCCCCAATCCTGGAATATCGACAGTTTTTTGAAAATGTCTATGGACCATGCTAGTTCCCTCGGGCAACGCTACGATTACGAGCCCACTCATGCTGCCTGGAATAAGAATATTCGCACTCTCCTTCACGATTCAGACCCTGAGCGGAGCAAGCGGGCTGGCATGCTACTGCGCCGCTGGACGCAAATGGTACATTATCTCTCCCCAATCTTCCTGGAAGTTTAGCCCACTACCAGTCTCTATCTCCTTTCCCGCATCTTGTCAGATGGCATATGCGGAGTGGCATTATATCAAATGGTGTGTGCCTTTGCAATGTCCTGCGACCAGTTCGACAAATGTCGTCTGGCTGTCAGTGGGTTTTGCCTTTGTCACATCTTGTATGTAACATTCCCACCTCGGTGGATGTTCAACAAACAATGACCATGCCAGCGCATCAAATGGTGCCTGTGTTTAGATGGCATTGTGCTTGCTCACCTTAACATTTACTTAGGGCTCAGGTTCCGACAAGGCCCGTGCCAAGCGATTTCACAACAAGGCACGATCACCCTCATCCCGAGGTTCTCTCATCGTTCATCGCAATCGGATTAGACACTTCACAAATAATGGCAAGATATATGGCGGTTCTAATATAAAACTCAAAAAGCCGGCCAGCAAGAGAGCGGCCACCCCTGAGAACAATAACGGGTCCACCGAGCCCTCGCCTAGAGTAACTTCCAACTGAACCCATCTATCGATTCCTAGCTGAACTTTGGCAGCCTTCCCCTACACCAGAAGACCCCGTCGACAACGCAGATTTCACATCTCTTGGGGACCTCGAATCCTCCTCCAAATTACTTCTATCTGATGGTGACTATGTTGAAGATATCGTTTTGCGCTATGCTCGCAGTATAACATCCCTGGACCTCAGCCATTGGCGTATCATTGACTCTGCCGATGTCGAGATTCGTGCAATACTACACCGTCACAATTGGGAGTCGCTCCCTGAGCTCCATGAGGATGACCCCCGATGTCCATCTTGGTTTTTGTCTCGCTGCGATGAATATCAAACAGTAAATACCCCCCCCCCCCCCACCCCAATTTATTTATTTGCGATTAACGATACCAGCTTCGTCACATCACTGCCTGTGAAACTATCGCCAGCCTACCGCCCACCAATGATGCCGATCCACTCACAATTCGATGGGTTGACCGCGCGTACGAACACGTGTAAGCTTATTCCTTCAGCGGTTATATTCGAGCTAACCATCATCAGTATGAACCTACTCGCTCATTCCAACAATTTACTCTCCCGGCCCCTCGGTGAAGGAGCTTGGGAAGGCATATACTGGGTAATCATAGATCGCGCTTTCACCAACTCCCCCGATCTATGGCTTCAAAGGTAACGCACTTCTCCACTTGATTTGTTTATTTATTTACCTTGTGTTAGGCGTGATACGACCCTTCAAGCCATATCCCAAGATATCACCCCTCTCGTCTTGGCCGCATATCGCTATGATGGTGTAATTCGTGCGAGCCAGCTTTCTTATCTCTCCAAACCACTCGAGTTCGGAGTTATCGAAGTTTCAAAGCGCTGGGAAGGCGACTCTGCCTCCAAATGGAACAATGATATGGCAAAACTTTATGTTGGTTGTCGTGCAATGTTGAATGCCTTGAAGGCAGCCGTAAACCATGACCCCAACGTTATGACGAAGCTCGCTGTTGTTGGCATCATCCAAGCTGGTGCTTCCTCCTTTCCCCTCTTTCATTAGCTTAGTGCCTAATATTCTTTTAGGGCCTAATACCGTCGTTATGATTATGCGCTTTATCGGCCCGAACATATACACTCTTCGCCGAGGTGGGCGGCACTCCCTTCCCAAAGACATCGAGAATATACATTCCCTTGAAAATGTCTTGGCGTCTATTTGGATTGCCAGGGTTTGTCCCCCCATAAGCTTCCCTTATACGTCGTCTAACTTTCGCAGGAAACAATGCAAAGAACATTTCGTGTCGTTTCAGAATATATCGCGCGCAATGGCTCTCGTCAAGCCTCTCCAACCCCCGTTTCGCCCTCATTTTTGTGATGGACGATGGGGAGGAGGAAGACTGATTTTCTCTTCTATCTCTTTCTATTTTCCCAGTTAATTTTCTGACTGCAGGGGTGCCATCACTTGGGACTTTTTGATTTCTAGTTCTGTTTTTCAGCTACGCTTTCTTTTGTCTTTGGGATTGGTTTTCAGGCGGCTTGTTTTTCGGTTAGTCGTGCGATCAGTTTTGTACTCCGAAGCAATATAAAATCTATCTATGATTTTTTTTTTGGTTTTACCCGTTACCTCTCGTATGCAACCTATCTATCTTCATTCTGTTTGTTACGTAAGAAATTTCCATTCTCTTCCGATCGGTACTCAACCTTGTCTACTACTGTCTTCGACCTAGAACGTATCTATCTTCACATTATTTTAGTAATAAAATTTTATTCTGTTCTGATCGGTACTCAGCCCGATCTCCTGTTTCGTTTAGAACGTATCCCAAGTCAATTCCCGACTCGGTTCCTGAACATGTTATTTACTGGTATATCATACTACATCAGCAAAAAATAGGGTCCATTCTGACGCTCCTGGGCGTACCCGGGCGCACCGGCGCCATTGGGCGCACCAGGCGCATGAGAAGTTTTCTTACCTGCATAGCTACGCCCCGGCGCAAAAAGACATCGTCTCGACGGGAAAATACGAACATCTCTCCCGTTCTCGTCGCGGAGTCGTCGTCTTTTGACCCCAAAACGAACACCGGGTCCACACCTGGGTAGCTTTTGCCCGGTAAACGGCTGCACTAGGACAATAGTTCCGCGCAAATGTCACGTTTATTGATCCACATGTCTACGTAATTCTATGTACATATTTGCTAGCGACCCGCCTGCCTCCGCCGGCGGCCCACCTACCTCCGCTTACTCCTGCCCGTGAGTTGAGCTCGCCGCTGGAGAGCGGGCTGAGCTCGCCGCTGACCTGCTTGACTGGCCTCCTGCGCGCTGAGCTGCCTGCTGACTGCCCTCCTGACCGCTGAGCTCGCCGCTGAGCTTCCTGCCCGCTGAGCTGCCTGCTGCCTGTCCTCCTGCCCGCTGAGCTCGCCAGAGAGCTGCCTGCCCGCTGAGCTACCCACTGAGCTGCCTGTCCTCCTGCCCGCTGAGCTCGCCGCTGAGCTGCCTGCCCGCTGAGCTCGCCAGAGAGCTGCCTGCCCGCTGAGCTACCCACTGAGCTGCCTGTCCTCCTGCCCGCTGAGCTCGCCGCTGAGCTGCCTGTCTTCCTGTCCGCTGAGCTCGCCGCTGAGCTGCCTGTCCTCCTGTCCGCTGAGCTCGCCGCTGAGCTGCGTGCTCGCTGAGCTGCCTGCCTGGGAGGTGTCGATTTGGACTAGTACTCGGTGACTGGTAGGTGTCCATATGGTGCAGTATTCGCTGCCTGGATTCGCTGCCTGGTAGGTGTCCAAATGGTGCAGTATTCGCCTCCTAGGAGGTGTCCAAATGGTGCAGTATTCGCTGCCTAGGAGGTGTCCAAATGGTGCAGTATTCGCTGCCTGGATTCGCTGCCTGGTAGGTGTCCATATGGTGCAGTATTCGGTGACTGGTAGGTGCAGGACTCGCTGCCAGGGGGTGTCCATTTGGTGCAGTATTGGTGACTGGTAGCTGTCAATTTGGAGCCTGCAGCGGTGTCAGTATACCGTCAATATACTGCAGGATTTGGAGCCTGCAGCGGCGTCAGCAGCGGCGCCAATATACTAGGGTATTCGTACCTGCAGCGGCGTCAGCAGCGGCGTCAATATACTGGAGTATTTACCTGCAGCGGAGTCAGTATAATCGCCAATATACTGGGAATTTGACGTCTCCAGCGGCGTCAATATACTGCCCAATTTGACGCCTCCAGCGGCGTGGATATACTGCATGATTTGGAGCCTGCAGCGCAGTCAGTAAAGGCGTCAAAATGCAGGGAAGGTAAATACGTATCTAGGCGTCAATACAGGCAGGAGGTCGATACAGGCAGGAGGTGTCGATACAGGCAGGAGGTGTCGATACAGGCAGGAGGTGTCGATACAGGCAGGAGGTAGGCGTCGATACAGGCAGGAGGTAGGAGGTGAGGTAGGAGGTGAGGTAGGAGGTGAGGTAGGAGGTGAGGTAGGAGGCGAGGTAGCTAGGTGTATATGTGGAGGTGTGGGTGGATCCTCGAGGTGTGGAGGAGTCAAATCTGACGTCATTAGCTAGCTCTATTAGCATTAGCGCCAGTACATAGGCAGAATATCACATCCGCGCAACGTCAAAAGACGAGATATCACATTTGGGAGGCGAACTAGGCGTCAAAAGACGAGATGTCACATTTGGGACGCATACTAGGCGCCAAAAGACGACGGGTCACATTTGGCAGCTCCGGGTAGCGCGGGACGACCAAAAGGCGAGTTTTTGTCGCAAAAGACGAATCGGTACGTCTGGACGTAGAGTTCGTCCTGGCGGTTTCTTTTTCTGTTGATGCAGGATGTCAAGTGCGTAATAATACATCTGTTAAAACAGCTTCCTACGAGGTTCCTAGCCACTTATTGGCAGCTCTCTTCTCTGAGCTGTGGTTGACTTGCTCGAACGGCAACCGTACTGGTGGGCACGGCTCACTTTACCTTCCAGGTAGCATAGATCTCATTGTGAATATACACAATGCAGGAACAGTAACACCAAAGATCAATTCATAAATTGGCCTCTCGGGTATGTGTTGGGTACTGAGGTCAACGTCATTTTGTCCATATATCATATCACCCCCCAAAATATTAGCAGCACGCACCAGCCACCTATCCAAGCAGCGGAGTAACCAATGAGCCAATCAGTAAAACTTGCTTGGTCGGCATACCAGGCGAGAGGGGGTGGGGAGGAAAAATAGTCACATACTTGATATGTTAGGTTATAGGTTAGCCGAGTGAGACTTTATGATTCTTTTTGTTTTTGTTTTTGTATTGTTTTTGTTTAACTCATTCATTACATGCAGGCTGTCTACAATGGTAGTATCGTACTGCCCTTGAATTTTCCGTTCTCAACCGCCATCTCGCGCTCTTTTTCTTTTTTGTTTAAATCGTTGGTTACATGCAGACCGTAGTCTATCACAATCGCAACCTAGAAATACTCTATGGTACAAAATTATTTGTGGAATTAAAGCAAGAAAAGAATACCATGGGTACGAATGGTGTATGTACAATCTGCAGAAGAGACAGAGTGTTCTTTGTGAGAAGGAGCGAGGGGTTTTGTTTTTGTTTTTGTTTTTATCTTTATATTTACCTTTATCTTTCTCTTTACATTTACCTTGATCTTACGTGGTGGTGGATGGGGGTTGGCGTTCAACACAACCGAAAGTTTACTTATAAGTAATAAATAATTAAAAAAAAAAAACGGTTTGCTCTCCCGGAGCATAGAAACGTGGGGACGATTACACCCCCTGTTAATCGGAGTGGAAACAAAGGTACGTGACTGTAAAAGGGCAAACGAAACAGAACAATACACACCCAGAGGCTGTGCATGGTTTAAGGAAGAAAATATACTGATATCGGGGGTGCACAACGGAGACCTTGGCTACGAATTCTCCATAGAGGTATTTGCGAGGGCGGGTATACAGCTCTTACTGAAGGTGGAAGACTACAGGAATATGAGGAAGGCCTACGAGGGAAAGAACTTACTCGGCCCAAGAGTGGAGATTAGGGAGAATACACAAATGTTTTTAAAAGAAGAGAAGATAGTTAGTTTGAGCGTTCATTAGTTATTTTAATTTTGGGAGTGACGGTAGATGGAGGGTAGTTCAGGGATTGTGATACTGCCATAGACTACGGTGAGTTAAACGAAAAAAGAAAAAAGAACCGACAACTTGGAAGGGGCGAGTGATAATCCATGACCCTGGCCCTAACCCTGGCTATTGTAAGAATTAAGCTTTTTTTTTTTTTTGGTTCAACTCATTGATTGCATGCAGACCGTAGTCTATGGCAATGTAAGAATTGAGCTCGTACAGTCGTGCTGCACTGAAATGCCGACAGTAGCAGTGCCGCCCTTCGGTGTCGGGCTGGTACATGACGGAGAGTTAAAAGTCGAGGGTGCATAGTCAAAAGGAAGATGCAGGAAACGTCGCGTGGAGAAGCCAAGATTGCGTACAAGTATATAGCCAAAGCAAAGAAAGATTGAGGGAAGGATTGCGTAGCGAGGCTAGTCAATTTTGAGGTAAGAACGACTTGCAGTGTCTGGGTCAGATGGCACAATATGCTCACACCCGGTTTGGGTATGAGAAAAACGGCCAAGTAGTGTGTTTCACGCTGGCAGGGCCTCGATACCTGAGGGCTTGCCTCGAGCCATCTGCCCCAAGGGAGCTCAATGTATAAAATCAACAAGTCAATCATGCTCGAGGCACATCATTTTGCTCATCTGGAGCTTCTCGAGGTTTAGGTAATCATGTACATATTAACTTCATATATCCAGTGGGGCTGGTGCTTCTGATAGCAATATAGAAAAGTACAATATGGGAAATCTGGGTACCCTAGGTACTGCAGTAATACGGTAAGCTAAAGAATTCTTTGCTGCTTGGCCGCCCGAAGTTAAACCAGTAGTGTTGGGAATGGTTTATTCCCATGAAGACGTGTTAAATAAACTGCTGTATTTAGATGGAATTGATACTGTATGGCCGGGAATAATGGATTTTGAGGGATACTGTATCAATACTATCACAATACGATCACAATAGGTTTGGTATGCCCGCACAGGGCGGCCATCAAGGCCGCTCCCGCTCTGACCATCAGTAACGCCCCATGCCACGTAATTACTGTCATTCTGATTGTTGCGACGCTGTGACTAGTAGCAATGTCACATAGGCTTCGTCAGTTAAGGCTATCATCCGAGTTGGGAACGGGAACGAGGCCATCAACCATCCTACATTGAATTCATTCACCTACATATGCGTACCACCCGCTCAGGGTATCAAAACCGAGGGTAATGTAATCTCCACGGTTAGATTTAAATTCTATATCGAGATCCTGCTAGTCTCCAGGCCTGAAAATGATATTTTCGTCTAAGAGCTAGTGGTAGAGATGCGGTATTTAGATGAACTACCACATCAATACCATATCAATACTAGATTTCTTACAGCACTGGAAGAATTCTGGATGTAAGACAATCAGTATTGACCAGATAATGCGTGTTTATAATTATGTTTTATTTCCACCTGATTGCTACTACTTATACCAATAATCTATTATATAAAAGAGTACGAAAGTATCAAAGGACTAGAATGGTATTGGTCTTTTGGTACAAGCAATAAAAGAGCACTACCGTGGCATAATTACCCCCATTTCCTGTATTAAACATTTCCATCATTTAAAATTTGATTTTATACAATTTATTATACACCATAAATCGCACTCAAGTCACCACTACTCACTAAATGTACAAAATAAGTGATGGAACAGCTGAGACAGAGTGATACCTATTTTGAGTAAAACGCCACCAACATACAGTGTTTGCAAGTATAACCGTATCTCAGGGGCGTTCCATCACTTATTACCCATCGCTGTACGGCGACGGTTTAAGGGAAAGAAAAAAAAGGCACGGTGACAGGAATAAGTAGAAGGGGCCGTTATCAGAAATGTACCGATAATGCATCCCTAGTACACCCCGCTAATATATCAACTATCCCTTCGTATGTCAGAGCAAAATCGGAGACATATTAGGCCCGCGACGGCGTGGTGATATTCAAAAAGTCTAGCTACCTACAGACAAATGGTTCACGGAATGAGGGTTAGGTTTATTAGCGAGTAAAAGCTGCCCATTAGCGCCAGGTCGTGAAAACACACGGGATTAAATTAAACCACATCCCTGTTTAGCTACAACACAGCTAGGTGCTTAATTAAACTACTATAATAGAGATTATCTGATTGGTTGATGGTGTGATCGGCACCAATCAGGTTGTCAGAAAACAGAGCTGGCTCCATTTGCGCAAAGTCTGTAAATTAGGCCATAGTAGGTATTAACTTTATGCCACTGTTTGTACCTCGAAATAATATACCTTGATTTAAACAAATTAAACTTAACCAAATAACACTTAGTAAATTAAATGCCCCCTGTTCAGTTAAAGTAGCATATCTTGTTAAAGTATAAATGGTGAACAACTCCTCCCGCATGCGCGAAATGTTTTAAAGGTCGGAGGTGATGCAAGGGCGTTAGTTCTTTATCCCTGTGTATGTAGAGCGTGTTTGGTGGGGGGACTTCTTACACCGCTCACCCCACCTCCCTCTACCGTCCACCATCCGCCGCTCATCCACACCCCCCCTCCGCGGCTCATCCACCTTCCACTCCACCGTTCTTCCACGCCCCCCACATAGCTGCTAGTTAAACTATCTAATAATTAAATCTATTATTTAATTGTATGGAGATCCGTTGCAGCTCAGTATCATCGACTTTGGTGGGGGCGTTTGCCACGCAGGAGTTAGTCAAGATTATGGGTCAAGGCTTTCGACCGGCTTGAATTAATCAGACTTCCCGAGTCTGGGAGGGATCATTAATCTAGTACGTCTTAGAGCGCTCCAACCCAGTCACTGAAGATACTTGTCAACTTCATCGGCTGGGCCATCACATCACCAACTTCTTATTACTTCATACTTTCTCGTCTATAGCTCTGACCGCTACGGATGGTTTAAATGTTGCTCTCTCCAGTCATAATTCTCCTCCTCACATAATTAAGGTTATTCTTGTACTCATATATCCAACCGACATGATTTTAACACTCCTACTGGAAATTAAGTTTTTATTCTGACGATACGACAGTTCTCACTACTCAGCAACTTTCTCATTGTCCTTATGTAGGTAACACTATTTTATTAATGCTTCACAGTCAGCCTTGGAACAGTGACAAGACTGATAGAAGGACAGGTAGGTGGAGCTTACGCTGTCGGCTATTGCTGACCATATGCATCCACTTTCCTCCATAGAGGAACAGTAGTCCCTCTATCCAATTGACCCTATATACCTGCTGACGTGAGATTCCAGTATTCAATGCTAGGTTCGGGTTTTAATCTTCAGATATTACTCGGTGACTGTCTCTGGCATCGACGTCCCCCCCCCCCCTTTTTTTTGTTTAACTCATTGATTACATGCAGACCGTAGTCTATGGTAATATCGCACTGCCCCAGAACTGCCCGTTCACCTCCGCCTCCCCTCACAATACCCGTGCCATAAACAGAAAATAACGTGAAACAACTGAAATTGATCAAACTGCCTCTTCTTCCTCTCTGTCCTTAAGTTCACTCCATCCTTTCGCTGCCTCCCTTTCTTCTTCTTCATTTTCTTCATCTCTCTCCCCGTGGCATCGACATCCCCGACGGATATTTCATTAATCATAATCATCTATCAGCTGTCTGTACCCAAATGCCCTTGTTATATCAAATGTTGTTTCCCATTTAGACTAAGTATTATTCCTTCGATCCCGCGTTGCTAGAAAACGTCCCATTCTAATCTATATATCTATACCTCCACTAATTACATGCAACCTTTCCGTTATGGTAATATCGTACTCCCCAGAACATCCCGTTTTCCGCCGCCTCGCACAATGTCAAAACAAACAAAACAAACAACTGACTGATGGAACGTAACAGCGTAGCCTGCAGTCCATCCCTTCCATGTTCCACTTCCTCTTCCTTTTCTAGTCTTCCATATCCTCTTTCTGCTCTTCATTCCCCCTCCTCGTTGTCTTCGCCATTCTGTAAACTGCTTCCATATATTTTCAGGGCCGGTTCCAATCCTTCCTTGGTCCACAGTAGGCTTTCGTTATAGTGGTATCTTGGTGCGCACTTCTCGCTTCTTTACCTCCATGCCCGTTAATCAACGGTGTGTTATAAATACCAGCGTGAGTTAACTTTACATTAACGTTATAGATTGAGCGATATAATAGGTCCATCAATACAACCTCATTCCTAAACCACCGCATCTAGGCCTCTACCACGGCGGGAAATGCATCAATGGATGCATTGTCCACGTACGCGCGTCAAGTAAATGGATCAATTGACGCATAAGCTGTCGTGAGTTGTGTAAACTCGTACGGTCGATGCATTATTGACTTTTCCCTACATGCAATTTTTATACTTTAATTCGTTATGTCTCAATTTACTATCGAACTACATCCACTGATGGCTTATACGGTAAAATGCGGGATCCTCACGCTTAATGCTCCAGAGCTTAATACTCCAGGTTCGATCTCGACAATGCATTTCTTTTTAAAATTCTATCTCTCACTCTCAAGTAATGTCAGCAATAAAATCGCAAAGTGGGACTGGGGATGCATTTGCCGATGCATTCGCCGATGCATTATATGGAGGCATGATGAGGATGCATTATCACTACACATTTCCCAACGTAGCAGAGGGCGTTCTCTAATATCTTATCACCCTGAAAAATCATATCACCTTCTTAATCTACTCATGTTCTCCAGTAAGTTTTATCATCTCCCTCCTCCAATCTATAATAGCAATAGGCCATTCTATCTCACGTTTAATTAGCTCTACCATATCAACTCTGTTTCCACACATCGGCGAGCATTACGTGTGGTTGATGTATACCCCTTTCAAGTCATTCACGTCCACTTGATCGCTCAAATACTGACCTTTACTTAGAACTACGTACAGCCACCGTGACTCATCAAAAGTGTTCGTTATTCGGATCTAATGTGACATGTCCAACCCAAGTCAGGAACCAAAGTGCCCATTGAAATGTTCAAAATCTCAACACAGCAACAGTCAACGGTGGTCAAAGTCAATATTAAACATCCATGATATTTTATTCTCTATCACTCACTGGATACAATTTTATAGATACACCTGGTAAGCCGGATCACGCACTGACCAACTCTGATGTGAATCACGAACACTTTTCATGAGTGACTGTAGATGCTTTACTCTTAATATCGTTCTTCTAGTCAGATCAGTATTATCTGGCAAGTGTTTACTTTTTTCTCTTTTTTTTTAAGTCATGTTAATTCTGTTTCTAGGTACAAAATGGTCGCATAAAGCTAATACTATGGCGTAAAGAAACCTATCTGGCAAGTGTTTACTAGCCTTCACTAATGATCTATTTCAAACAACAGAACCTAGAGCATTTCCAACAACTTGAATTCCAAAATATCCTGTCAGACAAGAAATATCATCTGCCACCCCTTGTATTTGTTTCTTAGAATCCCACTTGCTCCTTTCTCTAGACGTTTCTGACATAGACGACTAACAACTGTGGTATTTAGTTTTCGTAACAGACTCTCCATTCGGTTTCTACAGACCGAATATCTCCTTTAGGAAACATACATTTACTAAGTTTACATTCTACCCAATTGTTGTCCACCTCCTCTCGCTAATATGTTTTACTTTTCCACAGAGTAAATTCGGACACTCGTATTATCCATCTGTAAGTATCCATCCCTTCGTGTGTCAGAGCAAAATCGGAGACATATTAGGCCCGCGACGGCGTGGTGATATTCAAAAAATCTAGCTACCTACAGGGTATAGGAGAGGTCACAGAAGGTGACTTCACAGCAAATGGTTCACGGAATGAGGGTTAGGTTTATCTACTCTATTACCGAGTAAAAGCTGCCCATTAGCGCCAGGTCGTGAAAACACACGAAGGGATGTTGTGATTACCGGAAACAGACGAAGGGACGCTACATGATTGAAAGCCTTCTCCATAGAAATGCACATATTAGACATAGATTATCACTCGGTTCTCCAGCACCCTACAAAATTCGTGGGAAGTCATCTATTTCTATGGAGAAGGCTTTCAATCATGTAGCGTCCCTTCGTCTGTTTCCGGTAATCACAACATCCCTTCGTGTGTTTTCACGACCTGGCGCTAATGGGCAGCTTTTACTCGGTAATAAGGTAGATAAACCTAACCCTCATTCCGTGAACCATTTTTTTTTTTGTTTAACTCATTAATTACTTGCAGACTGTAGTCTACCGTGAACCATTTGCTGTAAAGTCACCTTCTGCGACCTCTCCTATACCTTTTTCAGGTGTCTCCACAGTCTGTAGGTAGCTAGATCTTTTTGAAATATCACCACGCCGTCGCGGGCCTAATATGTCTTCGATTTTGCTCTGACACACGAAGGGATGCGCCTATTGCCGAGTGATTTTCTTCTGCCACCAAAAATGTGTTAGAGAGACCCGTTGACCGGGGAAAAGCTACCTGTGTCTGGACGTGCTGTTCGTCTTTTCGTCAAAAGACGAGCGGGAGGTTCAGATTGCGCCGGGGCGTAGCGATGCGCGTAATAAAACTTCTGGTGTGCCTGGTGCGTCCAATTGGCCTGGTGCGCCCAATTGCGCTTGGTGCGCCCAGACGCACCAAGACGAGACCCGGTCTTTTGTTGATGCCTATTTCTAGCATTTGGGATAGCTTATCTTTTCTCGTGGATATATATCCTTTCCTGTGGATATTATTTAGTATCCTCTTGAGGAATCGGACTTTTAAATAGAATAAAGTGTTCTCCTGCTGGTAGTATTCCACATCCCGAGCAATTTTGGACTTAGATAAATTCGGTTCTTTCTTTTGGTAGTCGAATTTTTAAACCCGAGGTTGATAGTGGTAATTTGTACTAGGTCTGTATCTGAACCACTGGCACTGGCATAGTTGGTAGCATCTACTAGATGCAATCGTCAATGTGTAAGTCCGATTCCTCCAAAAATACACTTTTTCAAATTTAATTTCTTGATGGTACCCCATACGAAGGGTAGGATATCCCCTTACGAAGGGTAGGAGATCCCCTACCAGTCAGAAAATGCCCACCTCCATGAAATATCCCTCCTTAACTGAGGATATCTTATCATATCCCGGTGAAAAAGGATAACGTATCTAGCAAATCGAAGTGTTGTACCCAGTAGTTAAGATAGCACATCCCTCCTGACGGGATTGTTTACACCTACAGCAGGATATCTTATCCTACCCCAGGGATAATATTGGTCCCAAACCAGTATCCTGCCTCCATGGATAAGATATCCTGAATCTTTTGTCCTCTAGGGGCGCTGTAGCAAGTTTGATCTTGTATGGTATAAAAAACTTCGAACATCTGGGTGATACATGGCTAGCCCAAGGTAATCGGTCGAATCCCTTTCTAACCATGGTAATTGGTGGTCTAGGGCCACGTTGAAAGTAGCATTTTTGGTGTATTTTGGTTGCCTGCCTCAATAGGGCTTCACAGACCAATAGGAGTGCCATTTCGAGCCATTCTACTACAGTAATATTACGGATCAGTCAGGCTTGTCTTTCTGGGGTATCAATGGGTATAATACTGTTCCACTTTGTTCAGTCTTGGCGCATTTTACATACAAAAATACACAACCTCAACTGCTGATAACATCCCAACACTGACAGATATGAAGGATCTGCAAAGATAGAACTAAACTTCATAGCTTGAGCTAGAGTTCTATTTTTCCACTTTTCTTTATCGTTTTTTGCTGTAAGGTTATCAGCAATCAGAATTTCGTCGCGATTAACTACCTTTAAGCGCAGGTGCACCATAGTAACGATAAAATAGCCAATAAATCGTACGATTAGGTTTTTTTTCCATGTCGAGAATGTGTCGTATGTTTGAGCGGGTGTCGTGTTAATGAGTTAAACAAAAAAAAAAAAAAAAAAAAGCGGGTGTCGTGGAGGGCGAGTGATATTCCGTGACTGGTGGGAAGTTGTGCACTGGTGCTGGTTCACAGAGCTGATATTGCGCAGGGTAAAACTAATATAGCTATACAAGGCCCTGCTGTTTCAAGATATGGTGGAAGTTACTGGTAGGCGAGGATTCAGGGTGTAGGATGTGGTGCTCGTGCTGGGACGGATGTCGGCGCTTTGTGGAGATGTAGATATTAGTAATGTTGTGCAGTCTCTACCGCCTGCCTCCCACCCATTGACACCTCCACGTACAGTGAATCGAGCACCAAGTCCGCAGGTAATTGACCGCCTCTTTCACCAAATCGACGCATCACCCTCCCGCCGTCACAGAGTGCAGCACCTCCGCCGCCTTCTCCGAAACAAGGCCCAAATTGGAGGGGGTATAGAAGGTATTTATTTCCCACACCAGCAACCACATCGGCGATGCAACTAATGAGCGAAAGAAAAAAAAAATCCTGCCCACAAGCGAGTGACAGGGAGTGATAGTTCCTGATTCTAGTGAGGCGTGTGAAAGCAAGTGATAATTCATGATTCTGGCGAGGCGAGTGCAGGCGAGTGATAATTTATGATTTTGGTTGAGGCTTTTTTTTTTTTTTTTTGTTTAACTCATTAATTGCATGCAGACCGTAGTCTATGGCAATACCACAGATTTTGAGGCGAGTGAAAGCGAGTAATAATTCATGATCTTGGCGGAGGTAACGGATCCTCAAAGTCTTAGAATTTGCAACGAAATCTAAAAGAAAAGTGGAAAAATATAATTCTAGTTCAAGGAATGCAGTTTAGTTCTATTTTCCCCGATTTTCGATAATATACCTTGGTTGAAAAGCCTTACCTATTTGAAATTGTAGATTTTGTACATATGTAGGAAAAAAAAATGTTTTGGGGGTTGAAGGTAAGTACTGATAACCCCGTTTTGGGTAATTTTCAAAAGTGAGGACTCTGATTGGACTGATGAAATTATTTGTGCTACTTGACAGCGAAGTAGGCATTAGAGTAATAGTATGCCCCGCAGCATTCACAATGCATCTCTCTCAACCCTTTATTCTACTCCTGTTCTGTTCAGACTTCACCAAAACATTTTTGATAATTTCGAATTGATACCCATACAGAGATCTGTGATTGAGCTATTTAGTGGTTATTTTTGTGTATTTTTAGCAAGATGTTTTTGTTTTTAAGGGAATACTGGTATAATGTCACGGGGGTCCTAGACTACTAGAGTGTGATATAATAGAGAGGTTACAGGTTCAGGATTCTTCTTGCTAAAACTTAGAATAATCTTAAGGCTCTTGCTTGCCGATAGATCTGAGGATCATCAGCAAAAAATTGGGTTCTTCTGGACGAGCGCAGATGGGACAAGACGAAGCAGGCGCACAAGTAGTTTTCTTACGCGCATCGCTGCGCCACAGCGCAAAAAGACGTCGCCTTGGGGAGAAAAGACGACGTCGTCTTTTGATCCAAAGATTGCAGGTAGCTTTTGCCCGGTTAACGGCTTTTGCTAGCACATTTCGCTGGCAGAATGAGATCACTCGGCAATAGGTACATAGAGTAGGACACTAGTTCCGCGCAAATGTCACGTTTATTGATCCACATGTCTACGTAATTCTATGTATGTACATGATTCTAAGCGCCCCACCTACCTCCGCTTACTCCGCCCCCCCCCCCTCCACCTCCTGCGCAATGGGCTGCCCCGGTGAGCTGCCCCGGTGAGCTGACCGTTGAGCTAGCCGCTGAGCTGGCCGCTGAGCTGCGCGCAGGGCCATTGATATACTGGGATACTCGTACCTGCAGCGGCGTCAATATACTGCGGTTTTCATACCTGCAGCGGCGTCAGCAGCGGCGTCAATGTACTGCTATATTCGTACCTACGGCGGCGTCAGCAGCGGCATCAATAAACTGGGGTATTCGTACCTGCAGCGGAGTGAGTAAAGGCGCCAATATCCTGCCCAATTTGGCGCCTCCAGCGGCGTCAATATACCGACTTGGTACCTGCAGCGGCCTCAGTATCGGTTTCAATATACTGGGGTATTTACCTCCAACAGAGTCGGTATAATCGTCAATATACTGGGAATTTGACGTCTCCGGCGGCTTCGAAATACTGCAGTATTCGCCTGCAGTGGAGTCAGCAAAGGCGTCAATATACTGGGGTAATTACCTGCAGCGGCGTGGATATACTGCAGGGTTTGGTGCCCGCAGCGGCGGCGTCAATATACTGCAGGATTTGGGGCCTGTAGCGGAGTCTTTTTTCTTTTTGGTTTAACTCATTAATTATATGCAGACTGTAGTCTATAGTAATATCACACTGCCCCAGAACTGCCCGTTCGACTCCGCCACCTCTCACAGTACCCGTGCCATAAACAACATAATATAAACAAATGAAATTGATCACACTGCCTCTTTTTCCTTTCTATCCTTAAGTCCACCACGCTCTTCGGCTTCCTCCCTTTTTTCATCTTACTTTTCTTCGTCCCTCTCCCCGTTCCCACGTCTCCATTTTACAAAGTCTTTCCATATATTGAGCGGGCACATCAGCAAAAAACGCGAACCGCCAAGACGAATTGTAGGTCCAGACGTACCGATTCGTCTTTTGCGACCAAAACCTCGTCGGAGATCCAAAATGTGACCCGTCGTGTTTTGGCGCCTAGTAAGCATCCCAAATGTGTATCCCGTCTTTTGACGGCTAGGTCGCCTCCTAAATGTGATATCTCGTCTCTTGACGTCTTTTAATGTCTTTTAACGTCATTTCTAACGTCTTTCAACTCTATTTTGACGTGCTATTCTGCCATACTAGCGCTAGCGCTAATGCTAATATTGCTAGCTACTAATGACGTCGGATTTGAAGCTTTCTCCACACCTCAAGGACCCACCCACACCTCGACACCTCCTACCTCCTGCCTGCATCGACTCCTACCTCACCTCCTACCTCACCTCCTACCTCACCTTCTACCTCACCTCCTACCTCGACACCTACCTCCTGCCTGCATTGATGCCTGGATACGTATTTACCTTCCTCTGTATTTTTTTTGACGCCTTTACTGACTCCGCTGCAGGCTCCAAATGCTCCAGCATATCGACCCCGCTGGAGGTAAACACCCCAGTATATTCACGCCGCTGCTGACGCCGCTGAAGGCGTCAAATTCCCAGTATATTGACGATTATACTGACTCCGCTGCAGGTAAATACCCCAGTATATTGACGCCGCTGCTGACGCCGTTGCGGGCTCCATATCGTGCACTATATTCACGCCGCTGTGGGCTCAAAACCCTGCTATATTCACACCGCTGCGGGCAGCTCAGCGGTCTATTCAGCTAGCTATTCAGCGTACTATTCAGCGTACTATTCAGCCCGCTATTCAGCCCGCTATTCAGTCCGCTATTCAGCTCACAATTCAGCGAACAGCTCAGCGGGGAGCTCAGCGGGCAGGCAGCTCAGCGGGGAGCTCAGCGGGCAGGCAGCTCAGCGGGAAGCTCAGCGGGGTGCTCAGCGGGGAGCTCAGCGGGGAGCTCAGCGCGCTGGAGGGCAGGCAGGCAGGTCACCGGTGAAGCTCAGCCCGCTATTCAGCGGTGAGCTCAGCCAGCTATTCAGCGGCGAGCTCAACCCGCGGCGAGCTCAGCGCACAGCTCAACGGGCAGGAAGGGGGGGGGGGGGGCAGGAGTGAGTAGGTGGGGCGCCAGCAAATATGTATATAGAATTACGTAGACATGTGGATCAATATACGTGACAGTTGCGCGGAACTAGTGTCCTAGTCTATGTACCGATTGCCGAGTGACATCATTCTGCCACCCGTTAACCGGGCAAAGCTATCTAGGTGTGGACCCGGTGTTCGTTTTGGGGTCAAAAGACGACTCCGCGACGAGAACGGGAGAGATGTTCGTATTTTCCCGTCGAGACGATGTCTTTTTGCGCCTGGGCGTAGCTATGCAGGTAAGAAAACTTCTCATGCGCCTGGTGCGCCCAATGGCGCCGGGTGCGCCTGGGTACGCCCAGGAGCGTCAGAATGGACCCTATTTTTTGCTGATGCAAAGTGGCTTGGGCAACGCCTACGCCACCAGCAGCAGTGCCAATGACCCCATTCCGCTCTTTGACGTGAGTGATAGATAAGCATCAGTCGATCAGATTACGCTGCTTTGCTTGAGGTAATACAGCTAGCACGTAATACCCCGGAGATGCTCTGCTACCCTGCTCGCTAGAGGGATGTTTCTTAGGTCGATCGATTGTGCTATTAGCTCAGGTACGAGTGGTAGGGGGGTTCCCTTCTAGAATGCCTACTTCCAGCGTCTACTCGTTGCTTTTTAGAGCATAATGAGAGGTAATTTAAGCTCGCCAGCCAATCACGTCAGCCCTAGGGTTTGGGACGGCTATACTGCAGGCACATATATATCACCCGTATTCAGGGCTACAGGAAGGCGTGTAATTCACGGACTGCCTGCTGTCGATCCCCAAAGTCTCTATAGTCTGCCGTTACTATCACGTGCTAATGTATGCACACTTGCCCAGGCAGGTGGCGTGCTAGCGGAGGCGGATGACGATACGCTCTTTTGGTGGTGTCAGTCGGAAAAACGCTGTATTATTAGCTCAACGGTGTATTTATACTCTAATTCAGGATTAAACGGTGATATTGCGTGCTCCTAAATGATGCCAACCTGGTGATATTACGTATTCCTAAATGATGCCGATTTGGTGATATTACTTATTCGGGCTGTCGGTCTTATCCAAAAATCAAGATTTAATAAGCAAAAATTCGGTATAAACCTTGTTCGTGGAGTAGGCCTTATTTCATGCTCATTTCATGCTCATTTAGGCTTATTTCCGGATCAGTCGTGAAACTCTGCGACGAAGGTCCCGAGTGATAGTTCATGAACTCAGTCGGTGTTTGTGCGAGGGTCCTCTCTGGCTGGAGGAACCTCGTTTGGCATTTTATAAATTTCATTGGTGTTCTTCTAGGCTTAATGAGGTTGAGACACCAATTAAACCCGCTACTATATCTCCCATTATAATTAATGAATTAAACAAAAAAAATACCTTTTCATTTTCTTGGTGGGGGGTCTCGGGGTGTTTCCCGGGGCCGTCACTACACGGGGCAGCCGGGAACCGGGTAGTTGTGAACGATTACATGCGGTAGAGAGAATAAGTCGCTATAAGTATTTGTCTATTCAAGGGTCCTACTCATTCCGTATTCGGACTAGTTAGTATGCAGCCTTGGCCGCCTATATCTGGAAGCTTCCCAGTCCAAGTATCTCCTCATAATATCTACCGTTGCTGTCTCCACTTGACTAGCGGTAGAGCAAGCGGCGGAGGTGGTGCTCGAACTGGAGCTACACTTGGCGGTGAGGGGTAAAGACCTGTGTGTGGAGGTGGGGTGGAAGTGGAGCCACACGTGGAACTGGGAGGGTGGAGCACGTCTTGGAGCAAGCCGCGGAGGTAGAGGTGGGGGTGAAGGTGGAGCTATAGATAGTAGTGGGACGATGGAGCTCGTGGTTGAGCAAGAGGCGGAGGTACACGTGGTTTTCTGGAGGGGTATATTCAGGTGGGGGCGCGGTAGAACTGGAGGTGGAGGGTGAAGGTAAGGTGAGGTTATTGCGGAGGGGGGGAGGGGCGCAGGTGGGGGGGAGCGCTAGTAGAGGAAGAGAAGGTGGAGGAAAAGGCGGGCACGTGTGGTTGGAGGTTGAGGTGGAGGTGGATGTGTAGGAGAATGTGCAGGAGGTTGTGGACTGGAAGGGAAGTACATTGTGGGTATAGGGAGGGCGCAGGTTGAAGGTGCGGTGAGCTACAGACATAAGTAGAGATAGGGTGAGGAGCCGACAACCCGCTAGCTTTGGATTTGTCGAGCCGCTTGGGGTGGAGTACTAAGGGGTAGTAGGGGTAGAGTTAAAGGTAGGGGTAGAGAGGTAGGTGAACTCGAAGAGGTGAGCAAAGAGGCGGAGGCGGTGGAGATGGGGGGTGTGGGCGGTGGCGGAGTTATACTTAGGGATGTGAGGGTGGAAGTGCAGGTTGGTGAGGAGGTGGAACTCGAGGTGCTTAGAAAAATTCGAATTTTTGTGGCTGTTGAATCTTTAAGCCGGAGGTTGATAGTAACAATTTGTACGAGGTTTGCACCCAAACCATTAGCATTGTAATATTTACTTGATATAATCGCTAGGGTGTAACTTCGATTCCCCTAACCTACATATTTTTTAAAACCCAAGTTTCCAACAGTTGGGGCCGGTTCTTGATTTCAGTAAAACTGAACTAAACCGACCGAATAAGAACCGGTATCTATTGCAGAACGGTTCTAAGCTCTTGGTTCTGGGTCTACCAGGAATCCTGCACCAAAAGGTGAGATACTTTACTGTACTCGTATTTCTCTGACGTTTGTGGACGCGACTGATATTGCATGCCATACAAAAGATAGCCTTAGCGATTTTTCTCTGTGTATGCAATAGCAGTTGCGTCCGGAAACGCGAGTAGTTGGCCCAGGAGTCCATATTGCAGCCACAATTGTTCCACATCCATATGCCGCCGTGTCACCTTTAAGAGTGTGTATGTACCGGGGGTTAAGGGTAAGTACAGAGAACCCCTTTTGGGGAATTTTTAAAAATGAGGGCTTGGTAAGAATTCTGATTGGGCTGATATGAATCAAGTGGCACTTGGCAGGCAAGCAAGTATTTGGGGTAGCCCGTTGCCAGCTTTTGCAACGCAACCTCCATCACCTCAATTTGACTCCCGCTCAACCACAATTTCATCAAATACCAACCCTCAACAGAGTCTGGCATCCTGAAATGATATGCAGATGACGCAGTAGGCACAGGGGATACTACTGTTTTTTTGTTTGTATTTTTAACAATTTAATTCGATTTTTTAAGTGTAAATATATCAAAACGTCTCGGTACTTTTTTCCCACATATGGCTCGAGAAGCTATGGTGGGTAGGTGTGTAAACTTCGGCGTTTGCAGCCAATCAATCTATAGAGATTTGGAGATCTACCCCATAATGGTACTAGCGTCCAGCCTAACGGTGGAATTTTGTCCAATTCCCATACAAAAAAAATTCCTCTGAAGTTGACACACCCACCCTCTATGCCTTCTTGCACCATAAGTCTAAGTAAAATTGATACTGCATGATTGGTTGCAATGGTTGCTGCCCATGGCGTTGCCATAAAATCAACCAATCGAAAAATGGACAGGGGGGGTGCCTCCAGACTTAAGGTGCACACCCGGTACAGTCGCACCTCGCTATCTCGTACGGGTTTGCGTGACAGGTACTGCCTTCCTCCACATAAACCTATTTGCTATCTCGTATATTTTGGTATATTTGCTATCTCGTACGGGTTGTGCTCCCAGGATACGCTAACGACATAACGAGGTGCGACTGTACTTGTTACCTGTTGCGAGTAAATAACCGCTGTATTAACATTGTTTCAGTTGGATCGCGTCACGACCTTTTACAGCGGGGGGAAAAATTATTCTTCTACAATAATTTCCCCCCCCGCTGTAATGAACACCTTAGTACAGCGTGAGGTAGAAGTATGGGAAGAGTCCTATTGGCTTGCCCAACCATAGAAACCCTGTTTCTAGACCCCTGTTTCTACAATAATTTCCCCTCTCGCTGTAGTACCGCTACCCCCTTCACTGCCCGCACCATCATGATAGAAACATATTCCCAGAACAAGAGAGATAAAACACATGTAAAACTAAGCAGCCCCCCCCCCCCCCCTACCGGCACCTCCGCGAGAATAAAACAACGTTAATAATAACTTGCCAAAGTTTTCTTGAGCAAATCAACTCTTCCTCCATCACATGTAATCAATACTTTAACGTCCACCCCGGGAGTCCCTTCAGGCCCTGCAACTCTCTCCATAAACGAACAAACTGCCGCATTTAGCCCAGATGCGCGCTTTAAACCCGGGACGCTGAAATCTTGTCTCTTCATGATTTGTTCAAGTAACCTTCGAAAATTGCAGTTATCATGGCTGATTTCCGTCGAGATTTTAGACATCTGATCCGGAAGTGTAGAGCGTATCACGCTTTCCTCCTCACCACCAATATCCACTAGCATTCCATACTGGGTACGGCCAGAGATTGTAATAATCAAATGCGCACGGCTCGAACACGGATTAGCGGGTGTGGTAGCAGTTGTACGACCTTGTCCAATAGAATTTACAATGTACGGGATCGATTGGTTTCTTGTGCTGAAAACGCCGAGCGTTTTAGGCTTGTCCTTGGCAATGCATTCTATTGCAGTGATTGTTAAGTTACTGTCTACGTGATAGATCTCGGTTAGGGCTTGTGTGAGCACTCCTTCTGGGCCAAGCAAGCTCCAACTCTTTCCTGTTCCGCTATAGCCTTCTAAGAGTAGGATAAGAGGTGTCTGTGTGGTACCGAGTCCCTGTTTGGTGGTAGGGAGTTAGTGCAATTGAATCGTGAGAAGATGGGATATGGCTTACCTTAGCCAAAGCCTTGCTGACAATAATATTTGGTTCGTTGGAGAGAAACACCTGTTCGAGAGGAGGGGAGTCGAGGATGGTATCTCCGCAGCTCTCGTTGCAAATCTTTAGTTGGAGGCCGTATGAAGGGTTTCGATATGGTATGCTGATAACTGAGGTGTTCGCATTGCGGAAGCGGACGAAGTAGCGTACGTTACTGGGGGGATTGAAGGGTTGAGGTAGGGGGGGCGGAGGTGGGGGTTGGTGTGGGAGCAGACCTGCTAGGAGTTGATCGAGCTTGTTGTTTGATGAATCTTGGGCGGCAGATATTTTGAGGAACTGGGTCTCGATGCCCCCCACGCGGGTTTCGACGGCTTCCACGAGGCGCTTGTGCTTCTCCGTCAACAACTTTATATAACTTTCTTGTTCTTGCCTAACTTGTTTTTTCTCCTCCTCTTGCTGCTTCCTGACAAGGTCCAACCCTTCATCGATCAAGTTTGTCCTCTCTATTAGTGACTCCTTCGCGAATCGATCAGCGCGCACCATATTCTCCAAGAACCTTTGATGAGCCTCCATTTCCTTCAACTTGAATTTTGTGCTCCTATCCCCCGCCATAGCCCTCCACGCCGCCGCCTTCCCAATCGGAAACGTTCCACGATACCCATATCCCACCTTCATAGCAAGATATACCATATAGCGTCTCTTCCAATCCATCTCTGCACTCCGTGGCCTCGTCGGTTGCATAAAGGCAAGAAACAAATCCCGTGATGCAGATGCCTCCCACAAGCGTATCAGGAGTGGTATTGCGAACGTCGTAAAAAACTGACGGCCTACAATGCTGTGGAAGTCGATAGTGGCTGTTGTCAAGTTTATACGTTCCAGTAGCACCGCGTTCCGCGCTTCCCCGGCATCTGGCAAGACGAACATAGGGATAGTATCATTGGTGCCAAAATATACTACGTTTTGGTGAATAAGTTGCGCAGTAATCAGTTCTGCCAGGTTTATAGCCTCCTGTTCTCCGTTGTAAAAATGCCAACCATACGTCCTCTTTCCAATACTAACTGTTACTGGCATAGGTTGATCAGCGACAGACTCGACTATCGCATAGAGCAGCATCCTCATGTTGCATGCGGCTTCGAAAAGGTTCCCTTCATCGCAGTGAAGGTTATCCCTTAGGTACTGACTGGTTGGGTTATTTGTACTGTTGATTTTTGATCCATGGTAGAGACTTTTGTCCTTGGGGTGATCGTAGGTACCACAGACGCAATTTTGCTGAAAAGGGCCCTTGGCATGTGTGGATGGGCAACTGCCTATGGTAGTGATCGTGGTATAAGGTGGGGGTCTGGGGAGCAGGTTTGGCCCCGGACTGGGGGTCCTAGGAACCAGGTCCTGGGGTGCTATGGGTTCCTCATGGAACGGGGTAGATGACTGTGGGGGGTAGTTTGCAGTTCTCTTGTCGTGAATGATTGAAGATACACAGAAAGGTAATGTTCCGGGTTCTTTTGGGTGTGAGGGGGGGCCGGACCGGGGCAGTATGGATAAGGAAACCTGGTGCCTCATTGATTTTTCTAATCTTGTGTTTACCATAGCGAAAAGTGGGACAGATATATTTTGAGGATTAGGGAACAGGCTCAAAGGAGGGGAGGTAAAAGCAGTTTAATATGTTTGAAGGGGATGGGGTTCTGGTGAGGAGGGGTGCGTTATGATTATTGATGGGTCTATAAATAACCACTTTGAGCATTGTTGGCTGTTAACCATGATCCAGAACTTACGGGTACAGGCATTTCTCCGATTCTGTCGCTTGTGTGAGAGTTCTCATAGGAAGCTGACTGGAGAAGTGGAAGATATGAAATAAGAATATTATGGGAGTTTGGAATAGTCAATAATTCAAATAAAGGGAACTAAACGGTCTGTACCTTTGTTTCCCTGATATTATTTTTACCTCCGAGTCACTTTTTAGAAACAATGATGCAGTTCGGGTTGTGTTTGCTCTTGGTCAACCGCTGTCCTGCCACACGCGGATGATAAAGAAGATCCCGGCCCTGTAGTTCAAACAAACCATGGCCATTATAAAATCGGAAATTTGTGTCTTACCTAAAGCCCATTAAAATACATATGTACCACAGGTTTCCATAGATTAACCAACTGACTATACGAAGTTAAAAATGTAGTTGTACTCCTGCTGATATTCTCCAAACTCAACTTCAAGGGAGGGCTTCGTGAGTATATTTGCAGGTATTGCTTCTTGTATGCTAGCTGCACCTATCCTTCTAGTTTGCTTTTTCGGACGGTATCGGATGAACTAGCGTTGCGGTTCCGCCAACCGCATACCATCACGTTTTCATATGAGAATAAGAATAAACTATGGCGCGAGAAGGCCTAGAGGGCGGGTGTGTCAACTTCAGAGGAATTTCCTTTATATGGGAATCTGAGAAAATGCCAGGGTTAGTATAGTCGCTAGTACCATTATGGTCAATTTCTATAGGTTTGATTGGCTGATTCTTTAAAAAAACGCCGAAGTTTACACACCTACCCCCCATAGCTTCTCGAGCCCAGCGTTGGTAATGACCCACGACCCGTAACAACCGGTCGGTGTTAGAACCCGGTCGAGGACCTATGGGTCGTAAAAGGTAATGACCTAGGTCGTATCCTCTCCTGGGGTGATATCATCAATTTATGGAAAACATGAGAAAGGTCTGTATCTTATTCTAATAGAATCAACTTTCTTGGTACTGATACGACCTACATTATGACTGGTCGAAGACCCGGTCTCATCAAAATCGTTATTACCCGACCCCAAAATAAATCGTTAGGACCCCCGGTCGTTACCTACACTCTCTAGTAGCTGTGGAAATGCATCAATTTTGACGTTTCCCATACAAAAGGTTGTGAAATACAATTATTTGGTGCAATAACCGCATTACTTTGTGTTAAAGGCATTCCTGTCCCATTACCGATACTTTCCCAACACATTTACTGACGACTTTACCTGTTAAAGGCATGCTAAATGCAAAAAAGTACGACTTTACTGACTGTTTCCGGGGTTTCCCGTTTTCCGACAGGAAATCAATGTTTTCCGATGAAGTCTTATGTTTGGATCTCAAACAAAATATTTCGGTGGGGTCATCAAATGGTATCCTGCATGAATGGGCTTGTAACAGTTGAGGAATACAATTTCATTTTGGTAGATCCATTGTTTGGCATGTACATGCAGGCAATTCTGGCTGGATGGTCCTGGTATAATCATAGGATGCCCGATGATGAATCGTTTCATTGGCGATGGCCTTAGCCAATCATTTGAAGCATCACCAGTGGCAAAACCTATCCCCCCCCCCCTTGTGAGTACGTGACAGAAGCGTGACAGGTAAAGGTGTCAGTAAAGGTGTCAGTAAAGCCGTCTGCTGCAATGTCCCTGTCACTGCCTATGGCCCGAGCAGTCTCTAGGAGCCTTCGAAATGTGTACCTAGAATAATTGAGTAAAGTCGTCGGGAAAGCCGTTCCTGGGGTCCCAACTATCACTGGAAAATGTCAATATTTTGGTGGAGGGAAAGTCGTTTTAAGGGAAATCAGAGGATATTTTATTCCCTTCGTAACGGTGGAATTGTATTTTGTGTATCATGGTCGAATGTATGAAGTATGCGGTGCCTTTAGTCTACAATTTCAAGTTGCCAGTTAGTTTTACATGAACATAAATGTCGGTTTAGGTAAGGCCTATCGAAACTAAAGAAAATTCCGTAATATTGCAACGGTGGGCATAAATTTATAAAAATAGAGACTGGGGTAGTTTGCGGTGATGCTGACCGCAGACCTCTGTAATTTTGAGCTGAAGGGTCGGGTACAAACATGTATAAGGGCAAATTGACCGCAGACATGTGCAGAGTCGGGTAGGCGCAACTCTGAGGTAATGATTGAGCTATCACTTCGTCTGGTAAAAAATGCATCAGCAAAAAATCAGGCGCTGATATGTAATTAGCTGTAAACCGGGTGCTAATCCTGCTAATTTGGCCTATTTGTGCTCCGTCTGAAATATTAGGAGGTGAGTCCCGATTAGGTAAGCTCGTGGGAAATGACGTCAGGTTTGACGCATCTTGTGCATCCCCACCTTCGTACCTACCTCCCCATCTCCTACCTCGACACCTACCTCGACACCTACCTCACCTCCTACCTCGACGCCTACCTCGACACCTACCTCGACACCTACCTCGACACCTACCTCCTACCTGCATCGACGTCTGGATACGTATTTACCTACCTCTGTGTTTTGACGCCTGTACTGACACCGCTATAGACTGCTACTAAAGACACCAAATCGTTAGGTAATTGCATCAAATTAGTCGACTAATTGCACCAAGTCGACACCCAGCACAGCCGACCGGGCAACTTTGCCAAGCATTGGGTTGAGTTGGTAGGGTTTGAGGTAAGGTGAGTTGAGTTGACAACTCCGGGTAATTTGACAAACCAATTGCAGGGTTTCCAATTAGCACCGGCACAGGCCGTCACCTTCCATCCTGCATCAGGCTGCATGAATCCTCAACCCTTTCAACCAACGAAATCACAGAGCTGCGGCCGCCACCCCTGTCAAAATCACATTGAGTGTCACAACATTCCATTGCATTGGTATGTGACAGCACCGGTTTGTTTCCAATTGAAATTACTAATGCCAGTGAATTTACAGTAGAATTAGTAGCAAGAAAATTATCACAATCAATGGCCGACTCTGTCACCGAAGATACCATCCTTGATCTCAGTTCAGATTCAGAAATGATTCATGCTTGGCTTGCCTTGAAGAATTCCAAGCATATCAACGGCTGGTACCCTCATCCAAGAATCGTCTCCTACACCACACCAAGACGTACAGTATACAGTGAGTTCCATGCAACCCATACGCATAATTACGTATTCTTCTAACCCGTAATAGCAACTATAGATGTCCAACGCTCACGGGTCGAAGGCTTCCAATCACACTCTCAGCTCTCCTGAGCATCAGAGGGGTAATATGCTACAGATGCTGATCGATATACACTCAAGGCTGGACGGACTGGAACAGGCTGCATCACGAGTTAACAGGCAGCTGGGAATCAAAAGTGAGACTAGCATAGCCTACTGGGACCAATACCTGGGCGAAGGGGGGAGCAAAGCGACCGGTAGGTTCGATGATATCACGGAAGAAGAAGAAGAAGAAGAAGAAGAAGAGGAAGAAGATACAGCGACCGTAAGATCCTGGCGTTGCGATAAGCACGGCACACACAATGGGCAAGGGGACGAGTGTCCCGTTTGCGGCGAGGAATTGGTTCCTAGTGTGGACAGGTTAGCCGGGAGACTTAATCCGAGAGCTGGACCTATTGACGAAGAGGTCAGTCACTAATTACTGCTATTATACCCACTCAGTATTTGGTGCCGGGTATCCCCTTTTCGAGGGGCCTCTATGATGTTCTCTTTACTAAATAAAAGAATAGACAGTGGACGAATATATAGACTACGTAGAGGATTCAGATATGTGTGAATCATGGGTTTTGCTTTAAAGTCACGTTACGAATCGGGATAGTAATTCGAATGGAAATGGGAAGGGAGAGAGGGAGGGAATTATGAGGCGGGCGCGGTGGAGGGCGAAGAAGAGGGGGCCGGAGAGGGAGAAGCTGGGTCTATTTTCTCTTCTTATTTTTAAAAATCCAAAATCCAAATTAGCCTTATTTAATACCTTTTCTGGTATTAGATTTATCAAAATCAATGTAGACTAAAGTCGAGACAGTGTATTGGTGATGGATAATCTATAAGTACAAGAAGACTCATCTAGTGTGTGGTTCTCGTCTACTCGCGCGTCTTCGCCAAGAATTTTCACCTGACTCGGCGAAGAAAGGGATCTCGGTGTTTCAATTGGTCAAATACCTTGATCTCTCAGTCACGTTAAAATCCTTGGCTACTTGACACATCTTCCTTAGCCACTTTTTTAGCCACATATTACGCCTCATCATGTGCCACGTACTACAACGGGTAATGTATATTTAACAGATTTTATTATTTTAGGGTGGGTGATCCTCGAAGGGAAGGGATATCGCTGAGGGCACGAGGGAGATTTAGCCATCTAAACACAACGATAACTTAAAAGTCACGATACAAAAATATATTGATAGCGTGGAGAGTCTGTAATCTAATGGAAGGGGCCTGTCTCTTTTGGGGGGCAGGTAGTTTCCACTTAAACTTAATAGCACTATCATTGTTTCTAAAAATATGCCGTCCCGCATAAAAACGCCAAAGACAACCAAGGAGAGCGCCGAACCACAAGCAACAACGGACAAGAACCAGAAGAAAGCACCAAGGAGAGCGCCGAATCACAAGCAGCAACAAAGAGAGCACCGAATCACAAGCAACACCAGACAAGAAGCAAAAGAAAGTACCAAGGAAAGCACCGAATCACAACACCCAAGACAAAAACGCAACAAGCCCTATCCAATGTCTCCCGCCCGATTCACCAACACATCCCGCACCCGATTCAATCCGAGTCCTCGGCGTAAGTCAGTTGTTGAACCGGCTTACGCACGTTACCACGTCTCAAATCTTCTTTGAGCTCCTCTTCCGTAGGCTTGGACTCAACAGCGCCAACAATTAATGACCTGGTGGTCTCGATCATTTTCTACCAACCATCAGTACCAAACAAAGCCGGAACGGACGGGAAGTAAACATACCGTGAGTCTCGCCATATATGTCAGGATATGTAGCAAGTCCCCCAAACCCGCGCTGAGGCCGGCAGGAATAGTTAGACTATCATCGCGTTTGAGCAAGCAGATGTTACCCTTGGGGTTGACCATCCGGGAGGACTGAAAAGCAATCGCGGCATTGGTGATACCGAATACTTGGAGATGTGGCACAAACCTTCGGTTATGATTAGCCTCCTCATGCAGCGCGTTGAGCATGTCTCGCTGCGCTCTGGAAACTTTAAGCCAATCATCCAAGGATTTGGTTGATTTCCCACCACCCTCATCCGATCGCGAACCCTCAATGACCACGTATTCAGTACGGCGTTCACCGATTGATTGGATAATTCCGTCATGATGTCCACCACTCTTGCGATAATTTCCTTTGCCGGTTCCTTTCCGTTCACGGTTCTTGCGGACGGCAGCTGCCCGAAGGTGAATTTCCTTCCTCTCGAGAGTGACATCCTTCATCAACATTACGCATTGGTCTATGACCGATGACCACACAGCAGATGTATACCAGTGTTCGTAGTGAGGGGAGCTTAACGCTTTGTTCGGTGATTGGTATACGTTGAGCCTACGAAAAAGGATGTTAGATTACTAAACGCAGTTACACATGGATGGATACTTACAAAGAGGACAAAGCCAGGTGGGAGTACCACGAGTGGCAGTCACGGCG
Organism: Morchella sp. 2018-W38C; assembly: GCA_024713705.1. NCBI lineage: Eukaryota > Fungi > Ascomycota > Pezizomycetes > Pezizales > Morchellaceae > Morchella > Morchella sp. 2018-W38C. Next base: position 114,783 of record JAMJEX010000013.1, on the reverse strand, counting down.
AAGGTTGAAGGTTTCCCCGAATGGTACGTAGTCGTTAAGGCGGATTGCAGCTCTGAGATCTTTAACAGACCTCACGGTAGCAAACTTGGCAAGAAAGTCCAACTGAGATTCATCCACAGCGGGCAACGCTGGCATGAATTTAGCCATTTCTTCCCACTCGCAGGTGTGGAACAGCTTTTCGACAGCTTTATCTGTGAAATCAATCACATATGATGGCAATAATGATGTTTTGGGAGTAAATTTCGAGTCAGGAGCGATGCAGGCTTGGCATATGATGTCCTCCACCACGCGTTTGGTTGACCTAAGCCTCCATTTTCGAGTGAGGGTACGATAAACCTCAAAGAACTTTTGTTGTGCCAAAGTGAGCTCCGGACCTGGAGTAGAAAAGTCATATAGAGAAAAGTGATCCAGAGAAGAGTCGCTAGTGTAATCGTCGTCGTTGCGGAGACGACTCGCCACACTGTCAAGGTCGAAATCAGACGACTCACATTCGCCCTATAGTCCCAATAAGCAGTGGAACACAAGTAGCAAAGGGTATATAAAACATACCTCATCGTCCGCCGCTCTTGTTATGTCTTGAGGTGTAGTAGCCGTAGCGGGCTTGTTATAGTTTAGCGGAGTTCACTTTATCACTTTGGCTTACGTACCCGAATGTCTTTACCACTTTGCGACAAAACACCTTGATTGACAGTCCCGACGGGACCTGTGATTGTCGTCCTCGATTGGTCAACCGTGGGACTTCTACTAATTCTGGATCCTGCAGCACGGGGGGCTATACTGCCAACTTGTTGGCGAAACCAGTTGTGAAATATGCGACGACTCTAGAACCGTCGATGTTAGAACACGTGGGTTAATGATTTCATCAAAGGGTATTTGGAGCGATGGTAGTACTGCTCTACGCCCAACCTCATACCATTCCACAGCAGAGAACCAGATTGACATCACGTTCCGTGATGGTATGCTGAGGAGAGTAACCATGACATTCCGTGATGGTAGGCTCAGGGGAGTAACGATGACATTCCGTGATGGTAGGCTCAGGGGAGTAACCAAGGAGAGTAACCATGACATTCCGTGATGGTAGGCTCAGGGGAGTAACCATGACATTCCGTGATGGTAGGCTCAGGAGAGTAACCATGACATTCCGTGATGGTAGGCTCAGGGAGTAACGATGACATTCCGTGATGGTAGGCTCAGGGAGTAACGATGACATTCCGTGATGGTAGGCTCAGGGGAGTAACCAAGGAGAGTAACCATGACATTCCGTGATGGTAGGCTCAGGGGAGTAACCATGACATTCCGTGATGGTAGGCTCAGGAGAGTAACCATGACATTCCGTGATGGTAGGCTCAGGAGAGTAACCATGACATTCCGTGATGGTAGGCTCAGGGAGTAACGATGACATTCCGTGATGGTAGGCTCAGGGGAGTAACGATGACATTCCGTGATGGTAGGCTCAGGGGAGTAACCAAGGAGAGTAACCATGACATTCCGTGATGGTAGGCTCAGGGGAGTAACCATGACATTCCGTGATGGTAGGCTCAGGAGAGTAACCATGACATTCCGTGATGGTAGGCTCAGGGAGTAACGATGACATTCCGTGATGGTAGGCTCAGGAGAGTAACCATGACATTCCGTGATGGTAGGCTCAGGGAGTAACGATGACATTCCGTGATGGTAGGCTCAGGGGAGTAAGCATGACATTCCGTGATGGTAGGCTCAGGGGAGTAACCAAGGAGAGTAACCCATGACATTCCGTGATGGTAGGCTCAGGGGAGTAACCAAGGAGAGTAACCATGACATTCCGTGATGGTAGGCTCAGGGGAGTAACCAAGGAGAGTAACCATGACATTCCGTGATTGTAGGCTCAGGGGAGTAACCAAGGAGAGTAACCATGACATTCCGTGATGGTAGGCTCAGGGGAGTAACCAAGGAGAGTAACCATGACATTCCGTGATGGTAGGCTCAGGGGAGTAACCAAGGAGAGTAACCATGACATTCCGTGATGGTAGGCTCAAAAGAAAGGAAAAGAAAAAAAGCGGGTGGAGGAGAAAGGAGGAGGGGGGAATGGACCAACCCTGTTTTTATTCTCCAACAAGATCTCCGCTTTCTCGTATCGCTCTCCACTCCCCTCGTTAGCGATTAGTTTCAAGGCCTGATTCCATCGATAGACATTCGTCCCTTGGTGCTCCCGGGCAATAGAAAAAGATATCGTCGGGTCGATGTACAGTAGCCCATTCAACGATGCTATCCTCCTCTTTCCCGCAAGTTCGATATAGCGTTCTGGATGCCATTCCCGAGGGGGGACGATATCGAAGTAGCGTGGATTTGGCGGTATGTAATCGAGTAACGGAGGGGGGGGGATTATAGGACTAGTCATTGCGGGTATGAAGAAGGAATGGAGAGAATCAGAGAAAAAGCGGGGGGATGACCTTTTAAGGGTAATATGGAAGGTGGTGTGGAGACAATAATAGAGACTTTGCGCAAACGGAGCCAGCTCTTATTTTGATTATATGATTGGCTAATGGTGTGATCGGCACCAATCAGGTTGTCAGAAAATGGAGCTGGCTCCATTTGCGCAAAGTCTCAAATATGTTCGTTGTTCTTGTCAGCCCCTAATTACGGATCGGGCTAGAGCAGATGCAAGGCTCCGCCGTATCCCTTGGACGAATGAAACTGTCAAATTCGCAGCTTGCCTTTTTGAGCTAATACTAGCCCAAGCAGTTATCTGACACTTATTTTTGATTGGCTCTATGGCTATTCTCAACCATTAAGAGCAACGGATATACCCAACTCAGTGCGTGCACGGTCCAGGCTGCGAATTTGACAATTTCATCCGTCCAAGGGATAACCTGCACCTTTGATTAGGCAATCCCTCCGATTTGTCAATATCCCTGTCTGTAGAGATAACATTATTGTTTTGATTCAGTGGTACGACTCGCGATCCCACGAATGACTGATCAGCTTTCGACGATGGTGGCAATCCCACCTGACTGCTGACGCTCACAACCAAATGCCTAGCCTGTATGGCAGCCCAGCGCCACTCCATACAAATAATCCCTGCTTTCTCACTTGCATGTTCTGGTACAGTTGCAACTCGCTATGCCGGATCTCAATATGCCGGATCCCTTGCTGTCCCGTACGAAATCCTGGGGGATTTTGATTTTCTTCCTGCGAAATCAGTTTGCTATCCCGGATCCCTTGTGAATATTTGCTATCCCGTACGAGATCCTTAGGATCTTGGCAATCCGGCATATCGAGTTGCGACTGTACAGCATTCTCTGGATCGTTGTAGGGACCGGTACAATGGCGGACAGGGTTAGGTGTGGCACGGTGCCAACCGCGTTTGCATGTTTGTCTCACTCTTTTTCTTCACTTGTTGGAGTCAGCCGAACCCTGTCCGCCATTGTACCGGTCCCTACAACGATCCGGAGAATGCTGTACAGTCGCAACTCGATATGCCGGATTGCCAAGATCCTAAGGATCTCGTACGGGATAGCAAACTGATTTCGCAGGAAGAAAATCAAAATCCCTACGGGACAGCAAGGGATCCGGCATATTGAGATCCGGCATAGCGAGTTGCAACTGTATATTGGTGATCAACATGATGACTGCATGCAGGTGTGTGGGACACCCCTATCCCTTCGTATGGTTGGGGACGTCTGTAACCGGAGTACTTGTGACATTGGTTTCTGAAAATCATTTCCTAGTTGGGTAATTATTTAATCATTTTAGGCCGATATTAAGTGCCAAGATGTGCCAAGATTGAGGTTTGACACCGCAGACCCCTTCAAGCTTACCTGATTGGGATATATATATTCCAATCGGTAATATTACAGTCCCAAATAGGCAACTATGGGACTGACATTCGTTTGGCTCCCCACCAAAAACCAAACTTTTAGAAAACTAATAGCTCCACCTCAACGAAAGATAAAATTAATCTGACTCTATTAGGTTGTAGAGAAGAAGCAGGGCTATCACTTAATAGAGAGAAAAATAATATAGGGTGTGGTTGGGGAAGGTCATTAGCAGTTGAAGTTGACCCCCGAAAGTGGTCCGATTACAGGCGTCCCCAACCATACGTTTTCACGACCGGGCGATAGCAACGAGAAGTGGAGCGAGTGGGGCCCAAAAAAAACCAACCATACTTTACTAGGCATAGGGAGAAGACAACTGACATCATGAAATCTCACCCACAGGCTGCTGTTACCACGAAGTGAAGGTGTTCATTTTGTGAGACCGCTATCATTGATTTCACCCCTAACCCTATATCCGGGTGCCAGTTGTGACCTCCTCTACTCCCTTTTTGGCCCCCCCAATTCTTTTTACAGAAAGGCCGAATATACAAAACAGTTATTGTATATCACGGCGCCGTCGCGGGCCTAACATGTTGTGATTACCGGGAACAGACGAAGGGATAAGTACAGAGCAATTAAGCAGCCACGTTTCCAAAGCCACGTTTCCACATCCACCATCCACACTACATTAAGCCTACGCCTCCTTTCCTAATCCCGCGTCGCCACAACGGGCACTGGGTGTTGACGAACAAACCAAAAAAGAGACAGCCAAGCCAAGTTTTGCCTGCAATCCGTCAACACCCGTGAACGACAAAGAAACAAGTTGTGAAACACCAACATGGGGAAATCTTCAACAGCTGATTCTTTCGTCTAGAGTAGAGTAGAATCAATGTAAGGGTGGGGACCGGATGTGATAGCATTCCCTCCTATGCATTAGTGGGTCGTCTACCGGCCCTATCACATTTATGTACAAGGTAAGTACCCGTTCGGTTGCACAAAAATCGTGTTTGACATAAAAAGGAATATCCATTACTAGATATGTCAAGGCCCTCTCCCCATTGGGCCAAATTTGACGATATTTGGGTGTACATAACCGAGCAGCCATTAAAACAAACCCTGCGCTGTGCTTTCACGGGGTATTGGCGGGTACTGGGTGTTGGCGGACAAGCCTGAAAAGAGACGGCCAAGCCAACTTTTGGCTTCAACCCGCCAATACCCAGTATCCGCCAACACCCCGTGAATGACAGTACCATGATATTGACGATTATACTGACTCCGCTGTAGGTAAATACCCCAGTATCTTGACTCCGCTGCTGACACCGCTGGAGGCGTCAAACTCCCAGTATATTGAAGACCATACTGACTCCGCTGCAGGCTCCAAATTGACAGCTACCAGTCACCAATACTGCACCAAACGGACACCCCCAGGCAGCGAATACTGCACCTACTAATCACCGAATACTGCACCATTTGGACACCTACCAGGCAGCGAATCCTCCACCATATAGACACCTACCAGTCGCCAGATACTAGTCCAAATCGACGCCGACCAGGTGGCAGCTCAGCGGGCAGGAGGGCAGGCAGGCAGCTCAGCGGCGAGCTCAGTGGGCAGGCAGCTCAGCGCCGAGCTCAGCAGGCAGGCAGGCAGCTCAGCGGGCAGGAAGGCAGGCAGGAGGGAGATCAGCGGGCAGGAAGGCAGGCAGGAGGGAGATCAGCGGGCAGGCAGCTCAGCGGCGAGCTCAGCGGGCAGGCAGCTCAGCGGCGAGCTCAGCAGGCAGGCAGGCAGCTCAGCGGCGAGCTCAGTGGGCAGGCAGCTCAGCGGCGAGCTCAGCAGGCAGGCAGGCAGCTCAGCGCGGAGCTCAGCTGGCAGGCAGCTCAGCGGCGAGCTCAGTGGGCAGGCAGCTCAGCGGCGAGCTCAGCAGGCAGGCAGGCAACTCAGCAGCAAGCTCAGTGGGCAGGCAGCTCCGTGGCGAGCTCAGCGGGCAAGCAGCTCTCCGGCGAGCTCAGCGGGCAGGCAGCTCTGTGGCGAGCTCAGCGGGCTGGCAGCGCAGCGGGGAGCTCAGCAGGCAGGAAGGGGGGGGGGGGGGGCAGGAGTGAGCGGAGGTGGGTGCCAGTGGGGCGTCGGCGGAGGTGGGTGGGTCGCTAGCAGATATGTACATAGAATTACGTAGACATGTGGATCAATAAACATGACATTTGCGCGGAACTATTGTCCTAGTCTATGTACCGATTGCCGAGTGATCTCATTCTGCCAGCAAAATGTGCTAGCGAAAGCCGTTAACCGGGCAAAAGCTACCTAGGCGTGGACCCGGTGTTCGTTTTGGGGTCAAAAGACGACGTCATTTAGTCAAAAGACGAACAAAAGACGAACTCGTCTTTTGACCAAAAGACGAACTCGTCTTTTGACCAAAAGACGACTCCGCGACGAGAACGGGAGAGATATTCGTATTTTCCCGTCGAGACGATGTCTTTTTGCGCCGGGGCGTATGGATGCAGGTAAGAAAACGTCTCATGCGCCTGGTGCGCCTGGTGCGCCTGGGTACGCCCAAGCACGTCAGACCGAACCCAATTTTTTGCTGATGTGCTATATCTCGCGAGCGATAAGCAGTATCCCTTAGCCTAGTGAGACATGCAGATTCGGGATCCCCCCAGGCTTGGTGATACCGGAAAAGAAGGGTTCGTTGTCGGGTAAGGAAGTGAACATTCCCTGGGAAGGAAATGATCGTCCCGGGTGTTTTCTATGTAGGAAGGGGGTGATCGTTGCGGGTGCCAAGCAGTTAAATATGATATTCTACAAAGCAGTTGCGCTGGTTACAAAGTGGTATATTACTCGCCAAAAAATAAAGTCTGTGGATGAAATATGTAGCTATGCAACGCGTGCTACCACCTGTCTAATGATACTGTCCGTCTCAAATAAGATATTTAATGTCAACGGGGGTAATAATTAAAATGCGTACTTAGTTGAGTCGGGTTCATTTAGTTAATTCGGGTTCATTTAGTTGGGGTTGCGGGTCATGATGGTTGCGTTGCATAGCTACATATTTCATCCGCAGACCGAGTACATGTCTCGCACCATACCCGAGTTTTACTAATATCTAAATCGTAAGTACGAAGAACTCTTTAACTTGAATCTTTTCAATTCATTATTACCCCTATTCGTTCATGTTGTCGTCACTTTAACCGGGCAACGAACCCCTTCCTTTCCGGTAACGACATCGCCAAACCTAGGGGGGTCACAAATCTAACTAACCAGGCCAAGGGACAGTGCACCCAGTCCCAAACTTTACGAAATCGGGCGAAGACCCATTCTAAATGCAACTCGCTATGTCGGATCTCAATACGCCGGATCCCTTGCTGTCCCGTACGAAGTCCTGGGAGATTCTTGTGAAATCAGTTTGCCATGCTGGATTTCTTGTGAATATTTGCTATCCCGTACGAGATTCTCAAGATCTTGGTAATCCGGCGTATCGAGTTGTGACCGTACCTTGTCTAGAGTTGGAGGCGTAAGCCACATCTGAGCTGATCTCCTGGTAAAAGTACTCGGTCCATTACATAAATAGTATTACATGCCAAACTAGTTAGCTTAAGAGGTATAATATTTGCTACCGATATGATTTATTCTTTTCCACGTGATGATGATCCTGAAGTAGACCGCAAATATCAAGATTCAGCTGAAACGCCGATATAATTTAAGTTCAAGAGTTAACTAAAATACCGAAATAACTCCCATGAGAGCTGTGAAAGCACATTACAGCTATGCGGGGAGAGAAGATATCAATCGCGAGGTATTAGTATCTAGTACTACCATAAATGGTCCTTTATTCTTTTATTCTTTTTAATGCAGAGAGATTTAATCTCTTTATTCAGCTCACGTGCACATGATCAGATTATCCAATTCAATTCCGAACACGATCAAATTTCCCATAAAAGTAATTCCCCATAGCTGAATCCAGAGAAATAAAAGAAGAAAATCGTCAGAGAGCCGTTCAACACAGCTATGGGAGCTAGAGACGGACTAAGAATAATCGTAACTCTTCGCTACGTGTTTAAAGCTTTTCTAAAGCGCAGCGACGCACATTGAGAAGTCATTGCTCATAAATGAAATGGTGACCTTCAAAGCCTCCTAATCGATTTTGACATCGTTGTAGGAAGTATATCACACGCTTTCGAAATCGGCACTTACAGACCAGTGTTCCCAGCTGCCAGATCCGGATTATATATATCTATAGACGGTTTAGCAGTGCCCCACACTAGACGGATTATATCGTGATGGTCCGTCCAGTCCGTAGTTTGCAACAACTATAGCTAAACTGATCTATTGGGCTTATAACAAAATTTGGGTATGGGAGGATTGCTCTACAGACTGTAGATCAGTGCTAGGACCGCGATTACTCACAGGGAGCAGGTAATCATAAGCGATCACTCGTGATTCCAGTCATGAGTGCTCACTCGCTGCAGGTTTGTACCACGAATTATTTTCCTTTTATTGCGTTCATTTGTCCCGCGTGTGAAGATAATACCACCATTTATAACGTCTCCCAAGTTCAATTGTCCCTAGGTGATCCTATCTCTTACTCCTCTAAGCCCCGGGAACCCGACCACGTGTTTCCCATCGTAGAATGCTATGTCTTCCCTGTCTGCCGGCTTAACGGCTTCTAAGTCAATGATATATTTGTCGCCTCTCTTTATCGCCTTGACGCTGTATTTATCGTAGGACCCTTCTCTTCCGCTCAATGTGTGTTCCCTCCTTGATCTTGCTGAACCATATCTATCCTCTTACTGTTAGTCCGTCCTCTTCCCTTCTCCTGCGGTTGTCCGCCACCAGGGTGCTACATACAGGTCGGTAACGGTATGTGTGATTTTCATGAGAGAAATGCGTATCCCAACCCAAGGTATAATTCAACAACCAATTCTGTTCATAGCATCACTTCCCTCTTAAATGGGCCTGTAAAGGCGCACGGGGGGTGCTTTTGGTGAAAGAAGGGTATACATATGCCATTCGGGAAATGCGTAGAAGCGAAGCTATTACAACTGCACGCAAAATAATCGTTTTATTATTTGTTTCTGTTATCAACGAATTTATTCACAGATCATCACTGCGTCTTTTTCCCTGTTCCCTAGAGCTCGACGGGAGATTAGGAGCAACGAACGGAATACTATCTATCATATGGCAAAGGACGACACTAAGAACACCCAAACAGCGTATCGCTTAGTCGGTGGCACGCAGAATTCAGGCATAACACAATTCTAGCGAGTTTGTCACAATGGGGCGCAGAACTCCGAATACATTGCCGAATAATCCGCCCCGTGAGATAAGAGTGCAGATATGCGGGAGATGTCTCTTGCACGGCCAATGGTATGAAGTTGGGCTTCGCCTGGTTGGCTGGCCATTTCAGCTGAAGGTTGTATGATGAAGGGTTGCCCAAGAGCAGCTATTAGTGCCCTATGCCTTTTGGATACAACTGTAGGGTATCAGATTACCTACTTCTCTTATTTCTGCGGAGGAGAAGGTGACTCCTAGGGCCAAAGGAAAAGACAGAACATATTCCGGGGGTAGCACTCATATATAACAAAAGGAACCCACCACCGTAGGTAGTCGAAAAGGTAATGCGCTATCCTTGTTGCCCCTTATCGCACCATATGTCGACAATTAGGAGAAAAGCCAGTCTCACTTGTTACTAATATCTACTAACCAGTGAATTCCGGTGAAGAATATGTAATGCATATCATCAGCTGCAAACGAAAGCATATGTTATCAGTTTCAGGATGGACTTGTATGAGGGTGTACGAGGCATTGGGGATAATTCCTGAATTTCAGCTTGTTATACCACGAGTAGTAAATTAAATGTTACATATGTATTACCCCCACATAGGAATCCATAGTAAAACATGTAAAGGTCAATAATATTGGCTGATCAGAACAAACACATAATAGACAGAAAAATACAACGGACGGTGAGACTACGACGAAAGAACACCGATGACACTGAAACGATTGGCTTGGTTCCGCCATTATGGAGGAGACACACTGGTTGGAACAGAGAATTCAATCGGGGACTACCGGATCAAAGCGGTGAAGAGGGACAACAGGCGTAGTACTGACGCGGAAGACTTAAAACCAGAAGCCAAAAACGAGATAGCGAGGTACAATTGAAAATACTTGGTCGGATTCATGGGTTGAGAGAGAGATAAGATAACAACCGGAGCAGGGAACGTGTGATAAGACAGCCCCCTTGCGTTACTTTTTTCTTTCCTTGTTAGATAGCTGTGGCGGATGGGTGCGAGCTTGCTGAATTTTTTCTTTTTTCTTTTGTTTAACTCATTAAGCGAGCTTGCTGAATGCCCTTTATTTAGCAGGGCAGTTCTGGGCTTGTGGTATTGCCATAGACTACGGTCTGCATACAATAAATGAGTTAAGCAAAAAAAAAAGAATGCCCTTTATTGAGTGTGGCCAGGAGTGAGCATGGTAGTTCTGTGGGTGGTATTGCTGTAGAAAACGGTAAGCATGCAATAACGTATTTCACCGTGTACCCGTGTATCACCGTGTACACGCGCCATAGGTTTCAGGTTTATAAGCATACCCAAGATTCGGCTTGGAACCAGTGTCATAATATACAGAGCTGATATTTGAAGGTCCTTTGAGTTAAATCAATGTTCTCAACCTAATTTCGCTGAATCCACTACCCAGATTTTGTTCTGTCAGACTCTTTAGCCCCAATGCTCATACAATGGAATAAAAACATATATGTATATGTACATGTATCTCAAATATCGAGGATGAGATGGGTACAATCATACCCAAATGTGCTTAGATATGATATATTTGTATGTTACTGGAATTTGGGGGCCTTTTACAACAATACCATACAATAGGTAGTTCATTGAATTTAGTCCGGCGAGTACCTGAGAGTGGCTGAAACATTGCACGGGTACGTGGTGATAAACGGGTATACGGTGAAATACGTTAAATGGTAATAACCATCCCTTGGACGGATGAAAGTTGAGAAATTCGCGACCTGGACTGCGCGCCACTTAGTAGTGCTTTTAATGGTTGGCAACAAGGATAAATTAATCAAGAATTCCCAAGAATTGCTATATTACGTTCTACCACGGCAGGAAATACATCAACGGATACGTTGCCCACGTACGCGCGTCAAGTAAATACATCAAATGCCGCATAAGCTGTCATGAGCTGTGTAAACTCGTACGGTTGATGCATTATCATTGACTTCTCCTTACATAAATCTTTTACATTGTGATTTTAGTTAAATGTTTAGATTTTTTCAGTGAGGATGTGTAAAATTTGAGTGGCTAAGCCCGTTTTAAAACTGTCACCTTTGGTTGCCATGCGTGGCGCCCAGATAATTTCGGTGGTTAAGGTGCATACCCTGTACTACTCGCAAACTCATAGCGTTTGTGAACACAACCGCTATTGCATACCATACAAAAATGTGGGTTTGGTGGTTTTTGATTTGTGCAATATTGGTTGTGTTCAAAAACGGAAGTCTGATATGTATCGGGTGTTTACCTTGTTTGAAATATAAGCCACCAGTGGCGGGCAGGAGTCAACCAATGATAGCTACAGTACGAAAAAAAGGGGGTGGGATCTCTACAGTAGCACTACAGTAGTACTGCGGTATTCTTATATATACCGTATTCTTTCCAATACCGATTTATGCCGGTATTTGGAGAAATATATACTGCAACGAATACCAATTAGTGCCTTACGGTACAGCAGATTAGGAGTAGTTCTGCTTGGTTTGGGCTATAGTCCTGCTTGTTCTGGGCCTAGTCTTGCCTTGAGGGCACGTAACGTAGGTACATGTATGTACTCTGCCTGTAGGTATACCTTGATTATAACATCATGATCACCATCGCCATCATTAAGTCTACACCGGCGATGATTGTGATTGGTATCATCATCGCATAAGGGGATTATATTATTCCGCTTTCATGTGAAATATCATGCCTAGATCAGGAACATTTATTTTTTAAAAGTATATCCCAGTTCTGGAACGCCCATCATCATAGGATGAATCTACAGATATCTAGCTATTGATAAACCAATATCTGGCGATAGTCAAATTTGAGATGCTTCAAGCTTGAAATTCGGAATTAAGGTTAGGTGATGAAAAGTTTAAGTATATCTGTATATACTGTAGTTCTACTGGAGTACTACTGTAGTGGGTAAAGTTCGGTAATACCACTAATGCAGCATACTCTAGAATACGTGTTTTGGCGACTACCGTATTCTTACCGTATTTCTTCAATTTCGGTATTCTGAAATATAAATATTGTTCAAAATGCTACACTCATATAATTACGGTATCACTACTATAATTCAGGTAAATCGGTAATGCTATGGTAGTGATTCCACCCCCTTTTTCGTACTGTATGCAATTTGTGCGAGGAAAACAATAACGAGAACTCCTAATAATTAGAGCTCGCATATACCCAGTCAACCTATCACGACTGGTTCTTCGTATTTACCCTCAACCCCGGTACATAGTAGATTGATAGCGTTTCCGAACACGATCAATATTGCATAACGTACAAAAATGAGTATTTGGCGCTTTTTGTATGGTATGCAATATCCCTTCGTCTGTGCCCGAAATTCACAATAGTGATTAGCAAGAATCTAGCCAAGAGGAGCAGTTGGTGCTTCCATAAAAGGGAAGGGAAGGGTCACAGGCTGTGGCTTACATGCCAAAATGGTTAACGGAGTGAGGCTAGGTTCGGATGAAATTGTCAAATTCGCAGCCTGGACAGTGCACGCACTGAGTTGGGTATATCCGTTGTTCTTAATGGTTAAGAATAGCCATAGAGCCAATCAAAAATAAGTGTCAGGTAACTGCTTGGGTTAGTATTACTCGTCTATTCATAGCGTTTCCGAACACGACTAATATTGCATGACATACAAAAGAATGAATTTAGGGCTTTTTTGTATTGTATGCAATAGCAGTCGTGTTCGGAAACGTCGTGAATTTACGAGTAGTTCAAAAGGGCAAGACAGTTTCATCCGTCCAAGGGATAGAAGCTTTCACGGGGGTACGGTCAACACGGGGATATGGCCAATTCCAAGACTTTGTATGGAAACCAAAAGAGGTAGTCGATCAACTCCCTACGTATCATACCTCACTCCGGAGTATATTTGAGATTGACCGTACTCCCGTGCTGGCCGTACCCCCGTGAAAGCGTCTACCGCTAAATCTCGAGTTATTCAGGGGGTTGCAAAGCTCAGTTGCTAACCTATATTTAGTTTAGATCCTGCAGAGTGCTGTATTATTGAAGATCTCTGCCTCTAAAGGTACAGATCCTCAGCTTTTTGCTTTGGCCCCCCGAATAACTCGAGATTTAGCGGTACTAGTATGTATAAGCGCTAGAAACAGAAAATGTTAATGTGTATTTTGTACCTACTCAGGGCAGGTCGGAATATCCTGAAAATGACTTTTTATAGTAACGACCTCTGATTCGAGGCTGGCGATAAGCTAGACTAAATTGGGCGCCTGCTTGCAACTTGCATTTTCGGGCTTTTATGGTCTGCCTCCGTTCAAGGAATCCCTATTTGCTCATTTGCCCTTCGGGCAATCGTTTTAGAGAGTATCCTTGCGGAGATAGGCGGTATTGCATATTTTACATACCAGAAATACGCCAAGCTCATGCCCACCAGGAGACAGAGCTAGAGTAGGTATCCTAGGTAAGGCACCTACATACTCGAGTTATCCGGTGGGTTGCCAAGGCAAAAAGCTATATATCTTCGCTTTTAGAGGAAAGAAACAGGCCTCTCCTGCAGGATTTAAGCTAAATGTAGTTTAGTAAACGATCTTCTTGCCAACCCCCCAAATAACTCGAATTCAGCTCTAGAGTACAGTCGCAACTCGATATGCTGGGTCTCAATACGCCGGATCCCTTGCTATCCGTAAGAAATCCTTCAAATCTTGGCAAGTCGGCATATCGAGGTTGCGAGTCAGTCAACTTGCGACTGTACTCCGAACTGGGCTGGGTCTGCATAACGCATCGGGCCAGGGCCCTGTCAGACGCAGAAGCCGGTCGCCCGCAACCAGCAAGATCCGGAGAACCAGCGCCTATGGTAAATCACAAAATCATATGGATATATATGCTATCTGCATAGGCATAATGGCCTATTGAAGAGTATGATCCTTCAAGTTTAAGGGAGAAATTTAGAGTACTTGAAAGCTTGTGAAGAAGCAGTCATAATTAGAAATTCCATACAAATATTTGTATGGGGAGATCAGTGGTATAAAAATCTCCACCAGTTTTTAAGGTATCTAGCTCAGAATTTATTTTAAATGGTCCTCATATTAGGTGATAAAATGTTCATAATGATTTTAACTCACATTCCTCCTGTGGTGACTGTTCAATTATTCAGTTCAAAGCATTATTATATGGAGTCGTAGTGTTGTTGCCATGCGACAGGTTTCTGTGTCTGACATCCCGGTCCAAGGCGTTATGGCTGGAAATCGTGCTTGGCAACTAGATTGTGGTGTTATGCATACCACAGTAGGGGGTGGGTTTGTCCGGTACCTACTCTATTAGAGACTTTGCGAAAATAGAGCCAACTTTATATTTTGACTGTCTGATTGGTTAATGGTATGATCGGCACCAATCAGGTTGTCAGAAAATGGAGCTGGCCCCATTTGCGCAAAGTCTCTATCAACACGCCCCATATAAACCCCCATCCCCAATTATAGAACCGTTGCATAAGAGAGCTTGTAACCATAAAACCGGCGGCCGAACGGGCCCTAAACCAGTCGTGTCATATCAGTCAGGTGCGGGACAGGGATTTGCGACAAGCTAACCGAACCTAGGAATGCTTATTTATGGTCGCTCCTGTGTCTTTCTGGGCAACAACAACAGCAAAAGTCTCCGCATCACCACCGCCCGTGCTCGCACGGCCGCCTCGGGCATGGGGTACGATTCTAGCTGATCCTACAAACCAGTCTCCGCTGAGGTTTACTTGTCCCCCCCCCCCACTGCCTACCGCTTCAGAGATGTATCTAAACCAACCCTACCCTGCCGGCCATCCGTAATAAGTTATACGCGGACATGGTCAAGCCAAAATCAAAACCAGAACCAACTACCCCCTACAGGATCAACACCGCCCACTTCCACTACGTTCGGCCCCATCCATCACCCCCGACGGTTGCTAAAGCTGGCACGAGTCCCGCCCCTTATCATCCTACGCGCCCCTCCCCCACCTCCCACCCCCCACGTACTCTCTAAAGCCGTGACATTCTCATGCACCAGGGTGACATGCTCATCTGGGGCCGTCTGTGGCGCCGCCACCGCCACCACCGCCACCAGCAGTAGTGCTGACAGCAACGCCGAAATCGTACATATGGGCAGCATGACAATGGGGGAAGACAAGCCGGGTGCTTCTGCGGCCCACAAGTTGGAACGTAGCCGTTAGCTCTGAGAAGAGTAATAGAAATACAAAGACAAAGACGAAAAGCGAGGTCGAGTTGGGTAGACAGGCGCAGAAAGGAAAGGGAAGTACGGAGAAGAAGAGGAAGCACCTGCTGGGGTGAGAGCACTCAACATTAAGTTTCAAGGCCACCGAAAAGACGCAGACGCTCCCTGTGGTACATTGTCCCCATAAGCGGTGTTTAAAATAAACACCACTTTGCATAAAACAATGGTATTCGGTGTTTAAATTAAACACCGTTGTCTGTCTAAAGAAATACCCATGGTTCTATCTGTTTGAATAAATAATAAACCATACCCTGTTGGTGGATATTCCTTTTTAATTAAGAACCGTGAGGCGTTACTATTTGGTGCAGTTCTATTATCTGTCGATTTGGCAATAGCAATATCACGTCAAGCAAAACATAGACTGTATGTCTATAAGACCGCGGGCTCGCAAATGAAGATATCAAAAATAGATAGGAACCTTACTTACAATTACTATGTTGATAGCTATGAGCTAAACCAAAAAAAAAAAAAAGACCATATTGATAGTAAGGTAAGCTAGTCATAGTACAAATACCACCAGTGATGGGCATGTCACCTCAAGCAATCATGGACAAAGGACGGTTGTCTAGGTTCACCGAGCATATTCACGAGCCGGAGGAGGCTACACAGCGCGAGTGCGCAACACAAATCAATGCGCTACCCATAGCAAATGAACCCTACTTGACATTAAGCGCAAGAATTGCGGTATTTGTTTTGAACCTTAACAAGATAGTTTGTGCCTTATGCTTATTTTAACGTATGCACTGTTCGAGATGGTCCCCTACCCTTCATTAAGCTCAAGGCTTGGGATGATAACCGCTGTAATGTATTTTAGGGTTGGTATCGGTACTAAACCTTATGCGAACACAGCAAAATAAAACAATAGAAAACACCACATTTAACTACAGTCGCAACTCGCTATGCCGGAACTCAATATGTCGGATCCCTTGCTATCCCGGATAGATTTGGCTGATACCCCCATTCCCTACCAAAAATGAATTTGCTATCCCGGATCTTGGCCTTCTTGTACCGTATGAGAAATCAGCCAACTCTCTGACCCCTGTCCCCATACAAATAATATTTGCTATCCCGGATCCACTAGTCTCTATACAGCTAGATTCTCCCATCCACTGAGGGTCGATTTATGTTCAATATTGAACACTTTTCCCCTTCCAGGTTGGAGCAGAGAAAGCCCTATAAGACATCGAATACTGATAGCACTCAATACTAGTAGAAGCTGAGCTTTTGAAGCAAGAAAAATGGTTCAGAGGTGATAATAGACCAAATCCAGGGTTAGGTTTATTATTGAGTATTTATTTGCTGTCCCGGATGATTTGCTATCCCGTACGAAATGGGCTGAATCTGTAGTTGGCCATGCTCTTCCCCCCTCTACCATCATAGTGGTACAGCCGGTAAGGCTGGCGGTTAAATTCCCGTAAAAAATATCAAGCAAAATAAGTTCTTCCGAAGTGGGCACTATGGCTTGTCACCCCATAGTCGAGCAGACACAAACACGATTCAGGTATACAGTCGCGCAGGCAACAATAGCCGGGGTGGGCCTATGGAGGTGACATGGTGCCAAGAACGAAAGGTGGCTTAGATAGCATCTCAAATACATGTAGTCAGGGAGAAAGTCAGGAATCTCCGCTGAATAAAATCACGCCTCAAATTCGTACATTTTAATCGCAGAATATCACCCACATCAACACTCACACCAGGTTGCTGTCGTACTCTATTTCTTCATGATCCACCGAGTTGATCACCGTTCATCATCCCTTCAAGAGTTTTTTACTCCTAGTAAACCTAACCCTCACTCTGTGAACCTTTTTGCAGGTTAGCCACAGCCTGCGACCCGATCCTTCCACTTCGTGCCAGTGGCTAGATTCTTGCTAATCACTATTGTGAATTTCGGGCACAGACGAAGGGATGTCACAGCCACACCACAGCCACAGCCATACACAGCCATACACAGCCATACACAGCCACCACGCATGTATTGTACTAAACATCATCAGCCCGTCATAATTCACATCCCGCTCCTTACACACTATAGCCAGGATGCCACCCAAGCGCCCAGGTACAGATCTCATGCCCCCTCCTCCCTCTACATTCACCTCCATCTCCTCCAAGCGTCGTCACCTGAATATCACAACTCCCAGTATCCCCACTCCCCCCTCCCTCTTCTTCACTATCCCCCTTTCCGATGACTCCCCTCCCAGCGACAGGCAATTCACAGACTTCCTTCTTACCCAGGCCGCCGTCCTACCACCTGGCACAAAATCCCTCTACAACGCCGCTCTGGCCAACCTTGCACCGGACAATACCCCAGACCTCACAGGCGAGATGCGCGCGTCGCTGACAGCAGCCGTGACTGCCTTTACGCTGCATCTTTTGCCTCCGGCGGTGTCGGAGGAGGAGGCGGAGCAGCCGGGCTTTCTGAGAAGGCTAGCGGCGGGGGATGTGAGCGGCAGGGAGTTGGTTAACTGGGCAGACACGGTCACTGCTGCTCTCATGGCATTTAGCGCCAGCGGCGGCGGAAACGTTCAAGTTCCCGCACTCTCGTCCAGCTCCACGACACCGACACACACAGCCCCCATATCCACGAACCTAGGCGAAAGCCACGATGTCCCCATCGCACGAAGCCAAAGCCACCGCAACTCTGGCCGTTCGGCGGTCGTCCGTGAGAGAACCCTCACCCGCGACGAGTATGCATGTGTCGTTACAGGGCTCCGCGATGCCCCGGCGCTGGAGGTCGCGCATATCATCCCTTTCAGTGTGCGTGGGGAGAAGGCTGCTGTGTTCTGGGCCTTTTTGGGCATCTTCTTGGGGGATCAAGGGGCGGAGGCATTGAGGGGGGCTACGCTGCAGTTCGCCGGGGGGTCTGGGAGTAGTACTGTGGGGGAGGTGGCCAATTGCATGGTACTAGATGTGAGGGTGCATAGGTACTTTGATGGGGGGATTGTTGAGATTGTGCCCGTTATGGGGTCGGGGGAATGGGGGCTGGGGCGGGAGTATGATCCAAGCCTTGTGAGCAGCGTGTGTTCCCCCCTATCCAGCTAGCACACACACAAATATGGCTAACAACCTGCAGTACGACGTATATATCAACTACCCCGGCTGTGCCTTCCTTCCTCTTCATCGGCTCGTTTACTCCACCTCGCCGCAATTGCCATCCGTCACGCTCCTGACCCCCGGCACAAGAATCACACTCACAACCTCCGATCCAGCGACAATGCCGCTCCCACATCCATTGCTGCTGCAGCTGCATTCTCTGTGTGGGCGCATAAAGCGCTTGCGTGCCGCTGCGGGCTGGCCAGTACTGCCGTATGGGAACGGGAGCGAAGACGGGATGGGCTGGGGTGAGGAGGATATTAAGAAGTGGGATGATGAGGAGGAAGCGGATGAGGAGGAAGGGATCAATGCGCGCCGGGAAGGGGAATCCGAGTGGGCGGTGGTGGTGCTGGGTGAGAAAGCACTATGGGAGAAGTTGGTGGACGGTGCTGTGTCCCCCGCTGCGAGTGTGGAGGGGTGGGTTGCGGACTGCGGGGCGCGGGCAGAGGCGGGGACAGAGGCGGAGGGAAGCACAGGGTACAGAGGGAGGAAACGGATATTGAATACTGGGATGAGGGAGGAGCTAGAGGAGGGGGATGGTGGTGAGGTGCTGGAGAGGCCGAGGAAAGTGGCGGTGGTGATGAGCGAGATGGGGATGCGGGAAAGGGAGAGGCGGAGGCTTGTGGAAGAGAGGGCCAAGAAGGGGCTGATGGAATTCGACGAGGAGTTTTAAAAGGGCCTTTTATTTCTCAATCCGTACCTTTTTTATATATATATATCGTTCTGTAGGCTAGACCTGTTCGGCTCCTGGTCCACGAACAAATAAATTCACATAGGATTACATAGGAATCAAAAGTGGCGGTCTCGTCGCCTGCCGCGAGGTTTAGTTTTGCCGTTCTGCTATGACTACTCGTTTGGTAAAAGGTACCAGTATGGATGCATCGAGTCAAGCTTCCCACACGAATCCGCAATGCCTCTTATATAAATTCGTAATGTGCGCAAGTCCTACCCCCCAGCGCCCTCCTCCGCCACACGCCCGCATCTCCACGCCCGCACCTCCACACCCGCACCCTCCACGCCCGCACCTCCACGCCCGCACCTCCTCACTCGCGCCTCCACCACCTCCACCTCCACCTCCACCTTCACCTCCACCTTCACCTCCACCTTCACCACCTGCGCTACCGCATCCACCTCCACCTTCACCTCCACCTCCACCTTCACCTCCACCACCTCCGCCGCCGCCTCCAAAGCATGCTCCGAATAGGGAGTGATTCTGGCACCTCCGGCGCCGTACCGAGGGCTGGATAATCCAGTGCGACCGTGGATCGCCGACCGTGTCTCGCCGACCACGTAGGGGTCCCCCAGCAATGCCGGCGGACTGGAGTCGTCGTCATGACACGTCCTGCTCCACCGCCTGCCTGCCACCAATAGGCAGCGATTCTGGAACGATTCTTGACCAAATATTGCAGCGACCCTGGATCGATTTTGGACCAAAGCATGCTCCAAAGCATGCTCCAAATAGGGAGCGATTCTGGATCGTGAACCGAGAAGCATACATACATAACTTGTAAGTGGTTATCCTGCCACCAGTGGGCCCTTGTGTGTCCCTGTGGGTCCTTGTGGGGCTTAATGGCGTTCGCGAGGTCGTATTCTCACTCCTGGCACATACCCCCCAAACCCGCAGAGGCTGCCTGGGCCCTGAACCGATTCTAACCCACACAGCCTTAGACCCTGGATATTCCTTTCTTTTCGAGCGACATCTTGGTAGTGTCGAGTTCAAACTTTCCAAGGCGGGAGTTGGTGTGTGATACGGCAGACCTAGAAGTATGTACTCGTATACCAGGGTAAGAACCAAAAAATGCAAGTGACGGAAACAGTAATGATTTGTATGAGAGATCACCGCCACTCCATACAAATAATCCTTGCCCTGAGAAACTGGTTCTTTTCGTGGTAAACGAGTATGCTTTATACAAAATTCATTAAACCTTATTTAAGCACAGAGCGAAGTGCCTAGTTCTAATGAATAGATCAAAATAAGGGACGCTAATTGACCAGCCCCGCTTATGCTCAAATGTCCTGATGTTCTTAATATAATGTGGCGCTCTATTTACGAAACAATGTTACTATCTAATAAATCGAGTATGTACATACATACAGCGCCGCACAACAGCCCGCCAGTAGCTTAGCGCGGTGCCCAGGTAGGGTGACCCTGCTCGGGCGGCCCAGAACACGCGCAGAGATCCCCTTTACCACGAACACATAAAGCTCGATTTAATTATTCTTTCAGATTTACACGGGGTGGTGAGTGATTTTCCATGATCGAACTATGTGTTCGTGGTAAAGGGGATCTCTGCGCGTGTTCTGGGTCTAAAGATCACTACCTCACCGTCTGGCCGCCGCCGAACCCAGTTGATCACCACGTCTTGGATTCAGCCGGCGGATCACGGATGCGGATCTGGATGGATGCACCGGATGCCCTGGATGCAGAGGGTTGCACGAGGGATGCAGGTTTCTCGGCGTTTTCCGAAAAAAAATCAAGAAAAATCGGAATAAATCAAAATAAATCAAGAAGGAATCTTGAAGCTACTCTTGCCCGGTGGTATCCAGGCGTGCGGGAGACGCCGCGCGCCGCATCGTTATCGGGGTGGGTCAGTGCGGTCATGCCGGTTTTCGCCCACCGCTGGGATGTGATCTGTGGATCTGCGCACGCGGGGGAACATTATTTGGCAGGGCGGGCTGGATCCGCAACCTCCCCGACATCGCGGGTGATTTGCCGATTTGCGCGTAGATTTCCCACCGATCCACGGCCACACTACGTGAACCCTAACGGACCCCAACCAGCGTAAAGATAGGCCTGAACGGTGTCCGGCTGAGACGGTGGGCTGCACGGCAGATATGGCTACCCTACTTCTGACATCCATCGATCACGCCGACACCGACAGCGGGCGACATCACCCTGTATTCGGATTGTGTCTGCCTGAAAGGGATCGGGAGGGTGGGGACCCCGTGTGCGAGAGGGTAAGCCCGAGTGAGGTTACCCTACCTCGGCTGCCCGTCGGGCCGTGATAGGGAAAGTATCAGGACTTGGCCGGCTGGGTTGAACGGTATAGCGATATATTATCATATATCATCACCATCTGTCGAAATCGAGATGTAAGAAATGTCACCGTCGAGCTGTCCCGATTTGGAGGGTACCATGTGAAAGGTCTCATCGAACCGGTCCCGATGGCATCCTCGGATAGGGCCCTGCGTCGAAGCTCGATTTAATTATTCTTTCAGATTTACACGGGGTGGTGAGTGATTTTCCATGATCGAACTATGTGTTCGTGGTAAAGGGGATCTCTGCGCGTGTTCTGGGCCGCCCGAGCAGGGTCACCCTCAGGACGGCCGACCGTTCAACTTTGCCAAGAATTGAGTTGATTTGGTAGGGTTTGAGGTAAGGTTTGAGTTGAGTTGGCAATTCTCCGACATTTGATAAACCAGTTGCAGGGGTTACCCTGTGCCAAGCCCAATCATAGTCCAGTGTCACCACACTGTCACCACACCATCCATGATCCACCCGCACCTTTGACAATTACCACTGACACCACCGGCAACCCAACCAATGTCCGAATCAGTAACCGAAAATACCATCCTTGATCTGAGTGCAGATTCAGCCGTCATCCAAGCCTGGCTGGCATTGAAGAACTCTAAAAAAATCAATGGCTGGTACATTCACCCCAGAATCGTTTCCTACACCAGTCTTAAGCGCAAACGAAACGAAATTGCAGCAATCAAACGGAACAGCACTCTCAGTGACGAATATCTTGAGCATCAAATTGCAGACTTCGAAAGGCCATGCACCATCCAAACTGCATTCACCAAAATAATCAAAAAAGGCACCATCTACTTCATGTCAGGCCCAATTCACGATGCCCATAAGATCAGAAGTGGGAAATTGGACCCGGATTTTCATTCCTTTGTCCTCATCTACTACAATAACATCGTCGTTCTTATGGATCCTGAATACAGCAATGCGGACAGGGTGGAGAAGTTGGACAAAAATGGCGAAAAAATCCTGATGAGATTTACAAAGATTGGTGGTGGGCTAGGAGTTGCAATTCCGTTGATGAGAATGATAAAGAATAAGTACAAGGTTGAGCAATGGTGGATGGGGAAGGGTACAGATCTGGCAGCAAGTGACGGTACCAATTGCAACGACCTCACACAAGATATCATTCTCAATGTGCTCAAAATCGACGAAAAAAGGGAGGTAGATTGGGCTGCATTGGGCTTTGAGCAGCTTACCTGTTAGTTACTTGTAATGAATGTAGAACATTCAAGAATAAAACAAATTAAACTTAAATAAAGAATATGTTCTAACTTTCGTAATTGCTGTACAGTGACGTTCAGCACCATGTTCCGGAGTCGAATCTAAATCCTGAGAATTATAATAGAGCTAGAATAACATGCGTTGAATGTATATATTGAATAAAATACCAGCTAGGTGTCCTTCTGCCCGCGTGGGTACGCGGGAAGCGGTACCTATTACTATAGTGGTGGCTACCATACCGGAGGTTCAGCACCACCTTTCGGAGTCGAAGCTAAACCCTGGGAATTATAATAGAGCTAGAATAGCATGCGTTGAGTGTATATATTGAATAAAATACCAGCTAGGTATCCTCCTGACCGAGTGGGTACGCGGGAAGCGGTACCTATTACTATAGTAGTGGCTACCATACAGCAGGTTCAGCACCAGCTTTCGGAGTCGAATCTAAACCCTGGGAATTATAATAGAGCTAGAATAGCATGCGTTGAGTGTATATATTGAATAAAATACCAGCTAGGTATCCTTCTGACCGAGTGGGTATGCGGGAAGCGGTACCTGTTACTATGGTGGTGGTTACCATACAGCAGGTTCAGCATCAGCTTTCGGAGTCGAATCTAAACCCTGGGAATTATAATAGAGCTAGAATAGCATGCGTTGAGTGTATATATTGAATAAAATACCAGCTAGGTATTCTTCTGACCCGAGTGGAGTGCAGCGGAAGCGGTACCTATTACTATAGTGGTGGCTCTGTCTGAGGTTCAGCAGAAACTTTGGTCGAATCTAAACCCTGGGAATTATAATAGAGCTAGAATAGCATGCGTTGAGTGTATATATTGAATAAAATACCAGCTAGGTATTCTTCTGACCGAGTGGGTACGCGGGAAGCAGTACCTATTACTATAGTGGTGGCTACCATACAGCAGGTTCAGCACCAGCTTTCGGAGTCGAATCTAAATCCTGAGAATAATAATAGAGCTAGAATAACATGCGTTGAATGTATATGTTGAATAAAATACCAGCTAGGTGTCCTTCTGTCCGAGTGAGTCCGCGGGAAGCGGTACCTGTTACTATGGTGGTGGTTACCATACAGCAGGTTCAGCACCAGCTTTCGGAGTCGAATCTAAACCCTGGGAATTATAATAGAGCTAGAATAGCATGCGTTGAGTGTATATATTGAATAAAATACCAGCTAGGTGTCCTTCTGCCCGAGTGAGTCCGCGGGAAGCGGTACCTATTACTATAGTGGTGGCTACTGTCTGGCGGAGTTACTTTGGTCGAATCTAAACCCTGGGAATTTTAATAGGGCTAGAATAGCATGCGGTGAATGTATCTATTGAATAATATACCAGCTAGCTGTTCTCGTTGCCGCTTGGTTAAGCGGGAAGCGGTACCTGTTACTATGGTGGTGGTTACCATACAGTAAGTTCGACACCATCTTTCGGAGTTGAACCTAAACCCTGAGAATTTTAATATAGATAGCATACTATGCGTTAACTGTGATTATTAAATAAAATAAGAGCTAGGTACCCGTTAGGGCGAGTGGGTTCGCGGGAACCGGTAAATGTTTTAGTGAAATAATTGATAAATGTTCTTCCATGCATTAATCTTGGCAACTCTCGGCAATTCTTGGCAATTCTTGGCAACTTGAATCGCAATTCTTGGCAGTTTCAATTTAATAACGGCGCGAATTGTGTGGTATACTACTTCATGGTACCAGTAACATGAGTCGGAGTCAAATCTAAAGCATAGCAATTTTAATAGGGATAGTATAGCATACGTCTGAAGTATATATAGAAGAATAAAACCGCCAGATAGGCCTGTTGCCGTGTAGTTCAGCTGCAGTTTAATACTTTGTATAATGGTGATGGTTACTATATATTGAGGTTTACTGTTTGGTACCATCTTTCGGAGTCAAATTTAAACCCTGGAAAAAATAATATAGATTTGGGGCTATGCGTTAAATGTATATATTGAATAAAATATTAGCTAGGTACTTTTGTAGGTGCGTGGTTAAGCGTGAAGCGGTACCCGTTACGATTGTGTTGGTTACTATACAGCAGGCTCAACACCATCTTTTGGAGTCGAATCTAAACCCTGGGAATTGCAATATAGCTAGAGTAATATGCGTTGAATGTAAATATTAAATAAAATACCAGCTAGATACTTTGGTGGCCGCGTGGTTAAGCGCGAAGCGGTACTTATTAGAATGATGATGACTACCAACAGTAGGCTTAACACCATATTTCGGAGCCAAACCCCAACCCTGAGAATTATAATATAGATACCCTTCGAAGAGATAAATGTAAATTGAAAAGAAAATACCCGCTAGCTATAATCATTGTATTATTATCCAACGCGCATTCTACGACACATTTTGGTATTGGGTGAATTCATAAAATTATATATAAACAATCATGATAAAGGATCTCGCAACAACTACATTTGGAGTCAATATAATCTGTTTATATATCCAAATCAGAACATGTAGTGTCTTCAATCGTTATACATGATGGAATTATAGCGCTACCGTGCTTTAGTGGTATGTAATAAGAGTGGAATTAATCCTCTTGGCTCAACTGTTGTCAAAGCAAACGACAGAACATGATCTCCAGTTCAATCTCACACAACATCCCTCGCACAAAGCCTACAATACTCATCAAATTTCGCGTTTCCAGACAGAAATCATGTCCAAATCTGACACTGCATCAAACTCTCAGTACCCTCCTTCTATTTCTATGCAGGATCCAGATAGTCATTCTCAAATGAATGATTTGGATGAGATACCTCCTGCTAGAACCTCTCCTGTACCCGAAACCTTTAGGCCTAAGCGACCAGAAACAAATTCTTGGATATGGGAGCATGGAGAAAGATATATGGGGTGTGATAGATATGGGAAGCAAAGTACTAGGTGGAAATGTCGTTTATGTGAGTCCTTTCAGTTATCTGATATTCATTAGAATAATATCACTGGATTGGGATTAACATCTGTTTTGATCAGGCCCTGATCCTGAAACCGCGAAAAATTATTCAATAACATCAACAACCAATTGCTTGGATCATCTGGTAGTGAAGCATGGGTTCTTTCGAAATGGCAGCAGAATCCCAGATCAATCATCGGAGTCTGGGAATCATATAGCACAAAATCTCCGAAATTCTATACCAAATTTGGTATTTAATTCTGAGGTTTTCAAGAAGCTGCTACTAAGATATATTATAATGTTTAATATACCATTTGCACAGGCAACGTCTGTGATTTTGAGAGCCATATTTGCATATTGTTGTGCAGTTGTAAGTGGTCAACACTGATGTCAAATAAACATACCAGGTCCTAATAGGTGATATTAGAAAGCCACATTTACAGAAATCGGCAGAGCTCTCCCCAAATCCGGATCCACCATATCTCGTTGGATCTTTGATTCATTTCAAGTAAATAAAGAAGCTGTTAAGCTAAAATTGAGTGAAGCGGTTTCCTCAATACATTTGAGCTTTGATCTTTGGACCTCCCCAAACAATATGTCCATGATTGCAGTTGTCGGATTTTGGCTGGATCAAAATGCTACTCTACGCCATGGGCTACTAGCTCTAAGAAAAATGGTGGGAGCACATACTGGTGAGAACCAGGGGTCTCTAGTCTGGGGAGTTATTACCGAGTACAAAATTGAAAAAATACTCGGATTTTTTACTCTAGATAATGCTAGTAATAATGTTACGGCATTGGACTATATTGGAGCGCAAATCAATTCCAGTTATGAGATACAACTCAATAACCCTGTCTTCAATACTCAAAGCCGGTTCAACAGATGCTATGGTCATATTTTGAACCTAGTAGTCAAGGTGTTTCTCTATGGCAAAAAATCCTCCCGGCTGGCCAACAATAGAGTGGAAAAAGACAGTATTGAGCAAGAGAACCGTGAAGTGGAAGAGTGGAGGAAGGTTGGACCTTTAGGGAAATTAAGGAATATTACTGTTTGGATTCAGAGATCCCCACAGAGACGGGCCGCTTTTGCGGAATTGGTGGAGAGAATGATGGCTGGTTCTGGGAAACAGGCCAGGCAATTGATATTGGGCAATGTTACAAGATGGACGGGTGATTATGACGCACTTTCTCGAGCTCTTGAATTCCGGCAAGCAATTGATTTGCACTTTCAAATGCTCATCATGGAAGATCCCAAAATAACAATCTCCAATGACCGCATAAGTTCAGATGACTGGTCCGTACTGCAAACAATTTCCGGAATTTTGGAGCCATTCAGGGAAGAGACGCTTGCTCTGGAGGGAAATAAAGCTCAGGGTTCGCTTTATGAGGTTTACCCATCACTCCAGGCATTAACAAATCATCTTGCACAAACAAAATCCAACCTTACCCTTCAGCATTCCCCTCTACAGAGATCAGTGGATCTAGCCATCGAAAAGTTCAATAAGTATTATTCCCTTGAGACACTCTCACCTATTCTTTGTGCCGCCATCATTTTGAATCCAAACATGGACAACTTCTTTGCCAGTGAAGCCGGTTGGGGTGGGCGTCCAGATTGGGTATCTCATGCGAAGCATCTTGTTCGTCAGCTCTGGATTACCAATTACAAGTCATTATCATTGCACCAACAAGCTATTTCTACTCCAGATTCACCAAGAAGAAATCAAAACCCGGCAGCCATGGGCCCACCAAAATCAGTACGCAGCTTCAAAAAGCCAAAGGTTTCTCCAAGAATAGACATGGATGAAATGGACCATTATTTGCTATGGTGTGAGCATAATGAGGACGAATTGGAGAACCCTATTCAGTGGTGGATTAGCAAAAAGCCAACATATCCAAAGCTATCTATTTTTGCTCTGGATACTTTTTCTGTACCAGCAATGGCAGCGGAATGTGAGAGAGTTTTTAGCAGGTAAGTTAGATATATTCCCTCAAACAATATAGATACTATCTAACACTCAAAACAGTGCAAAGCATCAAATTACCGACTGCCGTAATAGATTATCTGAAGATATTATTGAAGCAGGGGAATGTCAGAAATCATGGGCAAGGTCAAGCCTGATCGCTTTTAAGGTAGCAGATGAAATGAGTAAAACATTGGAAAAGGCGGAGCAAGATTCTTTGGTATTGGAAACAATATCCGGTTAGAGTATTTGTATGAATGATTGAGAATTATTTGCACTATCATTATAACTAGTGTTATCTCGCCGCAATACAAGGCCCAGAAAAATATCTAGCGGGTATTTTATTTGATATGTGCATTTAACGCATAAGATCCTATCTATATTATAAATCTCAGGGTTTGAATTCGACTCCGAAAGATGATGTTGAACCTGCTGTATAGTGACCACCACCTTGACCATTGTAACAGGTACCGCCACTTCGCGTACCCACTCAGCCAAACGAGTACCTAGCTTCTATTTTATTCAATATTTACAGTCAATGTATAGTATGCTATCCATAATATAAATCTCAGGGTTTAGATTCGACTCCGAAAGATGGTGTCGAACCTGCTGTATGGTAACCACCACCATAGTAATAGGTACCGCTTCCCGCTTAACCACGCGGCAACAAAAACACCTAGCTGCTAAATTATTCAATGTATACAGTCAACGCATAGTATACTATCTATATTATAATTTTCAGGGCTTAGACTCGACTCCGAAAAATGGTGTCGAACCTGCTGTATGGTAACCACCATCATTATAAAAGTTACCGCCACCCTGCTTACCTACTCAGGCACAAGAGCACTTAGCTCGTATTTTATTAAATATATACATTCAACGCATGGTCTCTTATTTATATTATAATTCCCAGGGCTTAGACTCGACTCCGAAAGATGCCACCGGGGAGTAAACCCCAATACATAGTAACCATCACCATTATATCAAGTATCAAATCGCCGCTCAACTACACCTCAACAGGCATACCTAGCGGCTATCTTCTTGTATATATACTTCACACGTATGCTACACTATCCTTATTAAAATTTATAGGCCTTAGATTCGACTCCAACTCATGTTACTACTATGGACCATCATACCACACAATGCGGGCTGTTATCAAATTGAAACTGCCAAGAATTGCGATTCAAGTTGCCAAGAATTGCCAAGAATTGCCGAGATTCATGCATGGTATTTTATGCAATCCGGCACAATAATTACAATTACATTTGTCAAATCACAAACCAAACCTTGGCATAAATTGATACAGATGTCCACAAACGCCCGGCTGCCCGGCTCAGTTATGGCGCATATCACTCTGCCCCCCTGCCTGGCCGCCACGGCCGAACCCCAGTTGATCACCACGTTTCTGATTCAGCCAAGCAAGGCGACGATGGCGCGGACGCAGCGATGCAGTGGATGCACCGGATGCCCTGATGCAGAGGGTTGCACGAGGATGCAGGTTTTCGGCGCTCAAAAAATCAAGAAAAATCGAATAAATCAAAATAAATCAAGAATCCAGGCCAGGCGCGTGCGGGTGAGACGCTGTGACTGGGCGCACCATTGTCCATTGTGGGGTGGGTCTGGGGTCACAGGTCGCCGGTTTTGCGCCCACCGACCGCTGGGATGTGATCTGTGGATCTGCGCACGCGGGGGAACATTATTTGGCAGGGCGGGCTGGATCCGGCAACCTCCCCGACACTGCGGCCGGACATTTGCGGGTGATTTCCCTCGAGGTGCTGGCATAGGTATTTCCCCTCACCCACCGATCCACGGCCACACTACGTGAACCCTAACGGACCCCAACCAGCGTAAAGATAGGCCTGAACGGTGTCCGATTGAGACGGTGGGCTCCACGGCAGGTATGGCTACCCTACTTTTGACATCCAGAGCTCCGATCACACGCCGACACCGACAGCCGGAAGGACATCACCCTGTATTCGGATTGTGTCTGCCTGAAAGGGATCGGGAGGGTGGGGACCCCGTGTGCGAGAGGGTAAGCCCGAGTGAGGTTACCCTACCTCGGCTGCCCGTCGGGCCGTGATAGGGAAAGTATCAGGACTTGGCCGGCTGGGTTGAACGGTATAGCGATATATTATGCATATATCATCACCATCTGTCGAAATCGAGATGTAAGAAATGTGCACCGTCGAGCTGTCCCGATTTGGAGGGTACCATGTGAAAGGTCTCATCGAACCGGTCCCGATGGCATCCTCGGATAGGGCCCTGCGTCGAAGCTCGATTTAATTATTCTTTCAGATTTACACGGGGTGGTGAGTGATTTTCCATGATCGAACTATGTGTTCGTGGTAAAGGGGATCTCTGCGCGTGTTCTGGGCCGCCCGAGCAGGGTCACCCTACCTGGGCACCCCGTCTGGCCGTGCGCCGGAACCCCAGTTGATCACCACGTCTTCGGATTCAGCCGAAGCGGCGGATGCATTGGATGCGGTGGACGCAGCGGATGCAGTGGATGCACCGGATGCCCTGGATGCAGAGGGTTGCACGAGGGATGCAGGTTTCTCGGCGTTTTCCGAAAAAAAATCAAGAAAAATCGGAATAAATCAAACCACAACTAATCGAGCTGAAAGACGGTCCAGAATGAGCAGGGACGGATAGTCCCGCTTTTTTCACCCATACCGGCAAGGACGGTATGGCCACATTTGATGGTCATATGCTGAGGAACACCTAGTACCGCACTAAACACTGTCCGTTTTCTCTGACGTCCCCTGGTGAGTAGTGTGCGCTCCGGCAGATTGAAGAGATGATTATGACCTAAATAGTTTCGGAAGAACAAAATACTGACTTGGAGGCTTTGGGCACGGTGTTGGTTTTGACCGGTACGAGGACTCTCCTCTGGCAATTCCTGCCAGCAGCATTCTATTCAGGCCATGTCCGATGTGCCTTATAGGCAGGGGGTGGTGGCTCCGACCTGAGAAACCCGGAAAGCCAGATTTGACCTGACTGTGCGAAAACTGCAGAATCGTTGGCTGTTGAGTGCATGCATTGAGGCATAATATCAAGTAGTATCACCGCCCATTTAGCAGTTACAAATCAAACAAGTTTCAAAAATCATTTTATATATATACCCCAATACCTCTTACAAACCGTAACATCTCCAGATTTCTCTTCCTCGACACCTCAAAATCTGTACAGAACAAAGATATCTCAACAAATATTATGAACATGCCTCTCTCAAAATCTCAATTTGAAATTCAAATCCCTGTTCTTCCTTCAGACTTTGACCGGGACAGTTATACTTCAATTCATATTTCACAACATAATGGCGTTGACGAAGAGGAAGGAAGTCACAAATGTAAGGATTCCTAATGACTACATCTTTCACTATCATATAATAATAATTATTGGCGCAGGTATTCCTGAAATTCAACAAGTAAGCGACAGCCTTCGGAAATCATCACCAGACACTGGCATCACCTTTGATGGTGGAAATGCTCGAGCCGTGAACTGTCACTACTTGGGAAATTACCAAGTTTTGATATGTACTGAATGTGGTTATGGATTGCAAGGTACGCTCGAGGGGAAACTGGAGCATTTCCGAAAAAAACACTTGCAAGACAAAGCGAAGGAGGTCAGAAAGAGATTTTGTCAAGATTTTAGGAATATCATCAGTAAGCTCAACTTCAATGATTCACCGATTTACCCAACCGAAACATTGGTACAACCAATTCCTTTTTTGCCATTATACGATGGTATTGCATGTAATCTTTGTCAATATTATTGTCGATCGAAACATACAATAAGGAATCATTTATCCTCTAAACATAACGGAGCGGTAACGAATAGCTATCATCAAGCGTGGGTTCAAAGATTCTTTATTTCTCAAAGAATGCGGTACTTCGGAGTTCAACAACAAAAATTATCAAACCCAACTACAGTAAATGAAGATGACATAATGGAACTCCAATCCTACGATTATCTACTCAAGGGGTTTCAGAAGTATGATGATTGCAGTTACTTGCACGATTCAAGACCAGATGAGACTAGTGTTTCACCTTGGTTAATGAGAACTCGTTGGCACCAACATCTTGCTAATCAATCACTTTCAACAATACACAAATATATACAACTTCCGATATCAACAAAACGATACAGATCCAACTCAGCTACCAAGAAATACCAAATATTTGCGGCAACCCTCAATCGTATCTTTACAGATTCAGATTCAACGATCCAAAATCAATGTCCAAAGAGTTTGTTGAGATGGGCTCGTAGCTATTATACCCGTTCTGGGTGGTGTGAGGGTTGGGTTAAGGTTAGATTTTAGGCCTAAAATGGCCAAATTTCGCAAATTTGTAAAACCTACCCCGTACGGGAGGTATTTGATGGCGCTTTTTGTGCCAAAATTGCCCGTACGGGAGGAATCTGAATGAATTAATTGCACCAAAAGGTCCCGTACGGGGATATTCCAGAGCTCTTTCTGTGCTAAAAGATCCCGTACGATGAGATTCCAGAGTGCTGTGTAAAGGAAAGACTTCAGACGAGATTCCGAAATAATGTCTGTCCTAAAAAGACCCGTACGGGAAGCTTTCAAATTACTGTCTATTCCAAACAGACCCGTACGGGAGATATCTAATGGTGCTATCTGTTCCAAATTGGCCGTACGGGGAGATTCCAAAGGACTGTCTGTACCAAAAGCTCTCGTACGGGGAGATTCTAATACTCCCCATCACCCGACAGGCCCCGTACGGCAGATACTGTTAGAGGTTTACTGTGATGATGGCCCGTACGGTAAAGACTGTCAGAGCTTTAGTATGGTAATGGCCCCGTACGGTAGAAACTGAAAGCTCTGCCTCTGCGAAACCTCTCGTACGGGAGGTATTTGACACTCTGCCTCTGTAGAATCCCCCCGTACGGGGAGTACTTGACCTCGATGACCATGCAAAGTCCTCCTGTATGACAGTCATGTGCAATGCAATCCCTTGACTCTGCGCATCCTCTCGTACGGGAGGTATTTGACCACTCTGCCTCTGCGAACTGCTCCCGTACGGGGAGTAATTGACCTCGTTGAGTATTCAGAATGCTCCCGTACGACAGCCAGGTGCAGGCAGTAGGGTCTGCAAAATGCTCCCGTACGGGAGTTATTTGACATCTCTGCCTCTGCAAAATGCTCCCGTATGGGAGGTATTTGACATCTCTGGATCTGCAAAATTCTCCCGTACGACAGACAGGTGCAGGCAGCAGGCACTGCAGAATCAACCCGTACGGGAGGTATTTGACAACTGTGCTTCTGCAAAATGCTCCCGTACGGGGAGTACTTGACCTCGCTTACAGTGCAAATTACTCCCGTACGACCGCCAGGTGCAAGCCATTGACTCTGCAAATACCTCCCGTACGGGAGGTATTTGACAACTCTGCCTCTGCAAAATCCTCCCGTACGGTGAGTACTTGACCTTATTGACGATGCAAAATGCTCCCGTACGGGAGGTATTTGAGATCTCTGACTGTGCAAAATGCCCCCGTACGGGGAGTAATTGACCTCGTTGAGAATGCAAAACGCTCCCGTACGACAGCCAGGTGCAGGCAGCAGGCACTGCAAAATCATCCCGTACGGGGGGTATTTGACAACTCTACCTCTGTAAAATAGTCCCGTACGGGGAGTACTTGACCTTGTTGAGTACGCAGAATGCTCCCGTACGGTGAGTAATTGACCTCGTTGAGTATGCAAATTGCTCCCGTACGATAGCCAGGTGCAGGCAGCAGGCACTGCAAAATCCTCCCGTACGGGGGTATTTGACCACGCTGCCTTTGCAAAATGCTCCCGTACGGGGAGTGCTCGACCTCGCTTACTATGCAAATTGCTCCCGTACGACAGCCAGGTTCAAGACATTGACTCTGCAAATGCTCCCGTACGGGGAGTAACTGACCTCGCTGCCTCTGCAATACGCTCCGGTACGACAGCTAGGTGCAGGCAGTAGGTTCTGCAAAGTCATCCCGTACGGGAGGTATTTGAGAACTCTGCCTCAGAAAAATGCTCCCGTATGGGGAGTAATTGGCCTCGTTCAGTATGCAAAATGCTCCCATACGACAGCTAGGTGCAGGCAGTAGGCACTGCAAAGTCATCCCGTACGGGAGGTATTTGACAACTCTGCCTCAGAAAAATGCTCCCGTACGGGGAGTAATTGGCCTCGTTCAGTATGCAAAATGCTACCGTACGACAGCCAGGTGCAGGCAGCAGGCTCTGCGAAATCCTCCCGTACGGGGAGTAATTGAGCTTGTTGACTATGCAAAATGCTCCCGTACGGGGGTATTTGACAACGCTGCCTTTCCACAATGCTCCCGTACGGGAGGTAGATGCAACCAGTTGACTCTGCAAAATCCTCCCGTACTGGGGTATTTGACAACACTGCCTTTGTAAAATGCGCCCGTACGTGAGTTTTTTTAAATCTCTGGCTCTGCAAAATGCTCCCGTACGGGAGGTTTTTGACCTCGTTGAGTATGTGAAATGCTCCCGTACGACAGCCAGGTGCAGGCAGCAGGCTCTGCAAAATCCTCCCGTACGGGGGTATTTGACAACGCTACCTTTGCACAATGCTCCCGTACGACAGCCTGGTGCAGGCAGTAGTCCCTGCAAAATGCCCCCGTACGGGGAGTGCTCGACCTCGTTGAGTATGCAAAATGCCCCCGTACGACAGCCAGGTGCAGGTAGTAGGCTCTGCAAAATCCTCCTGTACGGGGGTATTTGACAACGCTGCCTTTGCACAATGCTCCCGTACGGGAGGTAGATGCAACCAGTTGACTCTGTAAAATCCTCCCAGACGGGGGTTATTCGAAAACTCTGTGTCCGTGAATGCTCCCGTACGTGGGTTATTTAGCAACACTGTCTCTATACAATGCTCCTGTACAGGATGTATTTGACCAATCTGCCACTGCAAATCACCCCGTACGGGAGGTTGATGCAACCAGTTAACTATGCACATCACCCCGTATGAGCGCCATACGCATGTGGTTGACTCTGCAAATCATCCCGTACGAGAGATAAGTGTATGTAGTTGACTCTGCAAAATCCTCCCGTACGGGAGGTCCTTGACCACTCTGTGCAAAATGCTCCCGCATAAGAGCCAGGTGCAGGCAGTTGACTTTCAAAACGCTCCCGTACAGGAGTTATTTGACAACTCTGTCTCTGCAAATTGCCCCGTACGGGAGGTAGATTCAACCAGTTGACTCTGCAGATTGCCCCCTCCGGGAGGTAGATGCTACCACTTCGCTCTGCAAAATCCTCCCGTACGGGAGTTATTTGACACCTCTGTCTCTGCAAATTGCCCCGTACGGGAGAATCTTGCAGACTGTTTTCTTGAAAAATCCTCCCGTACGGGTGGTATTTGACAACTCTGTTTCTGCACCAAATCGTCAGTATATTGACGCTGCTGGAGGCGTCAAGTACCCAGTATATTGACGGTATGCTGACGCCGCTGGAGGCACCAAATCGTCGGTATATTGACGCGGCTGCAGGTTCCAAATCCTGCAGTATATTGACGCCGCTGGAGGCGTCAAATACCCAGTACATTGACAGTATACTGACACTGCTGCAGGCTCCAAATTGACACCTAACAGTCACCAAATACTGCACTAAATGGACACCCCCAGGCAGCGAATCCTGCACCTCCTAGGCAGCGAATCCTGCACCATATGGACACCTACCAGTCACCGAATACTAGTCCAAATCGACACCTCCCAGGCAGGAAGCTCAGCGGCGAGCTCAACGTTGGCAGGAGGGCAGGCAGGCAGGCAGGTCAGCGTGCAGGCAGCTCAGCGGTGAGCTCAGGGGGCAGGAAGCTCAGCGGGCAGAGGGGTAGGCAGGCAGCTCAGCGGGCAGGAGGGTAGGCAGGCAGGTCAGCGGCGAGCTCAGCCCGCTCTCCAGCGGCGAGCTCAGCCCTGCCTTTGCACAATGCTCCCGTACGGGGAGTACTTGACCTCGTTGAGTACGCAGAATGCTCCCGTACGACAGCCAGGTGCAAGCAGTAGGCTCTGCAAAGTGCTCCCGTACGGGAGGTAGACGCAACCAGTAGGCTCTGCAAAATGCTCCCGTACGGGAGGTATTTGACAATTCTGCCTGTGCAAAATGCTCCCGTACGGGAGTTATTTGACATCTCTGCCTCTGCAAAATGCTCCCGTACGACAGCCAGGTGCAGGCAGCAGGCACTGCAGAATCATCCCGTACGGGAGGTATTTGACAACTCTGTATCTGCAAAATGCTCCCGTACGGGGAGTAATTGACCTCGCTTACTATGCAAATTGCTCCCGTACGACAGCCAGGTGCAGGCAGCAGGCTCTGCAAAATCATCCCATACGGGAGGCATTTCACAACTCTGTCTCTTCAAAATGCCCCGTACGGAAGGTAGATGCAGGCAGTTGACTCTGCAAAATCCTCCCGTACGGGGGTTATTCGAAAACTCTGTCTCCGTAAAATTCTCCCGTATGACAGCAAGGCTCAGGAAGGTGGCTCTGCCAATCCTCTCGTATGGGGTGTATTTGACCATTTTGCCACTGCAAATTACCCCGTACGGGGATTGTTTGACAACCCTGCTCCGGAGTTACTTCCAAACCTCTGTCAGATCTGCTCCCGCAGTGAAAGATTGAACCTCGCTGACTCTGCAAAATGGTCCGCACGATAGCCAGGTACAGGCCATTGACTCTTGACATTACTCTCGTATGGGAGGTATTTGGACTCGCTAACTCTGTAAAATACTGTCATACAACAGCAAGGCGCAGGAACTTGACTATGCAAATCATCCCTTATGCGACTCATCCCATACGCGAACCATCCCATGTGCGAATCATCCCGTACGGGAGATGTTTGACAACACTGTCTCTGTAAAATGCTTCCATACGGCACTTATATGATAACTGTCTCTTTGCAATACTGCCAGTACCGGTACCGGCGATATTTAACAACTCTGCTTCTGAAAATCGCTTCCTATTACTGGAAGTCGAGTGACCGCCTATGACTCTAGGAAAGACGGGTAACTAGAGACTCGGCATAGGAAGATATCAAGATGGGTAGCTGCAGACAGACGCATAGTTTTATATACCCTTTATACCACCACACCCGGACTAAATAAACCAAGTCAGCTATCGATAACGCGCTTCCAATTGGACGGAAGAGGGAAAGGGATGAAGAGGTAAGGTAAAGGGATGAAGAGGTAAGGTAAAGGGATGAAGAGGTAAAGGGATGAAGAGGTAAAGGGATGAAGAAAGGAAGAAGAACGTTAAGCAAGACCAGGATGGGGAGAATAAGACTAGGATAGGGGCAACGGAGAAGGAAGCCAGATAGGGAAGCCAGATAGGGGCAGCGGAGAAAGGAACTGGAACCGGAGAAGGGAGCCGGCTGACTAAAGAATTATGCTTTGTCATAAATAGATCTCGGTTTTGATTACGTCTGCTGAGTTAAATAAGAAAACAGTAATAATTTATACCACAAGACAATCAATACACAAGACAATCAATACACACCCCAAATACACCACACCGAAATAGTGAAAATAATAATACAGTAAAGATAATACACCACCCACGATATAGTAAAAATATAACAATAATAATACAGTCAGATAATACACCACCCACGATATGGTACATATATCAACATGATATAGTAAATATAACACATGTCCTTTTCATTCGTTAACCCTCCTCCTCCTCCTCGCTGCCACTTGTATCATCTGCTTCTGTTTCGACTGATCTAGGAATCATTGGGCCATCCAAGTCTATTGGTTTCTCGTCTGCCTGCAAAAACCTCCGCAATTCCTCACCAGAGCTAGGTCCTTTGTTGTTGTGGTTGTTGTTGTTGATTGACTCCTTACAGGCTTTTAACACATTCTGTCTCAGTTAGCGAGGTGATGTATAAGAAGAGACGAGATGCGATTTATGATAAGGGACAATGGGAAAACTCACCCTAAACCTCCAGAACGCACTCAAGTGACGCAATAGTGAGGAAACCTGACTGTATGAACTAGGTATTTCCCGTATCACATCACCAACCAAAACAGACATATAGCCACCACCAATAACCATTCGCCAGTTCCTGCAGTGCCACCCTATTAACGTCAGCATGCATGCATGGCAAGTCTAAAAGAATCTTGTTAGTGTCTCTAACCTCCCGTGACCACGCCCTGAACCTGTGGCTTATTACTCCCTCGTAATGGCACAGACTGCTGCAAGACATGCAACATATCATGTAGCACCTTAATAACCTTCAATTTGTCATGGGTCCATTTTTTTGCAAACTCGGACTCAACTTTTAGAATGTTCGGCAGCCCCAACCTCATAGCCATCCAGTGTTAGGATCCCGTCGTAAAGGTGACCAATACGCTGCCGCTGTCCCTGAGAGGCAGGGCGAGAGTTCATCCTAAACGATGTGGAAAGTGACTTCGATTCTCCCCTGCACTGTGTTAGCTGGAGATCAACAAGAGTTGGTCGGAGGGCGGCCCTGGGTCGGAGGGCGGCCCTGGGTCGGAGGGCGCGGCCCTGGGTCGGAGGGCGGCCCTGGGTCATGAAGTGGGAACATGCCTACTCATGTAGCTACCACTTACTGTGCTCATGCATTGGTCATGAATTACGCCCCATGCCCTGACAGTAAGCCATACCTCCATGTGATTGCGAGTGAAAGTGTTAGGATTATCCAGCAGGCCGGACCAACAGCGCATTACATTATCAAGCCATATCCGTCCATGTTGTTCTCCCTCAGGTATTGTCTGGACCGATTCGAGTGGTGAATTTGTATACAAATACTCTTTCAACTCTTCAGCGTTTTCGAACTGTCCATGTATCAGCAAAGGCATGTGGTTGGGGGGTTGGCAAGGAGTTAGGGCAGTACAACCTACGTTACCATATCTAACAATCGCATCTAGAAACCAATCCTCCAACTCCGGGAGTGGTGGCATCTCCTCACGTATCATGTCCCTCGCATCATCGGAGAATAACTCCATGATGGATTCATCTGAGGTATCGATAACCCAGGAATGAACTGCAAGCTCCTGATCCCAATCCTTGAAAGTATGGTATAGAAGGTCCTCCACATAATAATAAGGGTGTCTCAAGGCAACGCAAGGAGGGTGTAGAGGTAGGAGCCACTTTTCTGTATTGTCCATGCGGAGCCAGGCACGCCTAAACTCTTTGAGATACCTATCGGTGTTAGCCAAAAACAACAACATCATCGGGAAGTAGTGTGATTTACCCAGGCTCTGGACCAGGCCGCTTTGGCCGTTTTGGCTGCTTTGGCCGGGCATCATAACCTGTTGCAGTATGGATTCTTTTTTTGGAATGAGGTTTGTTGTCTAGGTAGAGTGCGGCGTTGCTACCTTGAATGAAAATTGCGGGTTGAGGGGGTATATTGGAAGCGGGTTGAGGGGGTATATTGGAAGCGGGTTGAGGGGGATCATTGGAAGAAGGCTGACTGAAGAGAGCTATGGTATCGAAGAGCTGGTTTGCGGCTTCCCTGTCCACACCCTTTACCGCAAATTAACATACTTTCCCATACCAACAGGTCAGCAAAGCACAGGCCAACATGAGAAGAAGGATGCCTTGAACAACAGAATGGCCAGAGGCCATCAGTGCTTCAGTGGAACCGGATCGACACACCCAAATCGGCACACCTGGAATGGCACAATTCCTCCACATAGGGGACTGTAACTCGCTGGCCAACATGAGAAGAGATGACTTGAACAGAATAACCACAGGTCATTAGTGCTCCGGGGGAACCGGATCATCATAACTCCTCCACATGAGGGACTGCAAAGCACGGGCCAAAATGAGAAGAAAGATGTCTTGAACAACAGAATGACCAGAGGTCATCAGTGCTCCAGGGGAGACAGATCGGTTTAAATCCTCCACATGAGGGACTGCAACTCGCTGGCCAACATGAGAAGAGAGATGAGTTGAACAGAATAACCACAGGTCATTAGTGCTCCCGGAGAACCGGATCATCATAACTCCTCCACATGAGGGACTGCAAAGCACGGGCCAAAATGAGAGGATAGATGTCTTGAACAACAGAATGACCAGAGGTCATCAGTGCTCCGTTGTAACTGAATCGGCATAAATCCTCCACATGAGGGACTGCAACTCGCCTTCAACAGACAGACACCATGGAATCCATCTGCGTCCTGTTGGGACCCTTTGTGACCTTGCTGGTCAAAGAGGTCCACCGTGAAGAAGGCCTCACGACCAGCCGGTACACAAAAGGTCGAAAATAAATTTTTATAAAAGCAAAAGGTAGGGAGCACTTACCACAGTTTCAAACCTGTTCAGCAACCTCTTAGCTGCTGATTGATGGCTTTTCTGTAGTTGCTCGTTATCAATGGTTTGGCGTAAACCCTGCAGCCAGACATCACAGAGAAACGATTTTGTGTCTTTGGCGTTCCGACAGTCGAGGTTGCGGAGGTTCTTACACAGAAAATCGGTTATATTCCAACGGTCCGGTTTTAGTGTCTCGAAATATTGTTCTGCCTTATAATAGTCCAATAGGCTCTGTGCTTTCTTTCGGTGGTCATCTTCCCATTCGCATGTACTGTTAGTGATGGACTCCAAAGCCTCCTTCCATCTGCGGTGCACCTCCTTCCTGGAAAGTTTGGGGTAGAAGGCTTGAAAATCTAACAACCGCCACGGATTTGAACACTTGAAGTATGCTGTAGATTGAGGATCTTGTTCCTGCTGCGAATTAGTCTAGGTAGGCCGAGAGAAATAAAATAAAAGAAAAGAAAAGGGCGGAAACATTTATTCCGGATCCTGACATACTTTGGTGTAGCGTAAGCGAGGGAGGGGGGTTCAGGATGGAAGGGGTTCTTGATGGCTCGAGGAATAGGCTGGCTTGGAGGGAATAGGCTGGCAGGGAATAGGCTGGCAGGGAATAGGCTGGCAGGGGGGGGCATCGGGTAGTTATATAGGCCAACCACACTAACCGATTTAGATAAGCATACCTATATCATAACAATATAACCAAGCCCCCTGGATCCTCGAGAAGTTGGGGGGGAAAGTTTTCCGCGAACCACACGCGAAATAAGCATCTAATCTGTATAGAAGGGTTAGTTAGTTAGTTGACCGTGAAATACTACCCCCGCCCCCACCTCGTACCGTTCCACAGTTGTAACTAGATTGACACAGTAAGCGGGTTAACCAGTACATGCCACGATGGTAGTCTCAGGGGCGAGTTAACCACCACATTCCGTGGTGGTAGTCTCTGGGCGAGTTAACCATCACATTCCATGATGGTAGTCTCTGGGCGAGTTAACCAACACATTCCATGTTGGTAGTCTCTGGGCGAGTTAACCATCACATTCCATGATGGTAGTCTCTGGGCGAGTTAACCAACACATTCCATGTTGGTAGTCTCTGGGCGAGTTAACCATCACATTCCATGATGGTAGTCTCTGGGCGAGTTAACCATCACATACCGTGATGGTAGTTTCTGGGGCGAGTTAACCAACACATACCGTGATGGTAGTCTCTGGGGCGAGTTAACCATCACATACCGTGATGGTATCTCAAGGGGGTGAGAGGGGGAAGGGGGGTGGTTAACCTTTTCCTTACCACCATCCCTCAAGAGGGCTTTCGCTTTCCCGCATCTCCAGTCCCCTCCTCCTCCTCGAAGGAATGCAAGGCCATGCCCCATCGATAGGTATTGATGCCATGTAATTTCTGGTTCTTCGAGGGTGGTCGGCTCCGGTCAAGGTATTGTAGTCCATGCTTCGAGATATCGAAATACTTGGGATTTGGGCGGATATTCGGTAATGGTGGGGGAGATGTTGGGCTAGTCATGTCAAGGTTTAGAGAAATACGAAAGGTGGTGTCGGCCCCTTTGATTACTGATTGGGCCAGTTGCAAACCAAGGCTGGCTGTGTCACCTTCCTTTTTTTGCTTTTGATGGGCTCGTGTCGAAGAGCTGGTTCCTGCTGCGAATTAGGTAGGCCGAGAGAAATAAAATAAAGAAAAGAAAAGAAAGGGCGGAAACCTTTACTCCGGATCGTGACATACTTTGGTGTAGCGTAAGCAAATGCTAGCAAGGGAGGGGGTTCAGGATGGAAGGGGATGGAAGGGGTTCTTGATGGCTTGGAGGAATAGGCTGGCTCGGAGGGAATAGGCTGGCAGGGAATAGGCTGGCAGGGGGGGCATCGGGTGATTATATAGGCCAACCACACTAAGTTCCCACCCGATTCAGATAATTAGATAAGCATAGATCATATCATTCATACCACAATATAACCGAGCACCCCCCCAACCACCCCCCCAACCACCAACCAACATATCCGCACTGGTCCCAATTAGTCCCAACATATTGGCACTAGTCCCAACTAGTCCCAACTAGTCCCAACTAGTCCCAACTAGTCCCAACTAGTCCCAGCTAGTCCCAACTAGTCCCAACTAGTCCCGACACACACCTTTCCGATCCAGACTCTAGTACCGACACACACCACACCACACACCACACCAAACCAACCACACACACCACAAAGTGTTATTTACAGTGCACCCGGCTAGACTCATTTGAAAAATAAGATAAAAGCATGGATAAAAACAGGGATAAGAACAGGGATAAGAACAGGGATAAAAAACAGGGATAAGAACAGGGATAACTTTCACCGTCAAACTAGTAGTGGGTATCACGTGAGATCCTCTTCAAGATCCTCGCTGTCATTCTTCAGAACCGCCAAGGCATTACCGAGGAGATCTTCCGATAGCCACATTCCCATCACCGCCTCGCTCCGTTTTGAGGCACTGGCCGTAACTTTCTTGTCACCCCGGCAGAAATAACCTTGAGCTCTTCCATTCTTGGAAACTCGCGTCCACATGAATGCGTTCACAGATCCCCAGAATTTCCAGAAGTCTACCCGTGATTTTTTTGTGTTCTAAAGAGTAAAACAGTAAGCAGTCAGTACACAACATAAACATATTACACATATTAACTATAGTAACCCTCACCTACAACCTTCGTGAACTCCTTTGATGTGCATGTCTTGTCGGAATATCTGTCCACTTGTTCCGGATTGCTATACATCAAACACCTCACGATGAAGATGAAATACCATTCGTCCTTGGCCGAACCTGCTTTTGCACCAAACTCAAGCTTTTTCTCGTGGGGTCTTTGAGCATTGTACCCAATTCCGACAGGAGGTGGGCTACAACGAGACAAGATAAAACCTATCAGTAGGAACAGGTTGTGCTGGGGATTATTGAGCTGGAGGACACCTGCCGCACGCCGGAGGTAATTTACTATGTTTTGCTTACTCCCCCCCTTGCGGTGGGTTTTGGTTCCATATTATGTCAAATGTCGCTATGTAGCTTTCCATTCCAGAAACGTAATCAGCAGGTAACGTTTGAAGAGGTATCGCCAACGGGAAAGCCACCGCCTCCCTAGTCCTGTGTGCAAAGACACTCTGCAGTGAAGTGCGGAATTCTGATTTGTTCTTGTAAAGTAATACCATGCCTTTGTTTGATATTGGTTTCAAGGAGCTGTTGGTCCGTTCGACTGCAGTACTATAGCTGCTGGTGTCTAGGCCAGTATAGTCCATAATGCGAGTGAACCGTCTCCCACTCAACAAACCGTTCCATGGACCCGGTAAGATTACGACTGACTCCCTTTTCAGCGCATCAACTAGCGCGCATTCCCATTCCCGTTGGGTAATGGAGCATCTCCCCGTGGTTATCGTCTCGATCATGGCGTCCAGCCAATACATGCCCGGCTTGACAAAACTCTTCCGTTGGATTGACTTTAGGGAGCCCGGCTTGTCCACCGTAAAATCCGGGAGGTCCGTCCATAGCAAAATCAGTCGCGCTACCTCTATGTATTGTAAAACATCGGTTTGTGCCTTCGGAATTGGCGTGATGAGCATCCAGCCCACGGCTCCTCAAGGGAA
The DNA here is from genome assembly GCA_024713705.1 of Morchella sp. 2018-W38C. NCBI lineage: Eukaryota > Fungi > Ascomycota > Pezizomycetes > Pezizales > Morchellaceae > Morchella > Morchella sp. 2018-W38C. The sequence goes on along the minus strand of JAMJEX010000013.1, from coordinate 71,371 downwards.
CACTGGTAGAAATCCTTTATCAATGGCCTCAAAACACTACAGTAGGGTTAGAGTTAATTGGCTCCCATCATATAAATCATAAATAATCCTCATCATCATCACCACCAGAGGGGGGGGAGTATACATACTGTTGACCTAGCGGATGTTCCGAAACAGCGTAACGCTTTAACAGAACCTCTCTTTTGCGAGAATGTTCCGATACAAGAGCGGACTGCTCCCTCAAAGATTGTCCCCTGGAAGAAGAGGAAACCGCGTAAGCGGATGAGGTTGATGCGAGGCGGGCATGCTCCTCGCGAAGACACTGTGTTATCAAGTTCACGAGCTCAGGTACCATGAAACGCCTAATGATATTTCTAAGGGCCTCTGTTGCCGAGCTTACACACGCAATCTCCCTGTCAGTCAGCATACTCATTGATGCCTCTCGCGAGATAGCAGCAGCGTCGCCAAAGTGAAATCTGACGCTGGCAAGGTGGGTAAGAACGTGGTTTCTCGTGTTTTCGTCTTTACGCCAGGCTGATCGCGCTCTTGGTCCAGGAATTCTATTTAGATCAATTCGCGATGGCTGTATGTATGGCCAGCCGTAACGCTCTAGGTCTTGAAATAGGCCAATCCACTTCCAGACTCGAGAAGGGATATGGGCAGTGTTGCCGGTGAAGGAGAAGGCAGCCAGGCGCTCGATCGTAGCCACCGCCTCAGAAGCAATCAAGCCAAGTTCCCCAGTGGACCGGGAGTTTCGAACAAAGCCTTGCATGAGTGTTCTGAACATGAAGCTGAAATCGGTCAATACCCCTGGGAATATCTCAGGCACGTACAGTCTGCACCATTTCGAGTATAGGTCCCGACCCATTCTAGACCAGTCCATCAGGGCAAAGAGAATTCTCTGGCAAATGTAAGGGAAGTTCCTGTTTTCTTCTCGAAGGAGTTGGAAGTTGATAGAGACTACCGGCTCGTATCTCGACCCGATACGCGCGGTTTCCACTGCCTGGGCGACTGCGTCATCGAACTGCGCAAACGGTAAATGGTTTTCCACCTCAGACCATAGGCCGTCACGCTTGGCCTGGTTTCTTGTACTCAGTTTGGGCGCGCAAAGGCAGGCGGTATACGTCCCGTTTGCCAGCTTATGTTTTCCGGGTCGATGACGGACAAATTGCTTAAGTACGCTGTAGCCCTGGAAGAGAATAACTTTGACGACTTCGGCACTACCCTCCCCCAGGCCATTCTCTATCGCCAGATGCGCGTTTATCGGATCGAGCACCGTCATCTGGTAAGATTTCGGTGCTTTACTTGCCTGGAAAGAGCAGACTGAGGGACTGAATGCCATCGGGAATATGCGCAGGTTCGCATCACGGACCTCTTCATAATCCTGCCTGCTCTCGGCTATCAAACAGGCTTCCACGTACATTACGAGCCCTCATGAAGCGCAAGTTGGTGGCCAGCGCAAGCATCAACGTGGAAACAGATGGCGCGTCGTACATCTGCGCAAGTTCGTTGGCCAAGGTCCCATCTCTGCACTGCTTGAGATTGATATCGTTATCTTGACCTATTTTGTAGGCATGGAAGGAGATCCGCTGCTGTGTCCAAAAGGGCTCTGGGCACGCCCTCAGAAAGTCGTCCCAATAGTCAATCATCAGCCCAAACAATTTCCTCCAGTCCTTGCCGTCCATGTCTGCACTCTCCTTACCCCCTAACTTCCAATCCGATGTAACACCACGCCGACAGATCCTGGACCCAATCATCATCGTACGTATAATGAAGGTTGACATTTGCTTCGCATGCACGGCAGACATTGTGGAGCGTCTCATGGCTTGCCTTGTGGTCATTGATTTGGCGTCGATTTCCAGAGGTTCATAGTCATCATCCGCAGGGACCATAACAATGTACATTTCACTTCCGGCGTGGGTACCGATCTTGATGACTCGCTGAAAATAGCTATGCGTCGCAGTATAGGCCCGGTAGCTGGCATAGGGTTTGGCCCACTCCGCAAAGGTAAGCACACCGCTCCCCCCCATGGAGCAGTGCCCTTGAGCAGCGAAATTTGTATCCTGGAGCGAATCGATGCTCGTGAAGTCCAATGTGTGGGTCACGATCGCATTATGTGGTCCATTTGGATCAATTTCGGGACGGCAGATTAGGGGTTCGGAGGAGGCCGCCCAGTCGAACGAGGCCCGGCTATTAACCAGGTTCGCCGCCATGTGAAAAGCCTTCTTCGCATTCTGCTGAGACTCAGAGGAGGAATAGTCCCGCATTTTGGCGATGTATTGTCGGAACTTGGGAGGCGTGAGAACCGGGACATCTTTTTCGACGGAGATGGTGTTGTTATTTAGGATCTCAGACTCTGGGTCTTGGGCCACCAAATCATTGTCTTCCTCATCCACCTCCTCCACCTCCTCCTCCTCCTCCTCATTCTCAGGCTGCCCTCTTGCTGACCGCCTGCTTAATTTTGTGGCGATTAGATTGCTAAGCGATGGAACATTGGATAGGCGGTCAGGTTCTTCGTCGGAAGACAGAGGCTCCGAGTCCACATCACCCATATCCAAGCTGTACAGATTATCCAAGCTATACTGGTTTGCGTTCTCCTCCTCCTCCTCATCGTCGTCGTCGTCTTCGTCGTCGTTGTCGTCTTCGTCGTCGTCTTCGTCGTCGTCTTCGTCGTCGTCTTCGTCGTCGTCTTCGTCGTCGTCGTTGTCCTCCTCATCGTCGTTGTTGTAGTCGTCGTTGTTGTCCTCGTCTCCAGGCAGGTATACTTGATCATTGTACGATTCAGGATCTTCAAGGTGGGACAGAATGCTAGGTAAGGGGCGTGTCTCGGCAGCCTCGGCAGTTGCTGGCTGGCCGATATTCAAATCAGAATTTTGTGGGGCGGGCTCTACCGCTACGATCGATTCGTTTCTCGCTTGTGAGCGGGGCTCTACCGCTACGATCGATTCGTTTAGCACTGGTGAGCCGGGCTCTACCGATTCGCTTCGCGCCGGTTCGCTTGGCCCACAGTGGCTAGGAGTTCTCGGTGGCACTGGAGAGGCCGAATCGAAAAGCCTTTTTCGGACATGCTTACCCAGTTTGAGAGTACGGCGCAGACGTTTCTGATTTGGAGTCATGATGTGAGATGATTAGTATGGTGAGTTAAACTGCATGTGGTGATTGTTGCATCATGTTGCATTTTGTTTTTTGTTTGTGGGGGCGACCGAAACCAGTGAATCATCCATTGTGGGTCACGTGAATCTTGACGGTTTATTATGCCGTGCAGCTGACAATCCATTCACGTAATCATTTGAAACATCACTCGATTTCCGCTTTACCATTCACCAAGCACCTAAGTCGATGAATTAGCTACCGCCAAACTCGGCTATCTCCACCCAGGGATTACCTATCAAATCAGCATTAGAATTATCGGTTTGTAACAAGTTTGATATCCTTAGCGAATTTTTCCTGCAAAGTCAGCAGATTTCCTTTTTCTTGGGTCGTCAGCAATTCCCTACAGATGAAGAGATAGGTGCTGGGGTCAAATTAGAAATAGTATGTACTCGCAATTTCATAGCGTTTTTGAACACAACCAATATTGCATACACACCAGAAACCGCCAAGACTACATTTTTTGTATGGCATGCAAAAATGTTAGTCTTGGCGGTTTTTGGTGTGTATGCAATACCGCCAAAACTCTAAGACGATTGGCTGAAAGGTATCGATCAGCATCAGAAGACTCGGAAGTACCTGTTTGTAGTAAGTTTAATCCCTGTATGCATAGCCAATTTTTCGGGTAACATCATACCACGGATGAGAGGACGGTCCCACAACCACCCACCCTGGTCACCCACCCTGTTCACCCACCCTGGTCGCACACCATATAAACTTTGTCCGAACAGGCCCTAATTCATGTATCATAGATTGCCCCGCCCTAAGACCAATGAATTGAGCGCCACCAACATACAAGTTTATAACTGTGCTAAGGCCGTTACCCGCAGCAGGTTGATGATATTACCGCCAAAACTCTAAAACGATTGGCTGAAGGGTATCGATCGACATTACAAGTATCCGTTTGTAGCAAGTTTGATCGGGTTTGGCGGTAGTCAATATGGTATTACTCCACCGACATGTAGACAACTGCTTACTTATCAGAATCTGATCCTTAGATACCACACACCTGAACAGGAATACCTACTGTCTAATGCACCCGGTACTGGAACACACTTTTTTCGGAGAGGCTTGCAGTCTGATTGGTCGACAGCGGCAGGGGTCTTTAGTAAGCAAGACTCATCAAAGTACTAAGCATACTTCTGAGACTGATCGTGTTAGAGATTATCTCCAACATGCGAGATCACGTGACGCACAAACAACAAACAACTTCCTATGCGATCTCCAATCTACCCACTCCACTCCACCAGGACCCGTTGCTAGTGCTTTTGCCTTCCGGTGCCCATCGGCTCCCCATATCACCCCCCAAGCCAGGTTAGACAATTGATATATCACGGTTCATCCCTATAACCTGATATCGCTGCGTCTATATTACTTACATTTGGCTTGACAACAGCATCCCACACTCCCGATGGAAAAAGTGAAACCCGGCCGCAAGGCCAAACCGAAGTCTTTTATTCAAAATATATCCGAACCGCCGACGCCGGAGAGTAAGAGAATGCAAGAGAAGACGCCTGCGAAAAAGGGAAGAAGAGGTACTGCCAAATTGAAGATAGAGAAGGGAGATCAAGCTCATTTGGCCAAGAGCAAAGAAAAAACCACAAATCAGTTGGCAAAGCACCTAAAGGATCACCTCTTAGGCACATACCGCATGTCTTCTTCCTGCCTCAGCTTCCATTGGAAGGGCGAGAATAGCGATCAACGCCGCGTCAAGGAGGATCATGTCGCAAATATGGTACAAAATTTCCAAGACGAAGGCCTAAAAAGGCTGTTGCCGGCGAATTACATATCAGCCATAATCAACAGGCAATCATGGGAGGAGGCGATAGATTCGGCACAAAATAGTTCGGGGGTCGATCCATTCAGAATTGAAGACGAGGGCGAGGAGGAGGATTCCAGTACTCCATCATTAATCTTGCCTGCTGGTGTGACAGTAGAAGCACAGTCCGGCCAGCATCGAATACATGCCCTACGACAGTTGTTTACGGATGAAGCAGATCGGTGGTGGGTTGTCAAGTTATATGACGATCGTATGATCCTACCCCCCCCCCCCCACACCTTCAGCATTCTCTAATAAAAAATTTCCTTCATAGGTATAACAACCCAGGGAAAGGAACATCTGCGGGATAATAATCAGGATCTACATCTTGTCCCCTCGCTGGCAGAAAATTGGGCTTCCATTATTTCTTACCAAAGAAATAACGACGACTTACAGGTCAGCAGAACTCTGGCCACTACCGGGAAATCCGGCCCCAAACTTAAACAATTATTGGGTTATGAACACTTGCGGGATCCAATAACTGCGGTGTTGAGGAACCGCGGTCATTGGCCGCAGTTCACCACTGGTAGACTTAGCCGACTGTTACCCCTTCGATGCCACGAGGAATTGAGCAATTACCTTAGACGTATCGACATTACATGGGAATTCATTGGAGGAGAGCTTGGAGAAGGTTTTTTGAAAGTCATAGACGACGGAACCGTTAAGGCTCTGGAGGGGCGAGCTCCTGGTAGATTTATAGAGGATGCCCAATTCGTGGTAGACAACATGGAGCATCGCCTTTTTTTCAAGGTTACTAATCAAGAAGACCGGAATAAGATTTTGCAAAGACTGCTCCAGATCGACTACCGAATATTGTCCTTGCATACGTTTTGGGAAGACAACAAGCACCTGGAAACATTTAGCAGGGTGATGACAGATACCGCCTCATGGCTAGACCCATCCTTCTCCTCGAGCAAAGCCAGTTTCAAGCAAACCTTTGTAAGATACCTCAATCCGGAGAAGAAATATGGCTCAAAAACCTATCCCCAGTTTTGGATATCTCACAACTCCCTCCGCGAACGTAAAAATCGCGAGATGAAGCGTAGATATCACGCTCAAACCTATACCGACATCTGGACTTACATCTTCAAGAATGTATACGCCCTATACACAGTCTACCCAAAGAGTTATGCCCCGGATGTCCCAAGGGAAGAGTGGGCCACAAGCTCTCCTCTGCTGATCGTTCCAGGAATGAAAGATGAGCAAGTTGAACTCTACAACAATCGGTTTGCAATCCTTGAATGGCGATTTCTTTACAACACAATGGAGAAGATCGGTTATGACTTCGAAGAATCAAGTTCCATGGGGATTGGCCCTAAACATCTTAAGCTTCCCCCTAGAGAGGAATCAACAGCGGAATCTCGTGCCAAGGACTTTCAACACAAGATTTTCAAGGAGGCATTGGAACGAACAAGGCCATACCTTGGTAAGGAACTATCAACTGCAGTACTGACTAATATGCTGAACACCTTACCCCCTATCACCGACGAGGACTTGAACGACTTCAGTCTCAGAGCACCCAAGACAGAGGCACCTTTGGAAAGGTTCGGCGGCATCCCACATGTCTGGACGCCCGGCTTTACCGAGTGCTACGATATGTTAGAACGATCAATCATCTACAAGAATGTTCCTTCCGACACCAATAAGCCCCCCATCGAAAAAGATCAGGTTTCCATGAACCTCTTTGTCAAGAGAGATATCATTTGGTCCTACTTTCAACATCCTGTTCGAGGTAATATGTACAAGCCGAGAGAAGGGCAGTGGCCGCCTCGATTGCTAGATAACAAATTTGATGTAGATGACGGCGAAGATGGGGAGGGCTGCGCGATGGATGCTTATGGCTATGATTCATGTGATGACAAGGGTGACGAAGACAGCTTTAATGTTGAAAGTGGTGATCTGGTGCTAGAGGGGGGCGTGGATGATGATGATGATTATGATTATGAGGATGATGATGATGACGATGATGATGATGATGGGTAAGAACCCGCTCCTTGCTCTGTCATTTCTTAGGATACTGAAGAATCCCCTTAGAAATCTCGCCCACGGCGCGGGCATCCACGACAGTAGAGTCGAACATGCACCACCCAGTGGATGCCAGTCGGTGCCACACGCAGAAACCCCTTCCAGGAGATCTGCGCTAAACCCAATATCCAACATAGTGGGAGTCACAGGAGTTGCCCATCCCACAGCGGCGCCAACCACCACCTTTTCGCCCCCCGTCAACGCCCCTGATTATACGGTGTCTGCCACAGCCGACGTCTCTGCAGTTTCCACCCCCGGCTCTACAGGATCCACTTCCAACCTCGCCAACACTCCTGCTACCAGCACCCGTAGTTCCCAACCAACCTCGGTAGCACGAGCAAGTATTGTCCCCAAACCGGTTTCGAAAGGGGCCTCCGCGACAACCAAAGGTGCAGCAGCCCACAGTAGCCAGAGGCAGCACACTGCCGGAGAGGAAGATGGGGTTGTTAACGGGGCTAGGAGACAGCCCCATCGAAAACAAAAGTTGAGAGTAGAGATGTTGAACAAGGATGAACAAGTTGAGTACACACTACCTGCATCAGCGCCCAGCGACCTGGTGGATACTACTCCAAAGAAGAATGTGGCGGCCACCAGGAAGAAGCGGAGCACACCGGACAGTGGCCTCTCTGGCACTAGCAAAAAGAACAAAAAGTACAATGCGTCTTGGCCTCGGTCAAACTTCACCGTTAACAGTGAACCAATAATTGCAGCTTTAGGCTCATCAGAAGCCATACTTGAGACCGTAACACGAAAAGGGAGGAAGTCTACCTCGCCTGAAGATAGTGATTCTATTATTGAATTGTAAAATTGAGATGCAGCGAATAGCGCGTTAGGAAACAGATACCGGTGGATCGGTGCGCCTCCCTGCGTCGTATTGCAGGGTGTAGTTGTGGCCTATGCAAACTGCAAACTCGGTGGACACCGTGGGGATCCTGGGGAAGGACGTGGAGAGTGTGAAAAGTGTTTTCGTTATGGGAAGGCCCTGATATTAAGAACTGGAGGGCCGTGTTTTTAACGCGCTGCGGGTGGGATCAACGAGTACGATCTCCGCTACCTTGGCTAGATTCTTGCCAATTACTATTGCGAATTTCAGGCACAGACGAAGGAAGGGATAATGCCGGACAGAAATAAACATTTACTTACATGTCTTTTAATAATATACTAGTATCATTTTAGAACACCATCAAGAGAAAATCCTAATTCATACACGTATTGCGCTTCATATCTGCCTGATTTCTTCTCCTGTCATTCAAGATATTATCACCACCATTCCCAATACGTCTTGTATTTGCCTTTCTTTTTTGTTTCAAACGCTTCTCACTTCTCTCTTGCTGAGAAGTAGATTTCCTGTCTTTCTTTTGATTCACCCCTGCTGCTTTTTTCCTCCGCTCAATGCCGTCATAAGTGCTCTTGTGAACAAATAGATCAATACTATTTCTGACACCTTCAGATACCGCTGTGATTGTATGGGCAATCAAAGATCCAAGAAACATAAATGCTTCCCCACGCTGGATTTGAATTTTCATCTTCAAAGGTGCTAAAACCATGTCAGCACCTTTAAATCCAACCTCACTGTATGGGATGACCATATTATAAGTTGTAGGGGCATCATTCCAATCTTGATGAACTTTTCCAGCTTTCCCAGATTGGTTTCGATTGATGCAAACACCATGCCAAGCTCCTGCCATTGGTTTTAGTGGAGAGTATAGATATTGTTTGGAGTTGATAGCGGAAAATGCTCTGGCAACCGAAACAGTCTGGTATACATAGGCCTCAGGATCCACAATCCGAAGAGTCTGGCTCACATCGGAAAATAAGGGGCCGGCAGACTCCAACCACTTCTTGGCAGCATCTCCATCTCTTCGAAACTCATCACTCTCTCTAATTTTCCCATAATCTCCCCAAACACCATAATGTCTTTGATCATACAACCCTCTAGCTTCTGGATCTCCCCCACCTCCACGTGCTCTAGGACCAACAGAGGGTAGCAACTTGTCTGCAGCTTCAAGCACATCCAAATGATTGTTGGCAATTGGAAACCTAAGTCCCAAAAGCTTTCCCATCTCATCACGTATTTCAAGAACTCCTAGGGTAGAAGGGTAGAAGCTGAAAGTCTGAAAGGCTTCGGGAGTCTCAACAATCTTTGGCATAACACCTTTCCAGCCTGATCTGGCCTTTAGAGTGTTATAAGAAATAGGAGATTTGATGATTGTTCCATCCCGGGCCTTTGAATCCCAACAGGTAAGAAGATTAAGGATATGGGCTTCCATTTTCTTTTGCCCCAGAACCTGACCCGGAATGGTACTGTGGCGAGTAAATGCATGCAGATTGATATGTACTAATCGTCTGCTGAAGAGAATACGATGTACTAATCAGTCCAAAAATAGAATACCAACTGCAACTTAAAAGAGAGGGATAGGGGAGGTAATGGACAAGGATGGCATGAGTATGAAGCCATGAGCGGAGGTTTTACAGAACAGAAGTGAGGTATATGAGGTGCTCATGAGTAGGTAAAGGGAGAGTTGGCATTTACAGCGAGGTGTCGGGCATAGCTTATGAGGTGGAAGTGGAGCCTGAGCGAGCCGAGGCCAGAATGAGCCGTGATAGCTGAAGGCTGCTACAAGAGAGCGGAGGCAGGGCATAGTGGGAGGTGAAATGAGGTAAAGGGCGAGGGAGGAAGGCCGGGCGAGAATGAGGTGGCCGGGCACAGAAGGGAGGCACAAGGCATGAAGAGAGAAATGGCTGCAGTGCCAAAGGCTAGGCGGAGGGAGGCCAGAGGAGGCGCAAGGGCGAGAATGAGTAGCGTCGGACGCTATAGGAACCCCGTTAGCGATGAACTTTCATTTTCATCATTTTTCATTTTTTTATTTCTATTAATTGCTATTTGCTAGACAGCGCCCCATAGCTGGGGGCCACATCACTCCAGTGGCTGAGAGACACAATTTACCCTCGAGTGCGTGAGGTTTTGGCTTTACTTCCCAGGAAGGTTCAGGTATAGTTATGCTCCAACCCAAGAGCTGTAATGAGACTTCACTTTTGGAAAAGATTCATGTCATGTACCGTACCATAGGGCACCCTCATCATTTCACCAATGAAGTACGCATACTATCAAAGGCTGGTAGAAGAAATGACTAGCTTGTGAACAGGAACGGAACGGAACGGAACGGAACGGAACGGAACGGAACTTGCTAACGTAGTACTTGCTAACGGGGTAGGCATGTCAAACTGACCTGGAATCTTGCTGTGAAAGAGGTCGTTGCTCTAAAATCTGTGTTTTCGTCGTTAAAGCCAGCAGCGGAAGCAAAGTCTGTAGCGGAAGCAAAGTCAGTAGCGGAAGCAAAGTCAGTAGCGGAAGCAAAGCATGTCAAACTGACCTGAGTAGAGAGAGTGTATGTACCGGGCGTTGAGGGTAAATACGAACGGAATCTTGCTGTGAAATAGGTCGTCGTTGCTCTAAAATCTGTGTTTCGTCGCTAAAGCCAGCAGCGGAAGCAAAGCCAGCAGCGGAAGCAAAGTCAGTAGCGGAAGCAAAGTCAGCAGCGGAGGCAAAGTCAGCAGCGGAGGCAAAGTCAGCAGCGGAAGCAAAGTGGGATATTAGTATCATATTACCCCTTCGTCTGTATCCGAAAACTAGCTGTGATTGGGAATGTAAAGCTACCAAAAGAGAAGAGGAGGGGTGACGAGCGTTTTCGGGCTGTTTAGAGTATTCCGTGATTTGATCTTTTGATAATCCTTTTCTCGCTTATGCTCTGTTTCTCAATCAGGTCTTATTTGCTCTGGCTATGACAAACGAAAAGAAAGAATGAATTATGACAGGTGATGATGATGACCACATGCAGGTAAGACAACTCCTATAAGTACAATACAGAGCAAATTAAGGTTCCCGCCACGTTTCGAAAGCCACGTCTCCACATTACATGCGCCTCATTGCCTCATTGCCTAAGCCCGCGTCGCCACAGCGTTACTTTACGCACCAAAGAAGCTCGCGGAATCAGGGATTTTCTAAGTCTACTCACTAGCGTTAGGTGTCCATTACAGACGAAGGGATAAAAGGAAGGGCTGGCTGTGGCTTACCTGCGAAAATGGTTCACGGAGTGAAAAAACACTTGAATACATGTAGGTAGGATATTATATAAAGAGACAACCCGACCGCCATGATGACTAAGCAATGCCTGTCCCGCGTGACTACTCGTAGTTTTCTGGCGTTTCCGGACGCAACTGCTATTGCATGCCATACAAAAGATAGCCTTGGCGGGTTTTTTCTGTGTATGCAATAGCAGTTGCGTCCGGAAACGCCAAAAAACTACGAGTACACTGCGCCCAGTGTTGGTATTTAGTGAATCACATCATGCGATAACTGATATCGATCTCTCTACATAGGCTCGATCTCCACAAACACAGTCACCTGAAAGCATTCGCTAAGAGGCGAATAGACGACTTTACAGAGGTACAACACGGAGGTATGGTCAATTCCAACAGTCGATCCACTCCCTGCGTATCATACAGTTGCACCTCGTAATTCGATGTCTCGTACGTGTTTGCGGGACAGGTACTGTCTTCCTCCACATAAACCTATTTGCTATCTCGTATAGGTATTTGGTATACCTAGTTGGGCTCCCAGAATATGCTAACGACTCTAACGAGGTGCGACTGTACCTCAACACGGTGGTATGGTCAATTCCAAGAGGTGGTCGATCCACCCCCTGCACGGTATCATACCTCACTCCGGCGTATATTTTAGAGTACCCGCTGTCTGATTCTTGGACAGACGACGCTGTGGCGATATGGCACAGACACATCCAGTCGCACCTCGTTATGTCGTTAGCGTACCGCAAGATTTGGAGTGTTGCACCCAGGTTTTCCTCACCAAAAATCGGAGGATTCGCTATATACATACAAATATTTGGTGCTTTTTACGTACCAGGATCTTTTCTACGCAACGCTCCAAATCCTGCGGTATTCTGGGAACCCAACCCATACGAGATTAAAATATACGAGACAGCAAATAGGTTCATGGGAAGGCAGTACTGTCTTTCACAGGGTGTTGGCGGGTACTGGGTATTGGCAGATTGTAGCCAAAGAGTGGCTTGGCTGTCTCTTTTCAGGCTTTTTGCATTTTCTGGTTCTTTTGCTGGTAAGCGTGTACTCATGAAAAGGTGTGGTCATACAGCGTCACCAATACTATATATTAATACTGGTCAGTATCCTCCAGACCATCGTCAGTATCCTCCCATCTACAAAGTGAAACAGGATGGCTCCACGATACTTTGAAGTTGAGGACCCCGCGGCTTGGAGCCCTTCGAGTTACATAAATCATTCAATCAGTCGCTCCTCTTCCGCTATATATGGCCTTAATTTCGCCAGCAGAAAATCCCCCCCCGAAACTACCGCGCGCATCCATGGTCAAAATGTCCTTCAATGGGTTACTGCTCTTAGAGCCCTGGCCAATGACGGATCCCCAGAGTTACACCGCTATTATGCAAAGAGACAACTAGCTGTGCTTCACAAGGTCAGTCCTGTCAAAGATAATCTCCTCATGCAGTCCGTTAGTACTCGGCGCCGAGACAAGGGACCAGAATGATGAAGCGCCAGGAAAAAGGAGACTGGACCTCCATCACCCCCACATTAAGATCTTATCTGACTTACATCTTATCTGACTCAGGCCTTTGCTAACGACATTTACAGAGTAAGAGAACATTTTCCAGCTGGTACGCGCGAACTTTCAAAGCCGACGCCGCCAAAAGGACTGCCCGGGGAAAGAATATGCTTGACAGCGGCAGGCAAAACCATGGAGGGCCCTCTTTATCCTTAAATAAGACTGCGCAGTCTTATGCCAACCGAGATGGAGCAGGTGAAGCAGAGGAGGCAAGAGAAGAAGATAGCGACAACGAGAAGGGCCAAGACCAGGGCAGGGATCACTACTTGGGTGATATTGAGGGCGGAAGAGCTCTGGCTAGACCCATAGAATCCGACACTATGCAAATTGAAAACCTTCAACCGGCAAGAAAAACCCCTTGCCCTGTATCCAGGAATAATGAATGGAGATTAGCTAGTGGGCGCATCGTTGATGATATTGTGGAGAAGGCACGTCTTGGTAATGACTACCATCTCCGTCCCACAACCCTGGCCCTGTTATCATCCAATGTTATCGATATGTCAGATACAGCGTTCCGGAACATCTTTTCTGCCGATGAATGGGTCGAACTTCTCTCCGAGATCCCGGAATTACCTAAGAGTGACATGTTCCTGCTGAAAAGCTTGGGAAGGTTTTGTGGAGTATGTTGCAGTCCCCAGAGATGAAGATACTTACTGATGTCTGTAACGGCAGATACACACCGTCGAAGGCCTTCGTAGAGTTATCTTTGACGAGGATTTTAAGCCTGGAAATGAAGATTATGGGCCGCAATTCGAAGCTAGTTGGAGAGTTCAAGCTAGCATAGCGCATTTGTAAGGGTCAATAAACGTCGAGCTATGCAACAGTAAAACACTGACCCGCTTGCAGACTCTACCTCTATCAACAACCTCATGAACCTATCAAGGACCTCCACGAGGAGAGTTGGTACAGCGTTAACGTTTGGGCTCATATAATCGACAAGGGGTTCGCCTCAGTTTCAGGTATAACTTTGGAGAGGGAGGCACCACACCCCAGCCCTAAACAGGGCATGACGAAGAACCCCCCCGATTCCTCCCCAATGGACGGCATTATTCGCAGCCTGGGCCAAGGCCGAGTTGAATATGGTCTCACGGTATTTGTGTCGTCTTTTAGCAAGCAAAGGTCTTCACCAAAGATTGGAAGGGCACTTAGAAATATGTTGACAGCCCTTCACGCCAAAGCTGATCACAATCCGGACATCATTGGAAGAATACAGGTGGTGGGTTATATCATTGCCAAACTAGCATTTCAAGTTTGCCGCATGATACAACCGAGGGCGAGTGGGATCGCCTTGCTCAAATACGAAGATATTGAATATATTCCCACTGATGTTGAAGGAGGAATGACCCGGCTACTGCACGCCCTGGTCTTCGCTGAGCGTGCACGAGAAATTGTGCTAAGAAGCTTAAGCCTCGTTGAGCAAGCGAGAGGCAATGTTCCTCCAACATAATGATTCTCTCTCAGCAGTCTCTTTTATTTATCGTTACATGGTTCCCCCATAGGCTTCAAATCTATTTTTATTCTCCTACAATTACAAGCCGTTGTGAAATTGATTGTGCAGCTAATGATAGCTTTCCCAATCGGGTAGCTTAGGTGCCAAGATGAGAATATCTACCCCGTGCTGACCGTACCCCCGTGAAAGCGTCTATCCGCGAGTTCAAGAAAACCAGAGTACTCACGTGACTGACAGATGAAGATGAGTCAGGTCTTGACGAAGAATATGACGGAAGGATGCAGGATCGAGCCACCTCTACCGATCCTCAGCCAACAAACAAACATCAGCACACACACCACACCGGAAGCGAGTTTTGTTGTACCACACCCGGGTTCGAAGAGAGCGTTTGGCCGCCTAGCCAATGATTGATAAATTGGGGCCCTGCCCGAGTATGTACTATATATGTAGTACTATACCTCTTACCTCTCTTCATTCCATCAACCATTTCGCTAAGATGCCTACCCCCAATGTTTTACCACAGCCAACTCCCCTAACTCCTATTTCGCGTTACTTTGACAATTTCCCACCTGAGAAGTGGCATCCGCTCCACTACACCAGGTGTTGCAACCGATCCCCCAGATATGCCGAACGTTGCGGGCTCGTTTACCTTGACCCCGGTCTCACCCCCAAGAAAAGAGGGCAGTATCATGGTGTGAATGTGTATCGGTGGTGGGCCGGGTTGGAGAACATCGTCAAGACTGGTACCGGGGCAGCCGTCCAGAAAGCAAGGGAGCATTTGAATAATAAAATTTGGGTTAATAACCCCTCAAAACCGTCACAATAGTGGCGGTTTACTCCCGAGATTAACGTACAGGAGAGTACTGCTCTCTGTGCTACTCTAGAGGAAGGAACAGGGAGTACCGCTCCCCGTTTCTTATAGGATTGAGGCTTCGAGGAGTACTGCTCCTTGTTGTCTAAGCGGAAGCTTGCATAGTCTTTCCTATGAAAACAGATAGCTTAGGCTGTCTGTCCTCCGGCTGAAAAGCTAACAACATTACCTCATGCACCACAGAATGCTTTGCTCCTCCTCCTTGGTTCGGGTGCTAACTACTATACATATTTCTACATAGATCAAGCGCAGATTTTCGAAATGGTACAAGAGAGCTTCCTGCTCTGGTAGTTCTGGGCGAAAATCGAAGGCACGGGCCTGGGTGAGTGTGGACAAATCAACAACTATTGTAGCGAACAATATTGATAATATCAACGTCAACGTCAATGGTGTCAATACACAAAACTTTAACCAGGTACGCACTCTTATAGGTATTCATATATCTATTTACACTAATTAGATTTCTCCTAGAATAATGATACCAGTAACCCAACCTCCTCTGATCCAACCCCCCCTGATCCAACCTCCTCTGACCTAACCTCCTCTAACGTATGTTCAACCTCCAACCCATTGTATGTTTTAACTTACTATTTCTGACTGCTTTTAACTGTTTGATCATAGCAGGACGATGATTGGTCTTACATTCCTGATCAAACTTCTCAAGCTGCTTCAACCTACACCGCTAGTGAAAGCGATACCATTGATCACGAAACAGATTCACAATCAGATTCACAATCAGATTCACAATCAGATTCACAATCAGAATCACAATCAGATTCACAATCAGACTCACCACCAGCTTTCCCCCATACTGTCATATTGACCAAGGCACAACAAAGGTTCTCCAAGAACTTTGATAATCTCAAAGATAAGCAGAAACTCACTCTTCGATCGTCCGGACGTAACGTTGAAGACATCATCTATGACGCGTACATGAGTTCAACTGACGTCAATTCAACTGATTTCAATTCGAAGGCCCCTCTTCTGCCTTCTTACGTTGTTGATCTTGATAACCCACATCTCGAACCCTTATTTCTCGACATTGAAGTTGACGAATTGAAGTCCATGATGCCTCCCTTACCACCAGCTGATGAAGTTCAACTAAAATCACTGTCTAGGTTTTGGGATGTCAGTTTCACCCCCCTACGGAAAATTATAGTTGTTACTGAATTACTTTAGGTTGGGTCTATGGAGGAGTTACGACAAGCACTCATAAACCGGCCAATTCTTCCAGTTGGGGTAGAATTCGACTCCGAAACCCACCATTCCGCATGGTACTCTGATTGTGCTTTACGCTCATTGTGAGTGGACTGGCGCCCTGTACTCAAGCTCAGTATATTTCTACACTAACTACTATTCCCTCGCTAGACTCACATGTTACTCGAGTCCTAATCGTCCAGCTGAAAGTCCTCATAGAGAGGACTGGTTCAGCGCAAATATTTGGTCTCACGTGATTGATCAATGTTTTGTGACAGCCCCTGGTCTAACACTTGAGAGGTCTGCCCCCCCCCCTCATCCAATATATTTCTCAGCTAAAATACATACATATATTAGAAAGGAGATTCCTTGCATTGCAACTGCAGTCAGGAAGAATCGTTCCCGCACACAAAGTGGAAAAGAAAATCGCCAGAAGGTCGGCCGACATTTCGACGGTATCATACATTCCATAGGTGAAAATGTCCTCGAGTATGGGCTTATCGAGGTTGGGAAGACGTTTCATGGCGGTGCAACCTCAACCAAATTCCTTGAAGATTCTTACAAGATACACAAAGGCCTGAGGGATATTTTGACTATACTTAGTCAAGCTGTCAAAGCAAACGTCCTCCCACATTTGGAAGTTATCGGTATAACTAGCTTTGGTCTTTCCATGCACCTCTCACGAATGATTAACCCTGGGGGCCAGGTCTGTCTGCTCAAACATGAGGAGATTGGCATATTACCCGCAGTGATTAATACCTCCGACAGTATTAAGGCATTGCTACAACTCTTGGTTTATATGATTAGGATACGGGTACTCTCACCATAGCTGCTACTCCCAAGTCATTCAAGGCATCACTAACTATTACCTATTAACTATCTAATAGGAGATACTCATCCGCAACAGTCTGCTTGTGAAGGGCCTGATAGAGGTTGCAGAGGTGAAGGAACCGCAGTCTGCAGAGGGATTGATTGATTACTTAAGGCAGGATGGTAATTTCTTTAATGGTTTTAGGTCTCTGGAGCATGCCGAGGATAGTGATTGATAGTGATTGATAGAATCTTAGGGAGGCTTGTTGTCAGACATTTATTCTTAGCGGTTTCTGTTTAAGCTTTCAGTTTAACAATTATTTTTGAGATACTCGAACAATTTGGGCCAATTCGATGGTTATACTATTTTATACTATTCACACAATATATTTTAACATTATCTATATTCCTTCTACCTTGAATATAATGCAATGATGGTAGAGAAGTTCTGGGCTTATTGGTAGAGGCGGAACTAGATGGTAGTTACCTGAATCAAATCCTTACATTATACAACTCTCAAGGTAGCCACTGCTAGTACGCTTTGTATTGAATAACAAACAAATCTCAAGCTCAGCCAACCACACTTTTTACCCCTGACCACACCATCTTACCCTCTTACCCCTGCAGCAGCCAACCATACCTTCTTACCCCTGCGACAGCCAACCATACCTTCTTACCACACTATCTCGTATATAGGTTGGGCTCCAAAATATGCGAATGACATAAAGAGGGAGTATTCATCTATTACATGACCCTATAATCAGCGTAATCAGTATCAGCGTAATCAGTATCACAATAATGCTTGAGCCCAACCTTTTAGTTTTAGTCACTAGGTAACAATCCAATGTTTTTTGCTTTTTCACTGGTTTGACTTTTTTATTGTTGGAAGCCTGCGCCATAGTTGCCATCGTTGCCATCATTGCCATCGTTAACCCCTGTTCGATTGCGCAACAGTCTTCTTCTGTTAGAATTTCTTTGAAGTGCCAGCGATACATGTTGGATGGAGATTGAGGTTGGTGTAGTATTGGGTTGGTCTACTATTGGGTTGGTCTTTCGAGTTTACAGTTATTTGGATGACTTTTATGTGTGGGTTGTGACTATCATAATCTTTACTGCAATTATCTGATTGGGAGGGCCTATTCAATTTTCTGACGTCAAGTATCATTTCTGCAGCTGCAACCAATCATACGCCGGGAAAGGCTTCTTCAGACTAACCCATAACCCCTGCTACAGTTGCCCTGCTACGGTTTCCCGCCACTTGGTACATACAGCAAACAACCTGATGATCCGATCCTCCCAAGGGATAGAAGCGCTCAATAGAGGTCAGGATGAAAGAATTGACGAGTGAGACACATGGAGAATCTTTCTCATGAATTAGCAATATGAAATTGCGAGTACAATAAAGCAGCAACCTGCGCAGTTTTTAGCATCTCTGAGTATTCCAAAGACTGATAAATGCAGCAAACTGCTTACCTGGGCGCTTCCTCAGCCAAATTTTAAGTCACATGACTGCTAGTTCCCGCTAATGCATGGGAGAGATTCTCCATGTGTCTCACTCTTCCAAGAGATATAGGGTCGAGAAGGCCTAGACGTCCTTGCACGGACAACAGCAGTACCTAGTGGGTAATGTACAGTGACTCACAGGATGAAGGCGGGAGTGACTGTGAAAAACCTTCTATAATTGACTAAATTGGTGTGTGTGTAGGGCTGACAAGGCCTAGAATCTATATTTTGATGGGGTATGCTTATGATCTACGCGCGGGGAATCACCACAAATCACTCGAACCTAAAAGATATATCATATATCATATATCATCGACCAACAAAATCGACGTGGTGCACATAAGATTAGGTGAAACATGGCTTAGTCTTAAAACCCTATACTATACATAAAGGACTTATCCCGCTTCTTTGCGTCATTCCCATATCCCGCTTCTTTGCTTCATTCCCATATCCAACATTTTAATGAATACAAACGTTTGCATTATCAGAGAGAATAAGAAAGGCTAAGCGAGCTATCAGACCCTTTGTGCAAAGACTCCAGCTCCAAATTCTGGTAACCTGATTGGCGTCAATCCTCTCATCAACCAATCATACAAGTAGAATTTAGAGCCAGCTCTATCTGTGCAAAGAGTCTATTACCTAAAGATCAAATCACGAAACACTCTTTGCAGCCACTTCCACTTTCGTAACACAAACGCCAGAGATGTGGCTTTGCGGGTTTTGGTATAGCATGCAATAATGTGAAATGGGGAGTCATGGTGTATGCATATTCCCGTGACTTGAGCCAATCAGCAAGCAATTTTCTACCATAACTTTGCTTTAGTAAGCCTATGGGCGTATGTATTTGCTACCTAACAGGTTTGCGCTGCTCATATGTCATTGTCTTTTGGTTGAACCCCGTCTGATGAGTTATTACTCACTGCTGTACCATTATGGGGGTAGATCTCCCGATTTGTATAGATTGATTGGCTGCAAACACAGGCCAGGATAGAGTTTTTATTGGCTAGGCTTGATAATTTGATAATTGCTTTTTCCTACTCGTAATTTCATAGCGTTTTTGAATACATATATGTATAACTAATATTGCAGCACACCAAAAACCGCCAAGACGAAATTTTTGTACATACATACATACATGTAGAGTACCATACATATTGCATGCAATAGCGGTTGTGTTGTAGATTCCTTTTTGTTGGTATTGTTGGTGTCGTTTCGAGGTTCACTTTTCGCTAGAGCAGTATAGGTAGTCCCTTTGCGCAGATAGAGCTGGCCCTAAATTCTGCTTGTATGATTGGTTGATGGAAGAATCAGCGCCAATCAGGTTACCGGAACTTGGAATCTTTTGCGCAAAGGGCCTAATATGATACATCGCATAGAGTAGATAATAATAAAACAAGAAAGGTTCCGAGTGAGTCATGATTGAGCTAATGAGTACTATCACTAAATGCAATTGATTGCATTATATACTCGCAACTTCATATTGCATGCCATACAAAAATGTAGTCTTGGAGTACATACCTACAGCGATTCACAGGCATTTGGCGAATACACCAGTTGACGAATTTGTATGCAGCAACCAGCCAGCAACCAGTCAAACTGCCTGTTTGACTTAGATATCCTGATTATTATTGGCCATAGTCCCTTTTCATCAAATGGGTGTATTCGCCAAATGCTTGTGAATCGCTATACTCATATTTCTCTGTCGTTTTTGAGCTGGGTCATTATTACATACACCCAAAATCATGGAATTCTACTCGCAATTTCATAACAGAATCAATATTGCATACACACCAAAACCGCCAAGACTAGAGTACATTTTTGGATGGCATGTAATATCTCGGCGTTTGTCCTGCCTTGTAAATAAATATGCCGGATATGGTAGATTGCAAGTGTGACCGGAAGGGATTCGGCATATCAAAATGTGAAGACCAACTGCATAAGCACCAACTGCATAAACACCAACTGCATAGATGAATGTCGCCAGCCTCTCATAGTTGGGCCAACCATCAACCGCATATTCACCACTGCATTTGAGGCGTTCATGTATGTATCTACATGTAAGAATTCAGCTGGAGGAATTAGTATAAGAAGCCCTCCCCCCCAACCATCTGAACCATCTTCATCAATTCCTTCTCACCATCACTCTCATCTCCTTCTCACTATTCTTCTCGCTATCCACTTTTACCATCATTACTATCCATTTTCTCATCCGTTCCTTCCCACTTACTCTAATATCCTTGCCACTATTCTTCGCATTGTCAACTTTCACTATCAAATACAAGTTTGAGTCCTGCAAACAAACCTCTCTGTGGGAGAGAATATTGTTTACTAACTAAATAAGTTTCCTTCGAGATACAGTTCCACCCCCAGATGCTTTTTAATGCATCAAACCCCACGCACTCCCATACAAGGTCTTTCTTCCTACTACAATACCGTTAGATTCTGATGATGCTCTATATCGAGTTGCGAATGTATGTACCATTGCACCCCTTCAGCTAATATAGAAATTAACATTGGTGCCAGGAGTTAAATGCCGTTCAACATACTATATTCACCCCTCACCAAACCAACACGCCATTACCTTTCATGTCTTTTACTATATTTTTCTCTTTACTGTTGCGGGTTCCGATCTTTCTAGTATAATACTTTTCTCTTTACTGTTGTCAATTCCCATCTTTCTAGTATAATACTTTTCGCTTTATTATTGTCAATTCTTTCATTCCAAACAAGACGTTTCTCTTTATTGTTTCCAAACTCCTTCGCACCCAGCAAGATAGGCATATGATGACTCATCATTCATGATGTTTCGGACGGTTGTCTCCTATACTGGACGGTTGTATGGCGTTGTATGACGTTTCAGTACGCCTTGGTGGATCGAATGAATAGGTGGTGTTTCAGTCCCTCAAATGTTATCTCTTGTCTGAAGTAGTCGCTTTTGTGGCTATTATAAGGAGACACTGGCATGTATACTGGGGCCACGCTATCATCACTTTTGGGGAAAACCTGGCAACGTCGGTGGCTAAGGTACTTGCCATCGGGGTTGCATACCGCGCGCCGGGAGAGTGTGGGATGTGGGTATCAAGTGCTGTTTGTTCTTTTCATAATGTTAGGTGGAGGGATTGTTTTTCCGTTCCAGTTTTTAGTGCTGTACAAATTAGAAGTTTGATTGTCATAGATTGTACTAGATTTTCATAGATTGTACTAGATTTTCATAGATTTTCATAGATTGTCATAGATTATCATTTCGTCGAATGATCTGCTTTGGTATTCAGATTAGTTAATTTCATTGTTTAATTGAGTGGCAATCCGATTGCATGATAAATAATATATATGATATGCTCCGTCTCTGTTTGCCTCATCTTTATGAAGGATCGAATCAAGCTGTGCCAAGTTGGATTGTAAGGGCTCATTAGGTACAGCCGCAACTCGATATGCCGGATTGCCAAAATCCTAAGGATCTCATACGGGATAGCAAACATTCACAAGAAATCCAGGATAGTAAGGGATCCAGCATATCGGGATCCGGGATAGCGAGTTGCAACTGTATGTACTCGAACTAACTAGGTCTGCATACCACCAAAATCTAGTTGCCAAGCACGATTTACGCTTATATGCATAAAAATATAGTAGGTAGGTGTGTTAACTTTGGCGTTTGCAGCCAATCAATCAATAGACACTTGGAGATCTACCCCCATAATGGTCCTAGCGCCTAGCCTAACGGTGGAATTCTCTCGAAGTTGACACACCCACCCCCTATGCCTTCTCGCATTGGTTTCTACTCTCTATTTCATGACGTTTCCGGACTGGACTCATCAGCAAAAAATTGGGTTCGATCCGACGACCCTGGGCGTATCCAGGCGCACCAGGCGCTATTGGGCGTCATTGGGAGTACCAGGCGCATTTTGCCTCAACGAGGTCGAGCACTCCCCGTACGGGGGCATTTTGCAGGGACTACTGCCTGCACAGGCTGTCGTACGGGAGCATTCTGCGTACTCAACGATGTCAAGTACTCCCCGTACGGGAGCATTGTGCAAAGGCAGGGCTGAGCTCGCCGCTGGAGAGCGGGCTGAGCTCGCCGCTGAGCTGCCTGCACGCTGACCTGCCTGCCTGCCTGCCCTCCTGCCAATGTTGAGCTCGCCGCTGAGCTTCCTGCCTGGGAGGTGTCGATTTGGACTAGTATTCGGTGACTGGTAGGTGTCCATATGGTGCAGGATTCGCTGCCTAGGAGGTGCAGGATTCGCTGCCTGGGGGTGTCCATATGGTGCAGTATTTGGTGACTGTTAGGTGTCAATTTGGAGCCTGCAGCAGCGTCAGTATACTGTCAATGTACTGGGTATTTGACGCCTCCAGCGGCGTCAATATACTGCAGGATTTGGAACCTGCAGCGGCGTCAATATACCGACGATTTGGTGCCTCCAGCGGCGTCAGCATACCGTCAATATACTGGGTACTTGACGCCTCCAGCAGCGTCAATATACTGACGATTTGGTGCCTCCAGCGGCGTCAGCAAACCGTCAATATACTGGGTATTCGACGCTTTCAGCAGCGTCAGCAGCGGCGTCAATATACTGGGAATTTGACGCCTTCAGCAGCGTCAGCAGCGGCGTCTATATACTGGGGTATTTACCTGTAGCGGAGTCAGTATAATCGCCAATATACTGGGAATTTGACACCTCCAGCGGCGTCAATATACTGCAGGATTTGGAGCCTGCAGCGGAGTCAGTAAAGGCGTCAAAATACAGAGGAAGGTAAATACGTATCTAGGCGTCAATACAGGCAGGAGGTCGATACAGGCAGGAGGTGTCGATACAGGTAGGAGGTAGGTGTCGATACAGGTAGGAGGTGAGGTAGGAGGTGAGGTAGGAGGTGAGGTAGGAGGTGAGGTAGGAGGTGAGGTAGGAGGTGAGGTGGATGTGGAGGTGGAGGTGCGGGTGGATCCTCAAGGTGTGGAGGAGTCAAATCTGACACCTTGAGACAGAGGTTCGCGACATTGGTTTCTGACGATCAATTTCTCAATCGGGTAATTATTTAATCAATTTACCGATCATAATTCGCCAAAACCAGCCTCTGGGCACTGACAAGGCCATATCTAGATACAGACCTTCCTAATCGGGAGAGTGACCTGTCCCAAACAGGTAATTATGGGCATGACGTTGGTTGGGTCCCCCACCAAAAACCCAGCTTTTAGAATATTCATAGCACCACCACAACGAAAGATAGAATTAATCTCGCTCTGTAACGTTGTAGAGAAGGAGCAGGACTATCGAATAACAGAGAGGAAAATAAACTAGGGTGTGGTTGGGGAAAGTCATTAGCGGTTGAGGTTGACTCCCGGAACCAGTCCGTCTCAAGGTGTCCCCCGCCATAGCATTAGCGCCAGTACATAGGCGGAATATCACATTTAGGAGACGACCTAGGCGTCAAAAGAAGACGTGTCATTTTTCGGAGTCCCGGGAAGCGCGGGACGACCAAAAGACGAGTATTTGATAGCAAAAGACGAGGTTTTGGTCACAAAAGACGAGTAAATCGTGCATAACAACCATAGTGGTATGCAGACCCAGTCCAGTCTGGAAACGTCATGAAATAGAGAGTAATAATTAATTTCCCAAGGTTTTACCTACAGTTACAATCCTCGGCACTCTCGAGGAACAGGCCTCCTCCATGTGGCTAATCCATGTGGCTAAAACAGACTGTCAGCATGAAGCCGTTTTCATTCTCGGTATGAATGCACCCCCCGGGAGTATATGTACGTTCCCTATACCACAGTAATTCGTCTCGAAGTTGCCTTTTTACAGCGCATATTAAGGGGCGTTTTCAAGGAACTTTCGCTGAGATGAATTGCCAAGTAGGTGGGAAAAATCTAACAAACACTGGCTCCTAACCACCTAACCACCAACCACTGTTTGTTATCAATCCAACCATCAATCCAACCATCAATCCAACCATCAATCCAACCATCAATCCAACCATCAAGGCATCGAGATATCAAATCGAAATGAGTTATAACCCAGATAAGATACATGGTGAATGCCTCCAGATGACTCGTCGGCTTTGGCTCACTTGGTACTCAGCGTTATAAAATTTCATGATTGTCTTCCTTGACGAGATTGAGAGTTTATACCTACAAGCACGGTAGATCCACAACAGTTATTTTAAGAGGTTTCAAAAGTACTAACTTAGATATAGGACTGCGCCTGCTACAGCTGCTGCAGCTTCTGCTACAGATACCAGCCCCGGAAGCACAGATACCAGCCCCGGCAGCAAAGATACCAGCCCCGGCAGCAAAGATACCAGCCCCGGCAGCAAAGATACCAGCCCCGGCAGCAAAGATACCAGCCCCGGCAGCAAAGATACCAGCCCCGGAAGCACTGAGACCTTGCATGCCAGAAAGAGAAAAAGGCATAGTGGAGGATGCCACACCACCGAGTAGAGCTACACGCTATTATCATGTACTGTAGCGGTGACAGGATGCTTTGTATGGAATGACGATGTACTCTCACTACTTTCATTTTCTGATACTTTTGCTAGTATGCAAGTAAATGTAGGACAAGATAGGGTACTACCTATTCGCATCTTATCATCTTATGAACAGCAGAAGCCCAGCCAGAGTAGGTGAATAAACAAGTATCTACTACAAGCCCAGTTAAAACATACCACGAAGCCAAGCCCATCCCAGCTTACGCCCATCCCAGCTTACGCCCATCCCAGCTTACGCCCATCCCAACCTGCGCCGTTTAGCCTAGTCCGATAAATCATACGAATCGCTGCTGCCTTCATCGGTCCTCGCAGATCTAGGTATAATAGGACCCTCGGGAAACCTCGACATTGAGGTGAAAGCATCTTTTAGGCGCTCCCGCAACCGGTCAGGAGTGGAAGTCTGGGAATCCATCATTTCCTTCTGAGATTTCAACATACACTAAATCCCTTTTATTAGCGGATCTGTGAGATAACATGAAGCAAAATACTAACCCTGAACCCCCACAAAGCACTCAAAAGCCCGAAATATTGTTCGATCCCGTCGACACCTTTGAATTTTTGAGGGACTTTGTGTATTGTACCACCAACCGAGAGGCACATGTATCCTTTTGCATATGACATTCGCCACATTTGGCAGTGCCAACCTGTGTTGATAATTGTCAGTGCGGCACTAGCACTGGGGATAGTAACGGTGCTTGCCTGCTACCACCATCCCGACAACCTGTAACATGCATGAACCTTGGGAGGACTGTAACCTATGCAACATATCATGGAGCACTTTCGCAACCTTTAGTGAATCTTGAACCCACTTAGAATCGCTGGTTGATTTGAACTTCTTTGCATGCTCGGTTGCACCAAACTCATGATTGTCGAGGCGCAAAATCCCATCATAAAGGTGTCCGACCAGCCTGCGATTCTTGTGGTGGGGATCGTACGAGTGTTTCCTCTCGCAAGTGCCTAAGGACTTTGACTCACCCCTGGTTATTTGTTAGATCTCTGAACTTATTGAAGAAAAAACACTGGGAAGAGGGGAGACAAACCGGGCTACATAGCCGCCTGGGATCGTTTCCATGCATCTATCAAAAAGAGGCCCCCAGAATTTACAGATGTACCAGCTTTCCTGGTGGTCCATGTTGAAGATTGAACCAGACAACAGTTCACACCATAAGCGCATCACATCCCTAAGCCATATCCTCCAGTCATGTTCATCGCTGGTGATTTGGTCACACTCTTCCTCACTCTTAAAGACCGCATTGTGTTTGAAATGTTTAAGGAGTTGATCTTGGTTATCAAAATCTTGGTGCGCCACCATGGAGCTTAAGAACGAATCATCCGGCTCCTGCAACACTGGGATTTCCGCAGAAATAATCTCCCAATGTGCAGGCTGGAAACAGCTCTCGACCAGTTTGTCCGATGTATCAATCACCCATGAATGGGTCGCGCATTCGGTTGGGTGATCCTTGAAACGTTTATATAAGATATCCTCGACATATACGTCATCTGAAAGGCGCCATTTTTTGGAATTATCCATCGCCTTCCACATGCGCTTGAAATCCACATGATACCCAGAAGGCAGATCCTTTCTCTTCTTGCTATGCTGCTGTGGGGTCGAAGGGCAGGAACGTTTGCGAGGGATCTGGGGCGATACAGGCTCGAAAGAAAGTCGATCGCCATTGAAGCTCCGAGTGATGATATTGTTGTTCAAAACTATGGATGGTGCGGACAAGGGCGGTGCGGATGAGGACGTTGGGGATGAGGACGTTGTGGATGAGGACGGTGTGGAGGAGGACGGTGTGGAGGAGGTTGGAGGGAACGTTCTACTTTCGAGAGAAGGTCCTTGGGACTAATAAATGTTAGTTTAGTTCCCGGCCAACCCCTCCCCGGGTCGTTCATATGAGCACGCACACGGGAGAACAACCAGCCTTGAACAACAAACAGACAACGCAGGCGATTTGTGCTCCGGTGATACCTCACCGGATCAACTGGAGGGTCCCAATGTGTAGGATTCATATGCCTTGAACACCGACCGACTTCGCGGGCCATTCGGTGCCCCAGGGGGGGAGGGACCCCTCACTGGGTCGTTCATATGAGCACGCACACGGGAGAACAACCAGCCTTGAACAACAAACAGACAACGCAGGCGATTTGTGCTCCGGTGATACCTCACCGGATCAACTGGAGGGTCCCAATGTGTAGGATTCATATGCCTTGAACACCGACCGACTTCGCGGGCCATTCAGTGCCCCAGGGGGGGGGTGGCAGCGATACGCCTGATGTCGATGATCTCGCTACCGATCATGCTGCTCCCATAAAAATGTTATGAGGCAACCGATTACCGACACAACAGACCGGGTGCAAGCCATTTTCCAATAAGAGATCATCCAAGTCAGAGGGGGCGCTGAGATGTGCGCGACTTACTTTAAATATCCTTATTAATCTTGTCGCAGTGTTCCGATCATGACAGTTCCCCCTGGCATCCTTCGCGACCACGTTTAAAGCTTGTACCCATATTTTCGTTAATTGACGCGTATCTTGTTCCCCGAGATATCTCGCATTGTCGGAGTGTTTAAAAAAATCTTCCATACTCCATTTGCTCCGGCCTGTGGTAGAGAAATAGACGTTATGTTGCGCCATCAGGAAGGGGGGGGGGAATGGTTGTGGACGTTGACGCGAGTGTGAGGTTGCATGGCGTTGAAGGGGGGCTTATGTCTTTGTCCGCCAACACCCAGTACCCGCCAATACCCGTATGCATACTTGCAATGTCGCTTACTATATTGGTCACGTGCAGGCGAGGCGTCGAAGTCAGCGGCGCAACGAAACGGTGGCCTGTAGAAGATAATGCTCCTGCTCATACTCTTTTTAAACGGTTGTATGGTTGGGGACACCTTGAGCCGGAGTGGTTTCGGAGATCAACTTCAACCGCTAATGACTTTCCCCAACCACACCCTAGTTTATTTTTCTCTCTGTTATTCGATAGTTCTGCTTCTTCTCTACAACATGACAGAGCCGGATTAATTTTATCCTTTGTTGTGGTGGAGCTATTGATTTTCTAAAAGTTGGGCTTTTGGTGGGTGCCCAGCCAATGTCGCGCCCATAATTGCCTATTTGGGACAGTAAATACTTTATTGGGAGGTTCTGTATCTGGGTTAGGCGAAGGCCCTCTTTGAGGGCGCCAAGTGGCTACTCTTGGCAGGTTACTACCGGTGAAATGGTTAAATAATTACCCGATTGGGAAATTGATCGTCAGAACCCAATGTCCCACCCTCCGTCTCAAGGTGTCCCCAACCATATGCGGCTGATTCTCGTTTAGTGGTTGTGTTGTGTTG
Organism: Morchella sp. 2018-W38C; assembly: GCA_024713705.1. NCBI lineage: Eukaryota > Fungi > Ascomycota > Pezizomycetes > Pezizales > Morchellaceae > Morchella > Morchella sp. 2018-W38C. Next base: position 43,108 of record JAMJEX010000013.1, on the reverse strand, counting down.
TTGGATCATGCACCCTCGTTAATCGCGGGGATCTTTTTTTGACTCATATCAATTATTGTTTCTCGATACGTAATGGTGGCATAAAGTTATCCCCGATCGATACCTATTCAAGTGTTTTTTACTCGTAGTTTTCTATTGCATGCCATACAAAAGATAGCCTTGGCGGGGTTTTTCTGTGTATGCAATAGCAGTTGCGTCCGGAAACGCCAAAAAACTACGAGTATATGTATGGTGCACAGACATTTCGCCATACAACTTCACCCCCCCTGTTTTTCCGGTATATTATGGCTCGAGAAGCTATGGTGGGTAGGTGTGTAAACTTCGGCGTTTGCAGCCAATCAATCTATAGAGATTTGGAGATCTACCCCATAATGGTACTAGCGTCCAGCCTAATGGTGGAATTTTGTCCAATTCCCATACAAAAAAAATTCTTGCACCATACTTGATTTTTAATACGCGATAATCCACAATCCGAAAGACATCCTTATCGCCAAGAGTTCAAACTATAAAGGTCACCCCCCTTTCCTAAGTAGGTACATCACGCCCCCCCCCTTGCCTCCACCAATGGCCCAATCACCCGAACAACTTGATGCCCCCTCTTACTCCGCTTCCTCTCATTACTCTGCTTCTTCCCCTTCTCCTCCTGATGCTCCACAACTAACGTCTAAAACCTATCCCCGCATTTCGCAACAGTATCGTACTTATTTTACAACAGTCGACGCTCTACATTGGGATATCGTAAAGTTCATCGAACATTGCGTGGAGTGCGCTTTCGAGGGCGGTTTTCGCTTCGACTATAACGCTTGTCTCAATTTGTGGCACAAGTCCCTGAAGACAACGTCCCCAGCGCCCTCAAGGCTGCTTGCTCAAAAAATTTACCGACAGCAGATAATTTCGCCTTTTTCATTTGAGCTTTTTCCACAACGCAAGACGCTCAGTAGATGATCGTTTCCGAACTGGACTGGATCTGCATATGGGTATAAATCGTGCTTGGCAACTAGATTTTGGTGGTATGCAGACCCAGTCCAGTTCGGAAACGTTAGAAAATTACGAGTATATCATATTACCTCACCGCACTTTCTCATATTCATGTACAGTCGCACCTCGTTATGTCGTTAGCGTATTCTGGGAGCCCAACCCGTACGAGATAGCAAATATACCAAAATATACGAGATAGCAAATAGGTTTATGTGGAGGAAGGCAGTACTTGTCCCGCAAACCCGTACGAGACAGCAAGAGATCCGAGATATCGAATTACGAGATAGCGAGGTGCAACTGTACTCTATTCTCCACTTATATGGAGGTCGCATCGACCAACTCGGTCGATGCTTAAAACCCAAATCACCAATCTGGTCTGAGGGTATATTTTGCAAAGTCGTGACAACACCAATTCGGTGCTTGCTCGTGCGCTGTTATACGTCTAATATGAGTAGGGTGTCAACGGTGATAAGGTTCGTGCGAAGCGATGGCTCAGTGAATATGGACCAACTCGGTCGATATGGAGACAGCACCTCCCAAGGCTGGGGAATAGAATGCCTGGGCTCAACTCTACCACTAGTATATAACACACCCTCTTCCCCCTGTATTCTTCTTTTTCATTTTTTTGACTATGTCGGCGACACATCCTTCATTTGCTACATCCACCATGTCCATTAACGATATTCAACCCAAGCACGACGACTATTTCAAGCAACCCCCCCACACATGGAACATTACAACATTCTTGAAAGGTGCCATTGACAACGCCAGCTCGCTGGGACATCGTTTTAACCAAGACCTCACCCATCAAGTGTGGAACAAGAACATCAGAAGCCTTATTAACGACAGCGATCCGGAACGTAGTAAATACGCTAGGAAGCTTGTTGAAAAATGGAACGCCAAGGTCCGTATTTGTACCCCCCCTAAGCTCTATCTCGGTCGGAATATCATTCTTGATATATATTACCGGGCACATCACGCATGCAGTCATATGGCTCGTGTGTTCCACGATTTGAGTATTTTAGCTGCGCGAGGTCAACACGCGCAGCTAAAGTACTCCATTACAGTCTTTATGGCTATGTGGAAGTAGCATTCTACTAGATGGTGGATGCGTAGAACATTGTCTGCCACCAGAGCGTCAAAGGGCGACTGGCGTGAGTAGCTTTGTCGATTACTAATCCTCTCTCTCTCAAAGGGGTACAAGTCTGATAAGTCACGCGCAAAACGACTTCACAGGAGCGCACAGCAGCCCCTTCGCACAAGGAACAAAGTCTCTGTTAATCATCTTAATCGCACACAAATAGGAACCAACCTAGGACAAGTATATACAGGGGGGGTGTTGAAACTCAAGAGATGTCGCGATAGGAAATCAGATACGCCTGATATGTCCGCAGGCTGCACGTCCGTTGACCGTACTGATGTAACGTTCCCAATTACCCCCGTAACGTTCCCAATTATTCATACAATTATCTTAGTCTACACGTACTGCCACCGCATCACCTGAACCTGATTCCGTATATCTTATGGAATTGGATAAAGAAAACAAGATCACTTTAACTACTGGGAAATGCGTGGAGGACATCGTTTTGAGATATGCGCAAAGTGTAAAAGCTTTGGACTTGAGTCATTGGCGTATTATAGACTCTGCGGATATTGAACTCCGCGCAATACTCAAACGAGATCGGTGGGAAACCGTTACCGAATTTAATGAAGATTATCCCACATGCCCGGATTGGTTCCTCGTCCAGATCGATAAATTTAAACTAGTACGTGTCTTTCTTCCTCTCTTGCTTATCGCCTTTAACACTCACTAGGTCCGCGATCTTCTTGCATGTGACAAGGTTTCTGCTACCACGAGCGATCAACCCGACCCCTTTATTATCCGCTGGATTAACCGCGCCTACGAACATGTGTGAGTACACTACACGTCCTATACTTTTCGGTTTCATATCTAATGGTGCACAGTGTTTCTCTACTCACCCACTCTTCTTTACTCAGTCAACCACTTGGCAAAGGCGCGTGGGAAGGGATATATTGGAACATTATTGATCTCGTTTTCACCAACTTGGATGATTTATGGCTTCAAAGGTTTCAACTTGTTGCTTCGTCTAATACTGTAGTTCATCTATTAATTCTTTCTAGACGGGACATACCTCTATCGTGTGCATCAACTGATACCACGCTTCTGGTTGACACTGCGTACCGCCATGACGGTGTTATTCTCACCCGACAAGTTCAACATCTCCCCCGTGTTTTCGAGTTTGGCGCGATTGAAGTTTCAAGGCGATGGGAAGGTGACGAAGCGTCAAAGTGGAATAACGACATAGGCAAATTATATGTTGGTTGCCGTGCGATGTTGAACGCTTTAAAAGAGGTTGTTCATAATGACCCAGCAACTGTGAGGAAACTTTCCGTTGTTGGTATTGTTCAAGCTGGTACTCTTCTTTTATTCCTTATTCTTCAGACTACTTCTAATAAATAAATGCGCAGGCCCCAACACTATGGTTTTTATCATGCGTTGTTTCGGACCGCACCTTTACACCCTTCGTCGCGGCTCCCGGCATGCTCTTCCGAACCACATAATACATCTTCATAAATTAAGCCATGTTTTGTCTGCCATATGGATCGCTCGGGTGGGCTTCTCTCTCTCCATTTATGACTTTATTCGTTCTAACAACTCCCAGGAAGCTATGCGAACCTCTTACCTCGCTGTTTCGGAGTATATGACCAACCCACATTCAGACCATGATAGTCCTTCTCCTCACTCCCCTTCGTTTTTGTGAAACAGCGCCATGTGGCCTGCCTATTACGTTGATTTTTCACCATTGTTGTGTGTGCCATTTGGTTTTGTTTATCCGTTCGCAGCTGTCTTGTTTATGGTCATGTTAGCGTGCTCTCGTTTGTTCTCTTGGTTTATACTTGGTGTGGAAACTTTGTTAAACACACCTTACCTTTTCTGTGTCTCTCATGCTCCTCTCCGTGCGTTCTTCAATTATATCACCTTTTATCTCACATTTCGTTGCGCTGTGAAAAACGTTCCCGTCAGCCGCGTGTGGGTGGTGGTCCGTCCTAGCATTGTTTATCTTCCTCACTATAGTGTATACACCATTAAAACATACAATAAACAGTGCACATGGTTAAATTTAGCACTCTAAAAATGGTTGCCTTTGGTCATTATTTATCGTTATCACAAATTATCACTCGCACCGTCATAAATATGTAGATGAGGGATGTTTTTTTTTTATCAATGTGCTATTTTTTCTAGGTACAAGCTTTGTAGATGAGGGATGTAATTACATATTCTCATATAACAAAAGGAAACTAAAGTGATGAGTCGTGTCGTTACACATAAAGTCTAATAATATTATGCCCGCTGTAGAACTGACTCTTTAGGTTTAGGTGTGATCTCTATCCGTTTGTTGTAACTCACTGTCGTAGACAAAGCGGATATGGGTTGGAGGTGGAATGGTACTACGGCGGCTCATAACTACGAATGTTTATGCATGATTGCCAAGTGCGTCGGAATTTATCCTTCCTGTGTTTTATGGCGCGAGCTACGCCATCTTCAAATATATCGGCTTGAATCCAATCCGCACGTCCGAGGTCAGCCGCGGTGTTCCCCATCCTATCGCGTGCTCCAATGTCAAGACGCCCTGTACCCCTATAGCTACACATATAGGCTCCGGCCACCGGCCACCGCATCCAATCACGCCACCAAGGATTAGAAGACTCTGGGATAGCAATCGCTACACTCGATACAGGCGACACGGCTTGAGCAGCACCTCAACAATCTCTTCATGCCCACACTGGCTGGCCACGTGCAATGCGGTGGAGCCATCGACGCTTACCCCATTGACATCTGCTCCGCAGAGACTGGACGATATAATATGCCGAATCCTCTTTTGCATTCCAGATAGCATTGCTCAGTAATGTTAGGCCATCGGTTCTCTCGTTCGGGCATGCCCCGGCTTCTGACCATCTTCACATAACTTAGTTGAACAGCGCAGTAGCCATGTCGATGTTAGGATCAGCAATCGACAAAGCCCATTCACGCCAGTCGCCCCTTGACGCTCTGGTGGCAGACAATGTTCTACGCATCCACCATCTACTTCCACATAAGCCATAGAGACTATAATCGTGGACCACATGAGCCATATTCCGACCGAGAATGCTTTGGGGGGGGGGGGGGTACAAATACGGACCTTGGCGGACCACTTGGCAAGAAGCCGGACACCGCTGCGGATCGCTGTCGTGAGCAAGGATCCTGAAATAGTCGTCGTACATATCGTCGTACATGGTGACTAGGGGTGTGCCACCTCGCGACCGCGAGGTCCCCCTCTCTCCCACCTCCGTGTAGTATTTAGGCACCTCCAGTAGTTAAGTAGTTTCGCCTTAGCCGTCTCATGGCCAGTTCTCACGGCCATGTCATATAAATGCCCAAATCTTGCTGTAGCGATCCATTTCTTTCCGTTAATTATCAGGTATCTCTGCCAGCTCCAATATATACCAGCTCCAGTGCCACTTCAGGCTCCAATGCGCACTCCAATGCCAGCTCCAATGCCAGCTCCAATGCATGCTCCAATGCCAGCTCTAATGCCCGCTACGGTGCCGGCTCCAATATATGCCAGCTCCCTTGACCGTTCCTCCACCTCCACCTTTCGTCCCCCTCGTCCCACTCCCCCACTCCCCCCTCGTCCCCCTCTCCCTCCACCGCTTCTCCCTCCACTGCTTCTCCCTCCACCGCTTCTCCCTCTCCCACCTTCCCTCCCCCCGCCTTCACTACTCACTGCTCATAGTCGACTATTGAATGATTACATCTATTATTTAATTGTTGGGTGGACTGGTTTTCAGGGCTAGGGTTTCAGCGGGCGTGCCAGCAGGAAAGTATGCAGGGTAACGGCCCCAAGCAGGCAGGGTAATCGCTCCAGATTCGGTAGGGTAACCGCACCGAAGCAGGCAGGGTAACCACACCAAAGTAGGCAGGGTAATTGTCCCAAATCGGGTAGGGTAACCGCTCCAAAGACACGAAATTTGATGTGTCGTGCTTACTAAATACCCCTGTCGCTGTCAGCCAATCAGGCTGCAAGGAAATGCGAAAAAGTGTTATTCCAAAGACATATTAGATTAGTATACGCCACCGCGATCATGAGCGTCTCCTTCTCCCACCTCTGTGTAGTATTTAGGCACCTCCAGACACGAAGTTAATTGGTTTCTTAGCCGTCTCATGATGGCCAGTTCTCCGCCACGTCAAGATAAACGCCTAGTCTAGGCCAGTCTAATACGATACGCCAGCCCAGCCACTCAGCTCCAATGCCAGCTCCACGCTTCGGCCCCAATGCCTAACTCCAATGCCAGCTGGCCGCTGCCCTGCTCCAGCTCAAATAAATGCCAGCTCCAATGCCAGCTCCAATGCCAGCTCTAGTGCCAGCTCCAAGGCCATCTCCAGTGCCAGCTCAAAGGCCAGCTCCAATGCCAGCTCCAATGCCAGCTCCAATATATGCCAGCTCCTTTCACCATTCCTCCACTAGCACCTTCACGTCCACTGCCCCCCCACCTCCCCCCTCCCTCCACTGCTCTCCCCATCGTCTCTTCCCTCCCCACCGCCTCCTCCACCTTCCCTCCCCACCACCTCCCCACCCTCGTCCACACCCCTCCTCCACCTCCCCGCTACTCATAGTTGACTATTTAATAGTTATATTTATTATTTAATTATAAAGAGCCTGCGCTGGTTTTCACGGCTAGGTCAGGGTTAGGGTTTGGCGGCCTGCCAGCAGGAAAGTAAGCAGGGTAACGGCCTAAAGCAGGTGGGTAACGCCCAAAGCAGGCAGGGTAACCCATCAAAGCAGGCAGGGTAATCGCCCAAATCGGTAGGGTAACCGCCTCAAAGGAACGAAATTTGCACAGTGCATTAAAATACCCTGTCGCCTTATTAATCAAATCAAGAACGGCACGGAAAGCAGTATTCCAAAGACATATTAGACTAGGGTGGGCTAGGCCACCTCACATCAAGAAGTCTCTCCCACCTCAGATATCTCCTCCTCAGAGATTTCATCACTCCCGTAGTGACCGATTACTGGAAAGAATCCATTTTTTCGCCACCACTCCTCAGCTCCCGCCACAGATCCATTGCCGGCTCGAGTGCCAGTTCAATTGTATGCCAGCTCCAATGCCAGCTCCAATATATGCCAGCTCTGACGCTGGTAGCCCCAATATATGGAAGCTTTCTTCACCGCTCCCCACCACCACCGCTCCTCCAATTCCCTCCCCCCCCCCTTCTCCACTGCTCGTCCCCCTTTCCTCTACTGCTCCTTCCGCTCTCCCCTCCTACTGCTCATTTTCGACTACTTAATAGTCATATTTATTATTTATAAAATTAGTTTCAGTACTGGTGTGTCAGGGTTAGGGTTTAGCGCGGCCAGTAGGGTAACGGCGACGCAGACAGGGTAACCATACCAAAGCAGGGAGGGTAACCGCCAAAGCAGGCAGGGTAATTTCTTCAAATCGGGTAGGGTAACCACACTGGATCAGGTAGGGTAACAGTCTCATATCGGGTAGGGTAACCCCAATGACACGAAATTTGATGTGTCGTGCTTACTAAAGACCCCCTGTCGCTGTCAACCAACCAGACTGCAACGAAATGCGGAAAATGGTATTCCAGTACATATTAGATATTAGATAGTAGATAGTAGATAGTAGATACTCTCATTATCCCTTGGACGGATGGAATTGTCAAATTCGCAGCCTGGAGCGTGCACGCACTGAGTTGGGTATATCCGTTGCTCTTAATGGTTGAGAATAACCATAGAGCCAATCCTAAATAAGTGTTAGATACCTGCTTGGGCTAGTACTAGCTCAAAAGGGCAGGCTGCGAATTTAAAAGTTTCATCCGTCCCGAAAAGAACCAAAAAATACAACAGGGATAACTTGTATGGAGTCATTACTGTTTCTGTCACTTGCATTTTTCTACTTTTTTTCACAGAAACAAGAATACAGACATTTTTATTTTATTTCCTATATAAGGTAATGATCTATTGGAGATTACAGAAAGAAATACCTACAAACAGTAATTGCCCAGCCGACCGGGATTTATACCCTAGAAAAGCAAACCTAATCGAATTGTGGGGGACTCGATAATATGGTCGGGAACGCCAAATCTCTCATCACAACGTCAACACAACATATTTTTAATTAGAGACCATACGGTTTCCAAATCAAAGTATCTTGAGCTGAGGGGATTTGAAAAAGTGCAAAATGTACCTATGTACACAAAGTTGTAATAAATTGAAATACAGCTAAGAGTCACGATAGAGCACTGCCAAGTCTCAATTTTGCAGGGATCCGAGATATTGTGCTCAAAAATCATTACCAACCGCCAACCAAACAATAGAGATCCTTTCCAAAGCGTCAAGGGTACATACGTCATCAATTTCATTAAAGCAAACGCTCAATAGAGACTTTGTGTCAAATTTGGGGTAACGTCAAACCTGGGACGGCGACGAAAACGCGGATTTAGGATGAGCGTGTGGTTGCATATCAGCCTGAGCGTCACTGTCTTGACTGGCAAAGACCCTGTATATTTGATTATCTGATTGGTTAATGGTGTGATCCAGGCCCGTGAGATACTCGAGACAGTATTTACACTTGGCATAGGATAGCAACATATACCTAGGCACTTTGATCCCTGACTTGAGCCGGACATGTCACATTAAATCCGAATCACAAACACTTTTGACGATTGGCTGTATGTGCTCTAAAAGCATCACTTTTTATTGTACCTCTGGTGCCGTGCTAAATACATCAAGGAATGTATTTCAGTCTGTAGCTACCGTGACGACTTTACTAATTATCAATAGTGATGACTAGTTATGCTAAAAAAAAAAGGGGGGGGGGGGGGTTGAACCCATACACAACCACATTCGGATATTATCTCTTCTTCTGTAGTGATATACGGGAAAGTAACTACCCGAAAGGCGGTATGTCGCAGAGAATGATAAGATGGCTTCGCCTTCTGACAAATTTCTAAGATAGGATAGAAACATGTAAAGCAAACACTGATTATTTCAGGTCCACCTTCGAATTCGTACCGTCGAAAACTTGCCATAGGTGATATATAAACCCACCAATTCCACCTCGATTCATATATATGAGGCCTTGTTCAGTTCACCACCATCTCTTATTTGTGTATCTTATATATATATTATACACCATGGTCGATTCCACTTCTCCTCTGCTTTCAATTTGTGTGTCTTATATATTGCACACAATGGCTAATTCCACACAATGGCTAATTCCACGAGTTCACCACTCCTCCTGTTTCGATTTGTGTGTATTTGTTTACACGATGGTCGATTCCACGAGTTTACCACTCCTCCTGTTTCGATTTGTGTGTATTATATGTTTTACACGATGGTCGATCCCACAAGCGATACTTTACTACACCTCCAACCTATTTCCACTACACCTTCAACCCGGGTTTACCACTACACCTCCAACCCCGGGTTTACCACTACACCTCCAACCCCGGGTTTACCACTACACCTCTGACCCCGAGTTTACCACCCCACCTGTTTCCACCGAACAAAAGAAGAGAAAGGGAGATGGTTTCGAAACGTTAAGAAAGAAGCCAAGCTCCCTTCGTTAAAAGAGTAAGGGACATGTCCTGTTGCTGAGAAACCTATAGTGGTTTTGTTTAAATGCTCTAGAGTATTTCTGGAGTGGTGTGTCCTGTTGGCGAGTAAGCTATAGTGGTTTTGTTAAAATGCTCTAGAGTATTTCTGTAGCGGTGTGTCCTGTTGGCGAGTAACTCATGATGGTTTTGTTAGTATTTCTGGAGCGGTGTGTCCTGCTGGCGAGTAACTTATAGTGGTTAGGTTAAAATGCTAAAACGATTGGCCGAAAGGTATCGATCTGCCTCAGAAGTATCAATGGAAAACAGAGGTCAACTGAAAGCCTCTAGTGCAACCCTGTAATACAGCGGGGGGTAATACAATCGCACCTCGCTATGCCGGAACTCAACATGCCGGATCCCTTGCTATCAGGGATGGCTTTGGCTGATACTCTCAGTCCTCACTAAAATTAAAATGAATTTGCTATCACGGATTGTGGCCTTCTCGTACCGCATGGGAAACTGACCAACTCTCTGACCCCTGTCCCCATATAAATAATATTTGATATCCCGGATTCTCTAGTCCATATACAGCTAGATTTTCCTATTCACTGAACTCTTTCCCCCCTTCAAAATTGAAACGGAGAAAAGCTCTATCAGACACCAGGTACTCCTAGCACTCAATACTATTAGAAGCTAAGCTTTTGAATGGTTCAGAGGTGATAATGGACCAAATCCATGCTTAGGTTTATTTGTTTAGGATTTATTTTCGAGTATTTTTCAATCTGCACCTGTGTTTGTCGATGGTTCAATGTGCTAACAAACCGGTATCAATCATTGGATCTGAATCAATCTCTGGCCAATCCCTCGCTCTAGTTTCATGTGGCTTTTGGCCCCCACGAGAAAGGGTTAGCATTGACGGACTACCGCTAAATCTTAATTCCGGGCGAGAAAAAGCAGATAGGTGTATGTATCTACACCAATTCGCCTTCTTCGGACTTACCACATACAAATACGGAGATAGTGGATTATTCGAGAATTAACGGTATGGGATGAAGCTCTAATATATACTACCTATGTAGCAATGCCGACTGGAATTCCGGTCACGTGGGGATACATCTAGAGAGTGGCACTGTTTAACCTACACGTGACCGAAATGCCAGTCGGCATGCTAGTACTGACAGATATGCTTAGTGAGTATATATCAATTTCCTCATCAGATTACATGATGAGGCCCAAACTTCGATACAATACAATTACATGTACATACACCTATTAGCTGGTTTTGCTTTTTGGTCATGGGAGAGGTGGAGCTTATAAAGTATATATATTAAAAGGTAAAAATTGAAAACGAAGAGGCCCTTTTTAAAAACCGCCCCAACCAAGCCCATCACCCCCCTCGCCCCCTCCCCTTCACCAGCCTCCACCTCTCCTCTTCCCGCATCCCCATCTCACCCATCACGACAGCCACCTTTCTCGGCCACTCCAACATCTCTTCCTGCTCTTCCCCCACGGCAGCACCAAATTCCCGTTTCCTGCCGCTACCCCTGGCCATGCTCGACTCCGGCCCAGGCTCAGGCACAGCCCGCGCTGCCCCACAGCCCAAGACCGCCGCCGACCCCTCAAACTGCCCCTCCCAGCGCGCTTTGGTACCCTCCTCCTCATCCTCATCCCATACCTCAACCTCCTCGCCCCAGCCCACCTCGTTTTCGCTCCCATCCCCGTATGGCAGTACCGGCCAGCCTGCAGCGGCGCGTAAGCGTTTCACACGGCCACACAGGGCATGTAGCTGCAGCAGCAAAGGGTGCGGGAGCGGCCATTGAGTCGGGTCTGTGGTAGTCAGCGTGACGATATCGCCGGGTGTAATCTGGGTGCTAGACAGCAGCTGGGGCCGCGTGCCATCAGAGTAGATGCAACGGGAGATCAGAGGGAGAAGTGCTTGGCCAGGGAAGGAGATCCTGACGTCATACTGGGAGTATTAGCTGTGCATACGTGCGGGGGTTGGGAACGCGGGGGTGGAAGAGGTGAAGTGGCAAAATGGGGGGAGGAGGGCGCACTTACGCTAGAGACCACGCTGGGGTCATAATCACCGCTCCAGGCGCCGCTGCCTGGCACCGGCAACAGTTCGATCATGCCAGCATCAAAATATTTGTGTGCATGCGCTGCAAGGGTTATACAATTCGCCAACTCGTTCACCGGATCCACCAGCGCGCCCGGTTGCCTTTGTTCGTCTCCGTTGGCTAGTCGCAATGTAGCCCACCTCACCCTCTCCGCACCCTGGACTCCCAAGAACAGACCCAAAAAGCCCCAGAATGCATCCGCCTTAGCTCCCCGCACAGAGAACGGGACGATGTGCGCAACTTCGAGGGCGGTGGGCCCCGCTAAGGATGTCAGTACGCAGGCGTTGTCATCGCGGGTGAGGGCGGAAGTGCGGATGGTGGTGGAGCGCCCAGAGTGGCTGCTATATCGGGCAGGAGCGGTGGCGGCGGGGGTGCGAGGAGTGGGTGTCGCTGGATCCAGGCTCTGTGCAGGAATCGGGGAGCCCGCGGACACAGGAGAGGATGGCCAAGATGGGGCGGGAGACCCCCCAATACCACTGAAAGCCCTCAGTGCGGCCGTAATCGTGTCCGCCCACAGCACCAACTCTCGCCCGGACACCTCCCCCCGTGCGAGCTTAGTCAAAAGTGGCCCCCCCCCCCCGTCGCGCTCCCACTCCGCGGCCGAGAAGTGCACCACAAACCCTGTCACCGCGCTCGTCAACGACGCCCTCATCTCGCCCGTCAGCTCCGGCGTGTTCTCCGGTGCCAGGTTGCGCATCGCACTGGCGTACAGCGCCTGGGTGGGTGCTGGGAGGGTTGAGATGGCGCTTTGTAGGAAGGCCGCGAACTGGCTGTCGCTGGGGGGTTCGTTGGAGGCATCGGGGTCGTAAGGCGGCGGCAGCGGGACCTCGAAGAAGAGAGACGGTGGCGCGGTGGTGCTGGGCGTACCCGTGCTGTGGGTGCGGCTGGTGCGGCGGCGTTTGGAGGATGGTGTAGTGGGCGGGGGCGGGGGCGGGGGCGGAGGCATCAGAGTGTCTCCTGTGTCGGTCCCGGTGACGGTGTCATTATCGGTGGCGGCGCGTTTGGGCGGCATGGTTCGTGATCGATGTCAAACGCGTATTTTGGTGGCGTTTCGTCTGATGACTAATTACCCTCCGCCCCTCACACATGCTCACTCGGCTCGATTTAATTCGGTATTCATATGAATACTATGTACCCAATTGCAAACAAAGGTTATTTCATGCCAATACGCTATCGCAAAAGGACGGTATGCTCAAAAAGGCCGTACCAATACAGGCGGATAGCTGGTCACACAATTTGATTCTGTGACTGAGCTAGTAGGTATAGGGCTAGGCACGTACATACATACGTCTCCGACCCGCCCGCATGCTCCGAGTCCCATCCTCCGAGTCCCATCCTTCGAGCGGGTCAATATCATCGAATAATTCCATCTTTAAATCTATCTCATCATACACATGTACAAGAGACACATATGCTTAGTCCGAGTCAGTATATATCAATTTCTTCATCAGATTAGGCCCTTTGAGCAAAAGACTCCCGCTCCAAATTCCGGTAACCTGATTGGTGCCGATCCTCCCATCAACCAATCATACGAGTAGAATAAAGAGCCAGCTCTATCTGCGCAAAGGGTCTATTTACTGGTTTTGATTTGCGACAGCGTTGGTGGTTTGGGGTTAGGTATGTACCAGGCAGATTGGGCAGAAGCGGCAGCAGCGGCAAATGAAGATGATAAGATGATTGAGGGTCATAACCTACTCTAGGCTGTTTCGTTATGGAAGAGGTGGAGCTTGTAAAGTATATATATTCAAAGGATAACTATTTGAAGGAAAAAAAAGCCCATTTCATAACCCCTCACACAAACCCATTACCTCCCCTCGCACTGCTCCCCTTCATCAGCCTCCACCTCTCCTCTTCCCGCATCCCCATCTCACCCATCACGACAGCCACCTTTCTCGGCCACTCCAACATCTCTTCCTGCTCTTCCCCCACGGCAGCACCAAATTTCCGTTTGCTGCCTCTGCGCCCAGCCATGCCCGACTCCAGCTCAGTTTCAGGCACAGCCCGCGCCGGCCCCTCAAATTGCTCCTCCCAGTGCGCCCTGGTACCCTCATCCTCATCCTCATCCCATACCTCAACCTCCTCCTCGCCCCAGCCCACCTCGTTTTCGCTCCCATCCCCGTATGGCAGTACCGGCCAGCCTGCAGCGGCGCGTAAGCGTTTCACACGGCCACACAGGGCATGTAGCTGCAGCAGCAAAGGGTGCGGGAGCGGCCATTGAGCCGGGTCTGGGGTAGTCAGCGTGACGATATCGCCGGTTTTAATCTGGGTGCTAGACAGCCACTGGGGCGGCGTGCCGTCAGAGTAGACGCAGCGGTAGAAAGGGGTAAGGGCTTGGCCAGGGAAGGAGAGCCTGACGTCATACTGGGGGTGTTAGCTGTGCATGCGTGCGCGGGGGTGGAAAAGGTAAAGTGGCAAAATGGGGGGAGGAGGGCGCACTTACGCTAGAGACCACGCTGGTGTCATAATCACCGCTCCAGGTGCCGCTACCAGGCACCGGCAACACCTCGATCATGCCAGAATCAAAATATCTGTGCGCGGTCGCTGCAAGGGTTATACAATTCGCCAACTCGCCAGCCGCCGCTGGACTCGCCGGCGCGCCCGGTTGCCTTTGTTCCTCTCCGCTGGCTAGTCGCAATGTAGCCCACCTCACCCTCTCCGCACCCTGGACTCCCAAGAACAGACCCAAAAAGCCCCAGAATGCATCCGCCTTAGCTCCCCGCACAGAGAACGGGACGATGTGCGCAACTTCGAGGGCGGTGGACACCGCTAAGGATGTCAGTACGCAGGCGTTGTCATCGCGGGTGAGGGCGGAAGTGCGGATGGTGGAGGAGCGCCCAGAGTGGCTGCCATATCGGGGGTAGGCAGGAGCGGTGGCGGCGGTGGCGGCGGTGGCGGCGGTGGTGCGAGGAGTGGGTGTCGCTGGATCGGGGCTCTGTGCAGGAATCGGGGAGCCCGCGGACATAGGAGAAGATGGCCAAGATGGGGCGGGAGACCCCCCAGCGGCACTGAAAGCCCTCAGTGCGGCCGTAGTCGTGTCCGCCCACAGCACCAGCTCCCGGGCGGACACCTCCCCCCGCGCGAGCCTGGTTAAAAAGCGCCCCTCCCAATCCGTAGTAGTCGGCAAGTGAGCCACAAACCCTGTCACCGCGCTCGTCAACGACGCCCTCATCTCGCCCGTCAGCTCCGGCGTGTTCTCCGGTGCCAGGTTGCGCATCGCACTGGCGTACAGCGCCTGGGTGGGTGCTGGGAGGGTTGAGATGGCGCTGTGCAGGAAGGCCGCGAACTGGCTGTCGCTGGGGGGTTGGTTGGTGGCATCAAGGGGGGAAGAGGGGTCGTAAGGCGGCGGCAGGGGGACCTCGAAGAAGAGAGACGGTGGTGCGGTGGTGCTAGGCGTACGGGTGTGGCAGCTGGTGCGGCGGCGTTTGGAGGATGGCGTAGTGGGCAGGGGCGGGGGCGGGGGCGGAGGCATCAGAGTGTGTCCTGTATCAGTGTCGGTAACGGTAACGGTAACGGTGTCGGTATCGGTGTCGGTGCGGGCGTCTGTGTCGGGGGCGGCGCGTTTGGGGCGGCATTGTTGGTGGTCGTGGTCATGGTCGTGGTTGTTCCTGCCTGCAAACGCGTATGTTGGTGGCGTTCCGTCTGATGACTAATTCCCTCGCTGCAGCCACAGCCACAGCCACAGCCACAGCCACAGCCATCGCCAGAACTCCCTCACCTAACAGCTGCAGAATGCCACCCAAGCGCCCAACTCCCTCAACAGAGACAGATCTCATGCCCCCTCCTCCTCCCTCTACATTCACCTCCATATCCTCCAAGCGTCGCCGCCTGAATATCACAACTCCCAGTATCCCCACTCCCCCCTCCCTCTTCTTCACGATCCCCGCTCCCCCCCCCCTTTCCGATGACTCCGGATCCCCTCCCAGCGACAGGCAATTCACAGACTTCCTTCTTACCCAGGCCGCCGTCCTACCGCCTGGCACACAATCCCTCTACAACGCCGCTCTGGCCAACCTTGCACCGGACAATACCCCAGATCTCACAAGCGAGATGCGCGCGTCGCTGACAGCAGCTGTGACTGCCTTTACGCTGCATCTTTTGCCTCCGGCGGTGTCGGAGGAGGAGGGGGAGGGGGAGGGGGAGGGTGAGCAGCCAGACTTTCTGAGAAGGCTAGCCGCGGGGGATGTGAGCGGTAGGGAGTTAGTTAACTGGGCAGACACGATCACGGCTGCTCTCATGGCATCTAGCGCCGGCAGCGGTGGCAGCAGAAATTCTCCCGCACTCTCGTCCTACTCTACGACACCTACGCCTTCGCCTGCCACACCGACACACACAGCCCCCATATCCCCGAACCTAGGCGAAAGCCACAATGTCCCCATCGCACGAAGCCAAAGCCACCGCAACTCTGGCCGCAACTCTGGCCGCTCGGCGGTCGTCCGTGAGAGAACCCTCACCCGCGACGAGTATGCATGTGTCGTTACAGGGCTCCGCGATGCCCTGGCGCTGGAGGTCGCGCATATCATCCCGTTCAGTGTGCGTGGGGAGAAGGCTGCTGTGTTCTGGGCCTTTTTGGGCATCTTCTTGGGGGATCAAGGGGCGGAGGCATTGAGGGGGGCTACGCTGCAGCTCGCCGGGGGGTCTGGGAGTACTGTGGGGGAGGTGGCCAATTGCATGGTACTAGATGTGAGGGTGCATAGGTACTTTGATGGGGGGATTGTTGAGATTGTGCCCGTTATGGGGTCGGGGGAATGGGGGCTGGGGCGGGAGTATGATCCAAGCCTTGTGAGCAGCGTGTGTTCCCCCCCCTCCCTATCCAGCTACCTCCCTCTACCACACACACAAATATGGCTAACAGCCCGCAGTACGATATAAGTATCCACTACCCCGGCGGCGAAATTCTGCCCCTCCAACGCTTCGTTTACTCCACGCAGACTCCGCCGCGAGCACAATCCTTCACGCTCCTGAACCCCGCCACAAGAATCACACTCACCACCTCCGATCCAGCGACAATGCCGCTCCCACATCCGTTGCTGCTGCAGCTGCATTCCCTGTGTGGGCGCGTGAAGCGCTTACGGGCTGCGGCGGGCTGGCCGGTACTGCCGTATGGGAATGGGAGCGACGACGGGGTGGGTTGGGGTGAGGAGGAGGTTGAGGGATGGTACGAAGATGAGCATGAGGAGCAGGGGATCGAGGGCCGTTGGGAGGGGGATGGGGGGAAGCTGGCGGACGGGATAGTGTCCCCCGCTGAGAGTGTGGAGGGGTGGGTTCTGGGCTGCGCAGCGCGAACCGAGGCGGTGACCGAGCAGGAGGAGCCGGGAACGAGGCGTACAGGTAGTAGGAAACGGAGATATGGAGCTGCCTTGGGAGAAGTGAAGGAGGGGGAGGTGGCGGAGGACGGAGAGAGGCCGAGGAAGGTGGCGGTTGTGATGGGTGAGATGGGGAGGAGGGAGGAGGAGAGGTTGGGGTTATTGAAGGGGTTGAGGGGGCGGGTGGAACGGAGGGATTAGGGGGGGGGGGGGTGTGATTGTGCTTTTTCGAGGTTTTTGTCTAAAATGGTGTTGTTTTTAGTTCTTTGCACTATAGCGCGAGAAGGCAGAGGGGGAGAAAATTCCACCGTTAGGCTGGACGCCAGTACCATTATGGGGGTAGATCTCCAAGTTTCTATAGATTGATTGGCTGCAAACGCCGAAGTTTACACACCTACCTATCTTAGCTTCTCGAGCTATAGGTTTCTTTTTTATCTTCTTCTATTTTCTATAAATCCTCTTTTTCTAGTTTCTTTTTCGCGGATAGGGAGTTGGTTTAACTACGGCCCTAGTCTTCCTGTTTTTTCTTTTTTTCTTCGCTTGGTACGACAGCTCATTTCAGCACTGGTGTTCTGTGCCATGGTCTTCATATATATATATTCTCTACCTAGCGCTGGAAAAATACATTTCTGTTCCGCAGTGGAGCAGCGGAAAGGGGGTCAAAAAGGGCAGAGGTGCTGGCGGAGGTGCTCGATTTGCTGCCTATTACTTGCTTTCCCCTGGTCATGGATCATCACTCGCTTTCGCTGGCGGAGGCGATGGATTTTTTTTTTTTTTTTTTTTTTTTTTGTCTAACTCATTAATTACATGAGGTGCTGGATTTGGTGGAGGTGTGGGCGGTGTGGCTTGCACGCGGTTATAAATCTATATTGCGAATTTATATAATTACGGATTTGTATTGGGGGTGTCCGAATTATGATTGCATTTGTTGGACTGGTAAATAAAAGTGATCTGACTTTAAATATACTTAATCGCTAACCATAAGTAACCCTAATACAAGCCAGTCTACAGAAGAGACACTCCATAAGATCTCACTCCTAAGGTGACACCTCCATAGACGGTGCTAACAGAAACACTCACCAATAGCCCTAAGTTACGATAAAGAAAGTTGTTAGTCACATATTATCACTCGCATTTCTACGAGACATGGAGTATCACTCGATCAGGCGGGGGTTGCTACTGCTGCCGGTGGTGCAATCACCTGCAATTACCTCGAGTTTTGAAGCTCTATCAGGCGCAGGCGGCGTATGCAATGCAGGCGCTCGCCTTGGTGCTGGTGGTGGTGCAAGCTCAGGCGGTGGTGCTTGTTTTGGTGGAGGCGCTGGTGGGGGGGTGGCGGTGGTGGCGGCAATGGTCGCACTCGTGGTGGTGCAGGTGATGACGGAAGCGGACGTATGTTGTAGGCGCAGGGCGAGAGGGTGCATCCTCGTTACGGTACCGTAGTCGGGCTGGGACAAGTATTTTGGAGGGGCGTGATGGGTGAATCGTGATATATTAATACAGTCGGGTATGTGTTATTGTACCAGCCTGCATCAATAACAGACTGGTGCCTAAAAAACTGCCAGAAGGGCGAAGTCCCTTATATGATTCCCTGACAGTTTTCTGGCACCAGGAACCAGCCTACGAACTACGCAGTAAGTTCACATTATGTTAGGACAATTCCTTCAAGCCACGCGTTGGACCATAATTCTTGACACCAGCGCCACACACTAGCGTTGCGTGCCACACACCACTTAGCGCTAAAAGCGGTAAGCTTTAGTTACCCTACCCTCCCGCCATATAGGCAAGTGGTTGAAAGTTCCCCCCGGCCCCACCATTCCGACCAGGAAGCGCCATCTCCCTTGGACACGGAAGGACGATTAACATGTCTATTGCTGATCGCTCACCGGGACGCGACGTCCATATTTTCGATGCAAATGATCCCACTACGGTGCTCGGCGGTCTCGTCCTTACGAACGGTGTGACGAATGCAAACCTCTATTCGATGGTGGAAGTCTTTTTGTTTATCGGTGGCGATTACTTTCTACAGCAAGATGGTATGGAAGTTCGGAGGGATGAGGAGGCGCTTCAGCCAGGAAATTACCACATTCACACGAATGGTAGGTTCCTTTAACGGGTTGGATCGTTGAGTTGCTGATTCCAATAGGTTCCATCACTGTCAATGACGAGCCCTGGCTAGTTCGTACGCTCTCGGTTGCTAGCGGAACCCGTGTCAAATCGTTTCGGGATGATGTTCGTGAGAGAGATCGCCGATGTATCATCACAGGGAAAGAAGCGGCAAATGCCCGAGGTGTCTGGACGGGCTTCGAGGCTGCCCACATCTTTCCTTTGGCGTACGAAGGGCACTGGAAGGAGCAGGACTACAGTGACTGGATCACCATTCCGCCGGCTACCGAGTCTGCAGGATCCATCAACTCGGTTCAGAATGGGATGTTGCTTGACAATACCATCCATGCGCTCTTCGACAGCTATGACGTGTCGATCAATCCAGATGATAATTATAAGATCGTCTGCTTCAACACCGATAGAGAGGGCATCGCCGGTACACATCTTGACCAGCAATTCCTTGACGATCCTCGTAGGCCAGTCGATCAGCTTCTGCGGTGGCATTTCAGGCAGGCTGTCTTGGCTAATATGAGGGGAGCTGGCGAGCCTGTCTTCGAGTTTGATTTTCCGCCAGGCTCGGACATGGTGGGTGAAATTATGAGTGGTCCGAAGGCAGCGCAAAGGATGGAATACGAGCTTTTCAGTCGTCTGGTTGGAGTCACGTGAACTGGAAGACAAGGCCTTTGTGATTAATAAATTAATTGTAATATCTATTATTAACGGAGTACGACCGAGAGAATTCACATGATATTATCTAATCCATCTAATCCATATTACGGGGCTTGCCCCTGTATAGGAGGGAGCGCCAGAGAAAACAGAGAGTAGGCGGTGCCAACCGCCTCTTATGATTCCCTCTCTGTTTTCTGGCACCTGGAACCAGTATGGATTATACTCGTAGAATCCCACCCTAAGGTGTACAATCGCTGGCGCCAGACTGCATTGTACGTCAAAGCCACAGGCATTTAACCTAACCCTTGACACCAACGCCTGACACCAGCGTCTTACGCCAAGCACCAGTGACACCAGATGCGGTAATATTTCATTACCCGGCCTTTTCGTAAAACGGTATATACAGGGAGCATCCACCCCGCAAGGAGGTAGAGAAAGACACCCACCCTGAGCTGCTACTAACCCTAGTAGTCACGACCACGGATACGGATACAGTTACCACTATCGTGAGATTACACGTACACCAAGGATGGCAGAAGGCCTTGGACAACAAGTCAACCTAGGGCCACAGCCCGACTTCAACAACTCAGTTCAGCATGTTAATGCGGCTATGGGTGAGGTATCTCGGATTCCGAATCTACCACTGGCCGGACAGGGCGGTCTCATCATACAGCTGCTTCAGCGTATGCAGGGTAGCATGGATCAGATGCAACACGATATTCGGGGTATCCGTGCCGAGTAGGTGCAACCCCGTGACTGACCAACTGGTAGTAGCTAACCGATCGGTTACAGACAGGATCTGTTGCCTATGAAGCTGTTCAACAGCGGGGCACGTGAACACGAGGACCTACGATATCCGGCGGGCTTAATGGTGATATATCCACCGTTACCGGTTAATCGAAGCGAACTTGGAAATATGACGGGTGAGTTTGTGTATTCACGTTAGTGATTGGTGAAATAATTACTGATTTTGGAAATAATCATGTAGTCGCGGAGTGTAATGCAGCCGCTGCTCATTTGGGATTAGCTGCGTTGCCGGGCAATGCATTGGTCGGCGAAAGACGGAAGCAGATCGCGGAGTACCTAGGAGCCCCTTGGCGATGAGTTAGTTGGAGTTACCCGGCCTAGGATGGTTAGGGTATAGTAAGGGTTGAAGGAATCCGGTTGATTTCCGGGTGGTACTTTGTGAGTAGCCCGTTTTGACTGATAAGGATGTATCTGGGTACATGAGTTTGGCTGACTTTTGGCTTGTTCGAAAGTATAGTCTGATTTCCGTGGGTGGATACCCATGGAATTGAGTGTTGCAACGATGTTACACGGGATAGTATGGAGTTAGTACGCGCCGGTACTCGTTTGGCGAGAGTACATGGAAAGGATGGTCGGGGCGATGGAAAGAGTGTTACCCGGCTTTGATTACTATGTATTGTTATCTAATCCATCTCATCTTATCTAATCCAT
Organism: Morchella sp. 2018-W38C; assembly: GCA_024713705.1. Lineage (NCBI taxonomy): Eukaryota > Fungi > Ascomycota > Pezizomycetes > Pezizales > Morchellaceae > Morchella > Morchella sp. 2018-W38C. The sequence continues at coordinate 21,869 of JAMJEX010000013.1, read as the reverse complement.
CGATCAATGGAGCATGTCTATTTCCTAGTTTGATTTATGGAAAAAGGGAGGGAGCGCAAGCGAACGTCATGTATATAATGTAAGCATACGATACAGAGACGAAGCCGGCAAGGCTGAGTCAGAGAGCACCCTTCGGTATACGAAGGTGCCAGAGAAAACAGAGAGTAGGCGGTGCCAACCGCCTTATATGATTCCCTCTCTGTTTTCTGGCACCTGGAACCAGTAAGCAATATACGCAGTAAATTGCATTTCTATGGTGTACAATCTTTGATACCGGTCTGCATTGTACGTTCAAGCCACAGGCGTGAACCCTAACCCTTGACACCAACGCCTGACACCAGCGTTTTACGCCAGGCACCAGTGACAAAATGCGGTAATGTTCCATTACCCGGCCGTCTCGCGATACGGTATATAGGGAGCATCCCCCCCCCCGAGAATTAACAAGATTCTCCATCACCCTTACACTAACCCTTAGAGACGAAGGTCAACATGTCTAATCGAGCACTAGGACGCAACGTCAACATCTACGCTGCAAGCGATCCCACAGGCCCGGTTCTCGGGGGCCTCGTTCTTACTAACGGCGTGACAAATGTCAACCTCTACTCGATGGTAGAAGTCTTCCTGCTTTTCGCCAGCAGCTACATCTTGCGACATGAGGATGTCATGGATGCTTCGAAGGATGTCCCGAAGGATGAGCAGGCACTTCAGCCAGGGAATTACTATATTCTCACCGATGGTAGGTCGCTTCCACGCTGTAAATGATCTGCTGCTGATTCGAAGCTTTAATAGGATCCATCGAGGTCACTAATGAGCCTTGGCTAGTTCGTACGATCTCGGTGGCTAGCGGAACTCGTACCGCGCCGTTTCGTGATGCTGTTCGTGAGCGAGACCGGCGATGCGTTATAACGGGCAAAGTGGCACTCAATGCTGAATATGGATTCTGGACGGGCTTCGAGGCTGCGCATATCTTTCCTTTAGCATATGAAGCACACTGGAAGGAGCATGACTACGGTCGCTGGATCACCATTCCGCCGGCTACCGAGTCTGCAGGATCTATCAACTCGGTTCAGAATGGAATGTTGCTTGACAATACCATTCACGCGCTCTTCGACAGCTACATTGTGTCGATTAACCCAGACGATAATCACAAGATCGTGTGCTTTCAACGTGATGGAGAAGGGATAGCTGGGAGGCATCTCGATCGGGAATTCCTTGAGGATCCGAGTCGACCAGTGGATCAGCTGTTTCGCTGGCACTTCAGGCAGGCAGTCTTGGCGAATATGAAGGGAGCTGGCGAGCCTATATTCGAGTGTGATTTCCCGCCTGGTTCTGACATGATTGGTGAGATTCTCAGCGGTCCTAAGGCTGGGGAGAGGATGCAATACGAGCTGTTCACTCGCCTGGCTGGAGTCACGTGAAGTGAAGGACAAGGCGTTTGTATCTAATAATTAATTCTAATGTCTATTGTTAACCGAGTGAATTCACGTGATATCATCTAATCCATCAGATCTCCTAGTATAGTTATGGAATCGGGGGTGCGGGGGCGCAGCCCCTGTATAGGAGAGAGCGCTAGCGATCGTTGATGTACTACAGCGAAGAGAGGACAAGCGAAGCGAGGACGTTGAGGACAGAGGATGATGTAAGCATCCGATGGAGAGGGAAGAGCGCTAGCGATGACCAGAGAGCCCCATTCCGGTAGAGGAAGGGGCCAGAGAAAACAGAGAGTAGGCGGTGCCAACCGCCTCTTTTGATTCCCTCTCTGTTTTCTGGCACCTGGAACCAGTAAGTATTATACGCAGTAGAATGCATCTTTATGCTGTACAATCTTTGACACCAGTCTGCATTGTACGTTCAAGCCATGGCGTAGAACCCTAGCCCTTGACACCAACCAGATCTTCGTGTGTCAACCCTGATGCGGTAGTCTTTAGTTTACCCTACCGACACACATTTCGGTATAGGGAGCATCCCCCCCGCGAGGACTTTCCTCCATCCCCGTTACAACCCACTTGCAGGACGGATACAGACCCACAGCCACCCACTGCGACCGACGAAGCCATCCATCGATCCATATCCGTATTTATCCACGCTCACACGGACAGAACCGTGAGTCTTTCTCTCTCTGAACTCGAGCTCGTGAGGATCATCTAACCGAGCAAGGACGAAAGAAGGACGAGGAACGATGTCTGACTATTCCATGACTCACGTCCCGGAGAGCACACTATCCGAGGCGCTGATAGCACTGAGGGAGATGCAGCCGACCCCTACGCCACCGGCTGAGGTTCTGGTCGGTAGGACGCCGCCACCACGGCCTACACTGGAGGATGTGGTGCAAGATATTCGCGATGTTCGCGAGGACCTTCAACGGTTGGAGAAGAGGTTCGACGGCCTGGAAGAGCGGTTCGACGGCCTGGAAGAGCGGTTCGACAAGATGGAAGAGCGGTTCGACAAGATGGAAGAGCGGTTCGACAAGATGGAGAACAAGATGAACGATAGGTTCGATATGATAGAGACACGATTCACGGGGCTGCAGGTCACGATGCTGAGCTTTATGGAAGAGATGAGAGTGAGTTTCTTATTCAAGAAGATCTGATCACGGGATTAACTGTTTTAGGATATGATGGCGAAGCGATAGTCACGAAACTCGAAGGAATCTGGTCGGGTGGGGGCGAGGCTAGTCAGTATGCGATGAGCTTGGCGAAGAGGGTGTCGGGCGATGAATTTCGAGTTACCCGGCTTACTATGGTTAGTGAGTGCGGGATGGTTGGCTGTGACATGGTTGTCAGCCCGTTAGTAGTCAGGAGTGAGTACCGTTCTTTGACTGCTTAGTGAGTGTGGACCGACTGGTACATGTGTAGTGGTCAATAGTGAGCCCGCGTGAGGTATCTATTCGGTACGCGTCGGGCTAGTATTGTACGCGGCAACGGCCTCGGTTATTCAGGAACGCCAAAGGTGGATGGTATGGTTGGGGACACCTTGAGACGGAGGGTGCGACATTGGTTTCTGACGATCAATTTCCCAATCGGGTAATTATTTAGCTAGTATCTTGCCAAGAGTAGCCTCTTGGCGCCCTCAAAGGAGAACTTTCAGCCTAATCCAGAGACAAGCACTCCCAATCGGGTAACTTTATCGTCCCAAATAGGCAATTATGGGCGCGACATTGGCTGGGCACCCCACTAAAAAACCCAACTTTTAGAAAATCAATAGCTCCACCACAACAAAGGATAAAGTTAATCCGGCTCTGTCATGTTGTAGAGAAGAAGCAGAACTATCGAATAACAGAGAGAAAATTAAATTAGGGTGTGGTTGGGGAAAGTCATTAGCGGTTGAAGTTGACCTCCGAAACCACTCCGGCTCAAGGCGTCCCCAACCATAAGAGCATGTATATTAATATTAATTGAATTGAATATTATTTCCTGATTATATTATGGAATCGGGGGTACGGGGGCGCAGCCCCTGTGTAAGAGAGAGTGCCAGCGATCGTTTGTGTATGTGTTAGTGACATTGGTGGACATACTGATTACTGACCGAAGGGAAGTACAGGGAACTCGGCTAGGGACGGCTAGGGACGGAGGACGGATATGGAGAGTGGAGGCGAGAGCCGGAACGGGGGGAGGATGCGTAAGCATACGGTAGAGAAGAGAACACCCTGTACGGTATCCCTTGGACGAATGAGACATTGGAAAATCTCTCTCATGCATATATATCATGTGATATCTATCTATATTTTGGTGAGAAAACGTCCGAGTAAACAACTTGCTGCATTTGCCAGTCTTTATATTACGCTGGTATGCCATATATTTATATTTCGCAGCATGCTGCCTTAAGTTCAGTCAGTCACTTCTTTTATAGAACACATTAATGCATGAGAGAGATTTTCCAATGTCTCATTCGTCCAAGGGATAGGAGAGAGCGGGTGTCAACCCGCTTCTATGATTCCCTCTCTGTTTTCTGGCACCTGGAACCAGTAAGTAAACTACGCAGTAGTTTACAATATTAATCGTTGACACCGGTCTACATTGTACGTTCAAGCCACCGGATTGAGACCTAACCCTTGACACCAATACTACAAGCAAAGGTGTGTGGCAACCGTCCTATTGATCAGTTGGCTCGCTCCCTGCACTGCGGTCCACCCTGGTAGTGGCGCACGTTGCACGGTTTGGTGTGGCAGGTGGGTTGTAACTGTCACGTTGGTGGCTTGTACTTAACGGTCATCGCATGTCTCACAGTAACTCTGCCCTCGCTCTACATGCACCAACGTCCCTATGCCACCCAAACGCCCCCACCCCCCGAACACCATCGACACAGATCTCGCTCTAATGCCCCCTCCCACTATCCCGCTCCCGCTACCAACCACACCATCCTCAAAACGCCGCCGCACCAGCCACACCGACACCCACAGCAGTACGCCCAGCACCACCGCGCCACCGTCTCTTTTCTTCACCCTCCCGGTGCCACCCCCCCACGACACCTCCTCCCCCGATAACGAGCGCCCCAGCAATAGCCAGTTCGTGGTCTTCCTGCACAGCATCATCGCAACCTTGCCAGCTGCTACCCAGGCTCTATATGGCAGTGCGATGCGCAACCTGGGGCCGGAGAGCACGCCAGAGCTGACGGGAGAGATGAGGGCGTCGTTGACGAGCGCTGTGACAGCGTTTTTGGTGCATCTACCGACCGCGGAGTGGGAGGGCGACGGGACGGACGGGGGCTTTTTAACCAGGCTCGCGCGGGGGGAGGTATCCGGGCCGGAGTTGGTGGTGTGGGCGGACACCATTACGGCTGCCCTCAGGGCTTTCAGTGGCATTGGTGGCGTTTGGGAGTCTCCCGCCCGAACTTGGCCCTCTCCTTCCCCTAGCTCCCCGATTCCACACAGCCCGGATCCAGCTACGCCTAATCGCACCCCCCCCGTCCGCAACAACCCCACAGGGCGCTCCGGCACCATCCGCGCCTCCACCCTAACACGTGATGGGAACGCCTGCGTGATGACATCCATCACCGACCCTATCATCCTCGACGCTGCGCACATCATTCCGTATTCCGTGCGGGAGGCGAAGGCGGACGCGTTCTGGAGTTTTCTGGGCCCGTTCTTGGGGGTCGAGGGAGCGGAGAGGGTGAGGGTGGCGGCATTGCAACTAGGCAACGAGGCGGCGGTGGCAGGTGAGCTGGTTAATTGTATGACCCTCGGATCGCACGCACATAGATTTTTCGATGCTGGCGCGATTGAGATGTTACCGGTGCCTCACAGCGGCACCTGGAGCGATGAGTATGACCCCAGCGTAGTCTCCAGCGTAAGTGACCCCCCCCCCCCCCCTTTATTTTATCCTAACCTTTAGCGCTCCCCCAAACTTCCGGGGCCCAACCTCAACACACCTGCTCAGCTAACACCTCCAGTACGATGTAATACTGTCCTTCCCTGGCCAGGCCTTTGTGCCTCTCCACCGCTACGTCTATTCCTCAGACACACCGCCCCAGCTGCTGTCTAGCACACAGATTGCACGCGGCGATGTCATCACGCTGGCCACCCCCGACCCGGCCCAGTGGCCGCTCCCGCACCCGTTGCTGCTGCAGCTGCATGCCCTGTGTGGGCGCATGAAGCGTTTACGCGCTGCTGCAGGATGGCCGATACTTGTATACGGAGATGGGAGCGAAGACGGGGTGGGCTGGGGCGAGGAGTTTGAGGTATGGGATGAGGATGAGGAGGAGGAGGAGGAGATCCAGGTGCGCCGGGAGGGGAGATGCGAGGGGGATGACGGGGCAGAGGTGGTTTCGAACGAGAAGGCGCCCGGGGGGAGGCTCGTGGACACGATGACGTACATGTCCCCCGCTGGATCAGGTGTGGGGCCGTGTGTCTTGAGCTGCGGGGCACGAATTGACCCGGAGACTGGGCTGGGGCTGGCTGTGGGAGGGAATGATAGGAAACGGAAATTCGCAGCTGCCTCCGGTGAGGAGAAAGAGGTGGAGGCGGTAGGAGGGTGGGGTGGGGATGAACGTCCGAGAAAGGTGTCGGTGGTGATGGGCGAGCTGGGTATGCGGGAAGAGGAGAGGTGGAGTCTTGTGAAGGGGTCGAGGCGGGTTGATGGGTTTCGTTGAGCGGGATTTTAAAAAGGCCTTTTCGTTTTTTTACCTTTAGTTTTTAATATATATATATATTATAAGTTCTACTTGTATTTTTTTAGTTATATGTCTCTTTCGGTAGTATTTTTAGGTTGACCCCTCCTCAATCAACTGCCACCTCGACTAGTGCCAATACTCAGGCCTACCTTAACAAATCGCCTTATCTACCCATATGCTTGCGCACCGTACGCCCCATATGCCCGCAACCCTATACAAATCCACAACGCACCCCACCCGCCACAGCACTGCTTGCACCGCCTGCAACACCACAGACGCCGGGAGCGTGCATCTCCTGTACCGCCTGCACCTGCCTGCACCAAATAATAGGGGGGGTGCAACAGTCTATATGCCACCGGCGGACGAGTGACATCTCATGACCGAGCTAAAGCGAGTGATACTTCATGGCTATACCCATTTCTGACGGGGTGGGCTCAGGGTTAAGGTTAGCCCCCCCATCATGCAGCGATCCTGCACCAAATCATGCACCAAATAGGCAGCGATTCTATCACGGCCCGACCGCCCCCACCTGCCCTGCCGTCGAGAACGCTTCGGAATCGAGTTGTTAGGTGAAGGATCGGGATAGCGTTGAATATGTTGGATAAGTTAGTAAGATATATATTTTGTTCGATTGGTATCCAAGCCCGGTCTCCTGTCCTTGTCCTCGAACGTATCCCGAGTCGATCCTCGCCTCGGTGCCTGCCCACGTCTTGATTCTAGAACCCCGCCCCGTTAGACTTACCCCGACCAATATCGACAATGGACCAGTCCTGGACGGACCGCTCGATTTCTGGGCGCTGCAGCAGTCTATCGACCAAGGCTAGTCGACCGTGGTCGGCCGTGGGCTCGACTGTCAATGACAGGATCGTGCAGCCGCTGGATGGTGAGTACTTAGACTAACTTACATAGTATTAGTGTAAATCTTTGATGGGTTGCGTTCCAAAAAAGGGGAGACTTCATACCCAGCTGAGTCGGCTCTTATAAATCTCATAGAATTACTAACTGTTCCCGGAACTTACTAACTATTTTGGGGCATATGCAGTCTATAGTCCGTCCGTCCCCTGTTGGGACGGACTGGCTTGGCTGGAAAACTGCAGTCCGTTGTGGCGATGGATGTGTGGCGATGTGGCGCATCATGCGTACCTGCCAAAATATGAGATCACATGATACATATGCATGTGAGAGAGATTTTCCAACCATACTACCACGCACTTATTTTCAGTCTTATGGTGGATAGTGAGTACTTAGACCTTGGCCTAGCTTTTAGTTGGCGTTAATAGTGCAATAAATACTCTTAAACATTAACCCTAACTAAGCTACCGGTAGGGAGATAAAGTTCTCCAACTGCTTTTAATCCCTTGAGACGGCGCATTGGAGGTATTTCATTTGATATGGCAACAGAATAAGCGAACATTATGAATCTCTTGATTAATTTCAATACAGTAGTTATCCAGCACGGCCACTAACCAACCACACACTGTCATCAATTCTTATTTACTAGCATACGTGCTCTTCCCTCCACTTCTTCCCGCGCTCCTCCAACTCCCGTGACTCTTTCCGATCGAAAAAGTCATTGACCGCCGCCTCAGTAGTCTCTATCGCCCACTGTCGCCACCATCAGTTTGACTGGAATCCACCTCAGAAGAAGGGTAACGAGCCTTCACTTTCCAGACATCGTGCATAATATCATACAGCGCCGTCAGCTTCTTGACGTTCACCGGCAGCGCCCGGGACTCGCCCTCGCTCATAGCCAAAACATTCCGGCTAAGACACGACATTGCGAGTACCTGGGTGTTTCGTCCTACCCATCCCATGCGTCTAGTTAGCCAACCATGGCAATACATGTACTGAAAGAGGGGGCCAGGCACCGACCAGCATGCAACACGCCAACAACAACCAGCCGTGGCAGTGCCTCAGCGTCGTACTCCACCAGCTCCATGAGGCTACACAGCATCGCACGGCACCCCCCGATCAGCTTGTCGCGGTCAGAAGCAATCTTGCGCACATCTGTGCTCCGCCGAGACACCTCGAAGATGGCAAACTCGGTGCGGCTGCTGCGGGGCTTTCGTGATTGGACCACGCCGTCGTAGTGCAAAGGACGGCCGGGTCGGTAGGGATATGGCACACGAGCAACGAGTGGTATTTCCTTACTAGTAATGTTAGTAAGGGAGAGATACAACAGTATACGACGGTCGCACACTACCGTTGGAGGACAATGGTTGGGATGGTGACGAGATACTCGTCCCACAGGCGGGGATAGACGAGGGAGTCCCAAACGCCTTCCTTCAGGTCGTCGTATGAAAGGATATCACCGGACTTTGTAATAAGTTTGATGCTACATTGCCAGTCAGCACAGGTACCATTAGCCTGGAGCGTGTGGGGGGGGGGGGGGGGGACAAACACATGTCGGAACACATCGTCGATCCAGTAGACATCCTCATCATCATCAGAAGTACCCCTCGCAATATCTCGGCATTGATCGGTGGTCTTTGCAGCCTGGTAGCGCAGCAAGCTAATGCGCATATTTTCGGGGAAGGGCGGGAACTTCAAGATTGTATCCATCACCGTTATTACCTCGTCGGGTGAGTCTTTTAGAATCTTTTCAAGAAGCGCTTGATCGACAATGAAAAAGTGTGCAGGGCTCAGATCGTCCAAGGAGAGCACGTGGTCATGTAAGAGATCTTCGAGAAACCTGCCGTCGGAGAGCGCAAGCTTGGTAGTCATCTTGACGTACCAGTGTCCTAGGCTCCGGAGTGTCTCTTCGAGATGCGATGCTTCGCTGCTTTCCTCATGATCACTGCCGGAGGGCGTAGCGGGGGCGGCGGCGGCGGCGGCGCTTGGATTTAGGCTGTTTATGTGATTAGGTCAGGTGGTCTCAAACGTCGGACATGGGAAAGCCCTACCTGTCATCCAAGACGGCGCCTGCCCCTCCAGTAACGCTATTGAGATTGACCTCCCCATGCACGTGGAAGATATTCCGAATTCTCTGAGTCCTCGGCTCCGGGGGGTCGCTAGTACCGTCCCGCTTCCTCTTCTTGCTCCTCCTGGTGATCCGATTGTGCCAGTTATAGGCCGTAGTCTTGTCGGACGGATGGCCCTACAGTATTACCCACTCCTGTCAGCAAAGGTCAACCACGCCGGGCCACACGGCCAATGCATACCTCCCCGAAGGTGGTAAGTAGCAGCGTGAGACGGGGAAGACAAATCGAGAGCAAGAGAGCCAACACGGGTGCGTCCCACGGCAAGTACCCGAAGGTCTGTACCGATAACTGATACCGTCACCTTGGGCGAAACCCTAGTGACAGCTGTACGTAAAACCCGAAGGTGACTGTACATAACGCCTCGATACTAGGCTGAGGCTCCCCGAAGGTTTCCATCCCGGATAGCCCGAAGGCATCCGCAGCCCAGGGCGGCCCCCGGGACCAAATCCCAACGCCCCGAAGGTTGTTGGTAGTCCCGGCGGAAGGATATTGACACGACAAATAAAAATAAAAATAAAAATAAAAATAAAAATAAAAATAAAAATAAAAATAAAAATAAAAATAAAAATAAAAATAAAAATAAAAATAAAAATAAAAATAAAAATAAAAATAAAAATAAAAATAAAAATAAAAATAAAAATAAAAATAAAAATAAAAATAAAAATAAAATAAAAATAAAAATAAAAATAAAAAATAAAAATAAAAATAAAAATAAAAATAAAAATAAAAATAAAAGCGGTGGGGACACGGCCCCACGGCAAGACGTCAGACCGATAATCGATATCACACCAAGGAAACCCCAGCGACACAGACGAAACCCGGCGATCAGATAATACTGACATTAGGCTGAGGCTCGAAGGTTTATCCTGATAGCCTGGAAGATCCGCAATTAGGCCCTCGACTAAATCCCAACGCCTGGGTTGCTTCCCAAAGGATATTGACACGACAAAGAAAATTAAAAACTAAAATAAAACTAAAAAAAATAAATAAAAAAATAAATAAAAAAAAGGGATGTGAGTGGGGGAGACTTTCGAAATTATTGAGATAAGAGTTTCGATCTTGGCCACGCAGACAAAGCTCGAGGATTGTCGCCCCTCGGAGAGGGCTGTCAAGAGATCCAGTTGCTGAGGGCCTGTTGTGGTCAGAATTGCACATGGCGATAGGCGAGAAGTACGGACGTCCCATCTACGAGGCGCAAGATAAGAGTATGAACTTTGGCGTTAACACTCTGGATGGATTAATAAAGAGGGAGTGGATATGGAGGGAATGCGACATACCACGATTATAAACGACGCGAGAAGATGAATGCTTATCGCATCGTTCCTCACTACGCTACAGATAAGACGCGACTAAATACCTCAGGCATGTATGTATTACATGCTATGTAAAAATGTAGTCTTGGCTGTTTTTACAGATATTTAATATATTACACATACATACATACACAATCGACACTGATATAAGTAGTCTCATTATTGCATACCATACTAAATTGTGGACTTGGCGCGTATATATGGTATGCAATAATGGTTCCTTTTACAAACTAGAGTACATACTCTACATACTAATCGGGACGCTTGGGCCAGAGTGCTAGCCAGATCGAGATGAGCTGCCTGCATCAGAGACAGAGGGGTCGCCTGTTGGTGATGATGTGATGACTTCGGCAGAATACCTACCACTTTGACCCCTGCTAGTAGCGCAAATTTCATGTTCAGGTTTTTTTTCTGACGGTCAATTACCCAATCCGGTGGTTTGGGGCTGACGAAAGTGTTCCGTGAATGGTTTTCCTTAAGATGTTGGATATAGATGCTATGCAAGGAAACGGGATAAGCCCTTTGTCATTCTAGATATGCTCTGATAATAACATCAACACCTGTTAGCTGCAGTCATCACACCGCCATCACCACCAATACAATAATTTATTCCGCCAGTAACTAAGATTTATTTAATTTCATAGCTGCTTTTAAACACAGCCAATACCAAAAACCGCCAAGACTACATTTTTGTATTAAGATGCATAATGTGTTTAGAACGCTTATTCGCGAAACAGAAAGACGGCTGTTGAGGTAAGTGATCAGAATCTGATAAGAAATGCGGTGAATACGTGTATTTCTCTTATCAGATTCTGATCACTTTTCGCTACACCCTAGTACAGTCCGCCTGCGCCAAGCCCGTCTGGTCTGTCCTTGGACGGTTTGGGGCTGCACTTCTGTGCTCCGTGAATTGGTCTGGAATGATCTCTATGCTCAATTGGATCTTATTGCTCTTGCTATAGAGCGGGATGGCCCCCTATATAAGCAACGAATAATAGTATGACAAGCCACGTAAGCATAAGCATGAGCAAAGGCATAGTCTCTATATTACGCTGGTATGCCGTATATCTTGCAGCATGCTGACTTAAGTTCAATCAATCATTTTCTTTGAGGAACACGTCTAAGGGATAGCGAGATCCACCATACCTACGTTACCTTGCCAAACTGGAGATCGGCTGTGCTCCGCAATCTCGCCAGATAAACGAGAGCAGACACAAACACGATTCAGGTATACAGTCGCGCAGGCAGCAGTAGCAACCTGGTGTGAGTGAGTGTTGATGTGAGTGGTATTCTGCGATTAAAATGTACGAATTTGAGACGTGATTTTATTCAGCGGAGATGCCTGAACTTTCTCCCTGACTATTTGAGATGTTATCTAAGCCACCTTTCGTTCTTGGCACCATGTCACTACTAACGTTTCCGAACTGGACTGGGTCTGCATACCACCAAACTCTAGTTGCCAAGCACGATTTATGCCCATATGCAGACCCAGTCCAGTTCGGAAACGTTAGAAAATTACGAGTAAAGTTTGTGTGGGTAGTAGGTTGTGCTTACCTCAGCACAACTTCGCCAAATGCCTGTGAATCGCTGTATCCATCCGTTTGTACCAAGTTTGATCTATGTATATCAGTCACAAAAACCCAACACACATGTTTCAAGTGAAACAGAATCTCGCAATGAGTCATTCAGAGGACTATAAAAGCACATTGCACATGCAGGTTATATTTCTATACTTATAGGTACAATAAGCAATGGGACGTCCTGATATGGTTATCCGCAAACACCGAATGTTGGTGCTCCAAACAGGTTCCAGACTCCCGCAGCCCAACAACCCTCTAACCCTAACTCACAGTCAGGAGTCTATCATGTACAAGGCTCTGGGATAAAGTGAGTGAACGGATCCTCACCTGTCAACACCCCGTTTAGTTCGCTCACTTAATCCCAGGGCCTTGTACCTACCCGCGGTGCTCAAAAATCGTTCGATCACCGCTACTCACCCAGCCGGCAAGTGACTACCGTCCAAGGCACCTGGTGATTGGCCGTACCCACCCAACTCTTACTCATATTTCTTGCAACCACTATTGCATACAATATTAATAGGCGCCAAGCTCACACTATTACAGTTGTTCTACACACTGCCCGCAAAAAAGCAAGAATTGTGCACGCACCTATCTTAGTAGGTATTATTATTACTGCATGCAAACAAACCACACACCTATCACCAATCTTACCCGATTTGGTTGTCGTTTGACTAACAGCCCCTAATTGAGCGTGCCAGTCAGATAAACCAAGGCACACCCCCCGGAATACCTTGGCGCCTAGCCTTCCCATGCCAGACATATATAGACACTCCGCCCTCGCTTACATCATTTTCTTTTCCATCCACCCCAACACCCACGAACCGACAACCATGACTACCCGCCCCCGCAGGCCATCTCAAACCTACCAGGGATATTTTGAGGAAAACCGGGATAATTTTCGGACATGGGATATTCTAGTATATCTTCGCTTTTGCAAAGCCCGCACTCCCACGGGCCCAATCGATTTCGAGACGGCGATAAATACATGGCTTCGCAACCTCCGCGAAATAGTACGTGATAGTGAGTCTGAAGCGGTAGTAGCAAAGGCTGCAACCCTTCTTCAAGCTTACCACGCCGGCAAGGTACGTTGCAATCAGACAAAACCTTGACCAGATGTATCTAATTATAACTATTCCCCTCAAAATCCCATCTCATTAAATCCCCCTAGATAGAAACCAGGTCGCTTCTGGCACATGTTATCGCCCCATAGCCCCAGGCTGCTGCTAATGGCGCCTGTTCAATGCTACCCCTCCAACCCCAGGAAGCTCTTATGCGCCTGTTCACCGTTGCGGGGGGGGGGGGGGTCCATGTTGTTTCTGGCAACTTTTCTTTCATTCAAGGCCCCAGGTTGCTGATACTGGCACCTGTTACCGTCCTCAGCCCCAGGCCGCTGTTCCCGGCGCCTGTTCACTGCTACCCCTTTCAACCCCAGGAAGCTCTTGTGCGCCTGTTCACTGTTGCGAGGGGGACCCAGGCCGCTGTTACTGGCGCCTGTTATTACACATGTATTCTCTTTTTGTTTCCAAGGCCCCAGGTTGCTGATACTGGCACCTGTTACCGTCCTCACCTCAGCGCCGCCGTTTTGCCTTGCTCATCGCTACCCCTTTCAACCCCGTGAAGTTTCATACTGCTTCACTGTTAGGGGACCCAGGCCGCTGTTACTGGCGCCTGTTAGTCTCTTTTTGTTTCCAAGGCCCCAGGTATTGATACTCAAGACCTGTTATCGCCCTCAGCCCCAGGCCGCCGTTTCGCTACTGTTCATCGCTACCCTTTTTCAACCCCAGGAAGTTTCATACTGTTCACCGTCATGGTGACCTGCGCGTAAGACCTGCTCACGATTTCACCGATAACTCGCAGGACGACACTCGCATTCATTGGTCACAAGAAAAACTTCATTCGCGAACTCAAGACACCGCCATGCAAGTCCACATTCATGCAGATGACATAACTACGAACGCCGTCTCGCTGGAAGTACTGTTAACGCTCGCGATCAAAGACCGACCGACGGCAGCTCATTATCCACATCCACGGCAGGCAGCGAGATATCTCCCGAGGACTCTCAAGAAAGGAAACTCGAAAAGCTTCTCTCCTCTTACGGCCGCCACTTTGAAGACTCCAACCTCGCGCAGTTTTCAATCATTGACTCAAACGACGAAACACTTACACATAAATTAGAGTCCCATGGTTTTGAACTCACTGATCTCACTCTCCACATCATGCCGCAACTGCCGGCATCCCTCAGATCCCACCTGTTTTCATACCACGATGTGAAACACTCCCTCTTTGCCTCTCCTTCACACCCTCTTTGCCTCTCCTTCACTCATGTTGCTCAGCTCTAACAAGTTTATAGGTAACTACGGTTTTAGGTTGTAAGAAGCTATCGTACGAATCCGAGGCTGATTGGCAACCAGACCAAACATGGCAAGTGGAGCAGCACGACTTGCTTTTTTGTAAGAGATGGATTGATAGGACTGCAGAGACAGTGTAACTCCTCCTTCCCCCTCCTACATCGCAACCCTCCTTCCGCTGCTTTGGCAACATCACTTATATACCTTCAACCAGCATGTCTTTGGTTACCGGCTCGCACAGCTTACTACAACAAAACCTTGCAGAAGGCGCGTGGGAGGGCATATATTGGACGATATTAGATTTAGCCTTCACCAATCACCCATCACTCATGCTTCAGCGGTATTCTTCCCAATCCCATAGAAACTTGCCACCTTTATCAGTCACATACTAACGTCATTTTGCAGCAGAGATACCACCTCTATGCACTACACACAGACCCTCTTCCAATCCTCAAACCACCAGCACGCTTCGATGGAATTATCCGGACCCTAACTAACCCTAACTAACCATCAACCCTCCACTGCGCGGGCCGTCTTGAATTCGCAACCATCGAGGTATCGAAAGAGTTTACAACGGCAGATGCAGTGAAGTGGAATACCGACATGGGCAAGCTTCATGCAGCTTGTCTATCCATGCTCAGAATTCTCAAAACTGCAGTGCAGAACGATGAAGAAACTCTTCGCAAGTTGGCTGTTGTTGGCATTCTTCAAGCAGGGCGCGTCACAACTGTTCTAATCATGTCGTGTGCCGGGGAAAACCTCTATTATCTGCGGCGTGGAAAAACATGGACACTTCCCATTGAACTGCGAGAGTTTCCCGATTTATCTTCTCTTATCACCGCGATTTGGAAGGCAAGGGCAACTGTGCACACTACTTATGAAACTGTCGCGAACTATCTCCGCAATAGGCAAATTTCTTTCGATTCTGACCCGGGAGGCCTTCTAGGAGTAATTGGGTTAAAAGGTTTTGATTTATGGGGAAGCTGTATATTTATTTTGGAGGTTATTCATTTTCTGGGGCTCATTGAGTAGCATGAGGGCGCTGCCCGGGGAAGGTGGGGGGGGAGGGGGGAAGCTGTATATTTATTTCGGAGTTATTCATTTTCTGGGGCTTATTGAGTTGCATGAGGACGCCGCCCGGGCGGGGTGGGGGGGAAGCTGTATCTTTATTTTGGAGGCCATTCATTTTTTTATTTATTTATACTGTACCACCATGAAAGGAGTCAATAAATGTATCGTTTTCACCAAGACAAATACATATGGTGCGCACCATCTTAAAGGTGACAGATTGCGATGAAATTTCAAAAGCCTAAGGCTTTTCAACGAAAAATGTTTACTTTTCACAATTTTTCATATCTATCTTGGATCAAAAGCCTTAGCAATTTGAAAATGGTGATTTCTGTATGTAAAATGCGCCAAGCATTCACAGATTGAGACAGGCTTGGCAGGAAGTACACAACAACACCACAAATCCCTTCCACGACCCTACGCTTAATTAGCCTTTTACTCCCAGAAGTTAAACCTAAACCTCATTCCGCGAACCTTTGTCATGCTCACCTTCGCGATCTCCTATACCCTTTTCGCCACAGTCTGTAGATTTAGATTTTTGAATATCACCACGTGCCGCCCTAATATACGCCTCCGATTTTGCTCGACATATGATATGCAGGCCAATATTGTAGATAATAAATCGTTATTTTAGGGAAGAATATTTGACTATGCTCAGAATATATAGAAAATTTAAAACCAATTTTTTCTAAATATTCACAGACTAGTCAATTATTCTGCCCTAAAATAACGATTTATTTAATAATCTACAATATTTGGGTAATTCCTGCCAAGCCTGACTTGTCACCTTTATGATGGTGCGCACCATACATAGCAACACCCTAAATGTGCAAGCTGATATGGTGGTCACGTTTCACAAAGGCGGCCCATACAAGAGCCAGGTGCAGCTAGTTGACTCTGCAAACCCTCTCGTACGGGAGGTCTTTGACCTCGCTGAGTCTGTAAAATGCTCCGGTACGGGAGGTCTTTGACCTCGCTGAGTCTACAAAATGCTCCCCAGACGAGAAAGAATTGATTCACGACTACGCAAAAACGCCTCCCAGACGACAGCTGGATGCAGTTGACTCTGCGAATCCTCTCGTACGGGAGGGATTTGACAACTCTGCCTCTGCAAAATACTCCCGTACGGGAGGTCTTTGAGCTCGCTGACTCTGCAAGATGCTCCCGTACCACAGCCAGGTCCAGGCAGAGTTGACTTCGCAAAACGCCGCCAGACGTGAAAGATTTTACCTCGCTGACTCGCAAAAACGCCTCCCGCACGACAGCCAGGTGCAGGCAGTTGATTTCTACTTAATCCTCCCAGAGTGAGCGATTTGACAACTCGCTCGCAAAATTCTCTCAGACGGCGCTTCGACATCACTGAGCCTGTAAAACGCCCGCACGGGAGATTCGACCTCGCTGAGTCTACAAAATGGTCCCGTACGGGGAGTAATTGATCTTGCTGACTATGCAAAATTCTCCTGCAGACGACAACCAGGTGCAGGCAAGAGGGTCAGAAAATCATCCCAGACGAGATTTGACAATTCTGTTTACGAAATGCTACCAGAAGACAGCCCAGGTGCAGGCAGTGGACTCTGCAAATCCTGTCAGACGGAGATGTTTACCTCGCGACTTGAAAGATACTCCCAGACGACGATGCAGTAGAGATTCTGCAAAATTATCCCAGACGTAACTCTCTGCAACTGACGGACGACAAAGAATAAGTGATTTAAGAAGCACGACACATCAAATTTCGGTTTTTTGTGTTACCCTACCCAATCTGGAGACTGTTACCCTACCTGATTCAGGCGGTTACCCTACCCGATTGAGAGAAATTACCCTGCCTGTTTTATGGCATTCTCGCTTACCATCCTCAAGATGCTGAAACCCTAGCTGAATACCAGCCCACCTAACGGAACTCTTTATAATTAAATAATATATATAACCACGGAGCAGGGAAGGAAGGCCACGGAGGAGGGAAGGCCACGGAGGAGGGAAGGAAGGCCACTGGAGGAGGAAGGCCACGGAGAGGAGAAGGGGGAGGTGAAGCTGAGGAGTGAGGACGAGAGGAGCGACAAGGAGGAAAGTGACGAGAGCTGAGGTGAAGGAGAAGTGAAAGCTGACATATATTGAGCTGGAAATGAAGAGACACTGAGCTGACTGAGCCTTGAAACGGAAAACGGAAATTTGATTGGACCCAAGACTAGAGCTGGCCTACGGAAATGGGACCGAGACAGATATAATGGAGCAGACACTGAGCAGATTGGAGATGGCATTGCCAGTGGAGCGGGCCCCAGCTGCCATTGAGCTGACATTGGAGCCTGAGCTCAGACTGGAAATGATGAATTATTTGAGTTTCATACAGGAATCCAAGACAGGAGGACTGAGCAGACAGGAGGGCATTTGAGCGGCAAGATAGGAGCGGCCTTAGACCTGGCACTGGAGCTGGCATTGGCATTGCTAGAGCTGGACCTGAGTGGGCATCAGAGTTGGCATTGAGCTGACCGCCAGAAATGGATCGACACAAAGCAGGATTGAGAACTGCCCACAGATGTATAAGGAAAATTAATTACCTAACCAAGTGGTGAAATACTATACTTAGGTAGAGATATCTGAGGTGAGAGACTATGCGTCGGGCGGTAGCGACTTTGTCCGGCCAGACGAGAGGTGTTTGACCTCGCTAACTCTTCAGTTGCCCGCCTGCACCTGAACACCCACATCAAATCAACGTCTGCACATACCCGCCTGCAATCTGCAGGCTGACTGCTTACACCTGCGCACCCAGATTAAATCTGTGCTTGTATGTACCTGCCTGCAATCTTCAGCAGACCGCCAGATTGCCCTGCACCGCCTGCCCGCCTGAACCAAGCCACAGACGCTTATTAGACTCTAACTCTGGCACCATATTGTGCCTAATTGTCACTTACTGAGTCTATTTTTCTTCACAGACTATGTTTTTTCTTGACAAATCGACAGCTAAGAGGCTACCGCTTGAAGATTTAGTCAAGAATCACCTGGAGAGTCATTGAACGAACTTTCAAAGAACAAATCAAAGACTAACTCAAAGATATCTATCAGGCATGAAATCAAGCACCAAATTTGATCAAGAAAAGCGAAATGATATCACATGATGATTTCCGCCCCAGAGCGCTTAATACCCTTTGTGTTAGAAGATTACGCCTAACGCGACAATGCGTACGGTGCTGGAGTCATCCTACGACAGGTGAGCTCATGCACGCACAGACCATTGCTGATACCTGCTATCGCTTCAGTCCACCCTAGCACTTAACGCTTTACCCCTTATGGGTGTTCGCTGGTCTGAACTCGATGCTCCAACTAAATCCGCAACCCTTGCAAGCCCAACCCCCCAGCGCCCACTTCCGCCACATGCCTGCACCTTAACCTCCACCCCCGCACCTCCACACCCACACCCACACCATCTCCACTACTTCCACTGGCACCACCACCTGCGCCTCCACCTCCACCACCAACTCCCCACCGTGTCTACCACCGCCTCCATACCCTCACCCCCACCACAGTCTCCATACCCACCTCCATACCCAACTCCAAATCATGCTCCAAATAGTCAACGCTTCTGGATTGATGCCTGACTAAAGCATGTATCGATTCCTGACCCAAACATGCTCTAAATACGCAGCGATTTCTGAAGATTGCATGTAGCGATTCAGGTACATCAGCAAAAAAAAGGGTCTGTTCTGACGCCCCAGGGCATACCCAGGCGCACCCGGCGCCATTGGGCACACCAGGCTCATGAGAAGTTTTCTTACCTGCATAGCTACGCCAAGAAAAGACATCGCTCGACGTAAAATACGAACATCTCTCCGCTTCAGAATGGAGTCAAAAGAAAGAGCCGTTTTTCGACCAAATTGCCGTTTCGACACCAAAATCTAACACCGGCCCACACCTACGAAAGATTTGCCCGTTAATCTGCTATTGTTAGCCCATTTCGCTGGCAGAATGAGGTCACTCGCAATCAGGTACATAGACTAGACACCAGTTCCACAAGAACGTCACTTTTATTGATCCACACGCCTACATAATTCTACGACATTTCTAAGTCACCAACCACCTCCACCCAGAAATTTCAAACTCCGCTGGTAGTCCACCCACCTCCGCTGGTAGCCCACCCACCTCTGCTGGTAGCCCACCCACCTCCACTGGCCCCCCACCTACCTCCGCTTACTCCCGCCCACCGCCGACCTCCTGCTTCGCGGCTGAGCCTCGCCGCTGAATAATGCTGAGCCTCGCTGCTGACCTGCATGCCTGCTCTCCTGCGCTGAGCCAGCCCGTTGCAGGCCCCTCGCTGAGCTGCGCTGAGATCGTCCGCTGACCTGCCTGCCTGCTCCTCCTCAGCGCTTGAGCTGCCAGCCTGCTGAGGCTGAAGACTTGCTGAGCTTGCCTCCCGCTGAGCCTCCTGCTGAGCCTGTTCCCCACTGAGCTCGGGCTGAGCCTGCTCTCCTGCTGAGCTCCCCGCTGAGCTCCCTGCTGATGTTAGATGGGCGAATCCGGCTGCTTGAAGAGAAGGGCCCTCAGATTCAGAATACTAAGGTTCTTGGCAGGCGTGGTTGGCAGGAGATGGATTCAGGACGGAACGGGAGGCGGGACGGGGACAGGGAGCTGGAGACAGGGACTAGGATTGGTGGGTCCTGGGGTTCACCCCCCAGGTGGTCGAGGGACGGACTGAGAACGGGAGTCCCCGACAGGGACAAGGAATGGACAGAGGACAGGACAGGACAGGAGTCGGGGACGGAGCGAAGGGAGCGGGGCGAGGGACGAGACCAAGGACAGGACAGGACAGGATGGGTCCTGGCGTTCAACCCCCAGGTGGTTGAGGAGAGGGAGAGCAGAACAAGGACGAGGACTCTAAGCCAGACAGGGCGCGATGGCTAACAGAAGAGAGTCGACCGAGACTGGATCAGGGACTGCTAGATAGGGAGCAATAGCAGGTCGGAGCGGAGGCAAGATACAGGGCACGGCTGACCAGACGAGGAGCGATGGTCGGGCCGTGGGACGAGAACCGGGACGGGGGCAGAGGCAGGCAGGACGGAGACGAGACGGGACGGGTCTTGGGATTCACCTCTCAGGTGGTCGGGGAACTCATCAGGCTCTAAGGGAAAGCGGAGCCTGCAAACAAGACGAAGGACGAAAGCGAGAGCAAGACGAGGAGGTTCATGAGTCCTCACCCAAGGGGAGGAGCCCTGGGGAAAGAACATGGTCTACGAGGGAAACGCTTTCTTGGATAAAGACTCGAATAAAGCGTACAAGATTATACAAGAAGAAAAGACTAGAGAACTAAAAGGAAAGCCCTTCGAAGAGAAGAAGGAGCCCCCTTATATACAAGAATCATAACGTCGCTGATTAATCCAGACGATGCAAGAACGGGAAAGCGGAAGCAGAGATGAGACAGGGAAAGCAGAACGAGAACAGAGAAAACAGAGACGAGGAAAGAACAGGCGAAGAATGGAGACAGGAACTCACAGGAAAAGGATAATGACGGAATGTAATGTAAGAAACGAATAGAATGGGTTATTGCAAACGAAATGGAACAGACAGAAGCTAGAACAGACTGGAAAGATAAGACAAGAGACAGAACGTACAGGAAAGAGGACGAGGCGAGGCGACAAGAGCGCGTGACAGGAGTCACAGATAATCCGGACACAAATCAAATGACACGCGAGACGTGGGCATTACCTCAAGAAGCGCAACGGATCGGAGATCGCGAAGAGGCCGATGATACCAAGACATAGAGAACCTTCGGCCAGTAGGATGGCTTCCAGGTACCAAGCCCATCTTCCAATACGCCCCGCTGAATAGCCCCGCGACGATAAAGCGCTGACATGAAAAGCCAGAATCATAAGAGCCTCGGGATCGGTGAACCAGACTCAGTGAGCGGAGACCAGTGGATAAGAGGATAGGAGTCCAGATGACATCGGGCCATAAACATGTAACACAGAACTTTAGATGTGACGCGTAATAACAGGGAAACAGAGACAAGAAAGCATTTAAACAAAGAACTAAATGCGAACTAGAAAAGGCCTAAACAGAAATGCGAATAAGCGAATCCCAAGACGGGACAGACGAGTCAGGCCCTACCAGATGCTGCTATAGCTTGAAATTGCTTCTCATCGAGCCATGCATTGCTTCCTCGCTGGTGCCTCTGAAATTGCCACAGTTCGAAAGCCTCCTCGCTGAAATTGTATTCTCACTGAGCTCGCCACTGAGATGAGTCCCCGCCGAGCTGTCCCCCGAAGTGCTTGTCCACTGCACTCGCGGTTGACTTCTCTGCCCAGTGAACCTGGGGTTAGTTAGGGTTAGTTAGGGTTAGTTAGGGTTAGTTAGGGTTAGTTAGGGTTAGTTAGGGTTAGTTAGGGTTAGTTAGGGTTAGTTAGGGTTAGGGTTAGTTAGGGTTAGTTAGGGTTAGTTAGGGTTAGTTAGGGTTAGTTAGGCTAGGTTAGTTAGGTTAGTTAAGGT